>ML681996.1:28460607-28728947 GCA_007922195.1 Podocnemis expansa
GGTGCCTGCAATCCCCTCCCCTTGCAAAATAGCATGTCCACATGCTATTTCGCTGCCTTATTTCGAGGACACAGTTTTTTGTCCTTGAAATAAGGTGTTTTGAAATAATGTGTTATTTCGAAACAGCTTGTTTCGAAACATCTTGTTTCGAAACAAGCATACCCTGTGTGAACATAGCCACACAGGCATTATTTTGATACAAGTTGTGTCGAAACAACTTGTATCAAAGTAATGCCTTATTTTGAAATAACTTAATTTGAATTAACAGTTTGTTAATTCGAATTAAGGAGAAAAGCTCAAAGCGAAATAGCAGTTTCAGGCAACAGTTATGTCAAAACAAGTCACTGTTGTTTCGAAACAACATGGTCGGACAGAATTGTTTCGAAACGATCATTTCGAAACAACATTGTTTCGTCCCCACATGGGGTTTAAGTTGTTTTAAAACAACGCTGTTGTTTCGAAACAACGGGTGCCGTTGTTTTGAAACACCCGTGCGTCATATGAACAGGGTATTTCTTATTTCGAAACAACCTCTGTTGTTTCGAAATAAGAGTGCTGTGTGAACATAGCCATAGAGTAATAGGGTTAGCAGGGACCAAGGATCAATACCCCACAGGAAAGATGCAGGAAATTGTTCTGTCTAAACCAGCAGTGCTCAACCATTGTGTCACAACACAACACACTAGTGTGCCTTGGCATGCAACCAACGGCGTCACCGGGAGCCAATCCATTGCTGAAACAAGCCCTACCATCACCAAACGAAACTGGGCCCCCCTCATGGGCCTTCTTCCAGCAGTTGGGGATATATTCTGGAAGTGGGGTTTCTTTTGCTGGTGGGATGTGTGCCACTACCCTGGGTTTCAGAGGCAGGGGGCTGCTTCCAGAGGGGGAGGGGCATTCATTGTGCTGCCACTGAAACTCCCACTGGCAGCTTTTTTTCCCCACAAGTGAGTAGCTTTTGTAGTTCGAGCCACTGTCAAAAGTCTCCTGGTACTCAGGGTTGTGGGGGGGTCTTTTATATTGCACATGTTTGGCAATGCTGCCAACCAGATCATAACATGGAAATCCTTGAGAACCCCTGATCTAAATCATCCAAGACAGATGGCTATTCAGCCTCCTTCTAAAAACCTCCTGTGAAGGTGCTTCCACAACTTTCTTAGGCAATCTGTTTGATTGTGCTACTGTTTTTACATATTCATATATAAACTGGGGAAATGTATAATGGTTCCAAAGTTTGTGTATGATTGAAAATTACTCAAGATAGTTAAGTCCAAAGATGGCTGTGAAGAGTTACAAAAGGATCTCATTAAACTAGGTGACTGGGCAACGAAATGGCAGATGAATTTCAACAGTGATTAATGCAAAGTAATGCACATTGAAAAACATAATCCAAACTATATACACAAAACAATGAGGTCTATTTTGACTGTTACCATTCAAGAAAGAGATCTCAGAGTCATGAATAGTCCTCTGAAAACTACTGTTCATTGTGCAGCCACAGTTGAAAAAGCTAACAATATTAGGCACCATCAGGAAAGGAATAGACAGTAACACAGAAAATATCATAAGGCCAATATATAAATCTGTAATGTACACACATCTTCAAACTTGCATGCAGTTCTGGTCATATGTCTCCAAAAAATCTATTAGAATTGGAAAAAGTTCAGAGAAGGCAAAAAAAATTACTAGGAGTATGGAACAGCTTCCATATGAGAATCAATTCAAAAGACAAGGACTATTCAACACAGAAAGAGACAATTAATGAGGTGAGATGATAAATGTCTATAAATTCATGAAACTGAAGAGGGGAGTGTTATTTAGCATTTCAAATAACACAAAAAGCATGGATTACCCAAAGAAATTAATAGGTAGCAGGATTAAAAACAAAAAAACAAAAGGAAGTACTTCCTCACACAACACACATTCAACCTATGAAACTCAGTGCCAGGAAGTTGTGAAGAATCATAGAATCAAAGCTATAATTGGGTTCATGAAAGAATTAAATACATTTCTGAAGGCTAGGTCCATCAATGGTTATTAGCAAGAATGGTCAGGGACACAACCCACACTCTAGTTTCCATGGCTATGTCTACACTGGAGGCTTAAGACAGTGTTTTTCTTTAAATCTAGCTCTTGGACTCATGACTATGTGAGTCTCTGACCTTCAGGGTCATAGAGAAGATTTTGAAAATATGACCCTAATGGAACAAAATCCTTGTTTGTTCTACTGAACTAGACTAACGGGGCTATCCCTTTGGGACTAGGTTTTTCTTGAAAGCCACCTATCCGAACACTTCCCTGGCCTACTTCTTTCTTCCCAAGATATTTATGGTTTGATTGTGTTCTTACATGTAAGATTGTAAATCAAAAGCAACACCATCAAAGTGAATAGATTCCATGAGAATCAAATTGGAGTAAGTAAGAGGAGAGCTGGGCCTATAATATTCATTGCTTCCTCTTTAAACTTATCTATTTGTTTATTTATTTTAAAAAAAGGTGACTAAGGTGACTATATCTTCCTTTCATCCTTGATCACAGTTACATCTTCACTATATTTTATAGTGAATGAGGCAAGCTGAAGAACTTTAGAGTTGCTAGAGAAATATCTCAAGCTTGTTTAAATAGCCACTGTGGAACACTTTGCATGCACCATTTGACCTAATCTCTGCTCTGCCAGCATGATGGAAGAAAAAACAGGAGCCTTCTGACTGAACAACAAATGTAATAGGAAACGTTCCCCAGCACAAATCATAATGGCAAATGGAGTAGCATATCAATTTATGAAACCTCAAACTTTCCAAAGAATTCTCCTTAAAGATTTTCTCCTTAAAGAGTAACAAATTTATTTGTTGCATGAGCTTTCACAGGAGAAAAGGAAAGAAGCAGAACACAGACCCTAGACTTCAGAAAATCAGATTTTGGCTCCCTCAGGGAACTGATTGGCAGGATCTCTCAAGAGGCTAATCTGAAGCTGGAAAGGTGTCCTAGAGAGCTGGTTGTATTTTAAAGAAACCCTACTAAGGGCACAGGAAGATACCATTCCAATGTTCAGAAAGAAGAGCAAATATGGAAGGTGCCCAGCGTGGCTCAGCAGAGAACTCTAAGGTGAGCTGAAACACAAAAGAGAAGCTTACAAGAAGTGGAAGCTTGGGGAGATGACTAGGGAAGCATATAAAGATATTGCTTGGGCCTGCATGGGATAAAATCAGGCCAAAGGGCAATTGGAGTTGCAGCTAGCAAGGGATGTGTAGGATAATAGGAAAGGGTTCTTCAAATATGTCAGGAACAAGAAGAGGCTCAGGGGTGGTGGAGGTCCCTTACTGAATGGGGCAGTTATCCTTGTGATGGATGGTGCTGAAAAGGCTGAAGTACTCAGTGCTTTTTTTTTTTTTACCTCAGTCTTCACTGGCAGGATCAGCTCCCACTCTACTACACTGGGAAACACATAAGGAGAGTGGCCCTCAGTGATGGAAGGTCATGTTAGGGACTACTTAGAGAAGCTGGATGTGCACAAGTCAATGGGGCTGACTGTACTGCATCTGAGGGTGCTGAGGGAGTTGGTCGATGTGATTGCAGAGCCACTAGCCACTGTCCTTGAAAATTTGTGGCGAATGGGAGAGGTCCTTGGTGACTGGTAAAAGGCAAATACAGTACCTATCTTCAAGAAAAGGAAGAATGAGAACACGGAGAACTACAGGCCAAATCAGCCTCACCTCAGTCCCTGGAAAATCATGGAGCAGGTCCTCAAAGAATCCATTCTGAAACACTTTGAAGAAAATAGCGTGATCAAGAACAGTCAGCATAGATTCACTGAGGGCAAATCATGCCTGACCAACGTGATTCCCTTCTATGATGAGATGACTGAGTATGCAGATGTGGGAATAGCCCTCAAAGTGATATACCTTGACTTTAGCAAAGCTTTTGATACAGTTTCCCACAGCATTCTTATCACCAAATTAAAGAAGTATGGTCTGGATTAATGGACTGTAAGATGGATAGAAAGCTGACTAGATCATCAGGCTCAGCAGGTAGGGATCAATTGCTCAATGTGTCGCTGGCAACTTGTAACTAATGGAGCATCCCAAGGGTCAGTCCTGGGGCCCTTTCTGTTCAACATCTTCATTAATGATCTCGATGATGGGATAGATTGCATGCTCAGTAAAGTCACAGATGACACCAAGCTGGGGGGAATGGTGAACATGCTAGAGGGCAGGTATAGGATTCAGGGAGACCTAGACAAATTGGAGCTTTTGGCCAAATGATATCTCATAAGGTTCAACAAGGACAAGTGCAAAGTCCTGCACTTAGGACAGAAAAATCCCATGTACTGCTACAGGCTGGGAACCAATTGGCTAAATAGCAGCACTGTAGAAATGGACCTGGGGGTTATGGTGGATGGGGAACTGGATATGAGTCAACAATGTGCTCTTGTTGCCAAAAAGGCCAATGGCATACTGGGCTGCATCAGTAGGAGTGGTGCCAGCAGATCATGGAATGTGATTTATTCCCTTCTATTTGGCTCTGGTGAGACTACATCTGGAATACTGTGTCCAGTTTTGGGCTCCGCACTACAGAAAGGATGTGGACAAATTAGAAGGGCTCCAGTGGAGGGCAATGAAAATGATTGGGAGGTTGAAGCACATGATTTACAAGGAGACACTGAAAGAACTAGGCTTATTTACCCTGCAGAAGAGAAGACCGAGGAGGGATTTGATAGCAACCTTCAGCTACTTGAAGGGGGGCTCCAAAGAAGAGGGAGCTAAGCTGTTCTCAGTAGTAATACAGGACAGAACAAAGAGCAATGGCTTCAAGATGCAGCTGGGGTGGTCGAGGTTGGATAGTAGGACAAACTTGCTCACTAGGATGATGATGAAGTATTGGAATGGGTTACGTAGGGAGGTGGTGGAATCTCCATCTTTGAAACATTGCAGGCCCGGTTAGATAAAACCCTGGCTGGGATGATTTAGTGGGAGTGGTCCTGCTTTTAGCTGCAGGTTGGACCAGATGACCTCATGACGTCCCTTCCTACCCTATGATTCTACGATTATGCTATGCAAGATGTCAGAACAAACAAACAGAAAGGTTACCACTGGCCATAAACAAAATCAAAAAGACACACACTCCCCTGAAAACTACGAAATTTGTTTGGTTTCTTTTATTCACCCTGTCTGTTGCATCCAACCATCTGCTGAGGATGGCACATTGTTTTCAAAACTGCTAGAAAATGCAGTGCTTGAACCTAAAGTTGATTCCATTTACAGATATATCACTAAGTTTTCATCGCAGTGCCCATTTTAAGTGCAAGGAATATCACTGGAACTAGAAATACTGCTAACATCAGCATGAACTTCTAAGGGCACCAATTGTAATTTTTCTTTGACAGAAGCTACAGTGCTTGTTCCTCAAAGCACAGTAAATTTAATCTTTCCTATTAAATGGTAATGCACTCCTATAATGCCACATTTTCCTTAATGAAATGCTCCTGATTTCTCTCAGCAAAAGTCAGCTGAGTAGGCAAACACTGATCATTCCAAAGGAAGAAACAGAAATTGTGATGTAAATTTTTAAATTATGGTACCTGTTTTTTTTCTCTTGAAACTGTGAGATATGAGACAAGTTCCAAAAAGTAGCTGTTTCAGTCTAGAGAAAAAAAGGAGTCCTGTGGCATTTTTAAAGACTAACAAATTTTATTTATTGCATAAGCTTCTGTGGGACAAAATCCAACTTCATCAGATGCTTTGAAGATGACAAAGTGGGATTTTCTCCCACGAAAGCTCATGCAATAAATAAATGTGTTAGTTTTTACAAGTGCCCAGAACTCCATGTTTGTTGAGATGTGAGAGTGGCTGAAACATTGTATAAATATTAGATTCATCTTCAGTGAGTCAGAAACTTAAACATTTTCAGGTCTATTTATTAGAACTTTCTGACCATATTCTTTGTGCCTGTATGCTTCTTACATTCCTTGATTATAAAATAAGGCTCTAGTCTTGAACAAAACATACTGAGCCCATCTATAACAAAATGAGTTTATACTTTTTTTTCAGAAGTTCATTAAGACAATCTTTACAAAGTAGTAAAACAGACAGATCATTTCAGTTTGGCCCACAAGTTCTTTTATTCATGCATTAGTCTTTCTTTTCAACAGAGCTATATGGAATTGCTTCCCACTTAAGCAAGCTTCCTGAATCCCATGCCCCTTCAAATAATACTTCATTACTAGCATTAATCATCATAAACAACTCCATTTTCTTAGTTGTTTTAGAACAGAAGACTAAAAATCCTGCAACAAAGAAACATTACACTTGTATTGCTTGGATACCAAGGTCCAAGCCACAAAGAAAAAGATATACCACAGGAAAGGTGTTCAACATTTGTCTCCTTCTTGCAATAATATATATACTCTTAGCAGGTTTACATACCTCAGATCAGACTTCCCTCTTAAGAGATGTATCTAAGAAAGTTATATGACACCTATCACTGCAGATTGTGAGCATTAATTCATTCCTGCTCATGAATATACCATTATCCACATTTTACAGATGGGGAATTGTAATGCAAAAATGCTAAGGGTCAGATTTTCAAATGTATCTGAGCACTGAAGATGCAGAAGTCACCTAGTAGTATTTTCAAAAGCAGCTGAACAAGTTAGACACCAAAATCCCTTTGGAAGCTGGGCACCTAACATGGTCAGCTACTTCTGAAAACCCCTCTAGAGACCTATCTGCATCTGTAAGTGTCTGAACACCCTTGAAAATCTCTCTAAGTGACTATCCCAAGGTCACACAGGGAGTCTACAGGAAAGAATTTTACTCCAATCAATCAGTATAGCAACCTAACCACAAGACTACCCTTACGTTTGGGACATTTTGTCCTCAAACTATTAAATGAATTTCTTTAACTACATGGCTAACATCTCTAAATTTTCTGCTTCTCAATAGGAAGAGTCTCACATATTGAAATAAGCATCATGTGACTATAGTTGTTGTTTTCTTTCATTTCTATAGTACCTCTACCTCAGAATTTCAATGAACTGGCTCACAATATTTCTAACAGGAAGATACTGTTATCCCCATTTTACAGATGAGAAAAGAGACATGCTGAGACAGAAAAAACCATCAAGGGCACACTACAATTAAGTGGTGGGGAGATGAATAGAACCTGGATCTCCTGATTCCCAATATTGTGCTTTAATCAGTAAAATGAATGGAAGCACTCAGATTAGTCCTTTAAAGTTTTTGTTTGTTTTGGTTTTGGTTTTGGTTTTGGTTTTTTTTAAATTAAACTGCAAGATGTGACTGTTCTAACAACAGTCCCTGCTCAACCAGTAATCTCTTATCTACTGCCTAAATAACTTAACTGTATCTACTGTTATTCCTTTATAAACACTGCATTGCTGAGGTTTTTACAAAAATTTGGACATAAAAATTCTTGGCCTGTAGCTCAGTAAATAGGTTTTCCAATCTTGAGATCTGTTTAGCCATTTTTTATTTATATTTTACAGCTGCATTTTTTCAGCAAGAGAATTCTGTTAACTATTGGATCACTGCTGAGGAACGATGGAAGAAAAATGTTGCCTCCTCCTTGTGAAAATATTTTATTTATTTATTTGCTCACTATATGGAATCTACCAGCAGGCATGTCATCCCAACATTCAAAAACTGTAGAAAGTCAATCCCAATATAAAGAACTCATGCATTGTCTGAAAGCTAATCATGTGTGAGATCACATCTCCTCCGGTCTCCCATAATGGGAGTTAGGTCTACTGCATCACTATTCTAGTGGGCCCCATATTTGAACTCCCCATGACTGGTGGCAGCACACTCTTCATACCAGGCTCATCCTTCTGGAATTTAACTTAGTAGGAATTCAACAAACCTTCAAGTATTAGGGTAAAACTTATTTGCTTGGGACAGCTTTTGATTTATCTTTGCACTAATAAGAAATTAGGGAAAGGCCTATTAAACTGCAGAACGCTCTGCAACAGTCCCAGATATTTCATCCTTTGATTGTTTTTCACATATATTGTGCTCAAATGACTGAGCCAAGGACACTAGTGTATATTTCTAAATATATTCAATGGTTTAGTCTGCATACCAATCTAAAAGGAAACTGGATATTGATCCCAAAGGAGATTTCATCTGCATGTTATTTGACAGCAATTGAAACAGACTACATAAAAATCCAGAAGTGGGCTGCTTTAGATTTAATCCTCTTTATTTGTGGCATGCAGCTGGAATTTTCCCCATATGACAAGCAATGACAATGAATCAAATGGACTCTGCAAGGTTTGGTAAAATGCATGAAAAATGTTTATGTTATTCAGATTTTCCTATCCTGTAAAATATTTAAAATATTAACATTTTTCAAATACTAAATACTTGTGAGCTTTTGCCACATGAATCACTCAGCAAGTGAATGAGGTCATCTGAATATTAATTATGGCCCATCAGGGATGTATTTAGAGAAGTGGATCTTCAGATAATTATATTCCTGTTACAATCCTAAGAAGGACTGAATACCTTTAGCTCTCATGCACTTTGAGAGCAGTGGGGATCAGCAACTGCTTTGCAACACTCAAAATCAAACCTACTTTTACGAAGTGACTGCTGCAGATAAAGAATGCTTTCAGTCAGAGGTTAAAGTAAGACGGAATGCTTACTTAAAAATAGCAGGCCCTGGAACGCAGCTTTCCGGTTCCATGTTCTATTTTTAGGGGCATGAACGCTAGTCCCCTAAAAATAGCAGGCCCCAGAGTGGCATTCCACCGCATTCTGGCGGGCAGGGGCAAGGACCAGGGGCATTGCTGGGGGGCTCGAGCCCTGCCCCAACCTGGGGCCTGCTGTGTCCTCCAGAGGAGCGTCACTGTCTCAACATTGGGCCTACCATCCCCACCTCCGCAGCCATGCTGCCACCACTAGTAAGTGCAGGGGTGGCCTGGCTTGCACTGGGGGAGGTATTGGGGGTGCTGGCATGTGGGAGGGGCAGGAGCTGGGGTCTGCAGGGGCCCACCCATGCAGGAACATTCTAGGACCCCCCAAATTATACTTTTAACCTCTGTTTTCGATGGACATGCCTATGCAAAGATCTTCTCTATATTACCCATGAGCAGGAGAGGGGTCAAAAGAACTTAAGTAAAGGCAGTTCACAACACTTTCTACAAAATAATATCTGAGATTATGTAAGTATTTACTTTTCCAAGGATAGGGTAACAATGCAATACCTGTGAAACCACATAGTATTAAATGTTAGTAAATAGGGGTGGTTAGAGCTGACCATTTTTTACTAAGTATTTGTAAGGATTCCAGTAACACAGAAATGTGACTGATGAGATTTGCCTCTCTTAGGTTATGTCTACACTAGAGGCTTAAGTTGACTCAACTTAGCAACTCCAGGACCACATCTGGAGTTCATTAAGTTGACATGAACACTTGCTTAAGTCAACTTAATAACTCTCACCCTTAAACTTAACTTTAAGGGTTAAGTCAACTTAACAAAATGTGGCCATTAAAGTTGACTTAACAAAGTCAACTTGGGGCAGGAGAGCCATTTAAGCTGACTTAAGCCAGGGGACCCATATAAATTCAATTTTATTAAGTCAACTTTAAATAGGTCCCCTGGCTTAAGTCGACTTTATAAAGTTGACTTAAACAAATGGGGATTCTATAAGTCAACTTAATAAAGTCAACTTTAAGTCAATCTTATTAAGTCAACTTACCTGAGCTCTCTAGTGTACACATAGCCTTAGCGAGGTAGTATAGTCTTTTCAAAACAGCATCACCATCCGTAAGTCCATAAAATAAGCTCAGAGAAGACCTTACATTGTCATTTTTTCACCCTATTAGGTAAAATCACTCTCACTTTGAACAGTTCCAACACACAGTATATAAAGTATGAAAGACTGAAAGTGGATTTTTTTAAGCATCACATAACAGGGAATGTCTGATTAAAACTGCTGGATGTAAGTTAACAGAAAGGAAGCAATGATGCAAGTAAAGTTCCCTGAGCTATGTCCCACAAAAGAGGCTCCAGCATGCAAATGTAGAAACCAAATGTGAAATTCCACTCACAGATGAAGGAAGGGAGAGGAGGATTGAGCCATATTATAGACTTTTTTGGAGGGAAAATATACGCTTCTTGTTAGTTTAACTTAAAACTGATTTTCACAAGGCAAGTGAGATTTGCTCTTATGGAGTCACAGCATGCAACATAAATATAATGATGTGTTTCATTATATTAATTGTGCAAAGGATGAGATACAGTAATATTGAAATGATTAATCAAGATCTCTATGCCAAGAAACATGCAACACAATGGGACACACTTAAATGGAGTACCTCATTAAAACAGGAGGAAATGATATCATGTAAAACTGGCCTCTCTCTGATAAATAAATTAACTGAGGTCTATAGAGGAAGAAATCATTTATATTTAGTTGCATAAGAAGCTTTTAAGAGTGTTTTAGTTGGGTGTCATTGCTACTTACTATTGAGTAGAGAAAAGGAAATGGCTGCTAAACTTGGCATATCTGTGACTTTAAAGCAGCAGGTCCCAGTGTAAATTTCAAATTTTGCCTCTTGCTTTCCAAAGCAGGTGACATAGATTGATGATTGGAAACTGAAGCAGCTTCAAAATTCCTTCTGGATGGTAGCTTCCATTATCCAGGATCCTTTCAGATAAATCCACTTATTTGTGGATGACAGTGGTGATTTGCCAAGGCAGACTCCTTAAAATGTAGCTGACGTAAGAATTCGGATTTTTCTTTCTGTTAGGTAGCATAGTTCGTGAGACTAGTTCCTAGACATCTGCACTAATAAAGGTGTCCAATCCTTCAGTATTTATGGATAAATTACATAAGGGCCAAGGCAATTCCCAGAGAAAAACTACCCAAGCCCTATAGAGATGCCATAGAATTACCAGTACATAAGTGTTTTAAATCCCAGATTAGGGTAAATGACATTTTTAAACAGTTACAAATTTTCATCTTCTTTCCCCCCACTCACAGAATTACTGCAGAGATGAGTTAAAGTTGATTAGTTGAATTGACTCTACATTTTCCATGCTTTAAGCTCTTTGGCTGATGTAGTGGAGTTGGACTGTCATCCTCCTTGAAGGCAAACTGTGCCTTCAATCCCACTGAAAACAATAGAGGTAACAGTCGTTTTGAAAAGGGAAAAATCTTTGTAGCTTTTTCTTCAAGAGATTATTGTTCTTTGGTCACTACAAAAAAATTTCAGCAATGAAAAATAACAAAAATGACATTAATCCTAAAAACATTTCTTCAACAAGCCAATTCCTTAGATTTCCATGAGTTTTAACAATATGGGAAGTTTGAAAAATCTGTTATTTCATCATTAAAGTTATCATGAATAATGGTATTAAATTTCATCAGGACCCCTTCATCTAAATTCAGAGTTTACTTGTAAATTGTCAAGAAAATCATTCTGTACTTAGTGTCATAATTTTGCTTTATTTCCCACGTGTAATAAAATGGTTGAATCTCTGCTTAAATGCAAACTCGTCTTAACCATAAGTTGACAGCAACCTGTGCTTCTATAATAACATGCACTCACAGGTGCATGTGCAATACACCTATTACAGAAGCTGGCAAAATGATTTGTCTGCAATTCTTTTTAAACATCTAGTCTAAAGCAGGAATCATTCTTCTGACTCAAGACAGATTAGATAGATAGATAGATAGATAGATAGATAGATAGATAGATAGATATTGCATGTAGTTAAAATATTAATCTGGAATGTCATTTATATAATTAAGTCTTGCTGTTCTGTTCTCTCTAGTCTATATTTATATAAAACAATTAAATATCTATAATTAATCTCTTCTAAAAAAACCAAAATAAAATTAATTGCTCACTCAATATCATTTTTAATTTTTTTCAGAATGTAAAGCAGGATTTTTGCCAGGTTTCTCTACTTTTGACCAAGGTATAAAAACAAACTTTTTTATAGACAGCTCACATTTCCAATTTTGCTCTCAGCATCACACTGTCTTAACCAGAGTCCTTATGCTTGTGATCAGCAAAAGGGATAGAAGAGTAAAGCAGTATAATTACTGGGGCAAAGGTGCCAGTAGTATGCCAGGTATCCTGCAATTTGGAAGCAAGCACTGTAAATGCTTCAGCAGCTCAGCTTTGCAGGCACTACCCTTGAGAGGCCCCAATAGCCACTCAGACATATGGCTAAGGAAAAGGTAGCCTTACCAGGGCTGTCAAGAAAGTAAAAGTCTGCAAATACCCTAGCTACAGAAACTATTTCAGCTCAAAGCAAACAGCAGCCATAGCTCTTCAGGCAGAGGACCTCCAGTCCACTCTCTATTGCAAGCAAATATGTACTCATAACAAACAAAGGTTTTTGGCACTTTTAAAGACTAACAGATTTATGATTTGCATGAGCTTTCATGGGAGAGATCCCACGCAACAAATACATCTGTAAGTCTTTAATGCCACAGGACTCCTTGTTTTGCTGATCTGAACTAACACAGTTACCCCTTTGGAACTAAGCAGTCTTGGTTTCCAAACCAGACTCATTTGATGTCTCTCACGGGGGCCCAGCTGCACTGGTTCCCATATCAAACCTCTGTTGTTCCCTCATAAGTCCCACACAAATCTGCACACAACTGTGATGTCAAGCAGTCATGGAGTGTTCTAAATGCAGCTCTGTCCGTAGTTCCTAGGGCTTCCCCTGCAGCTCCTACTTTGACGTGAGGCCTCTGCTCCTCAGACAGAGCCCAGCTATGTCCTGGTTCTCCACCTTTCCCCTGACCTGACTAGGAGGAAAGATACGTGCTGCAGGGAGAGGGCTAATGAGACATGTAGTCCCCTGCCTAGCAGATCTATTAAAGCAACATCACATGAATACATACACACACACATATTTCATTGAAATTTGTGACGATGCCAAGTATTATGCTTGATCATCCACAGTTCCATAAACTGGCTTTGTTTCAAGTGCCACCAGCCTTCAAAAGCAAGTATGTGGTTTCCCATTTTAATTTCATGCTCTCAAACCCTTCACAGAAACTTTCAGTAAACTTTTCTTTTGCGGTGATTGAACTGGGTATTTTGAGTTTAAATATGGTTTGCTGAGAAATGTTGTGTTGCAAGTCACATGATAGCTCACATAGTGACTGTCCTGTGTTCTCAGTTTGCAGAGCCTATTTTGTAAGATTAGAAAGGTTACCTGAGTTCAACAGCAGCCATTTTCTCTTCGTGTATCAGAAGGAAAAATTGCCTTTTAGTATATAGTGAATGGAAAAATCAAGGGAGGAAACGTTTCCTTTTAGCTTCTGTATCGAACTGATTGTAGCAGGCAGTGGCCTAGTACTATTTTACCTTCTGTAATTCAGTAGTTTCCCTAGTTACTGAGACCTGTCATTATTATTTTATATTTTATAACTATAAACAGGAAAGTATCTTTGAGATATTTCTCTTATTGCATCAGAGTTGAGGTCTATTCTCTGTGTATTCCTGGCAGAGATCTGAACACTTTTACTGTAATTCCCTCAGCTATGGAAACACTCTCTCATTATTACTTTATCTTTTGGCTCACGTAATAATTATAGCTCAGATTTACAAGAGGAAATTTGTTATCCTGAAATTAGAGATTTGTTCTTGCGTTAATACTGGTGTCTAATCCCACTTCCAGGGCCAGTGAACTGATGCAAACTGCCATTAACTAATCAAAACTGAATCTTGCTTATTGGTTCACAAGATGATTTTGCTGTAAGAAAAAATGGCTTTGTTAAAATGAAAACATTTTATGACTTAGTGACTGATAAATCCATGTGCTTAGATACCACATTACTAGCAGCCATACACACACAAGATTTTGGATGTTTCCTCATTTGCTGTTCTTAGCAAAAATTGCAAATAATTCGAGATGCAAACAATCCAGTCCAAGACTTTGCTTCATTCTTTACATGATCACCTGATTCTAATATGAACATGATCTGAGACCAAAACCCAGCTCTTTAGCTCACCTCTAGTTTGCAATATTCTATTTAAACAATATTATAGGCATGGTAAGCTGTCATGTTTATGTTTTTATTAATATTTAATTTTTAAAAATAAAAAAGTTTAGTTCAATTAAAAACAGGGGAAAACTATTCCATTACTTGAAGTCTTTTCATTCATTACTTATATTATAGAGCTTGTAGAGAACTATAGTGACTATGATGGAAATGTTAGCAAAGGTGAGTTAATTAAGCTTACATTAATCATTCTTGAGCGCTTGGATTTTTAGCAGGGAAACAGGAATTCTACTCCATTAAAAACTAAGATTTCATCTTCTGTGTTCATTTTGCATTGTAAGAAAATGGTGTTTGTTTGTTTGTAATCAGATAGACAGACACACATACACCCAGAAGGACCCAATAGTGTGGTAGTGTACACTTCCCCAGGTCTCCTACATCCCAGGACAGTGTACTAGCCACCAGCTTATAGGGGCAGTCTGTCTTAATAAATAATTATGGCTATGTTTACACTAGGAAAAGTTGGTTTTAATTTGTTAATTCAAACTAATAAGCTCAAGTTTAGTTTGAATGAAACTTAAACTTATTAGTTCAAATTAACAAAGTGGACTAATTCAACTTAACATTAAGTCAAATTAGTCCACTTTGCCAAGTTCCAAAGGGGCAGCCATGTTAGTCTAGTTCAGTAAAAAAAAGCAAGGAGTCCTATGGCACTTAAAGACTAACAGATTTATTTATCACATGAGCTTTTGTGGGAGAAAATCCCACTTCATCAGATGCTTTGAAGATGGGGGTGTAGCCTGAGATTTTTGCCATCTCTTTAGCATCATAGCAAATTTGGACTGAATAAAGATACATGAATAGGAGAAATAGTGAAAGGCAATCTAATATTAAAATAGAAATCAAAACAGTATAATATGCAATAATTAGTGATACAGAATTTATAAATCATCACTTATTAATGTTATTAATGTTAAAGCAAAGCTGGTATTTAAGGGGCATTTAGCAGGTGAAATGGAGAGATCATATGTTCAGCAGATTCATTAGGTATATCTCTATTCAACAGATATCTAAGTAGGTCAAGATGGAAGAAGATTCTGAACTTTTGAACTCACTCAGTCCCTCTCCCATCAAGTATTCTAAGGTGTCCACCCCCTGTCAAAAGGACCCATCAAAAGTATTGATTTTGATCATGCACTGTGCAGGTGATAGATGAAATCACCCTTTTCCAACTGGATGAAGATGAACTTATACCTTTGGGACTGGTCGAGAAGAAACTGGGAGTGGCAGAACAGCGAATAAAAGGCGGTACACAAAGCAGATCTGTGGAGATCTCTCCCACACTTTACTGGGTTCCACTGGCCTCTGGCTATGTTCCCGCTGCACTAGGAGTCTCACTCACACTCATCCCTAGAGAGTGTAACAACGTCTCTAGTGGAAGCCTGGGAGCTAGGTCTTTGAACTTAGTCGCTGAAAGGCAACAGGGGCTGTGTCTCTGAGAGGTGACTCAGGACATTGTCCTTGAGCTGAGTCTCTGTGCTCAGTTTCAAAAGGGCTTCCAATAACACTCATAAGCAAGCAGCCAACCAAGTCCTGCCGTTAGCTTATGAGTGACGTTGCAGCTCCGGGCTCCCTGCAACCGCACCTGCCAGCCGCTGAACGTTCCAAGCCGCGCCCAAGCTCCGGTCGCCTAGCAACTGCACCTGCCAGCCGCTGAACGTTCCGCGCTCCAGTCTCCATGGCAACCAGACCAGAGCTGAAGCAAGGCTTGAACAACACGCAGCGCCAGCTCTCTGTCCGGAACATCTCGCTTTTTGCCAGCTTTTTATACCTTGTTTCTCCAACTACTGGGGGTAAGCAAAGGGTCCCAAGGAGGGGAGGAACACCCATAGGAAGCAGTGCTAGGGGAAGTCCAAGCTTTACAAAGTAACTTTTAAAAGTAAATTGATTAGGATAAGTGAGACAAGTAACCCAGATTAAGACCTTAAGGAGTAACATTAAGAACTGAGATCTCTCCATTCAGCCAGTGACTGGCCCTCACTCGCTGAATGTTCTTTTATATACCTCAATGTCTTTATGTTATAGTTATAAGTTAAGTGTTGTCCTCATGTTATAATTGTACTTATATATGTTATAGTTATAAGTTAAGTATTGTTTCATGTTATAATTTAATGTATTAAGATTAATGTTAAGTAGTGGTCTTTCTTAAAGGGACAGAAGCGTTTTATTCATTGCTTACAATAGATATTGCAATAAAGCCACTTTTGCAATTGACAAATTATTGGCTCTAAATCCTTATTGCTTTTGGTCTGTGCTTGATCGGTGGGCTGTAGCCGTATTCCCCACTTGGGACATTTATTTTAGGGTGCTGATATTTGTCTGTTTAGGCGAAAAACGATTTTTTGGGTTACCCCATAGACATTCCAAATTAAATCCCAGACTGCTGGACAGTCTGAAAATTAGTAAATTAAGCGATTTGATTTTCTAGGGTAACAGGGGAACTCACAGAACATCCCAGTCTGTAATTTCCTCCATCTTCAAAGTATTTGATGAAGTGGGATTTTCTCCCACAAAAGTTCATGAGATAAATAAATCTGTTAGTCTTGAAGTGCCAGAGTCCACTTTGTTAACTCAAACTAAACTTCCTTTAATTCAAATTTATTAAATTCAAACTGAGAGTTAATCCTAGTCTACACCATCCTTAGTTTGAACTAAGGATTGAACTAAGGGCTTCGTTCAAACTAACCAGCAGGTTTTACTAATTTGAACTCAGTTTTCATTAGCTCAGATTAAGGAATTTCTTAAGTCAAACTAATGAATGCCTAGTGTAGACAGGTACTAAGTTAGTTTGAATTTAGCCTCCTTAATTCAAACTAACTTGCAAGTGCAGACATAACCTTTGGGTACATAATGGAACAGCTCCAACAAGAGAGAAGGAGAGGCTCACTCTATAGCATTTTGGTTAGAGCTCTTGCCTGGGCTGGGAGGCCCAGGTGAATTCCCTTACCAGAAGGCTAGCAATCATTCTGGGGTCTCTCTCTCTCTCTCGACACTGATACATTTCCACAAAAATTTTGGATTTGACGGATCAGCATTTTCTGACTGATTATAATGGATCAGCATTAACTGACTGATAAGTAAGTAAATATAAGAACAGCAGCAAACTGAAAAATAAAAGGTTATAAAGATCAAGGCAGTACAGTTTACAATTTTGCTTGAAGAATATTGTATTCTGCAGTATAGATTCTGATTCTTCAGTCTCATGACCTTAATTATAACAGAGTTAGTACATACTAAAACCAAAACAAATGCTCATGGCATTTTAAATACTGTCCTCTGATTGCTGTCATATAGTCCTTGATAACATTCCTAGGGCATTGTTTATATTCTAAACCATTTTTCCATTATGATGAGATATCTTCAGCTGCTGTTTTAATGGAAGTTAGGGTTATGTTTGCTTTCATCACCGATGCTATAATTAGTACATCTGTTTTTCTATGGTTTTAGCTTATCCATATGGTTATCTAATGCTAACAAGACCCATGGTACTTTAGATTCTGTATATTGTTTCCTGTTTGGCTTCTGGATTCCCAGTTTTCTACAGCAATTCTTGTGCTGCTTGTATAAGGAACAAAAGGGAAATCAAAGACTGTGTTCATTATGCTTCCTGAGGATTAATGTTCCCTTACGGAAAGATTTGCAAACCTCTATTTTTAACTCTTCTTCCGTCTTTTTTTTTTCTGCAAAAGAATATGCCCCAGGTGCAATAAAACAGACTGTTCAAGCTTACTTTTGCTTTTGCTAGAATATGCTTAGTTTTGATTGGAGGAGATATCCAAAGAGATTAAAGTTTTATAATACTAAAAAACAGTGTGTGTTACTGTAATTTCACTTTGTTATATGTCTAATATATTTTTCAGAACCATCCACAATGTATAATGTACTGTAAAAGAAGATATAGTCCATGTACAAATGTAAAAACACAAGACAGACAGAAAATGGAGGGAGGAGGGGAAAAGAGTTACAAAACAAAGTGACCAGGAAGGTGTTAGATCCCCCTTAATGCAATTTTTAATAAGATCATAGTTTGGTTTGGGAGTTTAGATCTACCTTCTTTCCCGTTATGTCCTTGATGTTGCATTTAGGAGTTAGTTTCTCATAGGCATCATTGTAGAAATAAATGTAGAAGAACCAATGTGTAGATTTGTGCAACAGCATGCTAGGGCATTCCATATATAGATGAGCAGAGGAGAGAATGGAGACAAGTGTGAAATAACAGGAATGGTTTGTCAAACTGCATCATTAGTGAAACAAAGGCAGCATGGAAGAATGGAGAAAGAGAAAATAGAGAAGAAAAGAATTAGGCAGGGTTTGAAGCTTGAACTTGAAACTGTGGAAAATAGGAAGCCACTGAAAGAATTCAAAGCAGGTTGTGATATGGTCAGACAGAGAGGCAAGGAAGATGATCTTAGACATTGCATGAAGCCAGCAGGGGTGAGTGGCCAAAATGGATGTCAGGAAGGCCAGAGAAAAGTTGGTTACAGAAATCAAGAAGCAACATCATGAGAATGTAAAGAATTTTGCTGTAGAGGTAAAAAGATGAATGGATCTTACTTCCATTGTAGAGAAAGCTGCAACAGAAGGATCTGGATATAGTTTAGATGGATGGAATAAAGGGGAACGTAGAGTCAAAGATGACACCCTGGTTGTGCACTTGGTCCTGAGTCAGAAGGAGGATACTGGTGAGATGCAGGTTTGTAAAAATGTAGATAATGTATCAGGATGGATAGGAACATATCTGATTCATCAGCCTAGAGTGGAATTTGAAGCCAGGGGAGCAGAGCACATCAACAAAAGACAGATTATAAAGTAAAAATAGGAAGGATGATTGATTCAGTGGTATTTAAACAGGCAGTAAGATAGGGGGAAAGGAACCAGAAAGACCTGTCAAAAATACGGTGAATGAATGGCCAGATAGGTTAGAGAATCAGGAAAGGAGACAGTATAATAAAAATTCCAAAGACGGCATGTATAGACAGAGGGTATGATCAACAGTGTCAAAGCAGGTATATTGGAGGATAATGATGGAGCAAATAGACTCTGAAGTTTGGTCAGAATAAGACTACGAGTTTTAGTGAGAGCATCTTCAGTCAAATGAAGCAGCAGGAAAGCCAGATTGGAGGAAATCCAGTATGCAGCTGGGGAAGAAGTCAAGGCAATGATTATATATCACACTTTTTTTATGAAGTTAAAGGAAAAATGAAGACAAGGTGGGATCTTTGTTGAAAGTTGGGTGAGATCAAGGGATGACATCTGATACAGTGGACAACTGGGGCATGCTTTTGTTGTGAGGAGTCAGGGGACAGTGAAAATTTAAAAGATGACATTGAGGTTACGAGCTGAAGCAAGAGGTATGTAAGGAGATAGTGAATGAGAATAATAGGGAAGGTGGAGAACAGGCAAACCAACCTCAATAATGGTCACAGAGAAGGAGGACAGAAGCTTTTCTTTTTTTACTGAGGCAGGAGAGATTAATGGCAAAAAAATTTAACTAAAACCTTTTTCGGAAAAAATAAATTAATAAAAAAAAACAGTTCCAGCAACACAACTCATGTTGATTTTACCAAATTATTTCAGGTAAAAAATCCTTTAAAAATCAAAATGTTTCATTTTAAAAGTTTCAGAAAAACATTTCAAGTGGTTTTTTTTTATTCCAAATGACTTGTTAATTTCCTTTTTATATTTTTTAATTTAAAAATGTTTTTAAAAATGCTTAAAATCAAGACAAAATATTCCATTTCATTTAAACATTTTGTTCCACTGAAAATAATTTTTTTCACTTTTTGATTTCACAAACATTCTGGGAAAATACCATTTTCAGTTCAATCCATGAGTGGGTTTTTGTTTGTTTGTTTGTTTGCTTTTCAGGGTTTCCAGCAAAACAGAGAAATCTGTAGTTCACTACATAGTTTTACTTCCAGTCTTCTCTCTGAACAATTCAACAAGTTTTTGAACTGAGGTATAAAATAACATTAATAGTTCCCTTAATTATTCTTCAAAGAATTGTAAACTTTGAAGAGTTAAAGCTTTATTTCTTAGAAATAGTTTTCTCAGAATTTTGCTGTAATATTCTGTTTTGCTTTACTGTCTCCTTTGGGTCTAATTTTTTAAAGTTTCAATATTGTGTTTTCCATGCCAATGTCAATACAAAGACAGGAAAATTTCCATTTTATGACAGGTCAGAAAGTCATATTTCCAGAGCTTCTTGTTGGAAGCTAAACCAGCTGGCCAGCCTAGATGTTTTTAAAATGAAATATATTGATGGAAGACACAAAACAGACATCCACACACTAATAGAAGTCTGGAAACCAAAACTTACTCCAGCTCGTACTATTCTAATTTATGGTTTTAAAGTTCAGATTCAGAGCTCGTAACCAGCTTTTTAGTCCCATATCCCTACTTTCAACATGTTTTGACAGATTCTACAATACCAGGGCAAAACTGAGATTCCGAGATATAGAAGAGGAGGTTCTGTGGTGGGATTGAAATGTAGGGGATCTTAATAGCAACGGTTGAACCATGTCCTATATGAACTCATTCATCCAATAATCTGTTCAACCAAAAATATCAGTGTACTGAAAACTGTATAGAATACATTTTCACATATTAGTGGCTCACTGATTTTTTTAAAAAACAATCCTTTTACTAATATTTATTTAGCTTAATAGATCTATGCAAAGCCTAAGATTAATACTTTAAAAATTCAAGATCCCATTGTAATTTTTAATAATCTAACTTTTTAACTATTTTTAACTCCTCTGATTGACTGTCATTTTTCAGAATATTATCAAGAAGCAAGAAATCTATGGACAACAGAGATAACAGTCACAGACTCTATAATTAGATATTTGTACAATGAAAATCAACAGGAACTGAGACTGCCTCGGAGTCATAGTGCACCAGGCACACTATTGACATGCTGGAGGTTTGTTGCACATCAGCACTGATCAGGCATGATAATTACACTGTAGAGTTCCACTACGACTCTCTCTATACCTACATGTGTGCTTACGGTGGCATATAAAGTACATACATTGCTTGCCCACCTAGCACAGGTATAAATAGTAGCGTAGAGTTTGGGCACATACAGGAGAGCCAAAATCCTAGAGCATGTACTCTACACAGTTCTCTAAAACTGAGTCATCAGTGTAATACTGTTACAAAAAAACGAGATGTTCTGGGACATAGTAACAGGGGTGTTCTAAGCACAACACAAGAAGTAATTTGCTTGTTCTGCTCTGCACTATGAGGCATCAAATGGACTATTGCATCTAGTGCTGAGTGCCACATTTCAGAAAAGATGTTGACAAACTGGAGGAAGTCTAGAAAAGTGAAACAAAAATGACTAAAGATATAGAAAATATGACCTAAGATGGAGGCTAGAAAAAATGAGTTTGCTTAGCCTGGAGAAGATTGAAGGGACACATGACAACAAGTACTTAAAAGGTTCTTACAACTAGGAGGCAGAAAAATTGTTCTTGTTAACTTCTGAGGATAGGACAAGAAGCAAAGGGCTTAAAATTGCAGCAAAGATGGTTAAGGTAGGACATTAGGTATCTATTAGGGTAGTTAAGCACTGAAATAAATTGCTTAGGAAGGGTATGGATTCTCAGTGATTGGAGATTTTTAAGAGCAAACACACACCTGTCAGGAATGGTCTACAATACTTAGTCCTATCTTAGGTGAAAAAGACTGAACTAGAAGTTCCCTTTACCTCCTACAATTCCATGATTCTACATGCATGAGTAGTGCCTCCCATGTCTACAATGTTATTTTTAGCAGTGCAGTGTCCTGCTTCCAGACTCTTTGCAGGACATTGTGAAAGGCTCTGGCATTAAGGAAAGACTCTACCAGCTCCAGACTTCAAAAGCCTTTCTCTGCTGACTCCCCTGCCAGGCCCTTTCCCTGTCATATGTAGCTACACACTGCAGTGTAGATGCAAACTGTATTTTTACTGTGGCATGTAGTTATACATACTCTACTACATGCTGCTGCAAGTATAGATAAAGCCAGCATGTGCTTTATTTGAACTCCTTGCATGCAACTTTGCACCACCAAATGGCTTTCAAGAAACTCTGAAAAATACTCAGACAATGTATGCATTCAAACAAATTTTCAAAAAAGTGTCCACTTAGTTAAAGAATGGACCTACTGGCATGGCAAAGAAATAAACAGACAACATGGACTAGACAGACATTTGGAGCACACCCAACTTTGCTCAGCAATTAGGAGACTCTCTTGATCTTCCAGCTACAAACATGCACCAATCTAACATTTCCCTTCTGCACAGAGTCAAAATGTGGATTTGATCGATGGTGGGAGATAAATGGTTGAATGAACAGTATTTAAATGTTCATCAGAAGACTGAGCCAAAAGACAAGTTATAAATCTCTTTTGCCTTAGAACAAGGCAACTTCAGTTACTCTTTTAGGAATGAACTCGTACAGAAGTTAAAACTGTGCTACATTTTCAAACCTCATTAGGTTAATGTTCCATTTAACAGTGACTATCAACTGCTGCTTGATTTGAATCTTTGACCCTGGCAACAAATGTAAAAGGAGGCAGAAGCATCCGCACATAGCTTTTTTTTTTTAATCTTTCCTATATAATGTGAATTACTATTTAATGTCTGATTCTGCAAACCCTTATGCACAGACTTAACTCTACACCTGCTTACGATTAAGCAAGTATCTAACCATTTGCAAGATCTTGTCCTCTAGATTCTCATTTACTGATAATTTTAGAACTCTCCTACTGACTACTATCTGGCTTCCTCTATGCAATATTTATTCATTAAGAAATTTTTGTTTCACAAATTCCTCCCTTCCTGTTTTTTTCCCCCAGATGCCTTTTATTTCTGTAAGACTCACATTAAAATGAAATCCTGACCCAATTAAAATCAATGGAAGTTTTGCCATTGACAGTGATAGTACCACAATCACACCCTTAGATATGAAGTAAAATGGCTTCATGTTTCATGGAATTTACTGGACCGCATCCAGGATAGCTGAAGTAGGGATCAAAGCAAATAACACATGCCAGAGCAATGATGCGTTGAATGTGATTTTAATGCCCATGGTATGTTTTTGGAATGTCCATTTGTACATAAATTCCAGGATGAAGGAGTTCAAAGAGCTAATGCACTCTTGGACAACAGGGTTCCCTTTGGATCCTAACATTTTTCTGAAAAGGCTTCTAAGTGATATAGCTACCACATTAGTAAAGCAGTAGAACAATTTGTGTGAAGAGTTGTACACAGAACTGTTCCTTCAAAAATAGAAAAATATGTAAAAACTTAACATTGCAAACTGGTACATTTTCCTGAGTAAATTAGCAATTTTAAAGAGTATCATTCTACATAAAGGAACAACAGAATAAATTGAAAGAAATTGTCATATTTCCTGGTCATTTACTAATATGTAATTTATATGTAATTTAATATTTCTTATCATTTTTTCTCTATGTAAATAGATTGTACCTGTTGGACTGAAAAACAGCAAATAAACTAAGTAATAGGATGAAGAGTGCAAGTGAAACTAAGGGATAACTCATTTTCTACACAACAAATGTTGTCTAATAAAGTCTCTGCTCAGTTCTATAACAACAACAAAAAACAAAGTTTATATTAACTGATATACAAATGGGCCTGATAGGGATGCAAGTCATACTTTCCTTTATTGTCTCAGCATGTTCTTCTTTTCTGAAAGTTGTATATATGTCTGACTCTACAGCTGCACTTCATACTGGTAGATGCCCTGGAGCAAGAGGATTAATTCTATTTGTCTGTACATTGCTAAAGTTATTCCTGCAGTGTGTGTGTAATATGATTTCCTTAGGTGGGTTGTCAAGAATTAGAAATGAATCTATTTTATTATTGTGTGCAAAGGCAAAGAAAAAGATTCAGTTAGATTTTTAACAGAGTGGGCACCCCAGATGACTGTGATGACATCATGATTCTCTTCTTGTGTCTGAGCTCATATATTTTCAGGCTAGTGGACAATATCAGCCCCCATGCATTCAACAAGGATAACAGGAAAATGCTGCATGCAAATTCAGCTGAGTTGCAAGATCTCCTGCAATGTGATTCCTCAGAGTGAATTGCACTCAAACATACCCATTCCAAAGAGCATACGCAATCTGATAACAGGCAATAAGGTCACAATGCAGCCAATGAGAAAAAGTGATCTCACAGTAACTAAAATAACAGCTGGCACCAACTGAATTTTGTGGTGACCTATAGTAAGCATCATATACCTTTGTTAGGGCATACAGATATACAAGCCACAGATCTAATTAAGGTGCAACCAGGGGCGTCACTGCCCAGGGGAGGGACCTGGGGCATGGGTCCAGGCCCTGCCTCCAGCCCGCAGGCCCTGCCCCCTGTATGGGAACAGGGCCGGAAGCCGCCATGCTGCTGTGGGCAGCTAGGCCCCGCATCCCCAGCTGGGGCCGGGGCCGGAAGTGGCCATGGGCAGCTGGGTCCCACATCCCCATCCAGGGACAGGGCTGCTGCCGCCACGGGCAGCTGTGTACCAGATTCCCCGCCACGGCCACGGGCGGCCGGGCCCCAGATCCCCAGATGGGGACGGGGCCGCCGTGGCCACCGGTGGCTGGGTCCCGGATCTCTGGCCCGATTGGCCCGGAGACTGGGAGAGGGGTGGCCCCGCCAGATCCGGGGCACCGGCTCTGGGATTCGAGGTACGTGCCCCAAGTGCCCAGCACCAGCTACGCCCCTGGGTGCAACATCAGTTTTATAAAAGGGGTGGGGTCCTACGGACAATGGAGACAATATTAAAAGTATAAGGTGATTTTTCAAGAGCAACAAGTGCCTCGAAAAAAGCTGCAGCTGGAAGTAGACCCTCAGTGGAACATGTGATTATCAGTGAAATACAATCTAACACACAAAGAGCCCAAAAGTTCACAGAGTAACGGTACTATTAGATCCATACGTGTCAATATAGCCTGTGTTGGCAGCTCAGTGATGGTGAAAAGCCCTCTAAATAGATCCAAACCCATTCAACTGAGCACTAAAATGAGTCCACAATCCATTGCCCAAATCTGATGACAACTTGCCAGAACTCTCCAAAGCCAGAATTTTTACGGGATGTGAGGAACAGGTTTGGGTACATGAGCCTAGATAAAGAGTCCAGCATGCTGAGGGCCTCTGGCACATCGTTTTGCTTTGCATGCTGATGAGCATAAGCCCAGCACCAGAGAAGTTCCGGAGAAAACTGTGCTCACTGCTGGAAGATGCATAGAGTGAAAATAATTACAGATGACATCCCCATTATACCACCAATGATACAAGCAGCTAAACAAGAAAATGACAGAAAACTACACACTTCCCTACAGCAACGAAGGGGCACGAACATAGAACTCAACCCAAAAAAAATGGGATTCAAACAGCGTGAGGTGATGTACATTAGATACCTGCTCTCCACAGATTGATTGAAAAATGGATCCAAACAAGAGTAAGCAGCCAGAAGCCTACCAGCTCCAGTGGATGTCAAAGGGGTCAGCACTTCATAGGAAAGATACATGTTCTGATCAAGTTCTGTTCACACCTGACTGCAATAATGGAACCTATGTATCAGCTCAAAAGGCAGGACGTGTAGTGGGACTAGGCAGGCTCTCAACAGAAAACATTTGACATGCTGATGCAAAAGATAATGGAATACCCTTGTCCTGATGTACTACCAGCCAGGAGAGTGACTGACACTCCACTGTGAAGAGAAACAGCCAAGTGAAAAGAGTCCTATTCAATTACATCACATAATGGCAGACAGCTAGAAAGACCATTTTAAAGTACTTATATACAGTACTACGAGTCTAAATACTAAGATGGGTGACCTTGAGTACCTCATTAAATGAGGATAGTGATACAATAGGCATCACAAAAACTTGGTGGAATGAGGATAATCAATGAGACGCAAACTATACTGGAAGACAGAATAGATCTCGCTGGTGAGGGAGTGATATCATTTATGAAGGAAAGCTTATAGTCAATGAAGTAAAAATCATAAATGAACCAAACTATACCATAGAGTCTCCATGCTTGAATAATAAGAATGTAGTAAGGACATACAATCGATCATCTGACCAGGATGACTGTGAAATGTTCAGGGAGCTCAGACAAGCTATAAAAATTAGAAACTCAGCAAGACTGGAGATTTTAATTATCCCCAAATTGACTGGGTACATGTCATCTCTAGATGAGAAACAGAGATAAAGTTTCAGGATATCTTAAATGATTGCTTCCTGGTGCAGCTAGTCCCAGAACCCACAAAATGGGGGGCAATTCTTGATTTATTACTAAGTGGAGCACAGAATCTGATCCAAGAGGTGAATATAACTGAACTGCTTGGTAATAGTGACTACAATGTAATACAATTGAACATCCCTGTGTGCTGGGGGGAGGGACATCAAAGCAGCTCACCACAGTAGCATTTAATTTCATAAGGGGGGAGAACTACACAAAAATGAGGAAATTAAATAGAAATTAAAAGGTACAGTGCCAAAAGTGAAATCTCTTGAAGCTGGATGGAAACTTATTAAAGGTGCCATAACAGAGGCTCAGTTTAAATGGATACCCCAAATTAAAAAGCACAATAATAGGACCAGAAAAAAGTGCCACCATGGCTAAACAACAAAATTTTTAAAAAAGCAGTTAGAGGGGAAAAAGGCATCCTTTAAAAAATGGACGTTAAATCCTATAGAAGAAAATAGAAAGGAGAATAAAATCTGGCAAACGAATTGTGAAAAAATAATTAGGAAGACCAAAAAAAGGATTTGAAGAACAGCTTGCCAGAGACTGAAAATAACAGCAAAAAAAAAAAATGAAGTATATCAAAAGCAGAAAGCCTGCCAAACAACCAGTGGGGCCACTGGATGAATGAGATGCCAAAGGAACAATGAAGAAAGATAAGGCTATTGCAGAGAAAGTAAGTGAATTCTTTAGATTGATCTTCATGGCTGAGGATGTGAGGAAGATTCCCAAACTTTAGCCTTTCTTTTTAGGTGACATGTCTGAGGAACTGTCTCTGATTGAGATGACATTTGAGCTGGTACTGGAACATATTTATCAGTTAAACTGTAATAAGCCACTAGGATTAGACGGTCAATTTTCAGAACGGAGGGAGGTAAATACTGATCCCCCAGGCCTCTGTACTGGGACCAGTACTGTTCAAAATATTCATTAATTTTCTGGAAAACAGGTATACAATGAGGTGGCAAAATTTTCAGATGATACAAAACTACAAGATAGTAAACTCCAAAGCAGACTGAGAAAATGGATCTTACAAAACTGGGTGACTGGGCAACAAAATGGCAGATGAAATTCAATTTTGGTAAATGCAAAGTAATGGACATTGGAAACCATAATCCAAACTACCAGGTCCAGAACTAAGTATTTTGGTGCCCAAGATGCACCCAGAGCAAGCAGTACAGAACGTGCCTTCAGATCAAGTGGCGAAATGGAGCCGCTCAATGCACGCCTGGGACAAAGCACTGGTCGCCCTGCCCTAGTTATGGCCCTGCCAGTTACACATATAAAATGATGGGGCCTAAATTAAATTAAATCATAGGGTAAAATGATGGAATCTAAATTAGCTGTTACCACTGAAGAAAGATCTTCAAGTTGTTGTAGACAGTTCTCTGAAAACATCTATTTAATGTGCAGCAGCAGTCAAAAACCACAGAGAATATTGGGAATCATTAGAAAAAAGATAGAAAAGAAGACCAAAAATATCACATTACCTATTTATAAATCTACAGTATGCCCACATCTTGAATACTGCCTGGTCATCCCATCCCAAAAAAGATATAATGAAATTGGAAAAGACAGAGAAAAGGAAACAAAAAATATTAGGGGTATAGAACAGGTTCCACATGAGGAAAGATTGGGACTTTTCATCTTGGAAAAGAGATGACTAAGGAGGGATATGTTAGCAGTCTAAAAATCATGACTGGTGTGGAGAAAGTAAATCAGGAAGTGTTATTTACTCCTCATAACACAAGAACATGAAATTAATAAACAGCAGGTTTAAAACAAATAAAAGGAAGTATTTCTTCACACAACACACAATCAACCTGTGGAACTCATTTCCGGGGGACATTTTGAAGGCCAAGACTATAATGGGCTTCAAAGAATAATTAGGTAAGTCCATGGAGGAAAGGTTCATCAATGGCTACTAGCCAGACAGACGAGGATTGCTCTTTGCCAGAAGTGGAGAATGGCACCAGGACAGATCACATGATGATTACCTGTTCTGTTCATTCCCTCTGAAGCACCTGTCATTGACAAGGTTGGAAAACAGGATACTGAGTTAAATAGATCCAGTATGGCCATTCTTATGTTCTTAAGAGTCACAAGAATGATTAAAGGATTACACAATACGCCTATAGTGATAGGCTCTAAGGGTTTGTCTACACTGCAATTAGATACCTGCAGTTCACCTGTGCCAATTGACTAGGGCTCTAATGACCACGGCTGTGTAGTTTTTTAATTGCAGTATAGATGTTCAGGATTAGGCTCCAATATGAGCTCTGAGACCCTACCACCTCTCAGGGTGTTAAAGCCTGGGCTCCTGCCAAGCCCAAATATCAACACTGCATTTTAACAGCTGTGTGGCCCAAGTCCCACAACCCCAAATCAGCTAGCACAGACCTGGCATCATTTTTGAATTACAGGGTAGGCATGCCCTAACAACTCAATCTAGTTGGCTTAACTAAGAGAAAGTTAAGGGGTGATTTGACTACACTCATTAAATATCTACATGAGGAACGGATTTAATAATGGCCTCTTTAATCTAGCAGAGAGAGAACTAACACAATCCAAAGACCAGAAGTTGCAAATTCAGAGAAATTCAAACTAGAAATAAGGTGTAAACAGATGACAGCGAGGGTCATTTAACCATTGGAACAATTTACCAAGGGTTGTGATGGATTCTCTATCATTCACAGTTTTTAAATAAAAAAAATATTATCTAGAGATTATTTTAGGGAAATTCCATGGCCTGTGTTACACGGGAAGTTAGACTAGATGATCTCAACGGTCCATTCTGACCTTGGAATCTGCAAAACTCAGGCACATTGACAGAGCAGTGCACAGGGTTTAATAAAATTTCTCTTGTTCAGCTTAATTTACCTTTACCTTCATTCTTTGTGAATTAAACATGATCTTCCTCTACAGTCTACAACACGAATCAAATTATTTTAAGGGTCAATAATTCATGTAACTCTTTCCCTTTCACTCCACTTCACTCCCACTCACGTAATTTTAACAATGCCAACTCCTATGATTCTATCACAACCCTTGCAATATTATGAGCTTTTCTTAAAGCCCCTGGATTCATGTGAATCTCTACTTGCATTCTTAAAACAAATTTCTAGCCCTCATGATGACAGAGAAAAAGTGAAAATGTGAACTCTAAATGCTATAACACAAAATGACAAATTTAAAGCCCAGATAATTTTTTTAAATTCTTATGATTTTAAGTAATCTCTTTAGGTGAAATAACTTTTAACTTATGACTGCTTGGGGTTGGCAATATTATTGTTTTTTCATCTTAATGCCATGCTTCAAGTGCATTCCTGTTTAAAAAAAAAAATCACCAAAATTGTGAATTCCTATTTATACAGAGTTGTATCTTCTGATTTGGGTGACAAACATACATTTGACTGCTTTTACCCCAACTTTTGCTGCAGAGACAACATAAATAAAAAAAAAGAGCTGGATTCTAATCCATATTGTGTTATTAGCTGCAATTAGTTGTATCTATGGAAACTGTCAGAGATAGAATTGCTCAGAAATTTTCCTTTAAAACTCTTTATTGAACAGTAAATGTCTTTTTAACCAAAATCAACATTGTTGTGAAAAAGAGCTGTGCTGAAATTTTTCAAAGAATTGTAAAACAAAATGAAAATTTCTGTATCACACTGAAAAATGTAGCTCTGGGTGGAGTGGAGTGGAGTAGAGGGAAGAGGGGATCCACACTTTCTGTCTCTTTTTTTTTTTGTTTAGTTTTGTTTTGTTTAAGAAAAAATGTCCTTCTATCCTAGAAAACAGGTGAGGGGAGATACTGTATTTATTTAGATGGAATAAATTGGCCTAAATTGACAAAGACCTGGACATGAGCTTGTCCTTGTTCAACATTTAAACAGGCTTTAACAAGGGTCAGGATTTGTTATACAGAGACCTCAGCATACTTAGTACCACAGCAAATACACCATTTAACATCTTTTTTCTGTACTTTAATAACAGATTAAAAGGAAGAAAAACAATTAAAGCATTTGAAATGAAAACTATTAAATAAGATTTTCATTTTAGCCATATTGTTTTGTGACTTAGTAGGAATTTAGGTAATTTTTATGATGTCTATTTATGACTCAGTTTCACTCCATGCTTTGCTTTGCTATGAATGCAGTGCAAAGGGTTAAAAGTTGCTTTTCATGCAGAGCATGGGACCCAAGGTGCTGTGTCACATAACTGTCTAGGCTGGTATGACTGGGTCCTAAAAATACTAACTGACTCTAACCATATTGACAGAAGATCATGAAAGCCAATGAAAATGCCAGTGCCTGGGACATTCACTCAAATCCACAAGCAAGATTTCCCATCACCCTGCTCAAAGAAGCAAAGCAAAGGCCCCAGTTAGAGAACAAAAGGGAAAGGTTTCAGGTGGCTGGGTTAAGAGCTGGACAAACCCAGAACACACACCTGGGACTGAGACAGAGAAAACAGATGAGAGAGATCCAAGATGGTGTCATCAGCCGTATGGCTCCAGTGTGTTCTGTCCTGGCTTTGGACAGCCTAAATTCTCTCTTAAACTTTGCCTCTTGAAGCTAACTGAAGGACTTTCAGATGGCACATGCACAATGAACTAATAAATTGTTGCATACTTTTGAACAGGCTGCCTGGTGTCCCTGCAAATACTCACTGAGAACATTGTACCTTCAAGGGGTATAGGACAATCCTTCTATAGGCCTAGATTCACCACAGGAGACAATGGAGAGAAACAAGGATCAATGGTGCCTGAAGGCCCAGTTTGAGAGTCCTTGAGGCCATGGGCCTGCTGTAGGTAGGTGACTGGGGTACAGCACACTAAAGGGGTCATTCCCAAAGGACTGTTTATAGCCTGTGGCATACCCCAGACCCCACAGGTCTGTGAGATCCTTTTTCCCTTTCCCTGTAGAAAGATATTTAAAGAAATACCACTAGTTTGGCTGTCTTAAATGGTGTTAAATATGGTAATAAATGTCCCTTTTCATGAAAGGAATTGTTAGCTTAAATAGGCTGGACCTCTTGTAAAAGTCCGATCCTCTTCCACAGGACACAAAACAAGATAAACACATACAAACAAGGGGGAAAAAGGAACAGCAAAGACAGAAACTACAGCTTGTGTCTCTTGTGTCGACTTTCACTTGCAATACCACTTCTGGCAAAACACAGACACAGCAGAGGCTTATCAGTCATTCTGAGACCCAGCAAATCTGTGTCAGCATTGGGCAATTAGGAAATTGGGTTTAGCTACCCTTCTGGTCACAGGTTTACAGCAGTGCTGTGAAAATATGTAGTCTTGCTTGCCTAAGCCAGCTACAGAAAGAAGAGGGATAGGAAAAAGAAGAAAATAAGGGGAGGAAGAAAAAGAAAACAGGAGGCAAGTAGAGGAAGGGATCAACAATTTTTTCCATGACAGCTCCCACCAAATAATGTTTGAGGATAGAACCCAGCTTGTCTCTCAGATCTACAGATAATTAGATACACACCCAGTCCCAGCTTGTCCTCTTCTTGAGTATACTGCTCTTTCCTTTCCATTTAATTTCCTGACAAGCCAACGAGAGAAAGGAATCACGGAATAGTAGTAGCCCTTACAGAGCACTCTACACTTGTAGATGGAAGGACCTCTACTGCACTGCCATGGAAAAATTAACACCCATGTTTCCAGTCAAAATTGCAAACCCAAGAGATCAGCATAAACCAAACCTCCAAACCACCAGGAATTCACCCAGCATGTCTTTGGCATCATTTGTCTCTGCTATCTTAAGGTCTTGGAAAGATGTTATCACTGGATAAAATAATATATGATTTTTAAGGGGGCTTTGATTTCTTCTCAAATATCTTTTTAGAGAAAGGTACTGTTTGCCTAACTCAGAGTTCTTCATTGCAAGGCCCATTAATCAGTGATAGCTCCCATCAACCCTAAGTGTGGCTCCCCAACTAATTGTTTATAATATTCCTATTTATTTTATTTCTAACCATGAACAGGTTATATGAAAGGCTGGGCCTTCCCTAAGAGCAGCCACTAAAGGTCAGGGAAGCATGGGACTGTGCTTGTCAGGCCTCTTTTCCTGCCATCCCACCTGGGAAGGCAGAAGTTTTTATGCTCCATTCAGCTTCCCTGGTGCCTGGTGGTATCTCTTATTCAGTTTCCATGCCCTTGCATGGACTCCCTCCCAGGGAGTTACTGAGGAACCCAGGAAGTTAAGTAAGATACAGCTTCCTTAGCCCCCCAGGAACTTGCATGGAGCCTATAAAGGCCAGCATGTAGCATGAGGCTGGCCACTTAGCAGTCTCTCTTTTTCTTTTCTCTCCACCTGTGCAACTACTACAGAATCTAGTCTTAGTCTTCCCAGTGCTCACCCCCAGTCTCAGTGTGGAGAGACTCAACTTGTCGCTCACGGCTGCGGACTTTGCTTCACCAGTTCCTTCCTTCCTCTTGCTGCTGCTCCCTTCATCCTTCCTCACTATTGCTTCTCCTCCTGCTCCTCACCGCCAGGTGCCTCCCATACACCCTGCTCCGCAGAGCCCCTGACTCCCTCCCTCCTCACTGCTACTGCTTGCCTAACCTGTTGCTCCTAGCTGATGTGGCTTTTTTGCCTAAATGGCCCCCATTTGAAATATAGTGAAGATCACTCACATAGCTTTTGGAGTCTGCTTTGTGTTAGAGGATCTCTGCAAAGATTCTCAGGCAATCTTCTTCAATTAATGCTAAAGAAATTCAGTACTCCACAAGGGATATGGTTTCCAATTAAGGATTAGCATACTTTGACATGAGGCTGTCAATTTCTATTGGTATAGATCAAACTGAAATGTCAAACTACTTACCATCTGGTTTATACAGATCTAATTTGGAAAGCAGCAATGAAACAGCTGAAATACTGCTACTGTGAAAAGGATACACGTACAGTAAATGTTACCCAGTGAGCTTTTAAATACAATCTTTCAGTACAATGCACCGGTAACTACAGTCTGTTTTTACTTCTTTAGATAGAGACCAGTTTAGAAGAATAGATTTAATTTAAAAACCAGTACAATACAGACGATCAAGCTTTAAAAGGAAAAAAAAATTCAGACCAATGAAGCCTTGTAACTAACGAGTCCTGGAGAAAGAAATGCTACTCGGCAGGCATGTGTTTTAATTTATTACAGATATTAAACAAACTAGAAGTAATAAGAAAACCTGATGCAGTATCAGAAAAAGCAAAGAACAAAAATAAAAAGAACTAACCAACCTGTTGAGGGGTTCAGGGTCTGAATCTAATAGTGTTGTCCAGTGGCAATACTTTACAACTATCACCTGCAAGTTAGAGTCTGTAGCAGCACTGCTCGGTGGCAAGAATCTGCAGTGACACTAACTGGTTTAGGGTCTCAGTTGGCTGCCCCTTGTCTGGGGTAGTCGGGTGTCACTGGTGAGGTATACCTCCCTTCCCAGGGACCTCAGTCCAGGGGTTAAAGTATAATTTGGTGGGCCCCCTTCATGCATGTCTGGGCCCCCTTTACCCGTATCAGAGCCCTCTTCCTATATCTTCCAGGCTCCCTTCAGGCATGTGCAGGCCCCAGCCCATGTAGGCACTTACAACCACTTCTCATACCACATGCATTGGTTATCACTCCCCTACACCCCCACACACCCCCAGCTACACCCACCCACACGCCTTGCCCCCCACAAACCCCACAGCAGCATTCTCTCCTTGTCCCCCAGCAGCCCTGTGCCCCCTGATGCCAGAGGCCAGCGACCCCCTCCACCCCCCCCAAAAGCCTGGTGGCAAGGGCAATCCATGTCCCCGGGGGAGTGCTCTAGAGTGCAGCACCTCCATGTGCAGCTTGGGGGCACCCGCCATGTTGCTTCCCCAAGCCCCACTGCCAGCTTCTACTCCTCCAAACACCCCAAGCCCCTCCCTAACCCTCTAGTCCCGCCACTGGCCTCCGTGGTCCCCTGAGCCCTTCTCTAACCCCTTCCACCCCACCACAATCTTGCCTCCCTCGTGCCCTTTCCCCATGGGGACAGCTTGCCTGTCCCCAAACCACCCCCCCAGGACTCTCTTACCTGGCTGCCATGTGGAGCAGCCCCAGCCTGGGCTGAGGCTCCCACCCAGAGCCTGCTCTCCCTCCCCTGCTGGAACGTGCCAGAACGGGGTTCAGGGGCCCACTATTTTTAGGGGCTCAGCATTTGGCAGACTCCTGAAAACAGAAAATAGAGCCAAACGCTGTGTTCTGGGGCCCACTATTTTTAAATGGTGGGCCCTGGAATGCAGCGTTCCAGCACCGTTGTCTAGTTTTAGGGAGCCCAGAGTGCTGAGCCCCTAAAATTAGTGGACCCCAGAATGCCATTCCGGTGCTTTCCAGCTTACTTTAACCCCTGCCTCAATCCCTTTTCAGCTCCACCTCCGTGACTAAACTGTGTCCTCTGATTGCTATGAAGGAGCAAGCTGAAGGGAAGCAGCACATTAAGCAACCAGCAGCCTCCCCTCCTAGCCTGATTCCTGCTAGGCATAGGTGCCCTGAGTTCTGATGCCTCAGTCTTACACATTGGGAAGGCCAGACTCTCTTCATCCACATAGTTCTACATCCAAATTATGGCCTCCTCCAGTGTTGTCAGTCAATGGCATTGCACCCATTTTCTCCCACTGGCTCAGAAAACCTGGACAAACTTCTCCAACCCAATGGCCTCCGCTACCTGCACTCCAGTCTGCTTCTCTGTGTTCAGCCAGCACCGACACTGTTCTTTCAAGCTTCCGGTAGTATTTTTCCTTCCTGTACCATTGACAGAATGCCTTAGGGTTGGCATCTGTATAGTCTAAAATGTATGTTTTTACCTTAGTAATCCTTGTACTGACACAGTGATGGCAGCAGCAACAGCCAGACTCTATGTCTAGGGCTTCCTGTCAATGATGCAACACCAAACATGATCAAGCCCCCACGCAAGTACCAGAGAAATCACACACTATCCCCTGGGCACCCAAAAAAGCAATACTTCCCTTCTCATAAGCACAGAGTCTGAGTGTAGAAAAGTTCTAAAGCAGGAGCTGTGTTAGTCTAGTTCAATAAATCAAACAAGGAGTCCCATGGCACTTAAAGACTAACTAATTTGTTTATTGCATGAGCTTTCATGGAAGAAAATCTCAGTTCTTCAAAGTGGCTGACAAAGTGGGGTTTTCTTCCATGAAAGCTCATGCAATAAATAAATTTGTTAGCCTTTAAGTGCCATAGGACTCCTTATTTGTTTGAGTGCAGAAAGTAAACCTTTCAATAAGAGGAAGGAAATAACAGCACAGTACAAATCGAATTAATGAACACAATGAGCAGAACCCACCCTGCTCCAGAGTGCATGGGGCATGTCCTTCACCTCTCCCTTCTTGCTCTCCTCTGCCCTACTGACCATTGTAGGTGCTCTATCCACCTCTCACCTGTGGGGCTCAGCCTGTCTCCTTCACTGGCTCCCACTGCCTACCAGACATGGACTTGAGTAGTACCCTCCGCTGTCTCCCAGCCCCTAGGGGTAGCCCTTTGGCAGGGCTAGTGGAGCTTCAGTAGGATGAATTGGACCTCTCCCTGCTTATTCTGACAGTCCTCCAGCATCTAGTAAGCCACCCTTGTTGAGTTCTTTTAGGAAGAGACTGAGCCTTTCATCAGAATAGGATAAGCAAGCTCTGCAGTCATTTTTTTGTACAATAGGACAGCACTTCATTACCCCTGCAATTAACATTAAAGGGATTTGTAACCCAACACCAGACAGCCTGGTCATTTCCCATCATGCTCAGCTAACATGCGCTCATGTTGAGCATCTAACTGCACTCATGCAAATTACAGAGCCCATGCAAATAAAGGGCCTCCCTTTCAGCTGACTAAGTAGGATAGGGCCACTCAGGCACTCAGACCTCGTTTATATTAATGTAATCCAGCCCCTCCAGTAGGTTTAGGCCCTTCCAGGGGACTTGTAGAATCACAGAAACTGGAAGGAACTATGAGAGGTCATCAGATCCAGTTCCCTGCACTTGTGGCAGGACGAAGTGCCACCTTAAACCATCCCTGACAGGTCCTTGTCTAACCTGCTCTTAAAAACTTCCTATGATAGAGATTCCACAACCTGCCTAGGCAACTTATCCCAGTGGTCAATTACTCTGACAGTTAGGATTTTTTTTTCCTAATCTCCAATTTAAACCTTCTTGCCATAATTTAAGCCCATTGCTTCTTGTCCTATCTTCAGCAATTAAGGAGAACAATTTTTCTCCCTCCTCCTCATGACAGCTTTTTAGTTACTTGAAAACTGTTAGCATGTCCCCTCTCAGTCTCCTCTTTTCCAGACTAAACAAAACCAGTTCTCTCAATGTTCCCTCAGAAGTCAAGTGTTTCAGAACTTTAATCATTCGTGTTGCTTGTCTCTGGACTTCCTCCAGTTTCTCCACATCCTTCCTGAAATGGGGTGCCCAAAATATATGGACTAGTCTTGTCAAATATGGGGCTTTCATGGTGGCCCAATGTTCCTGCAGTCAGTATACTGCAGTTGCCTCCTGCTTGCAAGCTTCTGTGTTGTTCCCAGGGCCCATTTTCACAAGCTTAACGTGCAGCTGAGAGTCCTAGTGCTGTGGCATTATATGGGCCCTTGGGGATCCAGGAACACTGCTACCTGTTCAGTAAGTCATTGCTGTTACTTCTGGTTCCATGTGACCAACTCTGAGTAGCTGCTGCTACTGGGTTGCTTGTTGTTGAAGTAGCAGAGCCTATTGTTGATGGTGGGCTGCCTGCTGTTGTTGGAGCTCTCTCATCTACTCAAGCAGCTTTTCTGAACCCATGATCTCCCATTGCTGTTTTATCAGCTGTCCCTTCATTGGACTGGGTCACAACCCATATTCTCCAGCAGTTGTCAGATGGTAGGGATGGTGTCTGAACCTGATAGTGACACCTACTGCCAACAGCCAGTGGCAGAATTGCTCAGTGGTGAGAGTCAATGGGGCTGGCGGAAGGGGAACCTAGGCCCACCCTTCTCTGCTGGATTCCAACTCAGAGTCTGGTGGCTGGCGGGTCAGATAAGTGACAAAAGGCAGATCCTCCCACCTCCCAAGCCTGCTCCTTAGGTCACTTCCTATGCTCCTCCAGAAAGTCACATCACAGTCTGCTTATGGGCTCACTGAATATATCCTAACACCCAACACTGGGCCAAATCTTGTCAGTATCACATTTTGCAGCACAGACCTAGCCAGAGAGCTGTGATTCAGCCTGCCTACACACAAAGGCCCTGGGATAGAGGATTGCCTTTCTGACTTCTCAAGGAATGAAGGGTTTGTGGGGGACTCAGACGAAGGAGGGAGAAAAGTTGGAAGAGCAGAGGAGGCCTGCCTCCCTCTCCCCACAGGAGGGACTCAATAGCTATCAATCAACAAAGGAGTTGCAAACAAAGGATTTACATGCCAACCTGGACATGCCTAGGCTAATGTCTGGGGGGGGAGGTAGGAGTACAGCTGGGTGTCTGGGGGGTGGGAGGGAGAACTAGGAGATAGCTGGAGGATTCAGGGTTTCTGATAGGGAAAGCTAGTGAATATGTAGGTGGGTTGTCAAGCATCTGACGAAATGGGATTCTCTCCCACGAAAGCTCATGTGATACATAAATTTGTTAATCTATAAAAGTGCCACCAGACTCCTTGTTTATATCTCACATGTCACTACTATCCATTCCTGTTGTCCAGCAGGATCCTCCCACATCTTGGCTGAGCTGTAAGAAGGCAGAGACATACGGGCCTCCTGCCCTCTTGCTGCTCACCCTGAAGCATCCTGGCCAGGTAGGAAAGGCTGAGAAGAGGTGGCAGCAGTTTCTCCTGGAGAAGGTGTAAATTAAAGGGCCTAATAATGGTCCAAAACACTAGGTTCCCCCAGGAAACACCATTCAGGGCATCTCACCAAACTTAGCTCCACCAAGCAGCCCATACACACCCCTTTACTCTGGCCCAACCCCCATGTAATTATTTTTCCACTCACCCAACTAGTTGTCAGCTCCTCCTCTACCCAAAACACTCCCCCAAAACTCCCATGTGCTTAGCTCCTCCTCCAGCCATCTCGACCTACCTATGTATTCACTTGCTTTCCCCACCAGACGCCCTGAATCCTCCAGTGATCACCTAGCTCTCCCCCCTCAGATACCCAGCTGTTCTGCCTTCCTCCCAGACATTAGTCAGGTATGTCCAGGTGGAAGCATAAATCCTTTCTTTACAACTCCTTTGCTGATTGATGGCTGCTGAGTCCCTCCTGGCGGGCGGGGGGGGGGGGCTCCTCTGCTCTTACTAGCAAGTATATAATATATTGTAATAACAGCAAAATATTATAACTTGATCCATACCAGTGACATGTATTTTTTCACAGAAAAAATGCAGTTTAGGAGATAATGACCTTTCATAAGAGATCTTACATGGTATACTTAATATGAATTATTATAGCCATACAAAAATGATGACTATGGGGTTTACAATGTACTATTTTGGAGAATAATGTTGCAGTGAGGTAATATATTTTATTGGATAATCATCTGCTAGTGACAGAGGCAAGCTTATGAGCAACATAGAGCTCTTCTGTTGGTGAGAAAGGTGCCCTATAAAAGTTGGTTCAATAAAAGATACTGCTTCACCTTTCTTGTCTCACTAATGTCCTGTGTGACAAAGCTCCTCCTGTAACTTGGTGGATCCTGCACTTCCCTTTAGCAGTGGGTCTGTTTCCCTCAAGCACCCAGACCTGGGAAAGGTCCTTTGCGCCCACCTCAGACAGGGGTTTTTCCTTCCCTCAGTCTTTGTACTTGTGAGGTACTTCCTCACCAGCATCCTGCTCCTCCTCCAGATCTGTCTGCCTTCCAGCCACAACTTGCCTCCTCTCAAACACTCTTGTAGCTCTCCTCACTCTCACACTCCAGCTAGCCCCTTTCTCTGGAAGCAAGGCTTTTTAACAAGTCCTAGGCAGGGCCTTAATTAACTCCAAGTATGCTAACTAACGTGGAATTACCACTGCGCATCTACAAGGGGAAAAGGACTTGCTGAGCCTAGGGCTACATTTAGGCTTTCTAGGACTCTCTGGAAACCCCCTGTCACACCTGGGACCAATATGACTACTATGATAACACTGCAGATTTCAGAAAACAGGCATTCAGACACTAGAGTAAAGGTATGTCTACATGCAAGCCTCCAAGTTTCAGTAGACAGACTGGCACTACCAGGGCTCCAGGTAGCCTGACAAAAATGGAAGTGTGGATGATGTAGCACAAGTGAAGCCTTGGCTAGTCACCTGAGGTCAGACCTACCTGACCATAAGATCCATAGAAGACAATAACCTCATTATATGATGACGCTACATTTTAGAGTTTTCTCATTCCTTTGTTTTAAAGGCTCAGCTGTTACAAACAAAACAGGAACAAACTTCATGTTCCAAAACCTTTAAGGATCCTCCTCATAAATCTCATTACAAAGGAGGATAATAATCAGAGCACCAGGAGGCCTTATGACTGGAAGAATCAATTAGGGTTTTGACAAAGAATGGGTTATCAGACAGAAAACATTTATCAGGGAAAGAATCCAAGAACCATAATAACTCAATTTCATTTGGGGGTAGGGGGAGACGACATCACTCCCATGTAACCAGTGAGAAATAATGAATGCACATATATGGCATGATTTTCCTCTCTGATCTGCACTGATGATCTCTAAACTACACAAGGCATACTAGAATAGAATCAAATTATAGGGGCAGAAGGGACCTCATGAGATCATCAAGTCCAACCTCCTGGGGCTTGAACCCAGGACCCTCTACATATTAAGCAGAGGTACTAGTCACCACACTACTTGCAGGGCTCATACTTTGCGCTAGAATTGGGCAAACAATGGAATTTTTTGATTTACTGGCAATCCAAAAATGTAAAAAATAAAATATTTGGGGTTGAACTGCAACTGTAAATTTGAAAAATTGCCATCAACTCAAGAAACAAAAAAAACCCCAAAAAAACAGTTTCAAGTCAAAATATTTTTATTTCAAGCATTTTTAAACCTTGATTTAAATATTAATAAAGGGAATTTTAAAATGGAAGTAGTTGCATAAAAAATCAAAATATCTCATTTGAAAGTTTTGAGCAGTTTTTATTTTGAGGAATCTTTTGAGGTGAAGGTTGAGATATCTTTTTGTCAAAAAAAAAGTGACAAAACCAACAGGAATTTGAGAAACATTTCAACATTACCAAATCTGATTTTTTTCCAAAAGATACTAAGGTTCTGTTTGATCAAAAAGATAAATATATTCCAAGGTCAAAGACCTTTCATGAAGAACACCCTGGCCTCCAGTTATTATCTAACAATTGCAGTACTGTAAGATCAATCATTCCAATTCATCTTAGCAGGCAAGATATTACAAAGAGAGATAGCCCATATCTTCTTAGTACTAAGGAGGGGTTAATAGCTATGTAGACTTCTAAGACACCTCTTCTGTATGCAAAATAATATCATGTATTTAGAAATTTTTTGTGACACAATAAATATGTTTATTTAACCACTGAAAGCTAGTTGTTCAATCATGCACGTTTTGGGTAAAGCCCTTTTTTGGTATTTTCAGACTGCAATTCTCCCTTTTGTCACAAGATAGCAGTGTATTGCAAAGAATTCCACTAGTTTCAAAAGCAGCATTGCAAATCATCCATTTAAAAAAGAGTAGTTACTTACCCGGAATAGCCTTTCTTTAAGATGTGCTGCTCATGTCCATTCCCATATTGGTGTGGACGCATCTCCGTGCACAGCCTCTGCAAAGCGTTTTGCCCTTAGTCATCCCCGTATTGGTGCCCCCTGGAGTGCCACACATATGCCACAGTATATTAGCTATTTCTGGCCTCACTCCCCATCCAGTCCCTTCTTTCCACCAACTCTGAAAAACAGAGATAGAGGGTGGGTTTGAAATGGATATGAGCAGCCCATCTCAAAAATGGCTATTACTGGTGAGTAACCACTCTTTTCTCCAAGTAGCTACTCGTGTCCATTCCCTATTGGTGAATTATGAGCTTTATCTTGAAAGATGGTGGCGTTACAGTCTGCCTGTCTGCAGACCTATTCTGCCAAAGGCTGCATCATGAAGATTTCCAGAGAGGTAGCTGGGTTATTCTGTGTACAGCAAAAACCACAAGAGTCCCATGGCACCTTAAAAACTAACAGATTTCTTGGAACATAAGCTTTCGTGGGCTCCAGCCCACTTTGTCAGCTGCTGCATCATCTCTTGCCTGCTGTACAGTGGCTTAATGGGACATAAAGATTTGGACAGATGACCAATGGCTGCTTTGCAGATTTCCTGAACTGGTACTTGAGTGATGAAGGCCACAGATGAGGCTTGTGCTCTGGCTGAGTGTGCTGTTCTAGGTCTGGGCAGGGGAATGTTGGCTTGTGGTAACAGGCCCTGATGCAGAAGATGATCCACGACAATATTCTCTGGGAAAACACTGCCTGGTCAGTCTGCAATGGCAATGAAGAACTGATTTGTCCTGAGGAACAGCGTCATCCACTCGATGTAGAACACGAGGGCTCTCCTGACATCTAAGGTATGCCATCTCCCTTGTTCTTGCATCAAGTGAGGCTTGACAAGAAAGATGGGGAGAAAGATATCTCCATTAATATGAAAAGGAGACACAACCTTAGGCAAGAAGGCTGGGTGAGGCCTCAGCTGCGCCTTGTCTTTATAAAAGACTGTACAGGGGATGCCAGTGCCCTTAACTTCAATATCCATTTGTCTGAAGTGACGATCACCAGGAAGGGCAACTTCCATGATAAAACCAGCAATGGGCATGAGGCCATAGGCTCAAATAGATGCCAAGTTAGCTTATATAAGGCTAGGTTTAGGTCCCACTGGTGTGCCAGGTTACAGACCTGTGGGTAGATTCTTTCCACCCCTTTCAAGAACCTGAAAGTCATTGGATGGAAGAAAGCTATTACTCCCCTATAAGGTTCATGGAAGGCCAATATGGCTGCCTACCATACCTTGAGAGGGGCTAGGGCTAGCCCTTCTGGCTTTAGGTGCATGAGGTACTCCAGGATAGCCTGGATGGGTGAGGTTGCTGCCCATCAGGATATGTTGGACCTTGGCTGAACAGGCTCATTCCTCCTCAGTCAGCCATGCAGTTTCCAGGCTATCAGGTTCAGGTGCAGCAGGCAGCCGTAGTCCTGGCTGAAGAAGGCCTCTCTCCTTGGCAGTTCCCACAGAGCAGCCATCAACAGGTCACACAGCATACTGTACCAATGCTGGCGCAGCCACACTGGAGCAATGAGGGCAACATCTGCTTTGTCTTTCTTGATCTTCAGCAGCACCCTGTGGAACAACGGTACTGGCGGAAAGGAGTACATAAGAGGTCCCAACCACTTCATCAGGAAAGCATCCAGGAGGGAGCCCATCGCTGCACTTCATAGGGAGCAGAATAGGCGACACTTGTGACTCCAGCACCTCACAAACAGATCTACATGGGGATGACCCCACTTGTGGAAAACGGAACTCAACATGTCTAGATGGAGTGACCAATCCTGCTATGATAGAAAGTACCTACTGAGCCAATACATTTTGTCATTCCTCACACCAGGTGGGTGAAAAGCTACCATGTGAAAATCACATCTCGCCGCCAGCTCCCAGAGCTGAGTGGCTTCCAGATGAGAGTTGAGGAGCAGACTCCACCTTGGTGGTTTATATCCTGGGTCTCAAACACATGGTCCGTGGGCCACATGCAGCCCCTAAAGCTATTTCCTGTGACCCACAACAACACTATGATTACCGATATTTGCAATATTGTTTTATACAAAGGTTTCAGTCATGCAGTCCTCTGGTTAATGTACTAGTCCTCATATGGCCCTCATGATGATTTGAGTTTGAAACCCCTGGTTTATATAGTACATAGTTGTCATGTTGTCCATCAGGATCTGTATGACTTTCCCCTCCAGCTCCTGGAAGAAGACCTGGCAGGTGAAACATATGGCCCTTAGCTCCCTGACATTGACGTGGAGGGCCTTCTCCTCCTCAGACCATCTCCCCTGATTTCTTAGATTTATGCTTAGGTGAGCGCACCAGCCCAAGTCAGAAGCATCCAAGATCAGGCTGAAAGATGGGGATGTCACCCCAAAAGGCATCTCCATAACCACTGATTGTAAATGATCCCCAGGATGGATTGTCACTACTTTGTCCAAGGCATACCTCCGAGGGTGGTAGACTGACCTAGACATAAATGAAGCAGGCTACACTGAAGGTGTGCTAACCTGACTACATATGTGGATGCTGCCATGTGTTCTAGCAGTTGTAGGCAATACCTGGCTGATGTAATTGTGAAACACTGAAGATTGGTAGTGAAGCCTGGTATTGCTTCATACCTGGTCTGTGGTAGGAAGGCTCAACTTTGAACTGAGTCTAAAACCATCCCTATGAATTCTATTCTTTAAATGGATCTGAACTGGGATTTCTGTTCATTCAACAAGTGGCCCAAGAAAGTGCATGTCTGCTGTGTCACCCAGACACTGGCTTGGACCTGTTCCCTGGGCCAACCTCTGATGGACTGGTTGTCCAAGTAAGGGAAAATATAGACCCATCTTCATCTTCAGTGGGCCACTGCCATACACTTGGTGAAAACTCTGTAGAGACAGTCCAAATGGTAGGGTTCTAAACTGGAGATAGGAGGGCCCACTGATAAACATAAATAATTTCTGTGATCTGTGTAACTCATATGCCTAACTAAACGAGCTATCTCTTTTAGGGATCTCTTGAGGTTGGGTTCTGTTGCTGGGCAGATTTGGCTGCTCAGACCCAGAAGGTTCTGGAAATTAAGTGGGTGGTTGCATTGAGCATGCTCCACAAGGTTTTCTATCGTTGATGTGGTCAGATGCCATGACAGCAGCAGCCATACAGCATTGCAATGAGAGGAACCCATGTGCTCAGTGTGTGACTGGGAGAGGCTGAGCCAGGAGTAGAGAGCAAAATGTTTTATCCCTGCTATGGAGCATTCTGCAGCAGAGTTTTCTCCTATGTGATTGATTGCTGGTTAACCAGTAAACTGACTGCATGATGCTGGCTCCAGAAGAGAAAGAAAAGCCTGCACGGATTCCTACTTAAGGTCCCTGCAAAAGAAGAAGAGGATTGATGCTTCTTGCAATTCAAGGACCAGAGACTGCAACTGAGACATGAGTGACTCCACCTGGCCTTTGGGACTCTCGGGTATCTTACTTCCAGGACTTCTATGGGAATGGTTCTGTTTAAATTCACTTTGTTTTCTTAGGATGAGATTTATTAAGTTAATAAAGTTCATTGTTATGTTTATTCTAAGTAGTAGTTTAATGTGGGATGGTAATTCTGAGTGATCTTTTGCCTGAGTCTCCAGCTGCTTTCTCCATTGGGGTCAGGGTTTCTCTCTGTTAGGCACTGAGAGGGGTAATTGAATTAATTCTAGCCCACCCAAACGTTACGATCTGTTCTGATTAGATGTGGAAATACGCTTCCTTCAAATTGAGGGCAGCAAACCAGTCCCCAGAATCCAATGACAGGATAATACGGATAATGGAGACCATGCAAAACTTTAACTTTTTAAGGAACTTGTTCAGGTGCTTGAAGTCCAGGATGGCTCTTAAACCCACATTCACCTTGAAGATAAGGAAATACCTGTAGTAAAACCCCCTCCCTTCCTCTCCTTTTGGTACTCTTTGGACTGCATCTAATCCTAACAATGTTTTGATCTCCTGATCCAGGAGTTGCTTGTGAGAGGGTCCCTGAAGAGGGACTGGTAGGGAGATGGGTAATTGGGGTGCCTGGATGTAAATTGCAGAGCACACCCCCCATGTGACCGTATCTACGATCCACCAGTCCATGTTGATCATGCCCCATTGGGAGCAGAAGGCTGATAGCCTGATCAAGAAGGGGTGGAGGAGAATCCCGTGCTGGGGCTGGTGTGCTGTCCTCGGGTGAGTTGTCAAAACACCCATCTCTGATTGTTTGAGTGGCACTTGGAGCCCTGGTGTGGACCCAACAAGGAATTTGGCACACATCTCCCCCTAGGGGCTCTAGCTCTATCCCTGTCTCTTTGACAAAAGGGTCTATGTATCAAAGACTGTCTCACCTGCTGCTGTTGCTGGGATGATTGGGGCCAGAACTGTCATCTAGAAAGTTGAGGCATGTACAGGCCAAGGGAGCAAAGAGTCACCCTACAGCCCTTAAGCTCATGAAACTTCCCATCTCTCTGATCTGAGAAGAGGGATGAGCCATCAAATGGAAGGCCCTGGATGGACTGCAACACCTCGAGTGTAAGTCCTCAGGCCTGGAGCCAGGAGGCCCTTCTCATGCTAATAGCAGAGGCAATAGCCCTTCTTGATGAGTCAGCAGCATCCCAAGAGGCCTGTAGGCAATGCCAGATTTAGGCACAAGCCAATAAGCTATCGCTTAGGGCCTCACATTATGAGAGGCCTCTAAATATGTCTGTTATAATGTGATACACTTTTTTCTCTTAATTTTTTATAGCATGGTGCCTTTGAATCTTGACATAGCTTAGGGCCTCAGCATATTTTCATCTGGACCTTCCCATAGGTCCACCCTTGCTACTGCTGTGCCCTCAACTAGTAGGGTGAAGAGCTGATCTGGAGGAAGAGATGCCCCAAAACATCTTAGGGAGTTCCAAAGTTTAAAATTGTACTTGCTGGTGGTTTGCAATTCTAAACTTCATGGTCACAGTAGACTAAACCTTCTTACGAGAAAGGTCTGGTGTCTTGGCCTCCTTATTCTTTGGAGTAGGGGCAGATTGACTCTGGCGCTCTTTCTGGTTAACTGCATCCACCACTAGAAAAGATGGGACAGGATGCATATATAGGTACTGAAAGGTCATGGCTGGAACATAATATTTCTTTTCCAACCCCTTGGATGTGGAGCCATGGAAGATGGCATCTGCCACAGAGACTTAACAATCTTAAGGAGTCCCTCATGAATTGGTAGTGCCAGTTTAGCGGGAGCTGCATCTGCTAATATGTTAAAGAGTGAGTCCAAGGTCTCCCTCATTTCCTCATCTCCCAAGCCCAAATGTAAGGTCATTCTCTTAAGGAAGTCCTGGTGGACTTTGAAATCATCTAATGAGGAATAAATTCGCTGAATGACTGCCTTGTCTGGTGATGAGGAGTGAGGTTGGGGCCACCCTGGAGGGGTTGTGGAAGGGTCTTCCCCTAGATTTGATTCCTCCTCAGACCTGGAAAGTCAGACAGTCATGGTCTTGGGACCCACTTGGGACCCTGAAACAATTGAGAGGGGGGCTATCACAGAGCAAAAAAAATCCAGGCCCCCAGTAAGTTCAACTGGTCAGCCAGCCTTGTGGAGACTACAAGAAAAGTCAAGTGGGATCCAACTTGGAGTCCTAGACCTTTTTTGCCTGTCTCTGTCCCTTTGAGTGGCTTCGCGACCAGTTCCCTGATGACAATGATGCAGTGGGTCTAGGGCTCTTGTTGAGGCACCTGGACCTCTTAGTAGTGCACCCCGTGGATGAGTTCAATGAAGAGTTTTGGTGCCAAAGTCAGTGCCAGGGCACTGGGGAACAATCCAGTGAAGAAGCAGAATGCCTGCTTCATCTCCTTGGTACCAAGGACTCATGGTGCTGTTTGCCTAACAGACAGTCTCACAGGGAGAAAGTGGACCCTGCGGCACCACTTGCCTGAGGAACCTGCAGAAACCAGGGGTGAGATGGTGCCAGTTCAGCACTTTGAGTATACGTGCTCATTGCTGAGGCTGACCATGATGGCTCCAATGCTGGCCTTAGCAATGCATCCATCAAAAGAGCCTTCAGCCTAAAATCTCTGTCCTGTTGAGCCCTAGGCTTGAAGGACTTAAAGATCTGGCATTTGTCTGAGCAATGAGCTTCCCCCAGGCACTTAAGGCACTTCTTATGGGGGTCACTTTGTGGGAAGGCTTTCCCACATTCTGAGTATAGTTTAAACCCCAGAAAATGTGGCATGACCACTAGGGAGAATAAAGTCCCTTGCAGCACAACACTTAACACTGACACTAAGTAATGACTATGCTAACTAATCTATCTACAAAAGATAAATTTAACTAACACTTGCAATTTGCAAGAGAAGCATTCCAGTGACGGTCACGCAGGCAGAAAGAAGGAACTGGAGAGGGAGTGGGGCTAGCAGCTGATAATATGCCATGGCATGTGCACAGCACTGCAGAGGGCTGCCGATGGTGGCCCTGTGGGGATGGCTAAGGGCAAAAAGCTTTCCAGTGGCTGTGCACAGAGGCACGTGCACACCAACAGGAGAATGGATATGAGCAGTTGCTTGAAGAAGAGCCTTTTGCATCCTTTCAGACATGCAGGAGTCAAAAAATGATAGTGACTGTGCTCCTCCTTCCTCCCCCCCTCCAAAAAACATACTCAATGTTTGTGTTATCCTTCAGTGAAGGTAACATATTACTTCCAATAATAAACATTTTAATAGATGTTTACAGTATATTTTTGAAAGCTATGAATTGTGAATGTGCTGCTGTAAATGGAAATCCAGTAATAGCTCATCACCACACATATAAGCCCTTGTTCAGAAAGGCATCCTCTTTCAGTGTAACATTTACACACATGGTTATCTTTGAGTCAATAGAATTTAAGCCTGGACTTTAAGTTAAGTGTGGACTTAAATCTTTTCCTGATTCAGGGCCACAGAAAATGTAATTTAATAGAGAAGACCAAAATTAGTGAACCGTATTGAAAATGTACATCTTACTCTACTTTGCAACCTTGATTTGTACATCACACAGTGGGCTTTATTCACTAATGAGTTGTACTGACTGACTGTAGTACATCTGAGATAGTCCAAATGCAAATTGCTTGTGGGCACTGTGAGGCAGTAGACCTACCCCACACTACAGAAGCCCAGGAAACTCTATGAGCAGCAGAAGCACCACCCCTTGAAGCCTGCTGGGCATGCTCTGCTTGCTGCCCCAGCACAAAAGGAAGCTACTCAGTTCATTCAGGGTTGACTAGTGAAGAGACAGGACATATGCTGGAAGCACCTGACCCAGAGCTGCATCAGCCCCAAGCAGTGGGAAGAAGTAACCCCAGAGGGAGACTTGAGGCGCAGCTGCCCAGCAACGAGTACCCCAAGGCTGACGCTCAGGCACTTACTACAGCCTGCCAACCCCAAAGACCTGCAGGAAAGCTGACAGCAGCCATCCCAAAAGGTGAGAAGGTATGGATCAGTGCTTTGTAGGAAGTCATCCCCTGTACTCAGGGAGAAAGAAGCCCAGGGAACCTGTGGGGTGAAGCCTAGGGGTACCGTGGAGAATGAATCAGCTTGTTTTGATATGGAGCCCTGCTGACCTGGTGCCATACGCCCCTGGCACCAATAAGGTCCTGGGCTGGATCTCAGTGGAGTAGGAGGGCCTGAGCCCTCCTAGCTGGGCACTGTGCCATATTGTGGATGCCCCTTGATATTGACTCTGTAGCCATGAGGCCATGCTGTCCTGCCCTGAGGCTCACGTATTGTCTTTGATATTGACTCAGGAGTTGCTAGACCATACTATCCTGAAGGGAGGAGTTACACAGATCACAAAGGCACCCTCTTTGCTCATGCCTCTTGTGTTTCCCCATCAGGGGGCGCTAGGGAGGGCCTACCCTGTGATAGGCACATATTCTGACAACCAGGAGCCTAACTAATACACAGGTGCACGCGATTAGATGTGAATAAAACCAGCATGCTAAAAAACGAAGACAGCATCAAACGAGAAAGCGAACGGAACAGCAACTCAATACTGCTACTTATGATTCTGTTAGGAGACTATGGGTTATACAATGGATGGAGCACGACTCACAAAGTTACTCCAGGCTTGAAGGCAGACTATCATGCCTCACCAGGTAGCAGTCATGGTAGGGTCACTCTGGGGAGATACTCGAAGGACCATCTAGCCCAGATTAAATCTGTTGCTAATCTCCTTTCAAAGCATTACAAAGTATAGATCAGTGATTCTCAGCCTAGGGTCCATGGACCCTGGGGGTCTGCAGATGTGTTCCAAGGGGTCCACGGTACTGCTCCCCACTGGGGCCAGAACCCAGCTGTGGCCCCAATGCTCCCTGACAGGGCTTGATCCCGATGGTGGGGAAGGAGTGCAGTGCTACTGCTCTTCAGTTGCTGATGCCGGAAGCGGCTTGGTTCCGCTCCTCTGCAGAGGCTAGCTGGGGGCCATGGTTGTCCCCACTCCCAGCAGGGGCAGGGGAAGGGGCCATAGCTGTGGTGGCCCCACTCCCCGGGGCCATGGCTGCAGTGGCTCTGCTCACTGACCAGTCCTGGCAGCACAGCCAGGAGTAGCATGGGCCTGATTCTGCTGGCACGCAGGCTTGATTCTTCCCACAGCAGCCACAGTATACCACTTGCAGCTAGGGTGCCACAAGATTCTTTTTAACTTAAAAAGCAGTCCTCAACCTTAAAAAGGTTGGGAACCACTGGTATAGAATAATTGTTAAATGGAGGCATGAATTAAAGAAAAAGGCTGCAATTGGACATGTAAATGGACTTCCACTCCACTCACATTCTCTTTTGCCTCTCTTATTTACTAGGAACCACATCCTGTATGAACCTCTATACAGCACAGAGACACACCTAGTTGTTGAATAATTTCCTGCAAGTAAACATATCATGACAGTCAATCAGAACAGAACACCAGTTTGACTGTGCCACAGTGAAAATAAAGAAAATACAAAGACTGGTCTACTATTCTCGGCATCTGCTAAATGAGAATGGGATATGTGTATATATACACTAGTGTTTGGGATCTGAGAGAAATATTTTTTCTCTACCTGTCTTGATGGCTTTCTCACTTGGCCCTCATAGTGCTCAACAGCTGCACATTCACTACACTGCACCAGGTGTCTTAGTGACTTGTGACAACCTAAATCTATGCCTGTGATCACACCTCAAGTGCTACTCTGACCAGTGACACACTACTGCCTTAACGATCCTCAATTCTTCTGGGGCCAAGATACACAGTTGCATAGCTGCTCCATGCTTTGCTTCCTAAAGTATATTATTACCCAGCATAGATGGAGTTCTGCACACACAGAAACAACATAACTGTTATCATCTACTAATTGCCATCGATGTACACAACATTATTAGCATTCTCAGCAAACATATCAAATGAGATCATGAGTTGCCAGTGGTTGGTGCTACCATCAAAATTCCTGTTTAGTGTTGAATTTTAATGAATATATTTTGAAATGTTCTTGTACAAAAAACAGGTTTGTTTTGGGTAGAAAAAATATGGTATATCTACTGGCATCTATAAGATGTCCCTGGTTTTGTTAAATAATATCATAAAGGAATATTGATTAGATCAACATTGAATGCAACAAAGTGTACATTTGTTTATTTTAATTAACCAAACTAGAAACCCAAGTAGCTATAAGAATGATTTTTATTAATTCATAAACTGAAATCAGACAGAAGGAAAAAGGGAACCATTCAAGATTTTCACTGTAACCTTTTATGCATTGCTAAGGGAATCATGTAAACAAGTTAAAAGAATAAATCAGCTTGATGTTTAAGGTGACACAAATGACTGATCTACAGTTATTGATACTTATGCATTGCTTTTGAGTACTGCTTTTTGTGTTTACATCACTATAAAAACAATCTAGTAAGTAGTTTCAATTTACAATAAATTAATCCATTCATTATGTAGAAAGTACAAAACCGATGTAACTTAATTTTGCAACAAAATAAACAAGGAGTCCTATGGCACTTTTAAAGACTAACAAATTTATTTATTCTTTGAGGTTTTGGGGGCAAAATCCCACTTCATCAGATGCATGAAATGGAAACTTAATATTTCATGGCTCTGATATTGTCACATAGAATATTCCTGTCTGAAGTTTCTTCAGATTTTAAATGTTAAGTTATATTGTATTTTGTAGTTGGGGGAGAGGAAGAAGCATACAAAGTGTTAATCTTTTTCCATCTAAGTACTTACTAATGACTATATAAATAGCTACACCAGTGCTTCCAGTATTACATGTGATAGAAGATGATTGGCTCTACCATTTACCCAGTCAAAGGTAGGCACATTTATCTATAATGTAAACAAGCGTATTTGTGAGCGCACATCAGCTCCTCTATGCTACGCTTCTTGCACACAAGACTATTAATAGATCTAAACTACTCCTTCCCCTCCAGATCACAAATTGCTTTAGAATGAATTCATAAAAATGCAAGTGTGGTTTAGGATTCAATTATTTCATTTTCAGGTTAAATACTGCCATTTTAAAATTTAGATGAAGAACAAATTTCCTGATAACGCAAACATCTAAACAGGATATCAGTTTTTGCTAAAGAACTTTTGCTCCAACTTTAAACAATTTCTGACAAATTCAGGAGAGAAACAAGCATAAGGAAGATCAGTGTTGTAATCAACAACTTAATGACCTTTTAAAACAGGATTTATTAGTTTAGCTGTTTAATGCCTGTTAAACAATTGCTTGCTTGCAATGTGCTCCTAGACAAATACAACATATTGTACTTTACAGCACAGGAAAGCAGCAGAGATTAAATCAAGCATGGTTTCAAGGCAAGCCGTAAACAATGAAATTTAATTTACTCCTAATTTGTTTTTTAGTTGTTTACAGTGCTGTTGGTATTAATATTAATTACTTAAAAAGTAAACTTTTTGTAGTGGGACCATATTTTTGTTACTTGTTAAGCACCTAACACAACCATAGAATCATAAAAAGGTACAGCTGGAGGGGACCTTGGAAAGCCATCATGAGCTATGTCTACACTAGAGGGCTTTTTTAAGTCAACTTAATAAGGTCGGCTTAAACTCTACCTTATTAAGTCGACTTAGACAGTCCCCATTTGTTTAGGTCAACTTTATAAAGTTGGCTTAAGCTGAGAGATGCATTTAATATCGAATTAATAAAGTCAACTTTAAACGGGTCCCCTGAAGTCAACTTAAATGGTTCTGTTGCACTAAGTAGACTTTATTAAGTCTACTTTAATGACCACATTGTGTTGTCGACTTAATAAAGTTGATTTAACCCTTAAAGTCGACTTTAAGAGTAAGAGTTATTAAGTCAACTTAAGCAAGTGCTTAACTTGATTTAATGAACTCCAAATGGGACCAGGGAGTTGCTTAAATTGATTTAAGCCTGCTTAAGTCGACTTAAGCTTCCAGTGTAGACATAGCCATGTACAGCCCCCCTGCTCTGAGGCAGGACCAAGTGAACCTAGACCACCCCTGACAGGTGTTCATCTAACCTGTTCTTAGTTCTCAGTTGGAAGCCTATTCCAGAGTAGAATGGCTGTGGGATCCTGGTTGATGAGCAGGGCTCCCAAACACCACCAGAATACAAATAAGCAATAATTAATACTTAAACAAATGAAACATAAGCAAGATATTGCAGTGAGTTTGCCAGTTGGCAATGAGATTATTTTTTTAATTGTATGTTGTCCAGTTTATTCCATACCATAAGAGTGAAAGTTCTGTTTCTAACTTATTTAATTGTCTTCTTAGCCCTGCCCCCCCCCCCCCCGGAAGATATTCCTATTCATGAAAGCAATTCCCTTTAATATCAATATGACTTAAATAGACGCTTAGTTATTTTCCCAAATAGGCTGGGATTTAAACACATGCTTATGTGCCGTTCCACCCGGGGGCCTTACACAGCAATGCAGCTATATTTGAGCAACAGGAAAATCTAGAGCAGGAAAAGAAGGGAAGAAAATGGCCCATTGGGAAGGGAAGATGAAAAGGGGTAAGTGGATTTAGAAGCATTAAAATGAAATCACCTGTCTAGTGCTACATCTTCACAAAGCCAGCTGACTAAAGGATCTCCTGTTACACAGATTTACACATTCAACTTCCAACTACCTCATATCCAGCTCCACAAGTTTCCTTTCTCCCAATCTTTTTAACAGAGACCCACACTTTGTGCAGTACCTGGGAAAATTTGGCATTTAGTGCTCAAGTAACATGCAAAAGTGACATTAAACTGGCATCCAAATGCTGCTTCCTGTCCTCAGAAGGGAACATGTGAAAATTTTCAAGTATTTGCTTACCTGATTTTGTCAGCAGCTACACTGTATTTAAAAGGTTTTCATTTTTCAGTAAGGACCATCTACCTATTGTCATTGATCTTCATGCCAAACTCTTATTGATGTCACTGAGAATTCTATGCAGAAAACAATGAAAAGATGTGGTTGTAACTGTCACCATACCCATTTTGCTTTACTTTTCTTATTAAAGGCTGGTTTGGGATGGAGACTAGTAGCTCAGTCATTTTAGAATGAGAGGTGACTTTTGTCTCTGCTAATTGCTCTGTTTTCTTCCTAGTGTTCCTTCTTTCTCCTTAATATATGCCTGTGCACTGCTTTGGTTCACATTAACTCCCTCTCTTTGACTGCTATTATTTTTTTCTCTGAATGTCATATCTGATAGTATTCAGTTCTTACCATTTTCTCATTTTATCTTTAGATCAGTGAGCAGTCTTGTATAAAAGGACACAGGCTATTTTTGGAATTGTATAATTTGTTGTACTTCAGTCACCAACCTTTCTCTATAGATAGATTTAATACTTCTTCCCCTAATTAAACAATATTCATTAAGTTCTTAGTGAATTGCTTTCTTGAAAGTGTTCTCTCATATCATTGTGTTATGCAAACTTTCTCTCAGATATGTTGGACCAGGTTCTGCCCTCATTGATACCAGTATAAGTAGGCCTTAGTCTTGCAAATACTTGTTTTCCTTTAGTAGTGGAACCAGTCCTACTGAAATAAATAGGACTAGCCTATTAGTTAAGTACATGTGTAAGTGTTTGTAGGCTCAGGGCTTTATTCAGAAAAGTAGCGTTCTACTGCTGTTGTAAAACACTTTTTGCTTAGCTACATTCGTATTAGCCCATCTCTGCCACTTCCTTAACACAGGCAGAGAATTTGTCCATACAGTTCACTGATTTTATAAATACTTTAGATATCTAGTGATCTATCCAAACAAAGCAGGAAAACTTTTTGCAAGCCAGTGTTCCAATAGTTCTAGCCATTCTTCTTGTCCCAGTTGCCTCACTCTTTCATAATATTAAATAAAAATTGGCTTGGGTCACCTTTGTGTGTACGATCAGCTCAGTGAAGTGTAGAGAAGTCTGCCACTACCCTTTATGCATAATAACCCATGAAAGACGAGTCAATCAAATAATGAAAATGTCTTCCTGAGTGTCAAGTTTCATAAGATACCCATATTGAATCTGAGACAGGCTCACCTGTATCAGTGGGGCATCTCACAAAGCAGGCTCACATAAATTTTACAATAAACTGATATATAAGCACAGCTACCTGGTCTTTAAATTCTATAACATAAAACAGTTCTTTGCTGCTCCAACCAAAAGATACAATCAGACTAAGATCTCTGACCAGCTTCTGTTTCTTGATGTAAGACAGAAGAAATACTCTCCTACCTCAACTTCACTTACAATTCACCATTAGAGGAAACATCCAGTCCTTTTTATCTTGCCCAGTGGGCCCTGATTGGCTCTTACCTGCTCTAGGGCTTTTTATCTGTTGGAGTCCCCTGTTTGCTGGCTGGGCCCCTGAATCTGCAGGGCGGAACCAGCCACCAGCGGCTTCCAGTCTCAAGGCCAAATAGCAACTGGGGCTTTCATGAGGAGGATGAGGGAGGAGGAGAGGTGGCAAGATCAGGCCCACATGAACTTCACTGATACAGCTGTGGGGCCACAAGCAGAGCAGAGGCACCAGTCTGCTATGCTCACACTCATGACCGCTGGGCTGCTGGCTGGCCCTGCAGCCGAAGTGGTAAAGTTCTCACCACTGCCAAGTGCTGTGATGGCCTGGCCTGGTCTCCAGGTGGCTCACCCATGGCCATGCCCCTTTTTGGAGGACCAATTCTCGGTGGTTTCACCAGCAGCTGATCCTAGCTAGCCTTCCTAGGTAACCCTCAGAGGTCTTAATTCACTTTTCTTTTTCTCCAGAAGGACATCTTCCGCTGTAGTGTGCCCAAACAGCATGCCTTCCACCAGGGGACACCAAACCCCTGGTATGTCTTCCCAGATCATCTTTAATGTGTCATTTGGGAAGAATATTTATTTAAATGAAACACTCTGCAAGGGAAAAGCTCTTTTTAATTATTTTTATTTCCTTGAGAAAGTATGTTACTACATTCTGCGATTTTTCTTCCCCAGTCCTCTGTATTACTTACTAAGTCAGATTTTAGAACTAGCAATTTATGCCTCTGCCAGCCCTGTGACATTTTACAGGGGATCATCTGGATTACACTTTGAGCCACATATTTAAAATACATTTACTTTCCTTTCCAGATCCTTTGTAAATTATAGTTTTTAAAGTTTCTTATAAATAAAGCAACAGATCTCAAAACCAATCTAATTGCTATTATAATCCAAATTTTAGAAAAATATATTTAAGAATCATAAAAGATTGGGGTTTGAAGGGACCTTGAAAGTTATCTAGTAGTCCAATCCCTGCTCAAAGCAGGATCAACCCCAACTAAACTGTCCCAACCGTGGCTTTGTTAAGCTAGATCAGGTGTGGCCAAACTGTGGCTCAGGAGCCACATGTGGCTCTTGATTGAAAAAGTGTGGCTCGCAGAAGAAAGCCAGAGGAAAGCAGCCCCAGCCTAGGAGTTTTACATCTCCCACCTGGAGTGCATGTTCCAATGGGGCAGCCATGTTAGTCCAGTAAAGCAAAAAAAACAAGGAGTCTTGTGGCACTTAAAGACTAACAGATTTCTTTATCACATGAGCTTTCGTGAGAGAATATCCCACCTCAGCAAAGCTTAAGTTTTTACTGTATAGGTAGGCCTTGTTTTCATGGTAACCTTAAGTAATTGGTAGAATCTCACAGTTGTAGGATCAATATTTATCCTCTTTTTGGGATAAAATTAAAGTGTGCAATTAATTTTAGACAGTAATTCTGGAGTAGGCAAAATATGGCTATATGCCTCAGTGTGGCTCTTGAAGGTTTAATAATCAATTTGTGTGGCTCTTGAGTTCCATAAGTTTGGCCACCCCTGAGATAGACTTTAAAGACCTCTGAGAATGGAGATTTCACAATCTCCCTAGGTAGCCGGTTCCAGTACTTCACCAAACTGCTAGTGAAAATGTTTTTCCTAATATGTAACCTAGACCACCCCCGCTGCAACTTGAGACCATTGCTCCTTGTTCTGTCATCTGCCACCATTGACAACAGCCTAGCTGATTTTTATAAACTCATTCTCTTGCAATACTTAATTTGTAATGAAAGGAGTGCTGGGACCCAGATGCTAGGGCTCAAAAGATTTTGTTGCATTTATAACTGATGAAGCAAGCCCAGAGGTGCTGGGACTACGAACTGCCAAGCTGGGGTGTTGTGGGGGGAGAGCACAGGCTCAACCCTGGCAAGCCCTGACACTATTTCTTTTGAAGTAGGCCACAAATTAATCACTGGTCTCTTTTCTAATCAATACACAAATCCCTTTCAGACCTCCCTTGGCTCAGTTTACTTTCAGTATGCATGAAAACTACAGGAGTCAAATTAGAATATTTACGCAGTACAAAGGCTATAAAACAAAAACAGAGATTGTGCTGCTCATTTTGAAAAGCAAGTTAAGAGAAAGCGTGCCTTTAAGTGTAGCACAATGACAAAGTCAAAAATTTGATACACTTCAAGGCACTGTGGTTTTTAGAGGAATAACTGCTGGGTTTGGATTCAGGAGAATCTGCATTGCCATCCTCACTGTACAACAGTCACCTCAGTAAATCACTTCACTTCTCCACCTTAGTTTCCTTGATTTGTAAAATGGGGTGCTAGTATTTTCACCTTCTTTAGAAAGATGAGCTGATGATGATTAATTAATATTTACACAGTGCTTTGAAATGTGAAGTGCACTGAACAGGACTGGTTCTTAAATTACATAGATGCTTTTGAAAAATTGCAGCTATCGTATATATATGTGTATGTACATGTATGTGTATATATACATATATAGATATAGATATATAGGTATATATATTTGTCCCAAACCAAAGAAGGCTTGAAAGTACTGTACACTCTGGCAAGATTAGTGATTGCTTCACTTCACCACTTTTTTATAATCTGACTGAGCTCAAAGTAAACGTTTTGAATGACAATGTCAAAAATCTTTCTCCTGTGTAGCTGCAACAGGCAAGTCTTCAGCTGAGGGTCTTTGTTTGCAGGTCACTGGCAGGGAGATGTTCTAGTATACAGGCTTTCTGATCAGAATGCAGGAATAAATCAGAAAAGAAAATGATGAGCAATAAAAGGACAGGAAATATGATTTAATTACCTACATTTTCCTTGGAAATAATAAGTACAGTGGCTGAATCAAGCATCCATATCAGATCAACATCTCAGCTACGATTTTTTTTCTTCTTGCTATTGTCATTATAGCATCTGTCTAAATTTCACACTTCTATGGCCCCCATTGCTTCAGTATCTCAGTGCTTCATTCTGCCCCAGTGAGACAGACAAGTGCTTTTATCCCCACTTTTCACATGAGGAACCAGGCAACTTACCAAAGGACAGGGCAAAGAATTGAACGCAAGGCTCCTAAATCACAAGCAAGGGCCCTAACCATTGAACCATCCTTTACTTCCATTCTGTCCATGATAAATATTGCATTAGATACCTCTAAATGTATCATGTCATGTTTCTGCACAGGACATGGAAGTTACAGATAACTGTGAACCATAAGATGGTCTGATCAACTTTGATTGTACTTTAAATGAAATTATTCATAGCCCTAGTAATTTATATGACATAATATTGATACATGACCTGTATAAGGAAAGTGTTTACGGAGAACGCAAGATTAGCCTGGGTTCTAAAGAAAATGATTTACATTATCTTATGATGATGATGATGCCATTTACATCAGACTATATAAAACCGTGGTTGTGATTCACAAAAATGAGCAACACTGAAGATTCTTCACTCTCAGATTGCCACTGACCCCACACGACTGTGAGGAAGAAGGGACCCCTACTGGTGCTCTTTCTCGTTGTGAAAAGAACAGAGATCTTGCTGCCATTCCTGGGAGAGTGTACGGCAGGGAGGGAGCAGCGGATCAGTCCCCATACCACCATCTGTCTCAAAAAGAGGAAGAACTTCTGCCACCATCATTCCTAACAGCCGGCATCACTACAGTGCAAAAGCAAGCCCACACCAAAGGAGGAGACTGTTTTGCCATGCTCGCAATGAAAAAGGTTTGTGACCTACAGATTTTACCAGGTTGAGAGTTTCCCCACTGTTGACTGAGCTGCCACAAAATCAGTACACCTCCTTCAAGCTGCTCTAAAGTACGCTGCAGCCAAGGTGGAACTGGCCTGATGTCTAGGAAGCCACCGCTGGATCATTTTACATAGCCCTGCCAGGGTACCAGATGCAGTGCAGAATCTGTCCGCATCTGATAGGTATCATTCCTAAGCAAAACCAAATTCATTTTAATGTGCTATTAGGAATCAGGACTGGATTATTTTAACAAGATGAAATGTAATTAAAGTAACAATTATATTTCATTAATGAAATAATGTACCTAGGGCTGCAAATTTGTCATGGCATTTTTTAATTAAAAAAAAAACATAGTGTAGTCATGGGAAATTGAGTGAAAGTCACAGGTTTAATGACTGATCCATGATTCTTTTTATAACAAATGTCCTGATATGTGAGAAGACACTGATTATCCACAGCAGCATCCTCTGCCCTAACATGACAACCTTATTCCCAGACTGCTGCAGAGGGAAAGCCTGAAGGTGTTGGGTAGCTGGAGAATCAACTCATTCTGCAGCAGTAGATCCTGTGTCCTCCCCTGCCCTGGGGTTGTTTCAGATGCCCAGGTGCAGGTGTTACAACCCAGCACAGGCAGTCCCAGCACAGCTCTGTTTTGGCCTGCCTCCTCACCTGCCCTCATAAGGGAGGGTGCCCAGTCAAACATAAGCAATATTGCAACCCCATGTGTAATATCCAGAACAAGGTGCTAAACCCCAGCCCCACAGGACAGGAGCCACTTGACCTGCCACTTAGAAGCAAGTCAAAGATAAATTTAAAAAAAAAAAATAACCCAGACAAACAGGAAGATGAGAGTTATCTACAACATTGTTCACAACCATGAAAAGCCTACAGTCCTAACCACAGCTTATTTTCCATAGCTGAGTATCTACCTGCTGCATCTTGAGTGTGAAACCACAGAAAAGCCGTGTAGTGTCAGTCCTCACATTATTATAACATGTCAGGGCACTAAATCAAGCAGAAACTGCTTTCAGGCAATCTAGGACAATATTTATATAGCCTCAGAGAGCGTTCTTTTGTCAAATGCTGGGTAGGGATGAAAGTGTCAAAAAGACCATTTTAAACTAAGGTAAAGTAAAAGTGAACTGGTGACATAAACTAACCTATTTAGGTACTTATCCCCCACAGTTCACATACATCTGACAAGGCTGTTTTGATCTGTTAGGCTCACCCTAGGTGCATGGATGCCAGTGGGATGGCTGTTTCCCTAAAATTACTTTACACTCCAGGCAATTAAGTGAAAGGCAAAGTAAGAGCATTTCTCATGTTCCCCTAGAGAGAAAAATAATCAGTCCCCATTAAGGACTGACATAAATCAAGTAGGAGCCACTGGTAATGCTTCAGCCTTGCAGGAGAAATCTAATACATGGAAAGATCCTGGAGAAAAAAGAATGCCAGGACCAAAAGTTACATTGTTCAAGACACTTAATGTATTAAACAAATTAGAGGAAGGCTTCTACACAAGACATGAAGCATTCTGACACTAACAGGCCTTTGACAAGACTATACTAATCATCAGGAAGATTCATGTTTCTCTCCTGTAAATGCTGCCTCCCACCCACCATCATACTGTTTATGCCAAGAGCTTCTACTAGTCAAAGCAAAAAAAAACTAAAAATCTCACAAATTCTTGTTCTCTTTGGTGCAGTCTCAACTAGAAAGTTTTATGTCACCTTAAGTTGACAAAATAATCCTAGTTTATACACTAGAACCACCCTTTTTTGGCCAAACGTCTCTCTTTTGTCAACAAACTAAAACTATCCAGACAAAAGACTTTTGTTGGCAGTGGTAGGGCAACAGAGTGTCCATGCAAACACTGTGTCCCCTTAAACTGGTGGAAGGGCTGCCGTTTCTGTCAATTTGTCTAGTTCAGCAATGAAATTTGACAAGTGGGATCTAAGCCTGGTTCACGAGCTGGCTTCAGTCCTCAGGACACTGGCAAGCAGCGAGTTTGCCAGCATCCCTGGACTGAAACCACCCAGGGCTTGCTGGGGTCTGGCAAGCAACAGGACTGCAACCCTTTCAGGGTTTGCCAGGATCCCAGAGGCTCCCAGACTTTGTTGGTGTGTTGGGCAGCAACAGAGCTGCAGCCGCCCTGGGGCTTGCCACAATCCCAGAGTGGCAGCAGTCCTGGAGCTGCAGCCACTTAGGGACTTGCTGGCATCCTGGGCAGCAGCAGGACTGCTGCTGCTCCAGGACTTGTGTGGGGGGCCTGCAGGCACCCTGCAGGATTGCAGCTACCTGGGGCTTGCCAGCATCCTGAGTGCCAGTGGGACTGCAATCACCCATGCCCAAGCTTGTAGCAGCCTGGATACAGATGACTGCAGCCCTGCTGGTAGCCAGGGCTTGGACAGCTCCTAGCTGGGGTCTGGGAGAGGGCAAGCCACAAGGGGCTGCAGCTGGCTCCTGCCTTGGAGCAGGGAAGGCCTCATGCCAGAGCTGGTTTGGAGGGTGGGAGAGAAAGGTGGGAGCCTGTGGGCACCCTGTAGGGAGCTGAGACATTGCTCTCAGCTCCCCCCGACACTGCCCCTTAGGTCAGTGGAAGTGGTCCTAATGAGGACACACTCCAACAACCCAATGTTATCCATGTGAACACCAGGCACGACTATAATTATAACTAATTATATTTACAAGTATAGCAGTGGCTGGAAGTTGATTTAAGGTATCTGAAAACATTTTTGTAGTGTAGACATACCCCTGTTTCATGGGTTTGAAGAAAAGGGACCAAATCCTCATCTGCACCTTTTAAGCCAGGTCATGGTCATTGCCTGGCTTATTCCATGTGACAGAATAATCTAAAAGGGAGTGAAATCCAAGCCTACTATTTTGAAAGTAAATGCTGACTGATCAGAAGCAGTTATAAGCAACAGATCTATCAACCGTTGGGTGAATTTCATTAAGGGTGAAGTTGATTCCGACACACAGCATCAACCTAAGGCCCACTCCATCACATAAGCCTTTAAATGCAGGCCTTATGCAGAGATCAAGTGGTGTATGGGGCATTATTATTATTTATTATGTGAATTACTATAACACCTACAACTCCTTCATGGACCAGAACTCCCTTTTGCTAGGTGCTGTACAAACAGAACAAAGACAGTCTTTGCCCCAAAGACAAGAGACAACAGCTCTGGATACAGGCAGACCAACAGGGGAATACAAGGAAACAATGAGACAATACTAAACAGCATAACAGGCTGTGGTCTCAGCACACCAGCAGCCTAATCATTATTAGGTCTTGTATTTTCCTTCTCCACTGGCATGAAATTTGGTTCTGTTCCTTTGGGAGAAACTGTCATATGCAAAACAGATCCTAGTATTCTAAACTCTGCCACACCAGGAATAAACTACTATGTCATTTACCAAAACCCTTAGTGTCATATCCCATCACCACAGACTGTATGGCAACCAACAGCTATGTGTGTTCCCACTGTTGAATATTTTCTTGTATTTACATAGATGTCCATTTAGAGATTGTCCAATTAATGGACTCTGCCCTCAATCCTTTCTAGGTTCAGTTTTTTAATTAACAGTGCTAAGTTCATTTGCGGTATTCTCTAACCAGTTGCAAAAAGTGAAATATCCTAGTTTTCAAGTGTATATGATTCAGTGCAAAATGAAACAAACAAAAAAGCCTCCTCTGTCAATTATTAACTTATCTGTACTGTTGTATACCTTATCATTTGGCACAGATCAGTTTTTCCTGTTAATGTTTCATTTCCATTGAATGTTTGTTCTACCATAAACTGAATGCCCAAGTCTAAGCTAAACTATACAATTTTATCAGTGAATGGAGTAGAGGTTGCCCAAGCAATTATTAGTGTCATTGCTTTTGGGATAGTCTAAGTTTAAAGTATATCTAAGTTTAAAGGTCAAAGAAAGTCCAAGCAGATTTCCTACAGCTTAAATTCTGATTCTGATCATTAGGGAGCTTTATCACACTTCCATTTTAGCTTAGATTTTCAATGTTAGAATATTCCAGTGAACAAAGAAATGAGCACTGATCAAGCTTCCTAAAATAATTTGGAGTTGATTTTTCCATTTGAGCATTCAGCCGATCTTTCTCTTGGCTTTGTGAGACTCTTTGTCAGCTAGGAAAATATGTCTACATAATGCTGCAGGTATACAATAAGAACAATGCTGCTATATTTACTAATTCTTACCCTTTCGAGAAAGCAGTTATTGAAAAATATGATTTTCACTGACCGTTTTCCTTTTGTGTCTCTCAGGCACAATGGAACTACTTGAACTGCTCCATTTTCAAGGACAAGCTCAGATAAAGTACTAACCCTTTGCTATGAGCATGTTATGATAAACTCTTAGTTATTTTATTAAATTACCAACTACTTTTATGGCTTTTTTCTTCTCTCCCTTCATCAGTATATTTTCAAGTTTACCTATGCTTCTAGAATGATACTACAAGAACATATTGTAGAGTCCTTGAAGAACCTTGTAGTATTTACCTACTGACTGGCACTTCTTGAAATCAAATCATTTCAGTAAAACATAACAAATTTCATAATATTCATAACAGAATATAATAAAAACACTTTGGGCCCAGTTCTTATTTATAAAGATGCATAAGACAGTTATACAGCACATTCCAAAAGGAAAAATTATAAGATCTGTGTTCAAAGCTCAAAACACATGTAACATGCTCATTGCTCTACAGATATTCAAAAGGTTAGCACAACCAGGTGAATCTTTGGCAAAGCTATGCATAGCACTATCTGCTTTAATATTTATCATGGAAGAGTTGTCAGGAAGTATGGATGGATAAGCAAACAATTCAGCTGAAAAAAGTGAGCGTGCCATGGAATTCTTTGTCTCATTGAAGAAGCAGCAAGAGTCCTGTGGCACCTTATAGACTAACAGATTTCTTCAACATAAGTTTTCATGGTTTACAACCCACTTCATCAGATGCAACATTGTCTCAGTGAAGCGTGCCACGTTACTGAAAAAGTTGACACTTAAAGACTAACAGATTTCTTTATTGCATGAGGTTTCGTGGAAGAAAATCCCACTTTGTCAAATGCTGAAATAAACTAACATGGCTGCCCCTTTGAAACTTGAAAAAGTTGGGAATCACTGGCCTAAGGAGCCAAAGAAGAGGTGGCGGGAGTGCAGCCTTCAAACTTCATGGATCCTGGGAAACTACAGAGAAGGAAGCTGTTTCTTCATGGAAGGGGGTTTGCTTTGGATGTTGCTTTGCACACAGGCATGCACTTACACACATGCAGGGCTAGATTAACACACGTTGAGGCTTAAGCTATGTCAAGATTTAGAGGTTCCGTATCATAACAAACAAATAAAGAAAATAAAGAAAAAAGTGTAGTATATTCTAACAGAAGGGGCAATGAAAAAATAAATAACTTTATATTTGCATATATACATAGGTTAAGATGCAACGAACAACTAATAATCTAAATAAAACTTGCAACTTGCAAAAAACCTTATTTACATTATTAAATACCTCATGAGTTCTTAATTAGCATATATGAAACTGAAGACTTTTAAAGTACAGCAACACGAGCAGCTAGAGATCAGTCCTTAGTAAATGGAAGTAGGAATGCAACTTGCAATGAAAAATTATTAATATAACTAGCCTATATGAAATTGAAGATAACATAAAGCAATGCAAGAGCATTACAAAGATCAGTATTTAGTAAATGGAAGCAGCAATGGAAACTGACCGTCTCTTCTGTTTACTCATCACATAATATTTAAAATGTTTTCTTTCGAGATTTCCTAAAAGCAAAGTCATGGATGATGTCTTCAAATGATAAGCTATGAAGTTTATCATTTTCTATGTACAAAATGCTTAATGCAGACAGCTTGTCTTGCAGCATTGATGTCCATGACATTCCTGGCCTTTAGAGGCCCCTCATAATGTGAGGCCCTAAGGTGTAGCTTACTTAGCTTGTGCCTAAATCCAGCACTGCACACATGAGCACATACACCCTGATTGCTTTGTCTTCATGTTTTGACATCAGTGTCATAAAAGCTACTCTCTCAAGGTCACTTACACCAAGATACATATTGCATTCCTAACAAGTTTTTCTTCTCTTGTAATGATTTCATGTTTGTTCTCGACTCTGAAGCATCTATTTATACCCTCCATTTAAGTAAATTGGTTTTGAATAGCTGAATGATCTGCTCTGGCACAAAACATTATTGGGTTACAGTGAAATGCTGTTCTGGAGATTGTCAGTGTTCTACCTTGACAAAAGTGGTGATACAGTCTGTTGAATGAAAGCAAAATTGGGGATTTGTGGGCCAGATGAGTTCTATAGCTTTGGTAGGTGCTCAGGAGAGGTCATTAGTGCATTTATGAGCCAATTTTACCTACCTTTCCACAGGCACTGAACCATACTGATAACACCTAGTTTTTATGTAGCATCTTTCATCAGTTTCCATGTTTTGTCTTAGCCTAAACTCAGTTCTTCCAGGAAGTGACAGTCTCCCACTACGTATGTCTACAACCCCCAGCACAAAAGGACCTTGATCTGATTTGGGCATCTGAGCGCTATTGTGATACATATACTACTACTACTACTTCTACTACTAATGATAGATGCATTGATGCAACTTATTTCACTACATAATAAGGTATAGGCAGTCCCTGAGCTCTGCAGTGGACATTGGTCCATGCCTTCTGCCCTGCCTGAGTTGAAGGAACTTCACTTATAGCTATGGCCAGAGGTATTGGGGGACTTCTCATCGCCTAGTGGGTAGAACACTGGATTAAAACTTGTTTTATTCCTGGCTCTGCTGATGGGTGACCCGTGCCTTCATTTACTCATCTGTGTGGAGACAGTGTTACTGCAGGGGGTAGGGCCCTAAAATAGAAGGGGGACTGCAGCCCCAGATGAGGGCAGATGGGGCACCGGGTGGGGCCCACTGGCCAGGGACTTCTGGAGCCCCGAGGCCTCTAATCTGCCACTGAGTTTAAGGGACTTTTCACGTAATTAAACTCAGGGACATGCTTAAGCACCTTGTGGAAACAGGGCCCTACTTGTGCATAAGTGATAGCGTGCAAGGAAAGATTCTTTCTATAGCAGCCATAACATAAACACAATAGTTTCCAGCAAGGATGCCCCACAGATTTAACCCCCATCACTGTTTTAATTGTGCAATACCATTATCAGTTTTTCTTTTCCAATCTCTTCCATTTGAAGGCTGCTAAAAGTTTGAAATTCTGACAGCAACGGGGAGCTTGGCTTTGCTAAAAGCTGCTTCTTGAAAAAATCCAACTCCAAAATGTCTTTATTATGCTTCTCACCCCTGCCCCTTTTGTTTTCTTTAAATTACATTGAAATTCCAGTATGGGTAATGGAAAGAAGAAAGATTTCTGGCTTTGGTCTGCACATATTCTAAAAGCATTCAGCACAGACTAACTAAAAAGGATCTGACAAAGTGGGATTTTCTCCCACAAAAGCCCATGCGATAAATAAATTTATTAAGTCTTTAAAAGTGCCGCAAGACTCCTTGTTTGTGTTGCTGAACTAAACTGATACAGCTACTCCATTAGAACGTGAAAAGGATCAGTAACTAACTTGTGTATCATGTTCTGATTTCCACTTTCTTATATGAAACATATACAAATACATACATACATACATACATATATGGAGTTAAACTCTGTTTACATTTGCTATTATTTACAATATTTGTTACAATTTGTTAAGGCCTTAAAAAATGCTTGGTACATATCACATATAAAAAAAAAAGTACTTACCGGGAGTCATTTAAGACCCAGCACAGGACACATGGTAGGCCTGTTACCTTATAAAAGAGGTGTTTTTGTTTGGGTGGAGTTTTTTGTTTGTTTTAAATTATATCATAGAATCATAGAGTCGGAAGCGACCTCATGAGGCCATCTAGTTCAACACCCTGTTAAAAGCAGGACCACTCCCACTAAATCATCCCAGCCAGGGGTTTGTCTTACCAGGCCTTAAATGTTTCCAAAGATTCAGATTCCACCACCCCCCTGGGTAACCCATTCCAATGCTTCACCACTCTCCTAGTGAGAAAGTTCTTCCTAATATCCAACCTTGACGTTCCCAGATGCAACTTGAAACCATTGCTCCTTGTTCTGTCCTCTGTTACTATTGAGAACACCTTAGCTCCCTCCTCTTTGGAACACCCTTCAAGTAGTTGAAGGTTGGTATCAAATTCCCCCTCAGTCTTCTCTTTTGCAGACTAAATAAGCCTAGTTCCTTTAGTCTCTCCCTGTAAGTCATGTGCCTCATTCATACTCATATCTTTTACTTTTCTTAAACAAAAAACTATTGTAGACAGCAATTAACTAGCAAGAACTAGTGCTTCCCCATCTTATTATGGATGAAGCAAATCTGTAGCTGGTGTGCGAAGTGGACATCCTTTTTTTTCTCAACTATTATAATAGCCAGAAAGATCATTCTTTATCTTAAGTAGCAGGGATCAAGGAGTCTGAAGCAGAAGATCCTGGCTTCTATCCTACTGATACCTGTGAAGTCCTGTGCCCCTAGAAATACTGATAGTGAAACTTCAGATGGACATGGAATCATTATAACTGGCATGTTATTTTTGGATTCTAACTTCTCTGAACGCTAGATTCTTCAGGCCAAATTTTGACTACCTGGCTACATAATGTAATACTGGTTCTTTATGTATAACATGGTCTTCATCAGAATGTCAGACCTGTTCAGTGTATATGAGCATGTCCAGGGACTTCCACAAGGGGTAGGGGGGCAAGCAGGGGCATGGACCCGCAATAATCATCAGGAGCACAGAACTCCTCAAGCCTGGCAATTGCAGGGGGAAAGCAAGCTCCCCCCAGGGCCACAAGACCACTGGGGTAGGGGAAGAGCAAGCTCTTACCAGAGCAGCAGGGTGGGGGAGGCTCAAAATATGCTCCTCCAAAAGGGGCAAATTTAATCCTCTGCACATGTCCTTGTCCTTCTCTACGGCTGGCCTACAAAGAGGACACAGACCATGCATCTGCTGCAGCTAACAAAAATTCTCCTTAACTCAAGTGTTTAAAATGTAAGAAATAAAAATATCTCCTCTTGACCTCAACGCATGTGGTTTTTGTTGCCTGTCTGTATAGATAGTAAATCCTGAGACTTCTAATGCTCAAAGCATACTGTCAGCCTATAACAAATAATGCATTTTTACAGAAGAGTACAGATATGGTTTTGCAACAGAAATTCCTGGATGCAATCCCCACAGTAATTGTGGTGTCTATTCAAATGTATGAAGAATGAGCCAATGTTGCTTCCATGTTAACAGTGGCAAAGCACTCCTTGGCTCCATTGGGAACAGGATGGGTCTAAAATGTTTAGCAAGGCAGAGGAAATCATGTACAATAAATAATTTATACACAGAGCGTAACCTCCTTTTTTTGTTTTCAGTATGTCTGCAAGCAGATCACAATTTACCTGAATTTACTAGAAACATTATTTTAAAAGATATTTTTACTATTATCAGCATTTAACATTTATACTACAGGTTAGGTAGATGATGAGTTGTTGATACTCACCTTTCAACATCTGGGGTGTGTTTCTTACTTGTGATTGGTCAGGTAAGCTACCTGGCATTTTTCTGGTCACTGAAAATCAAGAATGCCTGAGGAAGATATTTGGGTGAGACAATTTAAAATGGAGTTTTAAGAAGATTTAAACCTACAATTTTGAAAGTTGCTTATTCAGAACATTAGTTGTAATAAAATATGATCAGCTGAAAATGGTTGTAAATCAAATAGAAAAGGACATGAGTGCAGCCAAAAGGAGTTCATGTAAAAATGTCAGTGAATAGCCACAGGAAATTTGCAGCATTTGTTCCACTCTCTTGCTTACCCTATTAAGTGTAGAGTTCCAGCTTTACCATTAGATGGCAGTATTACTTATCCTTATTCTATCCAACTTTGCAAGAAAAAAACTGCTTCCGGGCTACCTCTCAAAAAAAAAAAAAAAAAAAAAAAAGGTTCTCAAAGTTATCTCCATGCTGCCACCTACAGAAGATATCATCTACATGTTTATATCTAATGGTAAACTCATATGACTGAAAATATAAATATAATGGCCACGAAATATTTTGTACTCAATGTACAGAGCCACTAATAATGCAAAAATATTAGGTGCCTGCAGAATTACTGTAGCACCATGACCAGGTAACAAACATTAAACCACTGTCACTCACTTCCTTGCAATCCCTTCTGTCTTCTTCCTTCACCTACCATTTGAAAGGCATTGGGTAGAAACTGATCGTAAACCTTGAGATTTGAAAGCCATTCTAATGCTTTTGGGATAGTTAAGTGGATCCCCTTTGTGCCAAAACTCAGTGGATAGGGTATTTGTCTATGATGTATTACTTTGTACATTTCCACACTAACTATGTGGTGGTTCTTTGCTCTTTCATTTGTGGAGGAAATCATCGCACCTTCCACGCATTGCCCAAAAGCATTTGAGCACAGCTCACGGCCTCAGGAGCACAGCATCCCAAATTCCTTTCACTAGACTAGATCTTCAGTCACCTTTTTGCTTGGGACACCAAAAACAACCCACAATTTGAGCCAGCATCCATTCCATTGGCCTGTCTAGTTGATTTGTGGATCCAGCAAGGCTTCTGGGATTTGAGTCAGGAAAGTGGTAGCAAATTGTGGTCTTGGTGTCTCTGCAGAGCCAGAGCAGCTGGGATATTGCTACACTCCTGGATCTCAGCATCATCTCACTTGATGTTGGCTGGCATAATGCCTCCCCCCCCCCAAAAAAAAAAACTAGTAGCCACAATATTGGCACTAATTTTAGAGAACAGCTAACAATTCTGACTCTGGCTTTGATTTCAGTATCAGCAAGATTGTTGAGGGAGCTGTTGCACCAAACTGGTGGGTAATACTCCACTACTGACAAGACCAATAGGACATGAATGAGTGTTCAAAGCATTGTCCATGATAAGTGCTGAGTCCACCAGCAAGCTTCCAGGTGACATTAACTCTTGTCTTTACCTTTTTAGCATTGTAAAGGTATTGGCAATAGCTCAGCATCCAATCAAGGGTAACTCCAAGATACCATGAATTGAGGTTACATAATAAAGGCAAATCACAAATATCCATTTTCAGTGGCACTTTGGCTTCATGGTTATTCAAACAGAAGGTAAAATATCAGTGTTTTCAGAGCACAGAGTTTCAGATGCCAAGCTTTGAAATAAATTTCAGATGTCTGGAAGTCATTGATTATATCCTATTTTGTGGCATTTAGAGAAGACATGCATTACTAGTGTAATATCATCTGCAAAGATGATTTTTACAAGATGATGTGACTGGAACGTCACTTGACTAACGACTAAATAGTGCAGGCACTGAAATAGATGCCTTTGGGGGCCCATTGTTCAATCTCCATGGTTTGCTGGCAGATTCACCAAGGTATACAATGAATCTTTTGTTACTCAGTGATGACTCTGATGGTTGATTGGCATGGGAAAGCTAATGGTAGCTCCAGCAGGAGGGCTTTGCACCATACAGTATTTTATGGAGAAGAAAGATCAATGAATGCTGCTGTTTTTAATATTCCTTGGTAGCTGAATTCTATGTAGTTGGATAAAGCCAGCATCTGGTCACAGCAGTTGCAACTGGTTCTAAACCTGGCCTGCTCTTTGTGTACCAGTTTGGCTAGCACCTCTGCTTAACATGCGGAAGGTCCTGGGTTCAATTCCCAGGGGGTTGGACTCGATGATCTCATGAGGTCCCTTCCAGCCCTATGATTGATTGATTGATTGATTGAAGTATCAGCTGTAACTTTTGAAGTAAGAACTGACCAACAATGTAAGCAACTGTTAAGAAGAAAGATGGATTGATAGTTTTTTGAGTCAGTAGCATCTTTTCTGAGCTTCAAAATAGTTAACATCTTGGCTACCTTTCCAGTCTTGGTGGTATGCCAGTAGAGCAGATGTTACTGAAGAAGTCTGCCCAGTCACATTCTTACCTTCAGACCGTTCTTCAGGAATACTGAATATATTCCATCCATTCCTCTTGATTTCCCAGACAATATTAGAAAGATACACATGCTCAGGGTTTATTTGATCACCATATTTGTAATTGGGAAGGAATTTTTTCCCAGGACAGACTTGCAAGGGCTCTGGAGGGGTTTTTTCTGTAGCATGGAGCATGGCTCACTTGCTGGTGGATTCTCTGTATCTTAAACTCTTTAAATCATGATTTGAAGAGTTTAATAACTCAGTCATAAGTTAGAGGTTTGTTGCAGGAGTGGGTGGGTGAGGTTTTTGGGGTCTGCATTGTGCAAGCAGTCAGACCAAATGACCATATTGGTCCCTTTTGACCTTACAGTCTAAGAGTCTTTAAGTCATATTATGATGCCATGCTACTGTAAATCAGCAATAACTCTTTAGAAGTCAATGAGTTACTTTGGTATAAAACTGATGCAACAATGGAATCAGGACTCAAGAATAAGTGGTAGGCAAAATAAAACTGATGGAAGAAAGTTTCAGCATTACTCATGGCACTATGAGACATGACCATGCTAACAGCTCCAAGTACAATATCATTAATAGAGAGAAACATCTTACAGCATTATTCTGTTCTTAGAGGGAACTGGAAACTGAGTCCAGACTGAAGTTGTTGAGCTTTAGGAATAAATTGTCAAATGAGACTCTTCGAAGATTTTAAACAAATGCTGATGATTAGTTTCTGGATTTTAAAATTCTCTAGAACTGCTATTCATGTCCAAGTTGTATTAACAATAATCCACTAACCTTTATGTTGGTGCCCATTTAATCTACTGGTTGATGGAATGTATGAAAACAAATTATTTCCTTTGTTGTTATACATTTGGACTGAAAGCTAAAGTCAATGAAAATACTAATTGACTTCAACAGACTTTGGATGAAGCCTTAATTCAGGAAAGAACAATATAAAAATATACCACTTGGTGGACTTAAAACAGACAACATCAGGATTTCTATTTACCACTGTGGAAGTCTGTGCAAATAAAGGTGGCTTAATGGGGAAATTCTCCCTATGCACAAAGTTAAATATCTCAGAACAAAAAAGTTCTCCAAGTAAGACTGCCTGATTGTTGTAGCATACTATACTAATTTTTGGGAATGTCAGTAAAACGGTTCCAATTTTATGACACCTACTAAATAATATGTTTTTCATTTTGTGATTTCCTACAACTTTATATTCAGATCATAGTCATCTAATTTTGTGCTGAACACATGGTTCCAGTGTGTATAGTCATTTGTTTGTATCCTAGCATATACGAATGCTTTCCTCTTAATTACAATGATGCTTTAGATTGTGTATTTTTCACAATGCTGACTGGAATTGTCAAATTGTGAAGATAATTATTGCATATTAGTGTTAATTGTGTAGTAATATTCTTCTAGTATAATAGGAGCATGAGTTGTATTCGCCCTCTTAATTCTAGTGTATTTAATTATTTTTAATAGGTTCTTTATTATGAGATAATGGGCAATACAATAAAAGATTTTCCTCTGCCAAGTTCCTGCACTAAAACACATGATCATATAAAAGTGAAAATGAACTGTAGGGACCAAAATCTGTTTTATCATATGCAGGTGTAAATCCAGAGTAAATCAGTTAGCTAAAAATGGTGTTAATCTTGATTTACACAAATATTCTGAGAGCAGAACTACAAATTAGCAGGAGTGTTGTAACTGCTTTTGATGCTAGTTGCATTTTCAAGACCACTGAATATCTTAAAACACTAACTACAGTAAAGCCTTACAGTGCAAACTAACTTGACAATTAGATACTGTTGACTAAGGGCAAAGTCAGACAGGTGCTTGGGCTGTTTCCCTCTTGCTCCTAACATCACCTAAGTCTCAGTCTTGAACCCTGTACTTTATGCTCACAAAGAGTTATTATGGTAGGTGGGTAACAACAGGGATGTCTATATTTCAAAGAAAAATCCATAGCATCCAGGCTCCCGGTCCAGGTCAAATGACTCAGGCTAGCAGGGGTTGGCCTTTGAGACTAAAAATGGGCTTGTAGACAACCGGGTTCAATCCCAGGTTCTAAGAGTCTCCTACATAGCTCATAGGGTTTAGCATACTCTAGAACACAGGCATAGCAACAAAAGCAACTATCCTGTTTCTACTAATTTATAGTGCTGCTCTCAGGACTCTTGTGTAAATTCAGAGTAACCCAAATGTATCTAATTGGTGGTAGCATCTGCTCTTAATATGATGGAAAGCTTGATGACATAGTACATTGGCGCCACTGGAACCTATGGCATGTTATGATCACTGAGGTCTCAGAGACAGAGAGCGAGACAAGGTAAAGAGACTGAATTCACCACTGAAGTATCCCTTGCTCATGCATCACCACTGTATCATAACAATCCACCAGAAAGGAGTGATTGCTTTCAATCTTAGTGTAACATTGCCCACTCTTGATCTGTCTCTTATTCCAGACTGCAGCTCCTATAATTAACTGTGTCAAAACTGCTAGGAAATCCAGTAGCATAATCCCCAAGAATTGACCCTTCTCTCCATGCCCACAAGAAGCTCATTCATCAAGGCTCTCAAGCTATTTCTATGTCAAGTTCTAAGTCTTAAACCTGATAAGGAAAAACACAAAATGTTGCTGGAGATCCAGCATTGATCACTATCTTCTCAGCAATTTTGCCCGGTGTGAAAGGCTAGCAGCACCCCCCACCAGATAGGCACCTCCTGATGTTGTTTTGAGGAATAGCTCAGGCAGGCACCCCATCCTGAGCCTGTTCTCCATCACCCTCTCACCATTCACAGGCCTTCTCAGCTCTGTGCAGCTCCACCATCTTCTTCTGGCCCTCTCCAGCTGAGCCACAACTTGTGTTCTCCTCCCCTTCTGGAGGGATTTGATAGTCCCAGCTTTACTACTTGCATCAGTGGCTGCTGCAGTACACCACCATGCCCATACTAGTGTCTTGGAGAGACAGGAAGGGGCTCAGGACCACCCACTACTCCAGGCCCTCACCCAGGAGTCCTACATGTAGGAACATGTACCACCTCTTCCCCCAGGTCTATGCCAGTCTTTCCTAGGCCACTTCTCTGCAGTCCCCAGTACCTCTGCTACCCTTCTATCAGGGCATTGGTGCCATTCAGTTCCATCAGCCAGCCACTGCTCTGTCCACGGTTCTGAGCTTCTGACCCCTTTGACCTCCTGAGAGGTACTACACTGTGCTGCCTGGACAGCTCTCTTACACTGGGCTCCAACTGGCTGCCACTCCCAGGTCCCTTTTAACCCCATCCTGACACCCTCTCACACCCAGGTAAAGGATATTAGAGACTGGAGAGTAATGGATTGCAGTTGGCAGCAAATGCTGGTTGGAGAATGATGCCATTCTTTTGAGTGGTCAGTTAACTGCTTTCAGAGAAAGAGGCTCTGTTGATCTCCATCAGTGGTAGGCTTGATATAGGCTTTATTGACTTACACTATTCATAAGTAGCAGGCATCGGTTTTCTCATGTGAGCTCAAATAACTTGGCAGGGAAACCCCAGCTAACAGTTTTATTAGTCAAACTAAGAAGAAGGCCCCAGTAGAAGGATTTGATTGTTCTCAGAGTAGAGTATTGCCTTTTAGTTCAAGAAAAGAAACAGTACACTGGCCAGGCTGAGAATTTCATTATGATTCTGTTCAAAATCCAAGTCTCATTCATACATACCTATATGGACAATTAAATAGGACTTTAAATAGCTCTCATAAATCTTTTCCAAACTAATAATAGTGGATTTAACCGCACTGTGGAAATAACAAATTAAGATTTTCATTCCATCAATCTCTTATTTGTCTTTAAGATGGCATGAAACTCAATTTAAGTTGTTCACAATAACATATCCTAATTGATAAACCTCTTCCTTGTATTTTGTTCCAGAGGATTAATGTTTGTATTTAATATCATGCTGTCATTATCTTGTTTCCTCTGCAGTTAAAAGATCTGTCTGCTTTTTGCAGGTGCAGAGGACCAGCTGGATACACAATTCCTCTCCTTTATCTCCCACTCTAGCCCCTCCCCCCCCAAACACACAGTGATCACTGGTTATTATGCATAATTATATGGTGGCATATATTAGACTTTATTATACTGCATGACTTGTTTTAAACAAAATTAGGAATTTGCATCTCAATTAAATATAACTCTTAGAATATTTAATTTACATCCTGGGGAGGAACCCTCTTTCTTCCTGTAATGAAAGGCTTGTTTGCAGAGCAGGTCAACTTATCTGATGTAGAATATGAAAACAATTTTAAAAGTGCAAGAATAACATGTTGTTCCTTTTACTTGCTTTTAAGTAATCAGCTGGGTAACTGGTTACCTAGAAACAAGACTGATTAAATGCTAGCCACCTGAAGACTTTGGGGATAGGTTTTTTGCTCAGCAGGTATTTTAACTTAACACACTGCTAAAAACAGATGTACCATAGGTAGCCCAGTTACTTAGAAAAACTATTGACTAGAACCAAATATCTTATAAAGTACTCAGGGCAGTAACTGTGAGTAATGTCACAGGGCCACAAAAGCATCTGTATGTTTATTTTAAAGCCCAGATTATTCAGAACAGCCCCATTATTTTCAAGGACTAACAGAATACAATACAGTAGCAGTTAGGCAAGGTGACCCAATGGCTCAAGACTGGAGTCTCAGTTTCTATTACCAGTTGAGCTACAGAGTATACACCTAGACTGCAAAAGACCTACAGCACCCAGCCTCAGAACCTGAATCCATTGACTCAGGCTTCTTTGGCTTGGATTGTCAGACTATACATAGCAGTGCAGATACTGAGGCACAGCCTGAAGCCCAGGAAGTCCTGCCACAGCGATGAGTCTCAGAGCCCATACAGGCATATTTACATTGCAGTTATTAGCCCCTCAGCTTATAGACTTCAAATCTAAAGTCAGAAGGAAGCAACATAATCAATTAGTCCAGTGTTTTTCAAACTTCTTTCCTCAGGTCCCAGTTGAAAAAAAAAAAAATTATGCCCACCACCCAACAATTACATCTTTGAGCAATGCATTCCAGTTTTTGGCAGTGGCAGGGGTTAACACGACCCAGTATCTGACAGTCCACAGACCAAGTACTGGGTTATGGTCAGTGGTTTAAAAATCACTAGTCTGGTCTGACTTACTGCTCATTGCAGACCACAGAACCTCACCTGCCCAATCCAGTAATAGACACTTACCTCTAGACTGAGTTACTGAAGTCCTCAAATCATGATTTGAAGACTTGACGTTAAAGAGAATCCACCAGTTACACTAGTTTAAACCTACAAGTGATATGTACCCATTGCTGCAGAGGAAGGTGGCCAAGCCCAAATATGGCCATCAGTTAGTCTCGTCCCCAAGAAGAGCTCATAGAATCATTGCCACTGAAAGGCCAAACACAGCAAAAGGATATTTTTACAGTGATATTTGATTATCTGAAGGCCAAAGAAACCAATACAAGCCACATGGCCTCTGTCATGACTGATGGGGCACAGAGTATGAGAGGGCCATACAAGGGGTTTGTGACTGTTGCAGAAAACATTGGATCAAAAAGTGATCTCAGTTCACTGTTTAACCCAAGAGGCACTTTGCATACAAATGTTATCACCTGAGATCATGGAAGTGAAGACCCTTGTTGTGCAGATTGTTAACAAAATAATGGCAAAAGGACAGAACCATCAACAGTTCTGGTGAACTTCTTGAAGAGGTCAACTCCCAATATTTTGACCTGCTTTTAAACAATAAGGTACAGTGGTTGTCAAGGGGAAAGGTACTGAAGCAATCTGCTGTCTGAAAGAAGTGAAGGCGTTCTGCACGAAAAAGACCATGAATATTTGGAACTTGAAGATCCTCTGTGGCTGCAGAAATTTCACTTCATGGTTGATATCACCTCAGATTTAAATGAAGCTGCAAGGAAGGGGGAAGCACAGCTAATCTCATATGTGGAAGAAGTACTGTCATTCAAGCAAAAACTAACTCTGCAAAAGACCTAGAAACATGCTCACTGGTTCGTTTCCCATCACTGAAACAATTCAAGGAGCAGAACAATGAGCCTGACAACAAGAATCTGAGTGGTGTGATTAAGAACATGCAACAAGCATTTGCTGTGTGATATCAGGAGTTCAGAAAAGAGGGCAACACTGGTTGTGTCATTTCGAAATAAGAACCATCATTTCGAAACAGCTTAAACCCCATTCATTTCGGAACAGCTGTTATTTTGAAATGGGTATTTCAAAATAACGCCATTTGGACATGTTGTTTCGAAACACCACCACTGTTTCAAAACAACATGTCCAAATGGCCTTATTTCGAAATAACCATTTCAAAATAACGACCATTTCGAAAGCAGGCTTTCCCTTAATTCGAATTAACATTTTCTTAATTTGAATTAACTTATTTTGAAATAGCCTATTTTGAAATAATGATGTATGTGTGGACATAGCCTAAGTCAGTGGTTGTCAAGCCATGGGTCACCACCCAGTACTGCTTTGCAAACCCATTGTTAGTGGGCCGCAGCACTGCCACTTGGAGGAGGTGGAGTGGGAGACAGGAAGCAATGGTGAGAGCTGGGTCTGGCTGCTACCTGCAGCCCATGGCAGCTGGCTTCCTTTGAAATTTCCCTCGGCTGCTTCCACCCAGGGGTAGCAGGCATGGGAAATTGACAAAGATGGTGGCTGCTCTGCTGAAACCTGATGACCCAGAGTGCCCGGAGTCCTTGTCAATTTTCTGGGGCTGCTACTCCAGGATGGAAGCAGCTGTGGGAAACTCCAGAGGACTGCAGGTAACTTCCCATGGCTATTACCCCTGGCCTGTGTGAAAGCAGCCACAGGAAGTTTAAAAGGATGCTAGTTGTTCCACTACTACCTGCAGCCCAAGGCAGCCGGTGTCCTGTCAACTTCCCACAGCTGCTTCCACCCAGGGGTAGCAGCCACAGAAAATTTATGACTGTGTTGGGTCATTGTCATAAATAATTTTTTTTCAACTGGGTCATGAGAAAAAAAAGTTTGATGACCATTACCCTAAGGAGCATGATTTGTTCCTCCTCCAGAGGTATTACCCCTTCCTATGACCCTCCCCCCCATGAAACCCCTGTACTATTATAGCTTTTTAATGTACTATTCCTACAGCATTCAAAATTATGCAAGGCTCTGATCAAAATCAAAAGTAGCAGGAATGCAAAAAAGAATGCATTCTTAAAAAGGAGTTACAATTATAAAATTTAGGAAAAATTTGACTGCAGGCAATTGTAGGGACTGGTAAGGGAGGAAAGAACAGGGAAGGATTTGGCAATCATTAAGTCACTGGAGTTTTGTAGCAGTATCTCAGTGACATACAGTGCATTGAATTCAACGCTTGATTGGTTATAAACTCGCTAACCAACAAGGCTGTTTTGCCCAAGGACATGGCATTTATCAAGGTAACCTTTAATTGTTGAGGAAGAAAAGAAGTGGTTCACGTTGGAATCAGCATCTGGTTTAGACAAAGCAATTCGCCTTCGATTCACAAGGTTAGCATCCTTCTGGGAAGTTAATTGATAATGCTCTCAAGATACAAAGCCACAACATAATTAGAAGTGTGGGGGAGGGACCAGCAGGCCTTGCCACACTCTGAACAGTGAGCGATGCTATCCTGTAAACTAACTGCCTGGTCTCTGGATGATAAAAGGATGAAGCCTGCAGAAAAGGTCAGGGGATTAACAGGTGTTCAAGGGACTACAGCTAAATTCAAGTGACAGATGCCATGGCAACAAGGAAAGATACAAAAAGTACATTATTAAATAATAAAATATGACTAACCTGCTATCATTGCGAGACCTGGGATTCAGGGACATACAATTTGCCCACGCAGATCAGATCACTAGTGACCACTGAAATGGGGAAATGAACATAATGAATCTGACTATGTGCAATGCTGTCATTGTCTCATAAATATTAGTGAATGTCAGGCAGGGTTAATTGGAGAAGTAGCAATACCATCCCTTGCTCTTAATCAGTGTTCCCTACCGTGTGTTTCTTCTGCATGTAGACTGTCAGGATGAGTAACTGCAAGTTTAAAACTGACAACTGCAGTCTCTATCTTCCTCCCAATCACAGACTCCCTCTTTGTTCAGTCTACTCATTCATTCTTTCCTGCCATCTCCCCTAAATTCAATCCAACTGTCCTCCATCAGTTTTTCTCCTCTGAAGCCCACTGTATTTGGCCTCATTGTTTTTCTCTCTCACCTCATTTTTCACTCTGCCAACATCTCATTCCACCTTGTTTCTCTCCTTTCTTCTTCCTCTCTTTTGTCATTATCCTCAGGGTTCCTGTCTCCCACTCTCACTTCAGTCTCTCCCTCCTCATGTTCATGAGAATTTTGGGAGAAGGAGAGATCATGCTAAATGGTTTCCTCCAATTTCCACATTACACTGGTGTCTAGATGGAGAAGGTTGTCCACAGATGATCTACTCGAGGGGTATCAAACTCAAATCACTACAAGGGCCGCAGGAGGACTAGTACATTAGCCCAAGGGCCGCACCACTGAAACCTTTTTATACAGTGGTATTGCAAATATTGGTAACAATAGTGTCATTGCAGGCTACAGGAAATTGCTTCAGGGCCTGCATGCAGCCCACAGGCCACATATTTGAGACACCTGATCTACTCCTTTCCAAGATTAAAGGAGTGTAGGGAACATAACTTACCTAGCCCGAGGGAGCTCTTCACTAGCCCCATCCCTGATGGGACATAATGATCTGAGCAATACATGGGCATTTAATCATCTATAGTATAATATCACAGAGGACTCAATCATTTCTTTAGCAGTAAGTGATGCATCAAGTAGGGAAAGCTGTAAGAAGTTCTTTGCTGAGCACACAGTAAGACCAGAGTTACATACTGAGCAGTCTGTGTTTATTTCATTACAGTGTGACCTCTATTTGCACTGCAGAGCCCCTGATGTCTCACCAGATTAGGTCCCTCCTGAAACCTGAGCCTCTTTCTCCAGTTTCAGTCACCATACTACATTGGTCAAGTGAGAGCGCTGTTGGGGTAGGCCTCATACAAACATATAATATATAAACACCCCTACCACCAAAGACCTTACAATCTAAAAACATGCTTTGCTTCTAGAAATATAGAACAAAAGCCTCCAAATTTAAGCTTTTGTTGATATTGTCCTTAGATGCACTGCATGTAGAACTACAAAACTTACCCTAGATTCAACAAACTTTGGGCCACATGTCAATCTCATAGACAGAAATAAATCCTTGATAACTCCATGGAATCAATGGCATTACTCTGGATGTACAACCCAGATCAGAATCTAGCTCTGTTTCTGGTGCAAAATATTTATTTCTGCTAACCTTGCAACTATTGTTAATGTAACTAAAATTCTTTGTCTTATTGAAATAATGTCACTGATCATTTCTGTGGATATTATTTTTTAATCATGTTGTGAATATTATGGTACTGACATTAGTCCCTGAAAGCAAAGTTTTCTATTTCAGTGGGAGAATTTCTTATCACATATGCCTAAATAACAAAATGCATTACAATATAAGTAACCTCTACTTAGCATGACAAAAGGTTACCATTTGAAAATTCTCATGGTTTTCAAATGTGAATGACTGTAATGATCAAAGCAAAGAGGGTGCTCAGGTAGTGCACTGCAAAGTGTCACAGTTCAGGACAGTTGCACCTATACATCCTGGCCCAGCAAGGGCACCCACCCTCAGGCTTCCAACATCCAGCCGTTGCCTTTCTGGATGAAAATCCATGTCACTCCTCCAACCAATGCAGGTTTTACCAATCTGTCCAGTTTCCTGCCTTCACTTCTTAGTCCCAGCACAGACATGTGCAATGATACCTTCTTGCTTTCTCTTCAAAGATGCTTAACAGGCATAATTGTTATAGTCAGAAGTACCACATCGTTCTTTTTATCCAATTCCCTTGTTATTCTTAGAGTAAAAGCACTACAGAGAAAACATTTAAAAGTAATAAAGAACTTGTATTCATGCCACAAATCTCATCAGAAGTAACACCAACCCCAGTATGTATCCTGGCAAGTCCAGTTTTTCCAAACCCATTGTAAGGTTTGAAGTAGTTTGCAGACCAGAGGTCCAGTCTATTTGCTGCTTCGAGAAGGTAACAGTGAGCCAGTTTATAACCAGGCTATCTATAAATCCTTGCTTCATCTGTTGGTCCCTGGAGAATCCAATATGAACTAGTACATATGCACCTTTCTGGGAAGGGTGGCTTCTCTGAGGAAGTCACAACTTGAGTGAACTTGCCCTACTGTTCTTCTGTTTACCCTTCCTGTGGAAATACCTACAACCCTTCAATAAGATACACAAATGCATTAATAATGCATTTACACACACACACCCTGGATATTAACCCTAATTCAGTAAAATCCATTCCAGATGTTGCAGGACACCATCAGTCTGTCACACAAAGCAACCACAGATTGGCTGTAAACATTTAGAAGGGAATACCCCAATGTTGGGGAGTACCCATCTGGCATAGAATGGACAGCACTGGCTTTTCCACTTCCCTCCCTACATTTCAGGATGCAGGAAGTGAATGTGCAAAGTATAATGAAATCTGGCAGTCCCTAGTTGGAAAATAGTCTTTTTGGAACCACTGCCAGCAGATATATGTTGGAGCAGCACTCCTTTCTAGTGGGGCCAGTGGAATGTTTTGTAGGATTAAGTCCCTGAATCATCCAGCACTGCCTAAAAAAATTTCTGAGTTTGTGTCCATGTGAGCATTTATTTTACTTGCTCATTTACAGATACTTCAGTATTAACTCCAGGGGTCCAACCAAGGCATTTCAAATATTTAAACACCTCTTCTAAAGTCATTACCAAAGTTTATGGTGCATGTCTGTGCCCTCCTCCACTGCAATGATTGCCTAGTCAATTACATTTCAATCTGTAGCATCTTGTTCTACCATATAGTTTTTACAAAGTTCATTTGTTTCTTTGGGCTTGATTTTTTAACCCTTACTCCAACAATGGCTAGTCTACATAGGGCATTCAGGGTATATCCACACTTAAAAGTCTACAGCTGTGTCACTGTAGCAGTGTGGTGTGGACACTTACTACAGCAACAAGAGTGGTTCTGCTGTCACCGTAGTTAATCCACCTCGGAGCAAGGCCCACAGAAGAATTTTTCATTGACCTATTGCAGACTTAGGCTGGCACGGCTACATGTCTCAGATGTATGGATTTTTCACAAGCCTGAGGGGCATAACTATGCCCACAAAGTTTTCAGCATAGAGCAGCTCTCAGGAAAAAGAATATGAAATAACAAAGGTGAGAATTTAAACTTGATTAGTTAAAATATATTCAACCTTGTAGACACACACATTCAAAAATAAAAAGTGACCTTAATTCAGTTTAGCTGCATCTTTGTGAATCAAGATAAACAGAATTAAGGCCATTTTAATTCTGAATGAAAGCATCTACAAGGCTGTTTAATGAAGGTTAACTAATCCACTTTTAAATTTGAATTAATGAAAGGTGTGAAATTACTTTCCTGAGTATCCCTACATAGATGAGCCCCAAGTAGTACATAAATCAGTCCCACTGGACCCAAAGACTCGGCCTGAGTAAGGACGGCAGAATCATGCTTTTTTAGTACCATGTTCTTTCACACATCACAGCAGCTGGCTCTATGGGTCAGAATACTGTGTGTGGTATGAAAGTCAGGCTGTAGGGCTACAGGACGGTACTCCTATTGAAAGGGGCAGTGGCGGGTGGGTGCAAGCCCACCCACTTCTAGAACTCCTCCCCCAGCCTATGGGGAGGTGCCACTGGACCGTCTTTCAAATAACTTCTTGGGACAACTAATGAGAGAACAGGGGCGGGTGTGAGGTCACAGGTTTATAACAAGGGATTCGGAAGGGGACACTGAGCAGAGAATCACGGACAGTGCCCACTGCTCCCAGAAACTGTCGATGGAGCCAGCAGATGCCACCCAGAGGAACTCTGCCCACAGACGTGCACGAACGAGGGACCAGAAATAAGCCCCATAGTCTCAGGCCCCTCCTTCAGCCAACCTCCTCTCTCTGGTCCTGCAGATGGCCTGTTTAGCATAGACCAGGAGGAGGTTGTCAAGGAGGTGCCGCGACTTCGTGGGGCCACGGATGACTAGTGCATAGAGGAACAGGTATGGGGAGAAGTGCAGCCAGAACCTCAATAAGAGATTCTGGAGAAGCTGGAAAAGGGGCTGCAACCTGGCACACTCTAAGTATGCATGCGCCAGGGTCTTCCTCATGCCGCAAAAGGGGCAAGCCTCAGGGTGGGGTGTGAACCGCACCAAGTACACACCCTTGCTCACGGCTCCATGAAGGAACCACCAACTGATGTCCCTGGCAGGCCACAGGGTCAGGGTGGTATAAAGGCTGGCCCACCGGGGGTTCTTGCCCTCCGTGGGCGGAATGAGGTCCCACCACTTAGTGTCAGGGCAGGACACAAGGGCAAGGAAATGGACGGTGTGAAGCACAAGTGGGTGCAGATATTTAAGAGGCGTGGTTTGGAAAAGGGCTGGCTGCAAGTCCAGCAGCCTGCTCAGGGCGTGGGGCGGAGGCAGCCAGGGGGGCTCGCAGGATCGGGGCCTGATCACAAGCTCCAGAGGGCCAGGACTCAGAGGTGGGGTGGGGAGTACCTTCTTGCAGGATCCCCTCGAGTTAGGCTCAAGCAGAGGGGGACAGGGCCGCCTTCACTTCCTGGAGTATATGCCTGGGGGTTCAAAGGGTGGGGAGCCCCATGCACTGGGCAAGCATGAGGGGGTCCGTCCAGTCCACCCGGGCATCGTCCAGGAGGTCTGTGGCCCTGGTGAAGCCTGCCAGGACCAGCCTCCGCCTCACAGAGGGGGCCTCCACTACAGGACAGTACTTGAGGGCAGACATGTCAGCCCTAGAATAATAAAAGCCTTTTTCCCTGGAGAAAGGGGGAGAAATGATTGCAGTCTGATTAGAAACAGCTGAGGCTAGTAGAAGGCTGCTTCAGCCCCTTAAAACCCTGCCTCTGCTAGAAGATAGAAGCCAGCAGCTTCTGGAAGGTTTGTGTTAGAAGGAGAGAGAGAGAGAGAGAGACTTCCCAGGAGAGGAGACAGGATTTCTGCCCAGCTGAGAAGCAGAAAAAGAACCAACTCTGGCACTAACCTGAGGGCAGGACTGAGATTGCTCTGACCCAAGCAGTGCCACCACACCTACAAGATCACTAGAGAAGACCAAGGGAAGGTACTGTCTGCAATCTGGGCTTCAGAGATTTATTAACTCACCCACACACACACAGTGGGATGGAGGGTATCCTACCAAGCCTAAGAACCCAACCCCAAATGCTCCAGCAAAGAAATGCGGAGGAGTAGGTAAAGGGCTCATCCAGGGGACTGGTTTACTCCAGGTCTATCCCCCAGGGGAGACAACCAGACTTGTGGGGGAGCTGTGCCATACTAGTTAGTTTAATTTTTGGATTACTGTGACATCCCACATTATTGCCTTAAAATGAAAACTGTAAAACCCTTCTGTAATATGTATGTGATTCAGCAGTGTGTTAGCTGAATTTTCTATGCATCTAGTTTCATGGATCCCATATTGTTTGACTTAGTGTTGGGAAGGTCCCTATTAACTGTGGAAGTAATTGATTTTTGGGAGATGACTGGTTCTGGTCAAAGAGGGTTTTTAAGCTTCTGGCTTTGCATAACTACTGCTCTACTATTTGAAAACTGAAGATTCCATTCTTGAGCACAATCCTAGGGTTTTGAGACATCCATTTCTTTATTATTGATGTAGACAGGCTAGTCCCTGACTGTTATTCTCTTTCTGACTAACCTGAAAAACACTCAGGAACAGTCCAACAAAAAAAGTATCTGGGTGCATGGTGGCTTAACTTCTGCTTCCTCCACCAATAAACAGTATATGATCAGTCAGGGAATAGCCATCCCTTGCTTTAGGAAATCTGGACTTTCCAGGGATAGCTGAAGAGAGAAACCTTCAGCACTACTATCTTTAATTCCCTTCCCAGGCCCCTGATGTCTTTTAGTTAATATTTGTGTTGCTTGTTTCCCTATTATTAATAGGAGTTCCCCCATCATGCACTGAAGATTATCATTTTCCTTACTGTAAAAGTATCTTGTCCTTTAAGATCAAAGATTCTGTCTTCTTGATCCCGGCTGTCAATGTCTTAGCTCAGGTTCCTCATTTGAGATCACATCTTCACCTCATCACTTATTTTTATTCCTCAATTCATGGTCATTTGTTGGGCAGCTGAAGTTTATTACATCCATCATCTCCACCTCTCTCCTATGGAAGGCAAAATACAACTGTATGATAGTTAAATGGCCCTACCAGAATTCCCCCCAAACCATTCTCACCAGTCCAGCTTATTATAGCATATTAAGCAAGATGGAATCAAGGACATTGCTAGAGAGAACAATGCGGAACAAAACACACAAGGGGCAGGCATTGAAAACAGCACATACGAATGTGAATTTCAAAAAAAATCCTTTAAGAATACATGCTTTTAAGACTACTATATTATAATAAATGGTCTAAAAATAGACCTTTACTACCTTTGGCTTCAAATGCTTGCTAATAGATTAATCTGTCATGGTTGTTCAACAGTTCCTTGTGTATACATTTTCCTTTTATTCCTCTCCCCTACCGCTTTTTGTTTTCATTTTCCAAGTCCTGAAGACTGTACATACAGTTGTTTGGATAAGATTGCATTATGCTGCAATTGCAAACTGACCTCGTAAAAATAGGAACACTAACATTCACAACTGATATTATCAAGGGTTCAAATGTTTTTCTTTAAGTTAACAAAAGGTATCACATTGCACTCCTTTCTGTAAATATTAGTGTAGGATTAACTACAGATCTTCACATTGCAAGCATCATATTTACTAAGAGCACTCTCCTGTAAATTTTACTCATGTGAGTAGTCTCACTAAACAAAATGAAATAGCTATATGAATACAAATTATTCACATGAAAAAGATTCATAGAAAAGTTTGCAGGCCCTACAACTGTACTGAAGTTAACTATCCAAAGGTCCCAATTCTACAAAACTTACTGAATCAAAATAATCCCACTGAAGTGGAACTAATGCTGGGAAGTAGGATTTGCCATAAGATCAGACCCAGAAATCTTCTCCAGTACTTAAACTAACTGCTCTACATGTACATAAAGATCTGGAGTGTTTTGTGTTTACCTTTATATATACTCATGTTACAAGTAAATTTGATTGTCGGCAATAACTAACAGTATAAATTTAGGATGAGATGCTAGGAATACCAGAGTTCTGCTCCCAGCTATCATTGACTTGCTGTGCAGCCTCAGATCAGGGTTGTTGCTAGCTTACTGTGTAGTCTCAGCCCAGGGCATCAGACCAGACCAGACCAGGTTACTTGGAATCCAATTTTGCTTTCAGTGAGGTCAGTGGAGCTTTTGACACTGGGTACAATGGAAGTAGGATCAGATACTTTGTTTCTGTGTCAGGGTCTCACATGGTAAAAAAGTCATAACACCAAGGAGGTGAAAACTCTGCAAATGCTATTCCTGTGAATATTGGTTTTTCTTAAAATGCATTTTAAACCCTGTCAGCTCTGGTTTTGGCAAATGTTCATGAATTTGGAGCTTTTGCTAACATGAATCATCAATAAAAATGAATTTTAAACTTGCATGTGCAAATATTTAAGACACATTTAAAATTCCCCTTCATTAGCATTCACTACAAAAACCTGATTACAAGATTCCAGCCTGCCCAACCAGTAAACAGAAGTGATACATTTGGCTTGCTTCATCATAGCTGATAATGTAACACAGCTCATTTGGCTTACATGATCAATTATGTGATGAAGCAACACAGCTCAAATATCAGAGTAAGACAAAGTGGTATTTTTCATGAATTTTAATTATAGAGAAATTGTGACCAAATACTTGACGGACATCTTGCTCACATTATTTCAAACAGGAGAGGCAAAACTCACAGCTAATAATTATTGTTCTAAAGATACTTCTGTGTATATAGATTTATATGAAGTATAAATCAACATAATCAAAGCATGGGGGCCAATTCTGCCTTTATTTACACAGTGTAAATTCCATTAGCTATTGAAGCAGAATTGATCCTTGTTTAATATTTCCATCCCAATAAAACTGCTGATCTTGAAAATAGCTGTGATGGATCTTTCATTTGCATTTGGGATGGCTGCACACAGTCACACAAATAGTTGATCAAGCAGCAGCATGAAACCACATTGATCAACTTGGTAGCTATCAGAAGTTACAGGTAATGCAGGACTGCAGTTAATATGTAACTTTAATCAATACAACAGTCATGAAGAACCACCTGCAGCAAACAGCAGAACAGACAGTGCATTATACTTTACAAAATTTATCAAGTTAAACAAGAAATTTCACCCAATTTTAAATTCTGCATCTATTATTCAACCTTCAACATTTTCTGCGTATAATCTGAAACGACAGTGGAAAGTGCATTAGGCAAGCACTGATCTTCAAAGGCAAAATTTCTCATACTTCAGCTAGTCTCTTGGTAGTAGTCACAGGCTAGAATGTGCTACTATTAGGCAAATGCTTTCTAGATGGAACACTAACACTGTATTATAATGTTGAGTCACTAGGTGATGCCATGTGTAACAGACCTTACCTGAGCTTCTATTAGCCAAGTTGGAAGTGCCCTAAAATGTCTTAACAAGAACACATCTTTTGTATGTCCCTCCATAATAGAGAATGGCACTAGCTACACATGCTTGACCTGCTGGTAGAAGCTTTGCAACCCACCATGTACCAGAAGCAGCTATCGGATGTAAAGGGAGTTTAACTAACACCAAAGAATTGCACAAAGCTTGCCAACCAGAGAGGAAAAATAGCAACAAAAGTTGCAGAATCACTCTCTTCAATATGTCACTTCTCAGTGCTACAGATTTTCAGCCTTCAAAAACCTTGAGAATGGACAGACTGGAAGCAATACTTTATGTGATGGGGAAGCAGGCAGAACATATCTTTATATCTTTTGCTTTACTGATGACAGTTACAAAGATAACTAGGAAAGAGTTGGGTACTGAGAAACATGAAAATACCAGACACACCAGTTGTCGGGCTTACAGGCAGAAGTCCTTCACAGCAGCTATAGTTAAAAGCAGATCATAAAATAGACTGAGCTAGTGAAACAACAAAACAAAAGGACAGGAGCAATCTGAAAATAAAGAAATTAGTTTAGAAGCTCTGAAGAACACAGCATGATTGCAAAAAACAATGATAAAACCTTAATATTGTGAGGTATAACTACAAAATCTTTCAGAATAAAAGACAAGATGTGGGGAAAAATCCATAGCTAAAGGATGTACATCCAGCCAAGGGTGCATGATGTAATAAATGCACAAAATATGAACATTTTGTAGCTCTTCACAGCACAATGGCAGTCAGGAATGACTACTAGAGACAGTCAAGAGCCTTTATTTCTGCTCTCTGTTGCATGTGATGACACAAAGACTGCCTGAGCAGTTAACTTAATAGTCATGGAAAGACTATTGACTATCTCAGGAGCAAACATGATAGTCATGTCAGAAGGTATGTGTATCACCTTCAACTGCTGCCAAAACTGAAATCACTTGACAAGCCTTGACTAGCACTAGAGAGTTTCTAAAATATATGGCTAATTTCACCACAGAAACAATTTATAAAAACAAAAGCTTTGCATTATGAATATGTGGAATCAAAAACTGACAATCTTTTCAGCTGCAGCTAGGCAACCATGATAGATTCAGTGAGAAATCTGGAAGAACTTGAAGAGACATTTGCTGGTACTAAACTTTTGAATGATGATCTGATATAGATAAAATTAAAAGAAAATGGTGAACATATACTGCATATATATGTCTCAGGATTCCTGTTCTCTTGCTTCATGAAGTAGAAACTAAATTAGAGAATGGAAAAAATTAGCATAATCAAGAAAAGCATGAGTCTACAGCATGGTGTCCCTCAATGGCTATGTCTACACTACAGGGCTCAGTTAAGCCGTCTTAATAAAGTCTGCTTAAAGTAGACCTTATTAAGCCGGCTTAGCACGTCCACGCTCAAAATGCCAGGAGACTGCCCACGTCCACACTGGCAGCTGCTAGGTCACCCTAGGAATGGTGCACTGTGGGTACCTGGCCCACAGTGCACCACAGCAGAGGTGCCCCTCTCTTCCAGCCACTCCTTTACTACGGGAAGTGAGTGACCACACCACCCTCCATACTGTGTGTGGCAAAAGGGAGGTCAGGGAGCCTGATGTAGCCCAGTGATGTGCCAGCGCAGCACTCCACACCCTCCCTGTGTTGCCCTGGCTCCTCTGGCTCTGAACCGGGTGCCACAGGGCAACTGCCAGTGCAGGGGCAGGGCACAGCAGTTAGACTCAAACACTGGGAAGCAGCACATAGAGGAAGGTGAAGTCAAATCACCCATTATAATAGTGGAAAAAATCCATAGTCAGGATTTAATTCTGCTTTCACACAATCTAATCTAAAAGAAATAGCAACTAACTTTCTTTCTTTCCATGTGCTATTTCCCAGTGTTTGAAGCTTATCAACTGTTTTGATTTGCTGTTAGACTGTGACCTGATCCTATGTCTTACACTCCCCTGCATTTATTTCCTACCCTTCTGTAAATTCCCCCATCTTCAAACTGACTGACGGAAGTGAAATTTTTCTCCCATGAAAGCTCATCCAATAAATAAATTTGTTGGTCTTAAACAGTGCCTCTGGACTCCTTGTTTGTTTTACAACACTATCAGAGGGGTCCTTTGAGATGGGGACACACAAAGAGTTGGTCCAAGAGGGGAAGAGACAGGCAGGATCAGGCTGAAAAGGGCAAGGGGGAGACACGCAGGGTTGGGCAGAGAAGGGCAGCAGGGAGACACAAAGGTTTGGTCGGAGAAGTGGAAGACACCAAGGACTGGGCTGAGAAGGGCAAGAGGGGAGACACAGGGGTTTGGCCAGAGAAGTGGGGAGAGAGGCAGGGTCAGGCTAAGAACAGGGGAGACATGCGAGGTGGGCTAAGAACGGGGGAGACATGCGAGGTGGGCTACGAACGGGGGAGACATGCAGGATTGGGCTAAGAATGGGAGAGATGCTGGCATCAGGCTGAGATGCTGGGGTAGGGCTGCAGTGCAGGGAGATGCCGGGTCCAGCTGAGATGCTGCAGTGCAGGGAGATGCCAGGTCAGGCTGTGATGCAGGCAGATGCTTAGGCTCAGCTGTGATGCTGAGGTCTGGCTGTGATGTGGGGAGAAGCTGGGGTCTGGCTAAGATGCTTTGGTCAGGCTGAGAAGCGGGGGAATGCCGGGGTTGGGCTGTGATTCCCAGTCAGGCTCAGAACAGAGGAGATGCTGGCTCAGTTGGGGAAAATGCGGAGTTTGGCTGTGGTCCACAAAGCTGGGAATGTTTCCAGCTGTGCTGTACCTCCTAGCCAATCCCTATCCCCATGTTTTCTGTGGCTGGGAGGCCAATTAACTTGACTTAAGGGAACTCCCCCTCCACATTGCCTTAAGTTGACTTAATAAAGTCGACTTAACTGGACCCTAAAGTCGACTTTATTGCCCTGCAGTGTAGACAGGGTTCTGTTTAAGTCAACTGAAGACCCCTTAAGTCGACTTAACCACATAGTGTAGATGTACCCAACAGTACTGGTTATAAAGAAAAATGGCAAAATACAAATCAGTGTGAATCTTAAAATATTGTTTGACACAATTGTGAGAATAATATATTTGCCCAATACAAGATGACTTCCTCACAAAGCGAAAGGATGTATATTATTATCTAAACTGGATGCCCTGGGTGGATTATGGCAAATTTCTTTAGACAGATAGAGTGCTAATCTGATGAAATTTATTTCATCCTTTAGGAGGCTTTGCTTTCAAAAATTCTGTTGGGGTTTGCAGTGCATCCAAAATTGTCAAAAGAAAGATGGCAAAAGTAGTAAATGAATCTAAATGGAGCTGTAATTTTCATGGGCAATATTTTTGCATATGGGACACCAATGGACAAACAAAACCCTCAGTCCAAACTGAAGCTGAAAAAGAAAAGTGCATTTGTTCACACGCACCAAATCAAATTTTGGGGACAGCAGCAAGTATGGGAGTGATCTAGACCTGAGAAAATACATACAATACCAGAGTTGAATGCACATAATACTAATGTACGAGAACCGAGATGCATATGAGGGAGGGTGGTTACCTTTGTCAATACCTAAAAGACTTTTGTACAATTGTAAAACCACTGACAGCACTATTAACACACCTTAGCTATAGGTAACAAATCAAGAAATTGCCTTAAATTTAAAAAATTCTCAACTATGCTAGTTCTCAAGTAATATAATGTGAGCACCCACAATACTGAGCACAGAAGCAAGTAGTTATTACATAAATGGCATTGTTGCAACAAAATGAAGACAGTTGCATTTTGCCTTCACACATTCAGAGAAGCAGAAAAATAATATGCACAGATTGAAAACAAGTGTATGGTAACTGTGGCTATGTCTACACTGTCAGTTATTTTGCAATAATTATTGCAAAATAACGATTTCAATATTAAACCAAAATAACTTTTTTTGAAATAGAATGTCCTCACAGGACTCCTATTTTCAAATCAAGTTGGCATTATTAAATCAAAATAGAGTCTTCACTGGGCTATGTCAAAATGGGGGTGTGGTGAGCTAGGAGGGGCACATTGGGGGAATTGTGGCACCCTGGCACAGCAGGAGGTTGCCTCTACCCCAGCCAGCCCTTTAAAAGAGGAAGTGTGCTCAGGCCTTTCCCCAGTGTGCCTGGCAACATGGTGCCTGAGCAGGTCACGGACCAGGCTCCACTCCAGCATTTCCTCAGGCAGCTGCGTGAGACCCAGCAGATCCTGAGAAGGCTGCTTCCACTGTGGAGAGGGCATCACCAGCACCCTCACCCTGCAGGGGTACACATCAGCCTGCACCCCATGCTGCTGGCCCTCAAAGCTGCCACATGCACCACAGTGCACACGGTGACTCATCATCTCTGGGCACATGAGGCCAGCACTGACTGGTGGGAGCGAATTGTCCTGACTACCTGAGATGACAACCAGGGGCTCCAGAACTTCAGAATGAGCAAGGAGACCTTCCTCGCGCTGGTCCACGAGCTCACTCCAGTTCTGCAGCATGTGGACACCCATCTGCAATTTGCCTTCTGTAGATAAGTGAGTGTCTGTCACCCTATGGAATCTGGCAACCCCAGATTCCTACTGCTCTGCGGCTCAGCACTTTGGGATCAGGAGGTCCACTGTGGGGACCACCCTCATGGACGTGTGCTGGGCAATCAACTGGGTCCTGCTATCCCACCTCATTGCCCCAGCAAACCTGCAGGAGACCCTAGATGACCTCACCAGACTGTCTCCCGAACTGTGAGGGTATCCTGGATGCCACACATATCCCCATCCAAGCTCTGGACTATGTCAACAGGAAGAAGTACCATTCTGTCATCCTGCAGGCCCTCATGGATCACCATGGCAGGTTCCAGAACATCTATGTGGGCTGGCCAGTGAGGGCACTTGACGCCCTCATCCTGTGAAACTCCTCCCTCTACAGGCACATGCAGGCAGGCACCTTATTGCCCGAGCACACCATCACTCTTGGGGATGGGCAAATGCCCATCCTGATCCTGGGGGATGTAGCCTACCCCTTAATGCCCTGGCTCATGAAGTCATACACAGGGTACATGGATGCCTCCAGGGCCCTTTTTAACCAGAGGCTCCACCACTGCTGCTCGGTTCTCAAGCATGCCTTCAGGCATCTGAAAGCCCACTGGATGGCCCTCATGACTCACCTGCAGCTCAGCAAGCATCACATCCCACAGGTCATCAGTGCTTGCTGCTGCCTGCATAATCTGTGCAAGCTGAGAAGGAAAGGGTCCTCCAAGGTTGGGAGGCTGAAGCCCAGTGGCTTGCCAGAGAGTATGAGCAACCCAAAGACAGCCTGTCCTGGACAGAGCAGACACAATTGCAAACTCAGCTCATCTGGGACACACTGGCAGGCCCCCTTCTCAGCAAGGACCACTGAGAGGTGTGCCTCACATCACACTCCAACAATATTACCTCACCTCCAGTACCTGCCCGTGCCTTACCCCCTCCCACCACCACCCACCCACTTCCCCTGTATGCACACCAATAAAAACCACAATACACAACATAACGGTGAACAGTGTTTTTATCAACATGGGGAAAAGGAATGGGGTGGAGTTGGTGGACTTTTGTGGTGGGGGGGGTCATAGTCAAGGCCAGGGTTACTGGCCAGGAGCTGGAAGGTCCTGGGCCTGCAGGTGGCCACCCCAGGTCCTGGATCAGCACTGCAAAGGGTTGTGGTGGAGCAGGGGATAGGGCGTGGTGAGGAACGCTCATGATGCTCCAGGCTCTGGAGGATCTGGTTCTGCTCCTGCAGGAGCTTGACCAGCCTCTCCAGCAGCCTGTTCTGCACTACCCACAGCCCCTGCTCAACCCTGCGGTTGGCAAACTCACACTCCAGCCACAGCTTCATCCACTGGTCGGCATCCTCCGTGATTGGGATCAGGTCTGCGAACTGTTCTGCGCGGCATCCTCCTCCTCTGGGTCAGGGCTGGTGTTGTCCGGGAAGGGCCGGAAGGCATGGGTGCTCAGGCTGCTGGAGAGAAACAGAAAAAAGTGCCTCCTATTAGTCAGTGTGCTGTGCTGCCTGGGAGCTGCTGCTGTCCCCCTGCCATCCCTGTGCTTCCCTACCCCCTTCCTTTGGGATAGGGTCTCCTTGCTATGCACCACTGTCCTGTGCTGCCCCGCACACAGACAGATCAGGTGCAGTGCCCATGGTGGCAGCAAGCAGGCAGTCATGCTCCAGAGCCTTCTCCGGAGGCCGCATACCAGCGGGGTCAGTGGCGTGCTGCCTGGCCTGCCAGCCCATCTCCCCACACAATGCCACTCTGCCCAGCTCTATAAGCCCCCTGCCATGGTGCCCCCAGTCCCTGTGCCACGTGGGAGGGCCTCCGCCCAACCCTGCCTGTCCCCATACCTATCCCCCTGCAGTGCCTCCCCCACCCATAGATATGCCCAGCCCTGCCCGCAGAATGGGGGGAGTGAGTACTGACCAGCAGGTGCTGCAGGTTTCAGGCACGATGCCCCTCACCAGGGTCCTCCGCCTCAGTGGGGGGAGCCTCCTCCTGCTCGTCCGATGCAGTGGACTCCATTGGTGGAGCAGGGATCAGCTCAGGGCTGGCCGCAGGCTGGCTGGGTGGCCCGCTGCTCCTCGACACTGGCTGCTGCCTCCTTCTCCCCAACAGGTGACACTGGCTCCCCTGAGGCCACAACCTGGGCTGGAAGGCTGCTGGACTCCCAGCCCAGGAAGGCATGGAGCTCCTGCAAATACCAGCAGCTACTGGTGGGGTCAGCCCCAGTGTGCTCCCTCTCCTCCCTAGCCCATTGGTATGCCTGCTGAAGTCCCTTAACCTTTGCCCACACCTACTCCACATCCCTGTTATGGCCCCAGGACATGGAGGTGTACACCTCATGGTTCCTGTGCTGGGCACACAAGGAGATGTGTATGTCCTCCTAGCCCCAGACAGTCAACAAATCCAGGATTTCCTGGTGGTTCCTGGAAGGAACCCTGCGTTGCCGCTGCCTCCCCTGCTGCAATATGGCTGTCTGTGGGCAGGGCTGGCAAATTCTGGAAAGATCTGGCCTCAGGGATGAGTCCTTCCCTTTCATTGGCCAGGGCAGGCTCTTCCTGTGCCTGGAACCGGGGAGGAAGGTCTATCTCAGGAGAAGGTCACAGGAAGCCCAGTTAAATCGAAATAACCCTGTTCCATGGCCAAAATAGGGTTATTTCAATTTAACAGACTCAATATAATGACTATTTCAAAATAAAATTAAGTTTTATTATATCAAAATAGCAGTTTATTTCAAAATACAGAAGCACTTATTTCAATATACCAAAATGAGTGCCTAGATCTGGAGAAGTTTTTCTGAAATAAGGAGGCTTATTTCAAAAAAAAAACTTTGCAATGTAGACCATTGTTTCCCAACCAGTGTGCTATGGCACACAGGTGTGCCATCAGGACTGAGCAGTTGTGCCACAAAATTTTTTGAAAAACTACTCAGAGCTCTGGATTGGCTCATGAATATTTATGAGTTCATTTAGAAACTATATAGTGGTGTGCCTCAAATTAATTAAAGGTAGTAAAGTATGCCATGGCAGAGAAAATGTTGGGAACCACTGGTGTAGACATATCTCGTGTGGGGAATCAGAATTTTTTTTTTAATACAAACATCAGTGTGGAATGAATTCTTTTACTCTGATAACAGACCATAAACCTATTTCTAACCCTCATCATCAGAAAAAGACCTGGATCATGCGCTTCTGAGATGCTAATGACTTTTGATAAGGTTAATGTCATTTAATTGAATTGCTAAATATGGTTCTGGGAAAAAACAGTTATAGCAGACACAGTCATATAGCTCACCATCACATTCATAGAATAATAGAGCAGGAAGGGATCTCATGAGGTCATCTAGTCCAACCCCCTAATAAAAGCAGGCCTATTCCCACTAAATCATCCCAGCCAGGGTCTGAACCAACCACATCTTAAAAGTTTCCAAAGATGGAGATTCCACCACCTCGCTAGGCAACCCATTCCAGTGTTTCACAACCCTCCTAGTGAGAGAGCTTTTCCTAATATCCAACCTAGACCTTCCCAGCTGCAGCTTGAAACCATTGCTCCTTGTTCTGTTGTCTGTCACTACCGAGAATAGCCTAGCTCCCTCTTCTTTGAAGCAGCCCTTCAAGCAGTTGAAAATAGTTATCAAATCCCTCCCCGGTCTTCTCTTCTGCAGACTTCCCACATTCATCTTCTTGTGAGCTCAAATATGAGATACAGGCACACATAGATGCTGTAGACCAGGGGTGTCAAATATGCAGCCTGGTACCACGCTATCTCTCTAACAGAGAGAGACAGTGCATGTGCTCACCTACACAGAGCTCCGCAATGCCACAAGAGGGTCAGGTCATCATGGAGCACCGAGTATGAGAGACTGTATTCCATAAGACACAGAGAACGGCATTGTAGAGTGCAGTTTTGCATACACAGCATTCTGTGATGCTGGGAGTGTTATAGTATTTAGATTTATAGTGTGTATAACCCACCTGAAGTACAGTTAAGTCAAATCTGGCCTGCCATAACAAATGAGTTCAACACCCTTGCAATGTAGACATAAACAGGCCAGAAACAGAAGAGAGACTATACCAAAACAAACCTTGACAGAGGAAGTTAAAGACGTTCCTAGTTACACTGAGGCAGCTGGTCCAACTATCTAAAGAACCCTAAGGAAGTAACAACAAACAACTTTGTGGTTCACGGGCAATTAAGTAAATCAAATGGACTCATGATTAAAAGCAAGTGCATCACAATTCCAAATGTAATGAGAGGATAAGTCTAAACTTCATCCATGGGGGACATGAAGAACTAATTAAATGCTGTGAATGGGACAGCCAATCAGTGTGGTGGTGGGAGGATCAGCTGAGACAAAATATGTGCATATGAACATTGAAAAACTAACAAACCAACATAATATAAGGAACATAAATGATAGCATCTCTACCAAACAAGCCTTGGAAGAGACTAGCTGCATGTTTACATGAATTCAGAGGATATTATCTGGTTTTCGTGAACTATTTTTCCAGCCATACAGAAATAATGTACTTGAAAGATACAACATGTCACAGTGGGTATGTCTACACTTCAAAGTTATTTTGAAATAAAGAGGCTTATTTCAAAATAACTTTCGACCTGTCCATGCATATATTTTGTTATTTCAAATTAAGCATTTCTTTATTTTGAAATAACAAAGTGCTATTTCTAAATAAAAGTAGGTTTTATTATTTTGAAATAGTGCTTAAATCAAAAATATTTAGAAATAAGCCATTCTAAACCATGGAATAGGCTTATTTTGAAATAATGGCCCTACGCTTTTGCCTGCCTTGCCCTATTTTGAATTAGAGGGTCTAGTGAAGACTCTCTACTTTGAAATAACAACTCCTACCTTATTTCAAATTAGAGAGTCTTCCCTGGACTCCTAATTTGAAATAATAAATTCTAAGTGGTGGTAATTTGAAATAATTCCTTGGAATTAAAAATCAAAGCAATTATTTTGAAATAACTATTTCAAATTAATTTTGTAAGTGTAGACATAGCCAGTATTCGCAAGAAACTGAAGTGCACTTTTGGTCATTTCAGTATTGTGGAGCAACTAATGACAGACAACAGACCTTAATTAATCCCATGGAATTTAAGCCATTCCTAATGAAATATGATTTTTGATCATTTACTAGCATCCCTCCTTACCCACAAGTGAATGGAGAAGCAGACAGAGGTATACAGACTGCAAAGAAAATCCTATAGCAGGAAAATCCATTCTTTGCTCTTCCAAGCTACAGATCAACATGGGCAGCAGCTACTGGATATTTTCTAGAATAACACCTGATAGGAAGGCACCTCAATTACTTTCCTGACTTTGAAAAAGAATCTGTTTCCAAAGTAACCAGACATGAAGAGTAGCTCAGTCAGATAAGACCAAAAGACCTTATGAACCCTTTTACACAGCTGTCACTTAAAAATTATTTAAGTCTAGAGGCTGGTGACCATATTTGTCTCAAATTGGAAAGAAAATAAAAGATGGACAACTTCAGCTGTTGTAAAGAGAAAGAGTTCATCACCAAGGTCATTTATGATTGAGTCCAACAGTGTAGAGCTCAACAGAAACCACAACAACATTAGTTCCTCAGAATCAGAGTAAATGCTACAGATGGCAGATGCAGCACAAGCACAAAAGACTCAAAGATTCCAAAATACCCAAAAGTCATTGTGACTCATGGACAGCCAGACAACTAAATTGTTACACATTTGAGTCATGGAATTAGAAATCCAGTATGATACAAACACATTTAAAATACTGATATAACAAACTTCAAAGCTAGCATGATAGTATAAATTTTGTAAATAATAGGAATGTAAAATTTACAAGGGGAAAGGTAACGGAATGTAGACTATGAAGTTTAATGTAGGTTGGGCCTATTTATAAAATTAAGCTACCAAATATTACTGATAAGACATATTTCAAAAGTATGGTGATAGCTGGAAATCCTTTCTGAAAAGAAGTGATTGCTTATTATTGCATCACATACATTTTTTTAAGCATATCTGATACTTCATCAGGATAACTGCCATTCCTATAATTAATTGTATCTCTTGACAGACCAGTCCCTCTAACAAAATTATCTTCTATTTACTCATCCATATATCAGTGGCTCCATATTTGTCAAGGACGCCTTAGGATCCTCTCTGCCGATGGGTGCCACCTCACAAATTATTCAATTTTCATCTCAACGAGTCTTAACCCTCGTTGTCTTAGGAAAGGGAGGAACTTTGTGACAAACAAGTGCTGGTTTGTTGACTAAACAAAATCCAGACAGCTAACACCTTTTGAGCAGAGCAAAAACATGTCCATCTTTCCCCTCTTGCTTTTATTTAGATTTCCTTTGTTCCGTCATGTAATTACCAAAAGTGCTTTGAAAATGCTAAACTTAGTGTGTAAAGAGGGAAGCAATTCCACAAGCAGATGTACTTCAAGACTAAGAAGTCATTCCAGACACAAAACTCATCTGCCCAGCCCTCTTCTGAGACTAGAAATCCAACTCTTGGAGAAGCAGTCAGGAATTGAAACCACTGCCTCTTACCTGCATTGGTGAGGCAAACTGCTTTTGCAGAGAATATATACTGGACCTTTGGTTTGTGGGCTCATTTTAGAAATGTAATAATTAAAGCATTTCTGTCATGAAGATGAATGTTGAATACACTACTGTCCAATCCCAGTTAGTCAGGTAACAAACTAGAGGAACAGCTGTGAGAGTGCATCGATAGATGACAGAAATGCTTGGGTAACATTGTTGTTGAGAGTCAGTATCTGAGCCCGTACGGGGCAGCTCTCACCACTCAAATACAGCCTCAGCATTTAGACCTGAAGGGAAGAGTTCATGATCTACACTCAAGTTCTCTAACTAGTCTCCACATGACTTAAAAATAAGTATAATCATGGAGATTACTACAGAAGCTGATAAATTTGCTTAATCATGACAGCACTGGTCAATTCATGAATGAAGAAGTTAAGTTCGGACTTGGAGGAAGTACCCATGCTAGGGTAGAGAAAGAGCAAACCCAACCCACATAAGGAGGGTGCGATCAGCAGCTACTTCAAGCTTCTTTTAGTTAGTGCTTGCTAGAATCTTTGTTCTCAGTGCACACTTAGCATTTCTTATACTCCTTAGCTCTCTAGCTCCACCTAAGATTTGAGGAACCAGACATCTCTCTCAACCAGATCATCAGGGAAGGTTGTCAGAATATTAATCCAAAGCATGCAGTATAAATATATGTGGCTTAACAAAACAGCACAAGCAGCTCCTCTTGCTAAATGTCTCTTGTTAAAACTTTAAATAGCTCCTGTTTTAGACTGGATTGCAGCATTCCATAATATGGCCACGTTCTATTTCCAGTCTGACCTGCCCACCTTGCTTGGAGAAACCATGCACCTCTAACTATGCTAGACTTCCTCACAAAGTTAAATTGGGAATACCAGTAGGCACAACTTGTATGGACACTCTAGAGCAGGGGTCTCAAACTCAAATCACCACTAGGGCCGCATTAGAACTAGTAGAGGGCCGCATGAGGATTACTACATTAGCCTGAGGGCTGCACCACTGAAACCTTTCCATACAATGATACTGCAAATATTGGTAATAATCGTGTCATTGCGGGCCACAGGAAATAGCTGTAGGGGTTGCATGTGGCCCGCAGGCTGCGTGTTTGAGACCCCTGCTCTAGAGCAAATCATCCAGCACCTCCACAAGGAGATATTTAGGGTTTATTTTACTCTGAAAAAGAAAATTCTGGAGAACATCAAAATCCTTCATAGGAAATAAAAACTTTTAGCCCTACTCTCAGGAATTATTCCTACTCCAGCTCACAATACACTTGATTTTAAAACAGCAGTATTACAAGTCCTAAATAATTAAAAACAAATAATAGTTAGCTTTCTACCCCAAAACATTCTGCCTGATATGCGTGCACAACTGTGTGATGCTCATGGCACAACCTTTGAAATAACTCAATCAAAAGCCTAAAGAAAGAGTTGCCACCTAACGCAGTGGCCACGCTCAGAGACATCCTTGTATGATCGACTAAGAAAGATCAAGAATTAACATTCTGTCAGACTGGAGGCATGGTGCCAAATCAATATGAACACTGAGATGCCATTCACAGGTGACCCAGACATGAACTTATCTGATACCTGGCTGAACACCAAGAGCATAGCTTTCAAGACAGCACTGATGACACTCTCAACTGCCCTAGGACTCCAAACTTCCCAGGCTTACAACCTGAGTTGAACACTTGAGGGATTTAATTGCCATTGAACCACAACCCCAGTTTCCACCCTCCATGAAGTTTTAGGTCTGGAAGCAGATCATTATAGCTCTAACATAACTGAGTTTGCCTTCCTAACCCCATTAAGACAAGTAGGTATTCCAGGGATAAATGCATTAAAGAACCTTTAGGACATTATATATTTTTCATATTCAGCAGTCTATGTTCAGCTTGGGTGCAGCATTAAAGAACAAGAATACAGAAACTGTATTTATTCATGCAGCACATTGTTGGTCGGCCCTTAAAACCCCTCAGAGTTTAAAGCAACCTGACTGGCTCACCTGTTCCTGCCAAGGATATGGCCCACACAGAGTCAGGGGTATGGGCCCACTAAGGATATTGCTGTGTATGGCCCCTTCACTAGTAAATGACCTCCCAAGCCCACAGAAAATTATGCCTGGGACCCAACAAACTGGGAAAGGATGGATACTTCAATTAGTCCTATTATGCCCAAAGCTCTACAGACTGGGAATGGGTGACCCTGAGTGCTTATGTATGACCTGGATATGTCTAAGTTCCTTCCCTCCAGAGTCCCACAGACTGGGAAAGGAAGGTGGTGCCATAACTGGGTTATGCCTTGAGCCCCACGGATTGAGGTAAAAGTGGGGTGCCTTAGTGCGTGACTAACAGTACAGGTGGAGAAACTGGGCAACCCCACATCATTTGGATTGAGCTTATGGAGCCTAATGGTAAATAATAGCACAGTATCTGTGCCTTCTGTCAAAAAGGATCACGAACTACCTGGCAAAATAACCAACAGAAAGGGAATAGGGAAAAGAAAGGGACCTGAAGGGTTCATCATTGAGGAACCCACCCACCCCATGCTATTTGGGTAGTGAATCAAGTTCTGCGTCTGTGGGAAAGAACAGTTCTATGACGAAAGCAGCCACACCAGGCTACGACAAGCAGTAGGCATGTAGTAAAAAATGATTGAGAAAAACATACTGAGAGCCCAAAGGAGGAAGAGTAAACACAGCCACAGGGAATTCAGATCACTGAGCAACACTTGGAATGGCAATACCTAGGCTGAGGGAGTTGTCATTTCTGGAATATAAACACATGATTTAAGACAAGAGTGAGAAGTTGACACTACAGGGGTTGGAAGAAATTAGACATTTCAAAGGTGTGAAAAGTATTATAGGGAGAGAATTCTTGGCTCTTTTTGCAACCATTCCAAAAGAGGGGGAAAGGAGCCCCCTCCCCCCAAGGAATGATCTGTAAATAATCAGTTGTAAATAACTGTTGTGGGAAAGAGACAATCTGATTTAAACCATTTGACAGAATCACAGAAACTGGAAGGGACCATGACAGGTCATCAAATTCCATTCCCTGCACTCATGGCAGGACCAAGTAGCCCCATTAAACCATCCCTGACAGGTGTTTGTCTAACTTGCTCTTAAAAACCTCCAATGTAGGAAATTCCACAACCTGCCAAGGCAACTTATTCCAGTGTTTAATCACTATGACAGTTATGAATTTTGCCTACGCTGAACCTCCCTTGCTGTAATTTAAGCCTATTGCTTCTTGTCCTATCATCTGTGATTAAAGACAATAATTTTTCTCCTTCTTCCTCATAACATTATTTTAGGTATTTGAAAACTTATCATATCTCTTCTCAGTCTCCTTTTCTCTAGACTAAACAAACCCATCCTTTTCAATCTTCCCTCACAGGTCAAATGTTCCAGACCTGTAATAATCTGTTGACCTTTTCTGGACTTTATCCAGTTCTTCTACATCCCTTTAGAAATGAGACACCCACAACTGTACACAATACTCAAGCTGAGGCCTAATCAGTGCAGAGTAGAGTTGAAGAATCGCTTCTCTTTTTTTTTTCACTCAGTACTTCTGTTAATACACCCCAGAATGGCACTTGATTTTTTTGTGACAGTATAAACACTGCTGACTGATGTTTAGCTTGTGATCCACTATTACAGCCAGATCTCTTTCTGCAGTACTCCTTCCTAGGCAGTCATTGCCCATTTTGTATGTGTGCAATGGGTTGTTCAATCTTAAGTGGAGTACTTAGTACTTATCTTTATTAAATTTCATTCTATTTATCTCAGATCATTTCACCAGTTTGTCCACATAATTTTGAATTGTGATCTTATCCTTCAAAGCACTGGCAACCCCTCCCAGCTTGGTATCCTCTGCAAACTTTATAAGTTTGCTTTCTATGCCATCATCTAAGTCATTGATAAAAATGTTGAACAAAACCAGACCCAGGACAGATCCCTGTGGCACCCCGCTCATGATGTTCTTCCTGACTGAATGTGAACCATTCATACGTACTCTCTGGGAGGGGTCATCTACCAGTTTTTCACCCATCTTATAGTAGCTCCATCTAGTTTGTACTTCACCAGTTAATTAATAAGAATATGATGCAAGACCATCTCAAATGCCTTACTAAAGTCTAGATCAGATGTGGCCAAACTGCAGCTCGTGAGCCGCACGCGGCTCTTCAAAGAAAAATTGTGGCTCCCATCAGAGAATGGCAGGAAGCGCAACATGGTGGGAGACAGGGGTGAGAAATGTGCATTGGTCAGGGACAGCAGAAAGGTGGTGGCATGGCAAGAGCCAGCAGGGAAGCGGCGGATTGTCAGAGCTGGCAGGGAAGGGGACTGCAGGGAAGGGGCAGCATGGGCACTGCCAACAGGGAAGAGCAGCATGGTCGGGTCCAGAACCTAAATAGTAATTTTGGTGCCTGGGGAAAAGACCCAGACATGCTCCTCCTCCCCCAGCCCCCGATCATGAGGTGGAATTTTAGAGGGCAGAGGGGATGGATGCGGCTTCCCGCAGAAGCTGGGGATGGATCGAGATCCATTCCCAGCTGCAATGGGGAGCCAGATCCATCCCCTGAGCCCCTTAACATTCTGCCTGCGGCAATCCGAGTATGCTCCCTCCTCTCCCCCCCCCACCCCAGTCGCTTGCTGGTGGTGGCTGAAGCTTCCCTGCTTGTCTGGCAGCAGCTGGGGACGGATCCAGATTCCCCTGGCTTTCCGGCGGCAGCAAAAAGCTTCTGCCACCACTGGCAGGCTGCAGGGATCTGGATCCATCCCCAGCTGCCACCAGACAAGTGGGGAAGCTTCCACTGCCACCGCCAATCCAAGTCCACCTCCCTCAACGCGGCTTGCCAGTGGCAAAGAAAAGCAGCGTGGTCAGAGCCAGCAGGGAAGGGGCAGCATGGTCAGATCCCCAATGCATGATGAGTGCTGGGTATAATTTATTACAGCAGTACATGTTTATTTTTAATTGACTTTTTCTTTAAAAAATGTATAAATGTACATGCAAAAAAAGGTTTAAATTTTAGGTGCAAAGACAAGCACTCAAAGTAAGTAAATGTCAGATTCTACAGTTTACCTGCACAATATTAATTCTACCCTCCTTGTCTGTCTGCATTATGATACAGTCTTTAATTACATCATCACAGGCTTTATTCATTGCACAAACTGGATGCACAAAGAGCGGAATTAAAGTGTCACAGGCAAGAAGTCTGACCTTCTGAGTGCATGATATGTTAAATAATTTTCTTTTTTGATATAGTTTTCTGGGTAAATATTTTTAAAACTGGCAACATAAATTGATCAAGAGCAAGTCTACAATGAACTACAGATAAGTGATGATAATTTAGCAATTTAAGCCTGAAAAGCAATTGTAAATTAATTTTCTTTTTTAAAAATCACCTGGCATTTCCAGATATTGTAATAATGCAAAATTATTTCTCTTGTATTTCTATTTTGAGAATTAAATAATCATCAGAAATGACTGAAAATTGACACATGTTAAATCCAAAACAACCAACTACTGTCAAAAGGTTATTTAAAAACCTCTATTAATTTAAAGAATGATACAAGTACTTATTATGGATCATGGTTCATTTTCAGCATGCAAAATGATTTAGACTTAGGATAGACCACCACTACCAAAAACTGGCTTTAGAAAAAACATTCCTTAAGTCCATTGAACAAGTGTACCTGAGACATCAGTATGTTATCTGTTTGCAGAAGGAACTGCTAGTACATTTATTTTATAAGAAAATTTTAATTAATATAACTAAGTCAATTACCAAGATAATTTACATTCACAGAAAAGTTCAATAGCAGCATTATACTTCCACTGATTAAGTACCATTCAGCATGTATTAACTTCTTTGTTGTATAGTCAAAATCCATTTATATTTCAGTGCAGTCTTCATGAATGACTCTATGGGTATCTGTGCCCATGAGACAAGAGAGTAATTGTTGTGAAGGGCTGAGGATGTAAAATTGTGTCGTAAACTTTCTGAAAAAAATCTCTTATCAACAAAGATTTTTCCTATGCATTATAAAAACCAAATAATATTTAGAATGTATACAGGGCCTGACCCCAAACTGAATAAACTCAATGGGATTTTTTCCATATTATCTTCTGTGCGTGGACTCCAAAGCACTTAATGAAACAGGCTCTAATCTTGCACTTTATGTCCCCATAAATTCTCATTGATCTGTTGTGATTCTGAACAGTTGAAAAGGTGTGCATCTCTTCACAGGATTAAGATGAGAGCAGTGTTTTCCCTTACTTTTATTTTCATTTTTAAATTAATTGTGTCTGATTGAGTCCTCAGACCTTTTGTCTTCACTGTCCATGAGTATTTTAGTGAACAAGTTTACTGGCAGAAATGTTGGCAGGGAAGCAGGGGCATGGTTGGGGCTGGGCTGGAGGGCAGAAGTGCAGCATGGTCGGGGAGAGCAGAGAAGCGCAGCAGCATGGTAAGAGATGGTAGGGAAGCAGCAACAGGGGTGGAGGAGGGAAGCGTGACATGGTCAGGGAAGCTGTGGCATGTTTAGATTTTCTCATTGGCCCTAATGCAGCTTACTCGTTGTTAAGATAAAATCATGTTTTACAAGTCCTAAACATGATGCTGAATACTAAGAAATGAAAATACAAAGGAGAAAAGTTTAAAACTGAATGTAGATTACTTTCAATTTTTGGCACAACTTACTGCTGTGAAGCATCATATTCCACAATGAAATTCAAAATGTTGTGCAATACTTAGAGATCAGCATCTGAGAGAGCTTTTACCTACTGCATTGATAAGTTACTGGACAGATTTTCAAAAAACTTGCCACAAGTCTGCAGTGTTCTACGTCTAGCGACTAAGTTTTTACTGTATGAGCCTAGTTTTCATGGTAACCTTAAATAATTATTGAATCTGACATTAGTAGGATCAATATTTGCCCTGTTTTTATGATAAAATTAAAGTGCACAATTAATTTTAAGCATAGTAATTTTGGACTAGATAAAAATATGTGGTTATGTGCCTCAGTGCGGCTCTCAAAGGTTTAATAATCGACTTGTGCGACTCTTGAGTTCCATAAGTTTGGCCACCCCGTTCTAGATATACGACATTGACTGCTTCCCCTCTATCCACAAGGCTCACTACCGCATCATAGAAAGCTGTCAAGTTGGTTTGACATGACTTGTTTTTGACAAATCTATGCTGACTAGCCCTAAGCCCCTTATTGTCCTCTAGATGTCTGCAAATCGATTCCTTAATTATTTGTTTCATTGTTTTTCTTGGTACAGAGAGTAAACTAACTGGTCTATAATTCCCTGGATTGCTCTTATTTCCTTTTTGTAGATGGGCACTATATTTGCCTTTTTCCAGTCCTATAGGACCTCACCCGTCTTCCATGATTTTTCAAAGATAATAGCTAATGGCTCAGATATCTCCTGAGTCAGATCCTTGAGTACTCTAGGGTGCATATCAGCAGGTCCTGGTGATCTGAAGACATCTAACTTCTCCAAGTAAGTTTTAACTTGCTCTTTCCCTGTTTTAGGTTCTGACCCTGTCTCATTCCTATTGCCCTCCTCTACATCAGACATTCCAACCTTCTGAGTGAAAATCAAAACAAAGAAATTATTTAGTCCATCTGCCTTTTCCACATTTTCATATATTGTTTTTACCCTCTTTGTTGAGTAAGGCTCCTACACTGTCCTTGGTTTTCCCCTTGTTTCTGATATACTTGAAAAATGTCTTGTTACCCTTTATGCTTTCAGCTAGTTTGATCTCTGTGCCCTGGCTTTTCAGCTTTCTCCTCTACATAATTGTGTGATATGTTTATAGTCCTCCTTTGCATTTTCACCTAGTTTCCACTTTTCACAGGACTCTCTCTTTATTTTTAAATTATTGAAGGTCTCCTGGTTAAGCCAAGGTGGTCTTTTGTCATGTTTCTTATCCTTCATACGCAGTGGAATCGTAAGCTTTTGTGCTCTTAACATCATCTCTCTGAAAAACTGCCAACTGTCCTTAGTCATTTTTCCTCTTAGATATTTTTCCCATGGTGTCCTTCCCATCAATAGGTACAATTTGGTCAAAAAAATCACTAAAAGAACAGAGGAGACAGTTTGCATTGGAACTTAATACACCCAAATGTACAAAAGGAAGTGTAATTTGGGCACAAGCTGTATAAAAATAACCTCCCTTGGACCTTAAGGAAAAGAAGTGTGAGAGGGAAGGGTGTATGAGAGAATATTCTGTAAATATGGAAGGTTTTAAGACTCGAACCAGAATTCCTGGTTTATGAAGTTATATGTTATGTAGGATTAAAATATTTTTTCCCCTTTTTAAATAATGGCACTAGAAAATCATTTGGATCGTTCATTTAAAGGCACAAAACTAACACAAGTAACTTGAGTGTTGTTGTTTGGCTTTGTTATTCCACATTTAACCTTTGAGGTACCTCAATGCTCAACATGGGCTGGCAACGCCAGTAAGCATGCCAAAGGTGGCCCCTCACACCACTCGCCTTAGCAGCCTATTCACTGCACCGAATGCAGCCAAAGTTGTTCACACCACCATTGCTCCCCCTTTCTGGCCCCACCCCCACCCTTTCATATGGGCCCAGAGACCAAAAGACCCACACATGGTCAGATCCACATCATTACAAGCAGTGGCTGCCCCCACTGATACCCCCCTCATGTGGTGTCACCGGGGCCCCAGGGACCAAAAGAGCTGTGGTAACTTCCCTGGGCCACAAAAGTCACATGTGGCAGTTTTTCTATGCTGCTGTCCCTGCTCCTAATGTGTCTGGAAGCCCCATGAGCTACACAAAGTCAAGGCCAAACCACTGTGTGTCAGGGCTCCTCCCCTCTGCTGGTCCCCTCACGTGGGTACTTCAGCTGTGGCCACCCCCAAATTTTCAGGCAGCAACTATTCTTGTCCCCCCTCCCACCACCACCACCTTCAGCAGAGGGCACCTCCAGCACAGAGTCAGCAAAAGTTGCCACGCCCTGCTTTGAAAGTTCACTCTTTTTTTAAATAAGGACCAAAAACTGTGGCCCTGACTGTGCCAGGACCAGCCAGAACCAGGAAAATGAGAAAAGAGGATGGACTGAGGAATGGGGTAGTAGTAACAAAACAGTGCATCAGAGTTGCAGCAAAAGAATAAGAAATTGTCCCTCAGGATCAGCCGCCAGGGCAAGATGCACAAGAAGCAGTGGTAAAAGCACAAAGCCTCAAGACGGCTCTTTGTAATCAGACTGTCACTTTGATAAGGGTATGTGAAAACTGCATGAGCACCAAATAGTTATACTTTGTTAAAAGTGATATTGTTTATGTTATATAAGTTAAACTATGAAAGAAAAGTGCATTTTCCTATGACGTGCAGTGTATACTATAGAAGGGGTAAAAAATGTAAGCCAAACTTTCTACTTAATTGACGTCCTGCAAGTGCACCAAAAAAGAGCCACAATAGACTGTTTTCCTTTTCAGATTACTGTGCGCCTTAAAAACAAACAAAAACAGATCAAGAGAAAACAAGGTCAAGCTCTTAAATCTTTAAACAAACCCCATGAACATTGTAGGAAAGAGCCAGCCAGAATTTAATAATTAAAGCCACTGCAAAGATTTCAGAAAGGATATTGAGCACAGTGGCCTCACAGAAACTGTTTAACTAAAAGTCACAATATAATAAATGCCAATTTGCAACTTGTTGATATTAAACCTCCTGAGCAGAGTTTGGGGAAGGTAAGATGGAGCATTGCTCCCTAAACTTTTTAAAACCCCCCCACCCCTCTGCACAACCTGGTGCCACCACCCATCCCACTCCAGACCTCCTTGGTCTCAGTGATATACCCAAAGAAGGGGCAGGAGGAACTGCCCCTTGCTGCTGACTGACATTTCCAGCATGCCAACCCAGCCACTCCATCTCTTGCCACTATGCTGGGCTCCACAAGGGAGCCACAAGTAGGGTTGGTGTGGCCGCTGGTGCCGGTGCCGGTGCCGGTGCCCCCCCCCCAAACACCTGGCCAGCACCAGGAACATGGATGGACTTTACATCACTGCTCCACCAGTGGCAGAGCCCCTTGCCCAGATCAAGCACCAGTTCTGCAGCCCAAGCCACAGTGCTATACGAGCAAGGGTGGTGATGCCCCTGGCGTCAGTCCTGCCACCACTTAGGGAAACATCCCCCATCCCTAGCATCCATGCTGTCCCCCAGATTAAATGGTTATATTGCCTATGATTAAACCTCAAAATAAATGTAATGTTAATGAGTAACCCTACCTGACAACATACAATGGCAATAATTTGAGGAAAAGCTTTAAGCTTGCTAGAAATGCTAATTAAAAGTATACTTTATGTTAAAGCTGTATGGTACTAATGCTTCTTAGCTGTTATACACAGACAAAATTAAAGCTTGGCACAGCAGAGAAAATATCACAAACCTGGTCTGCTATACAAAAAGGAGAACTGAAGTACACCACCCCATGAACCAACAATGGGATAATTTATTCTAAAACCTTAAAAAGTAGACGTCATTAAATCCTGACCTACCAACAGAATAAAAACACAGGGAAGCATGGGGATAATTCTTCTGTTCTGCCTGCTATCAGTAAGAAGTTTTTTATGAGCAAGGGTATTTTAAGCTATAATTTGCCACCCCCTAAAGGAGGTAAACAAATATTTTCGTGCTTCAGAACTTCAGGAAAAACTGGCACCAGCTTAAAAGCAACCCAAAATACCATGGATCTACTGTCACAATGAAGTTGGGTGGGTTGTTTGTTTGTTTGTTTGTTTAACACATTTTACATTGTGTGTTCTGTTGCTAGCTGTGTTACATATTATTAAAATAAGAGGGGGATACTGTTATTAGCAGGAAAGAGTTAATAAGCACTTTGACTGTATTTACAGAAAAATGTTGCAGGAGAATGCAGGCCAAGGAACACAAGTCTATTAACAAGAAAACATCCACAGATTGCAAAGGAACATTTAAAGACAAAATACGCATGGGACATAAGGTTTATCTATTGGTGGGAATAGAAGGATACAAATTTCTAGCATGTAAGCCCAGCAAGAAATACACAATCAGCCCTTGGGCAAGTTTAATCACCACATCACTACATGAATATTAAGTCTCTCAAACATCAGACACAGCAAGTACAAGGTCATTTAAAACAAATTAATTTTCAAACCTGTGGGAAAAAGATTAATCAACATGCATCTGTGTCCTGGTTATACTTTGCATTTCAAGATGTATACTTAAGTAATGATCAAGTGGAATTTCAGCATTCTGTGTCTGAGGAGTATTTTAATCAAAGTGATATTGATATTGGGAAATGGTGTGTGTCTTCAAACCATGCATTATTAACAAAATATTTTTTGAAATAAGTATTAACTGCTTTTGTAAGCTTAATACTGAGCTTACTAGTAGAATCAGCAAAGCATTTTCACATGACAGAGAGGAGGGTTGCTAAAGTAAGAGTAGGAGTAATATTAACTTTGGCTCAAAATTATCATGGGTTTATGGGGAAGATTATGCTGAGTTGCCTACTGCCCCAAGATGGCTTTCTCCTTAGTCTGGTTCCCTTCTGTAACACAACTCCTCAGGCTTCAAGGCAGTGATTTTCAACCTATGGTTTGTGGACCCATGGAGGTCCCAGATTTTGTCTAAGGGATCTACAAATGATCTGCAGACCTTTGGGGTTTTACAGAATGTCTAAGATTTCCAGAAGGGTCCAAACCTCCATTTGAAATTTTTTAGGGGGCCACAAAAGTGTTGAAAACCACTATTCTAGGAGAAGGACAGCAATGACAATAGAGAAGCAGATTATTCAAGCCCACATTGCTCTTCCAAAGCTGTTTTAAATTACTTTGAGTTTCCACAGCCACTAAACATACAATTTTAACCACTGAAGGGTGCTAAGCATCCAGAACACCCTCTGAAGTCACTGAGGGCAAGAAATGCTCATCTCTTCACAAGATGAGACATTTTATTAACCCTTTCTTAAAACACTGCCATTAGAGAACTCTGTGTAAACAGTTTCTTTACAGAGGGCAACCATTTTTACCACGTTTGGTGATTTAGCCCCCCTCTATATAACAAAACCTTCTGTGCCTACTTCTGCTCCAGCCTCCTCAGAAACACCCATGCTCATTAAATGCCTTGAGTAGTTTATTTATGTAATAGAATCATCCTACCTCTACAATATATACAGCTATACCCTCACCCTCAGGTGGCCCCAGTGCTTATAACAGATAGGACCAGACACACATACTTCCTACTCCTAACATCCTATTCCTCTTTCTAGGCACTGCCTACTGGCTTAAATAGCCTATCAGATCTGCCACACACCCAAATTAGGCACAGCCTGCTAAATCAGCTCAATTCTGCTTAGCTTAATTGGAACCGCTCTGAACAGAATGCTGACTCAGGCTTTCTAACCTCCCTTCTGTCACCGGCAATCTCACTAACTCCTGCAAAAATAAAACAGGCCTCATGTCAGTCTTGCTTCTGGCAGGCTGTGACTTTGGTAGTCCTGTTGACAGCAATGAAAGCCATTTTGGATAAGGATAAAACTTCACTAGATGAAGGCCTTAGTCATATACCCTTCCTGAGAACTCTTAAAGAAGCTGCCTAATACTGCAAAAGCCATGAGCTGGTGACCACTGCAATTTCCCCATTCTCTGGAAGTCCCTTTTGAGAAACCTGTTGTGTTTGTGGCTAAATAATCTCAAACTTAGTTCTGACCTGAGACTAAAGTACTGAGGAGTGCAGGTGGTGAGAAGAAAGAGGATGCAGCATGGATGTCGCAGGTGCAGGCAGTCTAATAATGAAAGCATAAACAGTGTCCAGAAAACTTTCAGGATAAGGAGGTATTTCCCTCTATGCAGGCAAGTGAGAAGACAGAACTTGAATTCTTGAGCCTCATTGTCATATGACTTCACATAAACCAGGAGCCATATTTTCCAGATTTTAAATACTTATTAGAGCACTGATTTTAGTGGGAGTCAGATGCTTTTTTTGAAGATCCCGACCTAGATGACTTTCCTTTTTTCCTAACCAATGGAGAGAAATCTAAGAGAAGAGTCATCTGAAAGGAAAATCTCAGGATTTTCTATGTCTTGATGTATGCAGGAATGGTTCTTCAGTATATGTGTTACATGTCCTCAATTCACTGGGGTTTAACTAAGGGGACAAAGAAAATGAATTCCAATAATATCAACTAAATACACAATTGATGAAAGTACAGATGAATAAGAACTGTATAGTGCAGTTTATTATATTATACACCACAATGTCCCAAAACAATTTCCAACTAAAAACCATCTTTACCACAGCAACATAAATGTGCAACAGATGTTAACGTTCTGCTTTCATATGTTTTTATTCTTCTGGCTCCAATTACTGTACTCAAATGGCTCCCTTTCAACTCCATTCATGTGTTCCAGTAGGTCATACTTTGTGAAGTCTCTAACAACTAATTAAAGTTTTATTTCAGACCTTTAATAGCACAATCAATAATTTAGGGAGCAAAATAACATTTTCTGGGAAAGCATTAGCACAAGATTTACAGAAGCTCTCTCACTCCTTCTAGTCATACTTAATATCAACCCAGGGGTTGTGGGGAAACAGAACATGACTGCATATTGCACAATTCATGTTGTAGTGTCAGCATGGTATTTAATTTGAATACCTCTAAGTAGCTTCCTTGCTAGAGAAATAAGCAATTAGTACCAAAACAAATCTGTAACAAAGAATTATTTTCTTTTTGGAACAGGATCAAAATCATGATATGCAAATATTATTTCATTCCAATACATTTCTAAACACTATTTTCAATTAAAGGCTAGCATTAGAGAAATTATAAATCAAATTAGAAGTTCTTCTGGAGCTGAGGAAAAGGGGCTTGAAATCTTTAAAACTGTAATTTCCAAGCTTCATTTCTTTAACTTCAGAGCTCTGTTCATATTTGTGAGTTGTAGAAATATTTGTACTTACATCTGATTGCCAGGAAAATAATTTGGAAGGAATTTTGCTCAAAGCAAAAACTATAGAAGCATCTATATTTGCATCTGTTGCTGGAAAATGCTAAAAATAAAGTGATTTCCTTACACAGGCCATAAAACAAAGATAAAATAATTAACTGGATCAGAAGAAGGAATCATTAGGGGAGGGGAGAAAAGGCTCACACAAAACAGTCCACTTCTGCTTGAAATAGCCTGATCTTTTGAGGAAAAAACATCAAAAAGACCCACCTATTTCTCATATTTAGGACTATGTAAATACTCATAAAAACAAAATTTGAGAATTAAACAGGTCTAGATTGTGACTACTTCCCTGAACACAGGGTAAGAGAATCAGAAAGGGTTTCCAAGACCTTGGATTCAGAGTCATAAGAATAAGCAGAGCTACTTACCTGCTGTGACATTTCCCTCCTACAATGTAGAGTGATGTGCCACTTTTCCACCCAGTTCCCTACTCCAGAGCCCCAACTTACGATGCCTTACTGTGTGAACCCCACTTCTCAGTCAGCTTATGCCCTGCCTCCTGCATATAATCACTAGCCACTCTCACTAGCCACTCATGGGATGGTCCCCACCAGCAAACACTCCCAGATACAACCCCAGGAACTACCGTCTTGCAAGATTCAGTGCATGCCCACTGAACCTTCCAAGTTCATTTAAACTTGTCTGTCAATTTAACAAAGAATTTGATATGTATCAGCTTTTGAGACCTTCACACGTCCTTTCATTCAACATTGCACCACTTCAAAGAAGATAAAATCTTACTATAGTCAATAAATTCGTGGGTAAGTGAAAATAAGTCAAACTAATATGAAATCAAATGATTAATCAGCCAAGGACATAAGCACAATCAAATAGTTGCATTCTAAATTAAGATCACTGTTTTCAGTCTCAGTCCAGCTTACCCACAGGCCTGGCAATGGTTGGTTTTGCAGCAGATTCTCCCCACACTCCTGTGGGTAGCTTTCCAGTCCTTAGTGTTGAATAGAGACGGAATCTAGGGAAGCACTCCAGAGAGAGGCATGTCTTTCTCTTAACCAACTTCCTGACCACCTTCACCAGATCAGGTAATAGTCCATGTCCAGAAAGGGGTGGGTGATGGAGCCAGGGTGCTTAAGCTACATTGTTCCTGGATGCGTGTCTCTGTCAGGCATGGAGCAACAGTTCTGTGTTTGCCTACTTCTATCCAACCCATATGAGACACACATTTGGGGGTGTAACATAACATAGTTTCATATCTGTACATATGTATGATGTTGCAGGAAACATGGTACCATAACAGTAATCTTCGGTAGGCCATGAGCATTCCAAAAACACCATACATCACATACTTTGCATTAGGCCATACACAGTTACACAGAAAGGATGAACACAAATGATACACGCAGGGGCATCACTGCTGCTAGGCTGCAACCCCCCCCCCCCAATCTCTGGATCTGGCTCCTGCAACTGCTGGGGCTAAGCCAGAGAGGAGTTGGGGCTGCCTGCCACTGCCTAGCAGCATCTGGGACTGGATCAGCTCCATGCCACCAGCAGCAGGGATCACATCTGGGCCTGGGCTGCCAGCAGGAGGAACCCAGTTGGGCTCCCAGATTGGACCCCAGGGCAGGGCTGCATGGTAGGGGGCAGGGCCTGGGCCTGGGCCTGGGCCTGGGCCTGGGCCCCCAATATTTTTTCCAGGCAGTGACACCCCTGGATACACAGATCATACCATAAGGATGTATGTGGAGTGCTACATGTCACATCTGTTTACTCTCATCCTAGAGTAGGTAGGAATCTACCTTTGCCCAGGGGCATCGCTGGCACTGAGCTTACATGGCTCGATCCTGAGTCCCAGTACCCAAGCCACAGGTCTGCCTCCAGGCACACAAGCCCCGAGTCTCAGTGCACCGAGCCTCAGGTCTTTTCCGAAGCCAGTGGTGCTCCTGCTTTTCTTCCCCATTTACTGATTTAAGCAGTTGAGCCAAAACTAGGAAGAGGAAGAGTAAATTGCTGCTGACCTATACTAGTAGCAAACTACTACCTACAGGAAGCACCCAGGAACTGTAAATCAGAGATGTCTCTCAGAATCCAAATGTCTTTAAGGACAGTTCCTGATCTGGTGCAATTTACATGCTCAGCCCATTCCTTGGTACTGCTGTGCCTAAAAACCATGGTCTAGCTTTCAGTAAGATCTTAATTTAAAGCTTGCTTCAAAGAAAGTTTGTCATGCTCTGTGGGACCTAGTAGAATCCCACTCTCTTGGATTCTAATCCCAAACATGAGGAAATATAAAATCTTCCATAATGGCACCAGCAGCCAAATTTTTCTTTATCTATCTCTTCCCAGCAATGAAGTCTGGGACTCCTGCCCAAGCCCAAATATAATTGGCAATTTGAATCTTGAGAATGAAACCAGGAGACTCACTGAGCACACTAATATTGAAGCATTATTTCCTGATACCAAATCAATAATCAGCCAGGGAAGAATTTAACAGAGGCCAAGACTTGAGTCTCTTTCCATTGTCTTCACTTCAGCCTCGCTCCATCTGCCCTCTCTTCTCCTTTTCTTCCCCCTTCTTCTCCTTCCTCCATCTCTCTCCCTTCAATGCTCCCTAGCATTTCTTGGTCAGTCTCTTTTGTACGGGGGGGGGGGGGGTTCTAGATAAACAGATCCAGATTTGGTTTTAAATAAGTTTAAAAAAGAAAAAAAAATCAAGAAAACCTCCTAGCACTTATATGATGTTTGCTGACCATCACATACTTAATTCTGCATGTATGTTATATACCTTCGCCTCCAGCAGTTTCCTTGTCTTGTCTAGTTGGATTATAAGTTCAAGACAGAGGCTGTTCCTCTATAATGCCTAGCACAGTGGGCCCCAAGAGTGAGATATCAGACAATGAGATATCAGAACACAAATAAGCTGATTTTCCATGGCTTGGGATGACTGTTACATTCCAGAGCTCAGCCAAGGGAAAGAAAGAGAGGAAAAAAGCAGTGGATTGGATGGAGGGATTGTTTTGCCCTCAGAATAACTGTGTATCTCTGATAAGTTTCCTAGCTCCAATACACTTCCATAACTGGGGAAGAGGTCCCACTCTGTCTCTCTCCCGCTATCCCAGGAGAGGAAGAAGAGTTCCTTCATTCCAAAAAAGAAAAGAATGCAATAAAAAACCACTTTACAATAAACCAAATGAGGAGCCAAATTTTTCCATGCCATTGCTGTTCAAGGGAATTACTCCAGCCCTTCCTTTGGCTGTAGTCTAACAAGGGATTTGGATGGCCTAAAGAACTGAAAGCCATGGCATGCAAGACGCAAAGAGATTATTTGCATATAATGTAATAAAAAGGAGACATGCCAGCCATACAGAACTTACAATACACAAAACAGAAAGCTTTCTAGGCAAGTCCTCTGGTTTTGCTTATCTCACCAGGCTGTTACAATCAAGGACAGATAACAAATAGCTGTGAATGTTATCTAGTGTATGTTTTTGTGTACTGGGACAGAATAAGTTTACACTGTACCCAGAGCTGTGTAAACAGTTGGACATCTTAGAGTCTATACACTGTTCCGAAGTCCCACAAAACAGTCTCTTCTAGCTTTGCTTCCAGTATTTTCTCTTGTTCTCTGGGTCTGTCTTTCTCTAAATAAAGGAACCTAGCAATTTTGTAGAATCTTCATGTAAGCATGTATTCAAGCACCCTGCCTAGGATTACATAGTGGGCTTTAACAGAAAAGCTATGTTCAACCTTATTCTTCTGAAAACTTTTATTTACGAATGCATGACATTGTTGCTGAAGAAAGATAGGTGATCAGTAGACCTGAAGCATTAGGTGAATTCTGCTACATCTTCACAATTATGAGAGCTGCTACGTATAGGGATAATCAAAAGAAGGATGGATAATGACAGATAATCAGAGATGGGGACTGTCTAATTGTTCTTGTTTTCCTTCTTTGTTTATAAGTTCGTAATAGGTAGCCATGTTGGTCTATTTCAGCAAAACAAACAAGGAGTTGTGTGGCACTTTTAAAGACTAACAAATTAATTTTTTGCATGAACTTTTGTGGGCACAATCACACTTCATCAGATGAATGAAATGGAAAATATAGCTTGTAGGCTGTCACAAGGTTAATTCAAACAAGATCTAGAGGGATAGAATGTTAGCCTCTCTCTTTAAAGTAAATAAGATGTTTGGATTCAAACTGTGGAATAAGAAGGCAGGAGCTGAGAGGGGTAATTTAACACAAATTACCTTTGTGACGACCCAGCCACCAAAGAGTTTTATCAAATCCAGTGTGAAATAGATAGCTTGTATTTGAATTCTAGTGCTGCAGTTTCACCTTTAGTCTAAATGATGAAAAGGTTTTCCTGAAATTGATTAACAGGCTACCCCTCTGGAACTGTTGAATTGACCTTGTGACTCAGCTGTTTCTGCATGTGTATATATAGATAACATGCTACAGTTTTCATTTCATGCATCTGAGGAAGTAGGATTGTACCCACGAAAGTCATGCATTAAATAAATGTGTTCATCTTTAAGAGTGTTGCAGGACTCATTTATTTTGATAATACACAGCTACACTCAGTGTCCCAACCCCTCCATTTGTGATCAGTCTGCAAGAAAACCCCACAGGCCACACAGCTTCAACTATGAGGCCTTTACACACTAGAGACTTAAAGCACAATAAGCCATCTTACTGTGCTATATCAAGAATACCCTATATAACAGAATTCCCCCTGTAGTGCTATAAGTGCCCTTTTATACCTCAACAATAAAACAGGGCCAACCTTCAAGGGGGGTCAAGAGGGCCAATCGCACCAGACCCCACAGTTCTGTGGGACCCACACTGTCCTGCTGTGAGCAAGGCAGCATGGGGCCCACCCCACTACCCTCCTCCCCCCATGGCTATGCCATCTCCCTCCCCACTGCCTTCAGCACAAAGCCAAAGGAAGCAGGGCAGGGCAGGAGTGTAGAACCCAGCTTCTGCTCTGGGCCAGCCCCCCTTGCCCCCAGGGCGGGACAGCAAGCCCAGAAGCCAGGCTCCAGTCTCCCACCCTGCCCCTGGGCCGGCTGTTCCACCCTAGGGATGGGGAAGGTCAACCCAGAGGCAGGGCGGGAGAGTGGGGCACAGCCTCTGGTCCAGCCCACTCCGGCCCAGGTCCGCCCGCCCCATCCCCAGGGTGGAGTGGCTGGCTCAGGGGCAGGGCAGGAACACAGGGCCCAGCCTCTGGTATGGCCCCCTCATCCCCTCCAGCGTGGGTAGGGTCAAAGGGCCCCCCACAAGACAATTGGCCCCAGGCCCTGCATCCCAGTAGGGATGGCCCTGACAATAAAACTGCACGAGCAAGAGGAATAACAGCTAATGCAGAACATCTATCATGCTATATGGCGTGTGTGAATGGAGCTTGAAAATTATTGGGCCTCTGGAAATGTCCTCTAGTTCCAGGCATGACCGCTCTGGTGTTCCTCTTGAATTCCACTGCTCTGATGCAACTATCCCCACCCTCCTGTGAGCCCTGAGACGTTTTGAGTTTTTTCCTGTAGTCACTTTCTACTCCTAGTGCTTGGAGAGAAACCGTGCTTGCAGAGAACAATGCTAGCTGAACGCCATAAATGCACACCTGCCTGGAGCACAGCCGAAGTCCTGGATCTGATCAGCATCTGGAGGGAGACTGCTGTGCAGTCCTGTTAACGTGGCAGTAGGTGAAATTTCAGCACTTATGGACAGATTTCTCATGCCATGTTGGAGAAGGGGTATGATAAGGACATGCTGCAATGTAGAGCCAAGGTAAAAAAGCTTCAGCTAAAGTATCATAAAGCCAAGGAGGCAAACTGTTGTTCCAGCCTGGAGCCAGCAAATGCAGATTTTACAAGGAGCTTGAAGCAATCTCCACTTCCACCCCAAAGACTCCTGCGGACACGTCGGCACCCACACAGGATCAATATCCCACAGGAAACAAAGATGAGGAGGTGATTGATGAGGAAGTTGACAGTTTACCAGTGTTTTGGGTGTGGGAACATCTATTCTTTCAATTATCACAAAACAAGGGGACATTTAATTTATCCCTGATTTAGCCAGAATGAAGGATGCTTTGCACACCCATGGATTTTTACCAGGTCTGTAAGCCATGTCCACCATTAGCACCTACCAGGATAGCCATTCTAACAGTTAAAAATATACATAGCCTGAGACTGTGAACCCTTTATTCACACTAATGAGTCAGAGTAGTCCTTTTCAAGTCAATGGGACTATTTGCAAAGTACACTGCTATTCAGCAGAAGAAAGGGTGACAGAATCTACCACTTAAAAGTGACATTTACTGAGCACACAATAAATGTTTCATTCAAATTGGGGTCTTGTCTATACATAAACAGCTACAACCACACAGCTGTACCACTCTAGTGCTTTACTGAACACATTACCTACATAAACCAGGGGCGTAAGGACTGCACCACCTCAGGAGGTGGTAGCTAGGTTGACAGGACAATTCTCCCATTAAACTAAGCGCTAGTCTACACACGCTGCACTTTTTGGCAGCAGTCAACAGGAGATATGCAAGCTACATAAAATACCTTGCATATATCTCCTGTCGCCTTACTAACTTCCAGTTACCTCTCTGTGCACACTGCACTAAGGCAACCAGCAATGCCATCCAGTCAACTTAGCAATACTCTCATTATGGGCTGGAATTACAGTGTTGAGCTATAGATTGATTAAGCACATCTTGACAGACTGCTCAGTTGAACCTGAAAGAGCCAAATGACAACAGAGAATTTGCTGCTGTCAGTATAGACATGCCCTTATATTGTCTGTGTTGGGACTTAGCTCAATTTAACTGTGTTGCTCTAGGCTGTGGATTTTTTCACACCTTGAGTGATGTAGTTATACCAACCTAATTTTGCAGTATATATCTGACTTAAGTCATTCTACCCTTTGTACTCTGGCAAAACTGCCGCTGAATTAAATAAGGAAAAACTGGATTCTATTTTTTAAATGGTATAAAAATGTTTCTGTCAATGTACTGTTGGGGGGGTTAGTTATAACTAGTTTTAAATTGTGTTGAAAAAGAACTTCAGTTTCTAATATTTTATTATGTCTATATTTCTACACACAAGCTATTGTTATAGTGTTTCACTGTGACAGTCTCATGAGATCACAGGTTACAGAAGGAGGTACAAATTGGAGAGGGTTTTTTTTCAATTACTACAGTCAGACTCCAAGGACATAATATGCAAGAGGCAGAATGCTATGATGGTCTCTCAAGAAAACACTTTAATTATTGGCAGCTGGCAAGCATCCAAAGGGAAGCTAACTATCATTACTGGCTGGAGGTTTTCATCAACGGAAATCCAGAAAAGGTAATAACAAAGCAGACAAAGCAAAGTAATTAACATTATCAGGAGGAAATGCAACAATGCCAGAGTTGGTCTTTGCTCTTCAAAAAATGACTAGCTCTTTTGTTAAGATACCATTCTTGGCACACATGCACCCTTATACTTACACAACTAGGACCATACACATGACTATCTAGTAATATTTTCTTTCTTAACAAATGTTTTAGGAAGGCAAGCATCATACATTTAAGGTGTCATTAATCATAAGTTTCGAGAAAAAGTATCTGATCTTTAGTTCACATCTAATTTCTTCCACATTAACTCTGTTTTCTCCAAGTATTTAATTTGCATGATCCACAAAGTCAGGGGAAGATTGTCATCCACATGTTCATATGCAAACAGTTCTTTAAGCTGTTATTTTAAGTAAACTGGATAACTACTGTAACTGAGTCTCGAATTAACTGTCATGGTGACATAAAAATAGATTATCTGAAAAAATGAGAATTAAGGAAAATTCTCAGGGACTGTCCTTTAAAACAAGCTAAATACTTTTCATTTGCCCAGCAGTGTTCTATAGCAGTGGTTCCCAACTTTTTCAGTGACATGACACACTTCAGTGGGGCAAACAATTTCACAGCATACTCACTTTTTTTCAGCTGAATTGATTGATCATAAATGTCACATTTACTTACATGTACTAAGATGAAGATCTTGCTAGAGTGGTTTGCAACATAGTGCATGCAATGAGCTAAAGAAGGATCAAATGCAATAATGTTTAAAATTCACAAACAAAACCCCCCATCATCTCAATTTTACCCTTTGGCCACCTGCGTTTAGAATATTCACATTTTAGAATTGAACGACCAATATCTTGCTTTTAATTTGATGATTAAATTTCGAGTTTTATGAGTTGTAGTTTTGGTTGGATACAATATTGTTTAAGATGAAACCATGTTTGTTTTCAATTGATTTTCATTACCTTGTACAAAATTTTAATGGCACACTTGGATAGTTCTCATGGCACATAGTATGCTGCGGCATACTGGTTGAAAACCAGTGTGCTATAGCTTATCTCCTGATTGCAGTAACACTAACTGATGAGAAGGAAGGTTCTCTTTCTGACTTTCTTACCACAAATAAAGCTGGTACAACACTATCATGTTTAGCTTCAAAAAATTGTCAGAGCAAAAGCTATAATTCAGCCCAAAATTACTGTTTCATCAGTGAAAAAAAATGTTATTCCTAATATTTTCAAAAATGTCTCCAAAATTGGCTTTTTTTTTTTTACAGGATACAATAAAGAAAAGAGTATCCTCCTCCAGACTGAAACATGCCTTTTGATGCTGTAGAAAACAGAAACTAAGGCATACCCACCACAGACTGTTTCAGCTGCATCTCAAAGCCAAGTTTTTCATATTACTCAGCAACTCACCTCACTTATCATTGATTGCCAATACACATTGTTCAGTGTTGTTTTGCAACATGATAAGAAAACATATTTGCTTTTCTCCTGGGAAAAATTCAAGTCAATTCATTACCAGAAATATAGCACTAACCAATCAATGCAAAGATCTGGGGACTCAATCTTGACAGCAGTCTAAGCACCTATAGCTCCCACTGAAAGGAAAATCCAGTCAATTTTTGTCCCAAGGATTTGAGTTGTTTTCTTGTCTGATTTTTAAATTTTGCTTCAGATTTAATTTGTTACTCCTTATTTCTTGTATTACTTAAGTAGGATTATATCTTGATTAAAAATTGGTTCTCTCTCGTGATCATTTAAGATTTTGTTTGCAGTGTTGTAGTATCCACATTGGTCCCAGGATACAAGAGATACAAGCTGAGTGAGGCAATATAGATCTATGGAGCAAATTTACCTTTATCAGACCCTAAGAACAGCTCTGTGTAAGCTCAAAAGCTTGCCTCTTTCACCAGCAGAAGTTGGTCTAATAAAATTATCTCACCCATCTTGTCTGTCATTGAAGATTTTGTTTTATATGGCTTAACACAGTATTGCAATCTTTTTCCAAATGAGCTTTTGATATTTTGCTTTAGTTAAATATTGATTCTGGGATGTTTTCTCATCAGACACAATAATGGCCATCAGTGAATTCCCAGCTTTGCTGGAGATATTTATTAGCCCTTTACAGTCATAAAGTCATAAACTATATATGTTATTGGATAATATGTTCAGTCATGTGATTAGTATAAAATATACAGTTCTTAATCATTCAAGTCCTCCATTGCTTTAAGCAGTTTAATAATTTGCTCCATTCTCTATGCAGGATTTTATCCTCTTTGCAGTAATTTGCATTGTACATCAATACACTTTTATGATATAGGACAGCCTGCATAGCAAAGGCCCCACACTGCAAGATGCCAATCACCTCCTCAAAGTCACTACCCACCTACTAAGCTCTTTGAAGTTAATGAGAACTGAAAGTGTCCCAAGAACAATGCAGTACCTCACTGGTTTTGCTCCCTTTGTTTCTGGAGCCTGAATGCTCATGTTACACCCTCTAGCTTAAGATAACAAGTGTCCTTCCTGTGTTACACAGGCATCTGCTGTGATAAGTATCGTAGGGAGCAGACAGAACTAACCACCAGTCTATAAGTCTTCCCTTTTTTCTGAGGTCAGAGATTGTTGGTTTCTGTGATGTAGAAGAATTTGTCATTGGTATTTTAAGTCTGTTAAGCAGCTAAGAGAACCATTCTTAGATGGAATATAATTTTTTGTATCTAGCACCTGCATTTCAGTGAGATGCCTGCTAGACGGGAGGATTTTTTTTCCAGGTATTCACACACCTCACTGCTCCTGCCAGATCTATTGCTTCCATTTCTGCTCTGTCTACGTACTTGCCTAACAGGGTCAGCTCTACTGATGAGACAATGAGGCCCTGGCTCAAGGCACCCCATAGCTTAGGGCACCGGGGGGCCAAGTGCTGGCGCAGAAGCCAGACCCCATGCTCACACCCCTTCCATTGAGCCACTGACTCCATCCCCAGAGGTGGAATGGGCCAGCCCATGGGGCAGACTCTAAGATTCTGCTCTCTTGCCCCACCTTTGGGCTGGCCCTCCCTGCCCCAGCCAGCCCTGCGGAGGGGTGGGAGAGCCAATCCTCACCTCTGAGCTGGCCTGCTCCATCCCTGGGCCAGCTGTTCCCCATGCTGGGGGTGGGGCAAGCTGGCCCAGAGCAGAGGCTGGGTTCCATGCTCCACCCCCCCAGTCGGGTGATGCTGTCTGGGTCTAGGGGATTGTTTATGACTATCTTTCATATTAATCTTTCATATTTGCAATGATCCATGTGATAACTAGTCTGCTAGGAATGATTACATGGTGTATATGTAGTTGTCATATCTGTATTAGAAGTTAGGAATATAGAATCTAGGGTTAGAAGGGACCGCGTGAGGTCAAACCCCAGTGAAAAAGCAGGACTGTTCTCACTAAATCATCCCAGCCAGGGTTTTGTCTAACCAAACCGTAAATATCTCCAAAGATCGAGATTCCACCACCTCCCTAGGTAACCCAATTCAATGCTTCACCACCCTTCTAGTAAGAAAGTTTTTCCTAATATCCAACCTCATCCCCCCCAATAATGTTGTTCTATTTGTGTTCCAAGTTATTTGATTTGAAGGCACCCCCAGACTGAGTGGCTGCAAAACCACTGTCCCCTTAATGGCCCATTAAGGAAGCTCCTAGGTACAGTGAGCTCATAGAGAAACCGGTCAAACTGCTGGGACTTGCCCATGCGACTCAACTCCATTTTGAACTGCAAAAAAACTCCACACAGCTGGGGAAGGTGAGAGGTGATAGAAGACTGTGGCCCCATCTCCACATTGTCTTCAGTCGTCAGTCTCCAGTCTGAAACCAAAACCCAGCTCTGGAACTATTCTGCTGCAAACGAACAAAGGACTGAGGATCCACTGTGATGCTGGTGTCTACCCTATGAATTGTATTAACTTGCAAACTCCAAAATTATTTCAGGACTTGATCTCTATGGAATCTGAAGCATTTATATGTATGTGTTTCACTGACCTTTTAAACCTCTTTCAGATTTTGTTTCTTTTTATATTAAACCTTTAGTTTTAGTTACTAAAGGATTGGCTGGCAGCATGGTATTTTAGGTAAGATCCAAGCCTATATTGTTCTGGGTGATATGGCTGGGCCTTTGGGATCAAGAGAACATATTTCTTTAAGAGACCCAGTGGCTAGGAGGGGACCAGAGGAACTGATGTGCAATAAAGGGAGCAGTTTTTATTTTGTTGTGCTTTGTGATGTGGGCAGGGCTTAATGTACAGCAGAACAGCCCCAAATGGCATTCTGAGGCCCCCTAAAAATACAGGAACACACTGGAATGCAGCGTTTGACATGCTCCCCCCAGGCCAGCTGAAGGAAAGGGCTGTGGGCTGGAGCAAGCCTGGCAATCGCTCCCCCCATTTCTCAGGGCCTGCAGTGGCCCTGCCCCTTCCTGCTGGGCCCAGAGTTTGCGCAAAGCCTGGGCCCAGTCTCAGACCTGTGTCCCCCTCTTGCCGAGCGGCTAGCACCACAATCTCCCTCCCTCCAGCCCAGCTCCTTTGGCCAGGTCGGTGACATGGGTAAGGGGGCCAGAGGAAGTTCGGGACAGGCAGACAGCTGGTGGGGAAAGCATGGGGGCGGGGCTGAAGGGAGTGGAGTGGGGGAAATGGGGACAAGTGGACTGGGAAGGTGGGGAGGAGGTTGGAGGGCTGAAGGGGGTGGAGTGGGAAGATGGGGGCAGAGAGCTTAGGGAATGGGGTTTGGAGCTGAGGAAGACATGAGGAAGGAGGGGTCTGATGGGGGCAGGCATTTGGGGGCAGTAGCTGAGGTGGGTGAAGGGGGCCTAAACCATCATGAAGGGGGCTTGGAAATTTAGGAGGGTTCCAGGGCCCACCAAATCATACTTTAACCCCTGGATGTGGAGGAATCAGAAGCATATTTTGTTATTGACTAGGAGACTGGTTTACGCACCACTGGTTTACGAGTTTGACCCCTGATTTTGCAGTTTGCCCTGATTTTTGCACATTCAGGAAGTTATCCCAGGAGGCCCGGGTCACTGGGGGCACAAAAGACAAATCTGGCTCAGGGCAGCACAAGCCCTTAAGGCAGCCCTGTGCCTCAGCACCATGCACTCTGCCACAGCTTTGCAGCCAGTGTAGTGGCAAGTTACTAACAGAAACTATATACAAATGTTGAGGTTCAATGTCCGACCTGACTAATTTCACTTTCATTTCTTCAGCAAGCTTTCAACGACTAATTTTCTCATACATTTTCCTGGATTTTAAACTTGTTGAGACCATTCAATAAAAAGACTTGAGTCATTGTAGATTGTTCAGTATAAGCCACTAGACAGAATCATGAAATTGTAGACCCTCAGAGTTCTTTTAGTCCACTCCCCTGAACTCAAGACAGGAACAAACATTAGCTAGACTATCTCTGACAGGTGTTTGTACAAGCTGCTCTTAAAATTTTCTAATAATGCATATTCCACATTCTTCCTAAGCAAGTCAGTCCAGTGCTTAACTACCCTGACACTTAGGAAGTTTTCCTAATATCCAGTGTAAGCAACCTTTACTGCAGTTTAAGTCCAGTGCCTCTTGTCTTATCATCAGATGTTAACAAGAACAGATTTTTCCCTTCTCCTTGTAACAAACTTTATATGCTTGAAAATTATATTGTGTTCCCCCTTAGTCTACTCTGGACTAAACAAAGCCAGTTCTTTAAATCTTTTCTCACTAGCACAGTGATGCTTTCTAGAGCTTTAATCATTTTTGTTGTTATTCTTTGTACTTTCTCCAGTTTGTCCTCATCTTTCCTGAAGTGTAGTACCCAGACCTAGACACACTATTCCACTTAAGGCCTTATTAGCACAGAGTAGAACAGAAGAATTACTTCCCATGTCTTGCTTACAAAAGCCCTGCTAATACATCACAATTATGTTTGCTTTTTTTTTTTTTAAACTGTTACACTGTTGACTTATATTTAGCTTGTGATCCACTACGACACTCAGATCTGTTTCTGTAGTGCTATGGATTGTTGCTTCCTAATTGTAGGACTTAGCACTTGTCCTTATTGAACTTCATCCTCATTGTCCAGATCATTTAAATTAAAATCCTATTCTCCAACCCACTTATAACCCTTCCACCTTGGTATTGTCTGCCAGCTTTATAAAGTGTACTCTCTATGCCAAGGCTCTAAAACTCATGGCCTGAGAGCTGTATGCCGTCCCTACAATTATTCCTTGTGGCCCCCAATGACACTATCGCTATTGCTATTTGCAATACCATTGTATGAAAAGGTTTCAGTGGTGCAGCTCCTGGGCTACTGTACTAGTCCTCAGGTGTGGTGTGGCCCTTCGGCTAACATACTAGTCCTCATGAGGCCCTTGTGGTGATTTGAGTTTGAAACCCCTGCTCTATACCATTATCTAAATCATTTATGGTAATAAAAGAGAAACATCTCTAAGGATATGTCTATACTGGAGTTGACCTAAGGAACTCCCAGTCCACTTTGTGCTTTTATTAAGTCAACTTAAGCACCTGCTGAAGTTGACCTAACAACATCTACCCTCAAGTTGACTTAACCATTAAGTCAACTTTATTAAGTCAAAGTAATGCAACATAGACAGCAAAAGCTGGGGCCCAGGCCCAGGCCCTGCCCACGAGCCCAATCCAGCTCTTGCCACTGGCAGCAAGCGGCTTGGATCCATATCCAGCCCCTGACCTTGCTGCAAGAGGCAGGCAGCTCAGGCAAGGGCAGGGGCAGGGGCAGGGGCTGGAGCTGGCTCCACACTGCTTGCCGGCAGCCCCTGGGGCTGGATCAGGTCCCCAGAGCCGGACAGAGCCCAGGCCCAGCAACTCTCCTGGAGTAGGTCTACACTGTAGGCTCTGTTAAGTCGACTTAACAGGTCAGTGTAGAAATACCCTTAAGTCAACCTTGTTAACTAAAGAGCCCCCAGTGTAGACATACCTTAGGGGACTGTTCCTAGTCCAGGGATACCCTTATGAGGCCTCAGCTCTCACCTTCAGAGTTGCAAATTCTAAACAAACACTGTCTCAGCAACAACATCTTATATCCTTGTGGTCTCACTCATACTGTGGCAAAGAAATTTTATTGGTAATCAATATCCTTCTGAGAGTCAGAAGGAGCAAAGTCTTGTCATGCCTCAAATGATTAACCTTTGTGACCAACCATAAGCACATGTCAAAAAACTGATTGCTATTTAAATCCTTTATGACCTGATAGACCCCAGTTTAGCCAATGGAAATCCTTCTCTTGACTTGAATGGGTATTGGATCAGGCCCCCTAGCATTTTATGATATTTGTGGAAAACAACTCTGAAATAGCAACACCATGTTTTCAAAATGGATATGCTGTTTTTACAGATGACAGTATTATTCAGGTGAATCAAGGTAACAGAAGACTGGGTCATTTCAGAGGGACCTAATAAAACAAGGTAAACACAGGTCTGCCAAGGGGGAAAGAAAGGTAGCTTGCCCAGGCTTCCAGTGTGAAGTTGGATGAATACCATTTCAACCTGGTGCCCAGAGTTGCAGCATCACCATTCAGGTTAGGCCCGGTTGCAAGTGGTACTGTGACCCTATGCACCAGCTTGCAAAAAGCACTCACCTCACATTTGGTCCAGAATGGAGGGGAAACCAGGCAATAATGCCAGGCCTAGCTCTGGGGGACAGGAGTCACTGCAAGAGGATGGATGTAGTGTTGTCTTGCTCGAGACCACTTTTTCTGCTCTACCCTAAGGCACTCACTCAGTAGTTTTGCACCCTTGATTAGTATTCTTAACTTCTTTTGCCTCCATGGTAACTTTTTGGACAGATGGGAGGCCTCACTTTCAGCTTTTGCCCTGGATTCCCCAAAAACTCCATGTAGCCCAAGTTAGGCGGACAGCACTATGGCCATCGTAATTCAGTGTTGACTCCTGCAACATAATACAAAATGGAAGTAGTCATCTGATTTACTCATACACTTCCCTGGGTCTTAAACTTGCTGGGACCATTCATAAGAAAGACTTGGGGTTTTGTGGATTTTTCAGTGGAAACCTCTAGCTATTACAGTGAGAGGAGCAGCTGAGCCAAGGTCTCTCAGAGATTAGCCACATCTTTCTGCATTTAGAATTTCTGCAAGGGGTGCCATTCAACCCCTGCACAACTGTGATTGGGTATGGTGCTTTAAACAGATGAAAACCACAGTGTGAAAATAGTGACAAAGGTATTAATGCCACAGTATCAGTCCCCATGTGCTCCAAAGGAGATTGGGACCGTCTGTGTCAGCAGGTCCCCCACAAATGGGGCATCCTAGGGTTACACTTTGATGGCCCGATACAGTCATTTCCCACCCACTGAGGACTCATGAGTCTCCCATGCCAAAAAAGTCAGTAATAAGGTAGCCACCAAAAGAAAAAAACTGTCAGTTCCTTTATTGCTATTACCTGCACAAAGCACCAAGATATAGTAATAACCAGAAAGATACTCAGAGCTGCAGTACTTCCCATCAACCTCAGCAGTTAGGGGCTGTCCCAGGAGCCTCAGGTGTCTCATGCTACACCAGGAGAGCAATACGTGAACCAGTAGAGTACAAGGATGTGGCACAAATATTCCACCCCTTTTACAACCCCCCCATACAATTATATTTTTAACATAGATATGCTCTACTTGGTCAGTGAGCAAAAACACAATCTGTACCATTGATCTCTGCAACAGGCTTTGATTTTATAGCCACTGAACACAAAGGAAAGAATCCTTGTTATTTCTATACATCATATCTGAGGAAGCAAAGGTTACATTTTTCAAAAGGTAGTTGACTAAAGAAGCAGAAAGAGACACTGCTGCAAATAGCAAACAAGCCAATGTCGTTAGGAATGCCCTAAGCCAATACTGGAAGGTCTATGACAGCTACAATTTTAGTCCCTGACTTTCTTTAGCATACTGACCATGCGCCTTTCCATCTAAATTGCTTGTATAAATATAATCAGTTTATGAAATGGGGACTTAGTGGGGAAACTGATAACTAGAATTGCTATTAAGAGGGTTCTCCATGGTGGATTTCTTTTACACTTAGTCTGTTTCCATCAGGCAGTTAATACTGTCAAAAAAAAATGTATACCAAAAAGATCTACATGTTTTGTGACCATTCAACACTGTGCCACTCACAAAACCAAAGTTTCATTGAACAATGATGAATTAAAGTCAGTGCATGAAAGGAATCTGAGTTCCTTGTAGAAAGGTACCCAAGCTCATGGCAATCCTACAAGAGATTAAAAGAGCTTGATGAAGTGCTCACTGGACCATTAATCTTGATTTTCAGTAAGTCTTGAACACCAAGAAAGGTCCAGAAGGCTGGAAGAGAGTAAATGTGGTGCCAATTTTCAAAGAGAGTGAGCAGAATGACCTGGGTAATTATAGGCCAAGCAACTGGATATCAGTCCCATGCAAGATAATTGAGTGGCTGATACAGAACTTTATTAATAAAGAATTAGAGGATGCTAATACAAATCAACATGGGTTTAAACCTGTCAAAGTAACTTGACTTTTTTACTGAGATTATAACTTTGGTTGACCAAGGTAATAGTGTAAATGTAATATACTTAGATTTCTGTACAGCATTTGTATTGTGTGGCTTTTGGATTAAAAAGCTATAAAAGTAACATGACATGAAATGAATTAAAAGCTAGCTAGTGTTAGGTCTCAAAATATGACTCAAAACAGAAAAAATCTTCAAGCAGATATGCTGCAAGTGGGATCAATTCTTAATTTTACACTATTTAAAATGTTTATCAGTGACCTGAAAGAAAATATAAAATAATCTACAAGCACGTAATGAGACAAAATAATCAGGAGTGTGGTAAGCAATGAAAAGAATAGGTCACTAATTCAGTGTGACTTGGATCAAACTGGACACAACCAAATATTACATTTAGCCATATTAAAATACAATGGCTACATCTAGGAACAAAGAATGTAGGGCAATTTTAAAGGATGGGGGACTCTATCCTGGGAAGCAATGACTCAGATTTCAGGGCTGCAATGGACAGTCAGCTGAACATGAGATCCCAGTGTAATGCTGTGGCAAAAGACCTATTGTAATCTTGCGATGCATGAAGAGGGAAACTCAGCCTTGATCAAGTGGGATTTTACCCATAAAAGCTCACGCAATAAATAAATTTGTTAGTCTTTAGAAGTGCCACAGGACTCCTTGTTTGTTTTGCTGAATTAGACTAACATGGCTGCCTTTTTGGAACTTGTCAAGTAAGAGTAGAGATGTTATTTTACTTGTGTATTTGGCACTGGTGCAACCACTACTTTGTAATCTGTCCAGTTTTGATGCTCACAATTCAAGAAGACTGTTGATAAATTGAAGAAGATTCAGAGGAGAGCCAGGAAAATTATTAAAAAATTAGGCAGTATGTTCTATAGTGACAGATACAAGAGCTCAATCTATTAAATTTAACAGTAATGTTTGTTGTTTGATTAGTCTAAGTATTTACACAGGGACTAAATATTTAAAGAAGAATTTTTTCAGTCTAAAAGAGAAAGGTATAGCATGAGCCAAGGGCTGGAAATTGAAGCCAGAAAAATGCAGACTAGAAATAATGTGTACAATTTTGACAGTGTGGGTAACTATAAGGACAGTTTACCCAGTCATAGTGGATTCTCTATCACTGATCATTTAAGTTAAAATTGTATTGCTTTCCAGAAAGCAATGTGCTAGAAATTGTTCTGGGGAAGTTCTATGGCCTGTGTTTTACAGGAGGTGTGGCTAGATGATTACAAGGATCCCTTCCAGGAGAATCCATGAATGAAAATGCATTGAGAAATACAAGGACTAAGATGAGGAAGATAGAGGGCCCTGTTGTGGGAGCGGGTAGAAAGGGGGGGGGGGGTTAGAAAGCCATTACTGGAGTGAGGCATCCTAGAACAAAGGTACTAGAAGGCAATGTTCTGCCATAATGGCATATAGTAAAGGAGTCTTTTTAATGTGGAAGGAGGTTTGCCAGCTTCTCACTTGTGCCAGTCTCAGTCTTTGTTCACCAAATTGTCAAAAGCAGTGGCTGAAGTTTTGGAACACACTAAATCTAAGTACCAATGGGAGTACAACATGATGAGAATCTTTTACACAGCTCTAACTGGCATTAGTCACCAGATACTGTACAAGTTACTGACTATTCAAATTATTTCAAGGAGTTTTGCATCACTTTGTTTTAAAGCAGTGGTCCTCAAACTGTGGGATCTACCCCACAGGAACATTTGGGGAGTGCATGGTGGAGCTTGGGCCAGCACCCATAGGGGACAGGGAGTAGCATCACCCAGCCACAGGCCATTTGTCCCACTGTGGCCCCACCTTCAGTCCCTCTTCCCCCCAAGCCAGCTCCACCTATATCCCCCACTCCTCCCCATCCTCTGTTCTTCCCCCAGTTCTGTCATGAGCCTAAGCTCCCCTTCTGAGCCCACTGTGCAGTAATGCGGGAGTGGGAAGAGAAGCATGGGACACATTCCATTACAGGTAACAGTGGCTCTGATAGAAAGACGTCGAGCACCACTGCTGTGAAGTGAAACGTGCTGTAATTTTAAAGATAGTGCCCTATTAACAATGCCGAACTGCTTGTTAATGCCATGAGTGGAATCATCTGCAGACAGCACATTGCTGAACAACAAGGCTTTAAGTTAGACCAGAGGCCAAACAACCATCTCCATGGCAACTTTGTACTAAGTTTCTCTGTTACCATAAGAGTTGAACAGACTGTTTGGAAAAATTCAGCTCAACTGAGTTGTGATTGAATAGTTCATAAATATTTCCAGTTACCAACCTTTTATTTTCGCTATAGAACGAGAAAATGAGTCAGAGGAAGAAGTCTGAAGGAAGAAGGTGACTTTAGAAAACTTAAAATAAATCCATTCTATGCCACCTAAGTAAAGAAAAATAGGAGAATTTAAAGCATTTTAAACCATTCTTCCCATGTAGACCCTACAGGTTCCATAATCCTGCATCACTTCTCTGGATGGACTCACTGTAAAACCAGAACTAGCTTTGTTTATCAAAAATTGTCATTGAAGGGCAGAGTCTGATGACCCCCTCATTCCATAATTTCCCCCCAAGAACTGGACTTCTCACAGGATACTGTGCAGCATTAAATGGCTGCTTTCTTATCAGGCACAAACAGTTCCATCTTTGAGTTGTCCCAGTATGGCATGCCTAACAGATCAGCAATTGGATGAACACAGCAAATGTGAATAAGATGGAGGTGCTTTGTAGGAAATGCTTTCTCTACAGCATTGCACCCCCCAGACTTAAATAATTTTCTAGTTTTGGAGATATCTGGGATTTCTTAAAGCTGTATCATGCCCAAATAGCCATAACTATAAAGAATGTGTTTTCCATTTCAATTGAGCTAGGGAACTTCACTCATCCCTATCATGCTCTGGTCTTTGTGACCAACAGCATTGGATCCAATAACACAGTCTTTTAAAGAACAGCAGCTTTTAGGGAGGTCAGTGATTGTAATTTCATGTGTTCATATTACCCTAGATTTCAGTTCTTTTTGTTCAGATTCATCCACCCCATTCCTACATTTCAGATGCAATGAACCCAAAATGAAATGGAATTGCTGTGTTTTACTTGATTTCCACTCTGAAATCTATGTAAGCTACACATGTACACTGTAAATTTTGGGTGACATACTATTTTTGTTGTATGTGTACAATACTAGTACACTAGGGAACCAGTTACAGACCGAGGTCCATAGATGCAATTACAATACAAGTAAATAAAATCAAAGGTTTATTTCAAACTGCCTTATGAGCCAAAACTATTAATCACTCTAGATCCATTTAGAACAAGCCTCAGGTTATTTGAAGAGATTTGTAAATCTTAAACATGCTGAATTTTGTTTTTAAACACATAATCAAGCAAGTGTGTAGCTGTGAGTTTTCATTACAAATGCTTAGTGCAATTTAAGTGTTCTGAAAAACATTCATTTTACCTATTAAATACCCACACTTGAATCTCACTGAGTTCCTCTAACAAACTTAGGTAGGATGTTTTCTGTTCCTTGGCCACAACTAGTTACTTTAACAAGCAACAAGAAGACCACCTTCAAATCAAATCAAGCATCAAATGAAATTAAAATTTAAACTAGAATCTTACTACTCATGCTCCCTGAATTTACTGGTCATTATATTGGTCTCCTTTAATCTTTTTTCCTCCTGTAACATCTTAAGGTTTGACAGCTAAGGGGGCGAGGGGGGGGGGGGTAGAGGAAGGGAGGTCATTTAAGAAGCATGAGCAATCAAATGAATAGCTTCAGGTAAAATCTCTTGTATGTATGAAATTTCCATTTATTCTAAAAGCAGGAAGATTTAATGGAACATTATTGAAGCTTTTAATCATCCCTCTTGAGATATTCATCTGCAGAGATCCTGACGTGAGGCTCCTGAGTTTGAAAGGGATTGAAGTAGCTCATGCCTAAATGGAACAGCAGAATCCTCCCAGTAGGAAGTCAGAATTAAACACTTTAAATAAAACAAACACAAGTCTTCAGTCTCGTTGGTTGGAACTTTCATTAGAACTGACGCTAATAAGGCCAAATCCCAGCCCCCCTGAATCCAGAGGTAACAAATGGCATCAGGATTTGGCCTTGAATATCATTTCATGAAGAGTCAGCTAGGTCCTTCCAGGCATAATTTCTTATTTGTTCCTTACCCCTGTTTTCAAATAACTTGTTTCAGAACTTGATCTACTTTAAAACTGGTTTATTTAATATCTAAATTAAGCAAAATCTCCTCCTCCTGATTTCCTACCTAATGTAAAACCCAGAAACAGAGCCTTGCCAGCTTTGAACCTTGTAGAATTGTTTCTTAAATGGGGTACACTTAAGCTCATCTAAAAATCACATAGGAATTCACCGCTGCCTCTAAACCATCAGTGCATCTATTTTCTCCAGGAGCACTCAGTTTTCTTCACTTACACATGGCACTGGAAGGCTTTTGATAAAATCAGTTCCATCACTAACATATTAAGCTCTCTTTTAGTTCTCTGAAAACTAGGCTTTTGTTGAATCACAAATGGGCCATAATCTGTGAAGAATTCCCTCAGAATGCTTTAGAATGTTTTGGCACCCATACTGTTGTATTATCAGCTGAGATGGAGTATTCATATTTTTCTTTATATGATAGTAATATTGTCTCCTCTTCTCTTCTGTCCCTACTATCAGCTACCTTTCACTACTGGTATTCTAATCATTTCTCAACTTTAACTGACTGTAGAGAGCTGAGATTTTTCAAGTCTCCCATTGACTTTCACTGAAAAATAAACTTGTATCCCTTAAGTTCTTCTGAAAATCCCATCCCAAAACTGTACTTTGGGAAACTGAATGTTCTGATTTTTAATTGTTTGCAGAATTATTGCCCCAGGATACAAGGGAGGCAAGGTAGATGAGTTACTATTTTTTATTGGACCAACTTCTGTTGATGAGAGTCAAGCCTTAGAGCTGAACAAGAGCTCTGTACTTCTCAAAATCTTGTCTCCCACCAGAGAAAACTGGCACAATTAGAGATATTACTTAACCCACCCTTGTCTGTTTTTTAATCTCAGTAGAAGTAAAATCAACTTGTCTGACATACTGGTGCCATCATAGGAGATTTTTCTGAAGCATTTGATCTATCATTAGCTTTGAACACTCAGCTGCTGGGTCCCAAAAGGTCTGCTGCGCATCATCTCAATTTCCTCACTTGTTGTCCCCTACTAAGATGTCCCTACAGCAGAAATCCTCATCTCTACAGCTGATGTGGCCAAACTACATACAGTTTGTGCCTGCTGACTTCCAATAGGAAAACTTACTTCCCCCTGTAGAAGGTGGTCACATGGTCAGCCTGGAGGGCACCTCCTGTTAATCTCTTTGGGGAAGTACTCAAGTCTAAGGCCCCTTCAGGCAGCAGGTCCTACTTTCCTTCTTCACAAAAGTCCCACTCTGTGGACTCCCCAGGTCCTCGCTACAAAGACAATAAGCCCCGGCCCCCAGGCAGGGTGGGCAGGTACAAAGTCAATAAGCCCCGGCAGGGGCTTGAAGCTGGCCCCCAATGGGGCAAGGACACCGCAGATGGCTTGGGTCAGTTCAGGCACGGCAGTCAATCACTCTGGGTGGTTGGGTAAGGAGAGAGGGTGAGGAAGGGGACACAGGCCCACCCACTCCACTGCATCCCAGGCCAGGGTCCTACCACTGACTGTAAGTCAAGTAACTGGACCAGTGGGGCTCCAGCCGCAACGCGCTGGTGCAGGCGGATGAACGGCAATCCACTCTCCCTCAGCTACTTCCTCCCACCCTGGGGTTTGGGTACCTGGTTGCAGAGAGGGTAGCATGTCTCAGTATTCCCTGGACAGACAGCCTGTGGGATTCTGCTGAAACCCTCTGTGCCCATGGGCAGTAGCTCCAGGTATTCCTCTGGCTCACTGGTGAGGGGCAACTCCTCCAGGTTCTGGGGTCCATATGCCACTGACAGCTCTTCCTCAGAAGAGCAAAGCTCCTGTAGGTCACAGGATTCTCTACTTCCCCCATCTCTGGGTTAGCCTCTGTGTGGGATAGCTGCTCACAGGTTTGGTGGGCTTTGGAGCACCCACCCCAGTTTACAGCCTCAGGGTTCTCATCCCACTCACTAGGCCCGGGGAGGCTGGGCAGACCATAGAGCTGGCCACCCAGGGAGGCTGGAGTCAGCCCTCTGGGCTGAAACCAGCCTTCTCTGGCTTGCTCCCTCCAGGCAGCCACATCCTTCCCCTTTGGCAGCTCAGCCCCAAGTGAGCTCCCAGCCTGGGCTTTTCTACTTCCCCTTCCTGCCCAGGCCCCACCCCTCTGCTTCCAGGGCCTGGCTCCTGCGGTTCCCCAATCTGACCAGGGAGGGCATTCAGGGCCTTCCTCAGTTCCAGGCTCAGAGGGCAGCCACAGCTCCTTGCTACACTCCCCAAAACATTTTTTTTTTTAACATATAAGCATTCGTATTCCATTCAGGAGATATGCAAGAGTCTGTCAGCATCAAATCTCAAAGATTTTATGTTCTTCTTGTCAGTAGCATTAATACCAGTGCTCCTGCTCAGTTCTGTTCATATTTGATGTTAACCACCATTTATATAATGAGTCTTTGGTTCATGATAAACAGGCTTATGTTGTAAGAGAGCACTGTAGTATCTATCATCTGTAATGTTCAGAGTTTAAGCAAGCAATAGAAATATCCTATTCAAATCTTGGGAGAGTGTCACTTAGAGGTAGCTGACCTTCTTTATTTTGGAAATTTTACCTATGCATCAATCTTTGATAATTATGGACCGAGCTATAAGCTGACCACTGCACAAGTTTCCAAGAAGAGGTTTCTCCCCATGATTAAAGTGACTGGGTGGACCTTAGCACATTGCCAGATTGATTACTAGAAACCTAATCAGTTTTTCAAATATGTATTGTTTTGTACTATTGCTGTAACATTTTGCTACAAAGCCTGAAAACAATTATACAAGTTACTATGATATGAATTTACATGACAAAAAATTCAAAATAATTCAAGTAGGGATTCCTATTATAATTAGGAATCAGGAAAATGCCTAGACTTGGAGCAGCAGCATATTTTTGTTGTTTCATTTTGCTCTAATCTCATCTGCCAGTATAACTTTCAGTAATTCCAAAATGCACTTTATATGCCAAATATGGTAAAAAGCATTTTAAGTGTCTTTGTTATTCTTAAGTCATACACTTAACGTCTCAGTTTCTGTAGTGGGTGAGTAGAGAAATGTATAAATCCATTAAAAAGAAAGATCTCTACAATGTTTTTAAAAAAGCCACAATAATAGAATGCAGGCTCAAATTTCTGTTTAGAAAATACTACCACACACACACACACACACACACACACACACACCCTTGTTGTAAGCTAGCGAAGAGTCAATACTTCAGTTCTTTTTAAACATTGAATAAATCCAGGGTATTCACCCATCAACTACAAAAGAACTCTAGCTGTAAGTGTTTGAGGTATTGGGGCACTCATATGTATTTTGATCTTTTACCCTTTTCACTAGGATGTTTTCAGAACTGCCCTATAATATTTTTGGAATACTATTGTATCACATCTGTAAACATTATACAAAATATGAGTAGCAAGGAAGATAGGATCTACTTTATTAAACATTAGTGCCTGAAGTGTCCCTGAAGAGATGATTCATCATTTTACCTGTCAAATCTGTACTTCCGAATGACAAATCTGTAGCTGTTCTTGACTCCCACCTTGTGCTTGAGTGTTCTGTGGCTGGGGGGAATATGCACAAACATCGCAAACTGTTCTCTTATTAGCAAACAGGAAACTTTTTAAAGTAAAATAAGACCAGCTGTTGATTGCTTAGTACAAATGATTCTACTGGTCCTGACTAGAGTAGGGCAGCAAGACATCTTAGTCCACTTGTGCGTTAACCAGGCTATACCTCTAGTAATAAAAGCCTCATATGGAAAGGAAGTTGAAGAGTCAAAAAGGACTGTTTCTCAGGTGATTCCTCTAGGGGCTCATCTAGAATCATGTTTGAGCTGGAGTAAAACTATGGTCTGGGAAGGCATGACTAGGCAATCTGACAAGGAACAAGTGAGTTTAGAACTCCTGAAAACAGCTGGAATTGTTTTTAAAAAAGAACCTCCATTTTCCAAGGGACTGAATTCAATGTGCACGAGGGAAAGCCTCTTTATCAAAAGTGATAATTCCATTTTTTGTGCATGTGATGGTAAACACCTACCAACATTCTTCTTGTTTCCACACTTCTACATTGGATAGCTGCCTATATTGTAACTAAGGTGACTGGTATGCTATAAACACACATAGTAAATAGAAATTAGCATTGCAGTGGCTAATCAAACTCTTGAAAACAAGCTTGTCATGGGATATAAAGAGCTGGGGCTCAATTCAGAAAGGTACTTAGATGAACATGTCCAAAAATTAGACCCCACTGACATTCTCAGAACCACTACTCAGCAGCTGCCTAACCCTATAGGCACCTAGAGTTCCCCGTTTCTCCTGGTAGTTATGTGCAAAGATGCAGAAATTCTGATGCCATCCAACAGAAAAATTCTTAGATCCCCAGTGCAAGACATAGCTTGAGAAGTGTTCCCCCACCTATCTTGACTGTGGCGCTCAATTCAATAAGTGTGCTCTCGGCATGATTACTGGATTGGTCTCTACGGAAGAGGAATCTTAGAATTTTGGGACAATTTTGCATGCACCCTTGAACATCCAAAAGCTCAGTGGCTCAGGCATTTATCCTGGATGTGGGAAAACTTGGCTTGGATCCCTATTTACCGGCTTTGAAACACACTTGAATGCAGATCTGTGACATCCAAGTTGAGTGTCCTAACCACCAGATTACAGGGTATTTAGAGACTGGGGCTCTCTCAATGTTCCAGTGCATGTACAAAGATTGGAGCAAGGCAGTTAAATGAACTCAAGTGTATCCCAGATGAATGCTCTAGCCACCAGGCTATATAGTGAATTTCCAAACCTCCCTTTGACCCCATGACTAATTCTTGACACAAAGCAGAACAGTTTAAGAGAGCTTAAGGATCTTTTGCAGTTTCAGGGTAACTGTACTTGCATTCCCCATCCCCACTTCGTGGCCCACTCTAGGGAAACCCAGTCAAGTTTCAGGCCTCCAACCACGACCTGACTCTGGACAGAAACATTCTATTTCTTTCTGCCAGGGTTAAGGTTGTACAGCCCCCTGCCATAAACTGATATCCCCAGCAAGTTGCTCTGCCCCTACCCCAGCATCTGTGCCGTCCTCTCTCTGCAAGGCCTAGGACCAGCGCACCAGCAGTTTTACACAGTTGTCCTTCAGCAAAGTACATTTATTTTAAGGAAAAAGAATCACAGGAAAAAACGAAGAACAAGAAGAGGTCCTAGAGGCTCATTGAATGTACCAGCGATCACCCATGAGCCCTACAGAGCCCTCGTATACCACAGTTTTTCCAATTTTTCAGCAAGGATTGAAGCCTCCTTAGAGCCAAGGTGCTGTCTATTTACTGGAGCAAAAAGAAAGACTGAAATTTGTTTAAGCTTAGCCCTTTATTCTCAAAGGGTTGCTCAGTCAAGCCTCCTGAATTGGTGGGAAAAACAAAGTGTCACTTCTTCCCTGAGTCACTAGAAGGCAAAATTCCAAAGGCTGGATATCTACAAAGCCTTTGGGATCTGTAGGCTCATCTGCCCAACCCACTTCAATATAGTGGTTGACAGTATGCTGGTGTTTCTCATAGCTGGCACAACACACTCCAGAATATAGTATTTGGGAACTCACTTGGCATGCAAGAGAAATGGGTTAGAGTTCCTGTTCAAAGCCAAGCAAAGTAGGAATCTTAATACGAGTCTTGTACATGCTAGGCAAGTGTCCTTGCTATTAGAAAACTTGTCTTGGGAAACTTCCCCCACCTGCTGAAAAGGCTATCTTCATCTAAGCAACCTAATTGCAGGAAGGGTTTCAAGCTGAAAATCTTGAGTGGAGGAGGGCAATGCCTTCAAGCCTGTCAGATGCCCCAGAGCAAAGTGTTTAGCCACTTGCTCATAGGGCCTGATATGTCAAGTATTCGCCAAGTGTGGGGTTGGTTACATTCCAGTACCAGAACTAGGCATTTTGGCTCCCAGGGCACATCCAGAGGGAAACACACTCTTAGAATAAGTGGCACCCACAGCAAACAGCATGAAACTTGCCCTTTGATTGAGCAAAGAAATGGAGCTGCTCTGGGTAAAGCCTTGGTCACCCTGCCCTAGTACATGCCATCACACAATCATCAATTTTCATATAGTCTATCTCCAGCATCTACTTTGTGTCTGTCAGTCTCTGCAGTTGTTTGGTTATCTGCAGCATAGTCCTGATCCACAGTCCCATTTATTTTAGAAAGTCAATTTCCTCTGAGGAAGCCTGCAATACACATACTTCCTCCTGCTCTGTAAGCCCCAGCATGGGCTGCCCTGCCTCCTTTATTTTTGTCCTTCGACTGGAGCATGCACAGCCTAGGCATAGTGGCCTGGTCTCCTGGTGGTCCCACTGACCCAATGCAGGTTTGATATACCCCATCACACATGCAGTTCTTTCTTAAGCTGGTGTCTGTTCCTTCCAAAAGCAGCCAAAACGAGCAGTGAGTTGTGAAGCCTGTATCGAGGACCCTAAAGACCTGCTATGGCTTGAAAGACTACATATTTAACAAGGGTGGTTTTTTGCTCTGTTGGGCCCAGAGACTATTTCTGGCATAACCCACAGAGTGAGCTATTTTCTCTTATTCTAGGCTCAATGGCCTCAGTTCTGCACCATGGAAGTTTCTGTAGGACATAATCATATATTAAGGGTATTAACATATATGTGCTGAGTATCCTTATCTCCAGTTGAAGTCACTGGGAGTTGAGAGCACTCATCTTAAAAGTAAAGGGCTCAACTTTGAAGTGTACCATCTCAAAAACAATTTTATTCAGGCAAAGTTAAAATTAAAGTTTATGTTCCTTTTTTTGTGCTTATCTTACCTTACTAAAAGAAGTAGACAACCTGAACACATTTCTCTAAATTCACAGGCAAGAGTTAAGCAACTGAGAAATACTGATATTTTAGTTGTAATTAACAAACATTCTTGATTAAATTATTTGTCTGTAATTAAATGTTTATAATAGCACATCAGTGTGTCACAAGGACAACAAAGCTAAATAAATAATCAGTTTTGCTTATGTTCCCTGTAGGCAGTTGGCAGCACATGACCTACCTCAACAGCATCATCTGGTGGTGTTACTGAGGAATGAGCTCAAGTGGCCCCCTCCACTGGTGGTCTGTGCTCTGCCTCTTTGCCATACCAACTCCTGTTCTAAGTTCTTTCCTGGAACCATAGCTATCCGGCTATACTTATCAATCCACCCTCCTCAGGGTACAGTCTGACTGGCCTCCCTTCTGGCCATTAATTAGACATCAATGGCCTGCCAGACTGTGCCACTCCTAGCACCTATGCCACTCCTGGCATGTTGGAGGGAGCAGGGAAGGACTCAGGCCCACCTAGTTCTCCAGCCCCAGTTCAGGGACACTAAATGCCTTGCCTGAGGCCTTCTGCTTCCCTGCCATCACTCTACAACAGCCAACTCCCTAGGCTGCCTTCCCCTCAGTTGCTCATAGTCTCTCACCCCACTGGAGTTCAGCCACCATCTACTTCTTGCACCCCACCTCTGGACTGCTGCTCCAGTCACTGCTACAGTCTGGGTCTGGTCTATCACTCTGGAGTCTCAGCCACCATCCTTCTAGTGCTCCTTGCCTCCCAACCACTGCTTCAGACCATCACACCTTCCAGCTTCATCCTGCCTGGTGATGGGCAGCTCACACTGTCCACACTGTGAGCTCTCCAGGACACTAGCTTCCACAGACAGCCAGAAGAGAAGCCTCCTCCCTTCAGCTTCCCAAGCCAACTGCCTGAGCTGTCCCTGCATCTCCTTTTATTTGTGCTCCTGCCCTCTGATTGGCTCAGAGTCCCAATCATCTTATTGGCTGCCCCTTTTAACCCTTTATGGGCCAAAGCAGGGAAACAACCCTGCTACATTCCCCTAAAAATGTAGCAGTGTAAGAAAGTTAAAGTTTTGATACATTCTGTAAAGAAAATGTCAAGCTGTAAGAGACAGAATTGTCTGGCCTTCATCTTGCCATAAAAAACCCACATATATGCACCTTTTACAAATACTGGGAAGTAAAAAACTATCAACAGACTGCTAATTACAATTTTCTTAATTTCTCAATATGTACCATAAAAATCTAAGAAACAAATCAACAGGGTTTAATTATGCCTTTGTTAAGATTGATATTTAAATTGCTGTTGAGTTTCACAGTATGCAGACATACAGGTATGATCTGATTGTTGTTTGTCCTGAAATGCACCTCTGGTTTAAAATAAAAACAAACAAACAAAAAAACCATCCTCATATAGCAGCTCAAATCAACAACTAATTTATAGGGTGGACTATTTCTAGACTATACATCTATTATACCCTCTCTCTGAATACATAACTCCCATTAGGAACAATTACAGATCTGATGACCTCTAGAGACTAAACCTCTAAGGCTTTGTCTCCCATTTGAGCACCAATTTAAATAAGTTGAGAAACCAATTTAATAACATATGTGCAACCCCTTGGCATGAACACTCCAATTTCATATTTACAGTGCCATATTTCAGAGATTTCAGAGAGAACCATTGTGAACATCTAGTCTGACTTTTTATATAACAGACCAAAGAACTTCCCAAAGATAATTTTTAGACTGATTTTGTTCTAAGAGCTGCTGGATCTATTGCTGGTTCCTTGTATGTGGTAACCTCTTTAAGTGGCTATTGTAAGTTAACATATATTGCCTTGTCTAACAAGTATTTTCTTTTCTCTCGTCGGTTTTGGGCCTGTGTTCTCCTGTGGGCTTGGACCGTGAGTAAATATTGACATGAGTGCAAAGTGGCTGCAAAATGGTTTCAAGCTGAGTGCGTAGTGACTTACACCCATTGTGCTCTGAAGCAAATGACCATACAAAATTCCATACAATGGTGAATCAGGGCCAGAGACTTTGAAACAAAATAATAAAGTAAGTCTCTAAGATCTATGGATAAACCCATCACAGAGTAGGGCACAGGGTGAAATTCTGACTCACAGAGGTCAATGGGATATTCCCCACCCGACTCTAATTTTTAATTTGTCACTCAATAAACCAGTTTTCACTAGTTTTCTAAATAATGACTTCTTCAGTAGTCTAAAATCATAATTCTCCAGTTTGGTAGTCATGCTCCAAATCTCTTATGCATATTTATAGATATGTTTCACACACTATATTCTTTCTTGTCATAGCCCTTCTGCTAATACCAGGCGTTCTACCAATGAAACAAATAAATTCAATGTATACAACACACAGCCCACCCATGATAAAAAGAGATTTTTACCCTAGTGGAGAAGTATTGCAAACCACTGTCTTATTTTAGTTTATAAAGTTCTTCTCATTAGGGTTTGCATCAGATAAGATAAGTGGCTGGTAGGAAAAACAATCTTATAGCAACAGAATGAATAAAGATTCCTGTATGCTGAAACAATACAGAATCATAGGGTTGGAAGGGACCTCGTGAAGTCTGCGAAAAAGCTGGACCACTCTCACTAAATAATCCCAGCCAGGGTTTTGTCTAACCGAATCTTAAATATCTCAGAAGATGGAGATTCCACCACCTCCCTAGGTCAGGGGTTCCCAACCAGTGTGCCGGGGCACATTGCTGTGCCGCAGCAACACCCAAAGTGTGCCGCGAGCATCCCCGAGAGCTGAAGTTAAAGTCCCCTCCCTCCTCAGCCCAGCCATGTGGGCTGTGCAGGGCTCATAAAAGGCAGGGGTTAAAGTAAGGGGGAAGGTACAGAACACAGTTCCAGGGGCCCCTATTTTTAGGCAGGCAGCGTTCTGGCCCCCTAAAAATAGAGGAAGGCACTGGAATGTAGAGCTCCAGGGATCCCCCTAAAAATAGCAGGAACAGCTGGAAGGAAGCATTCCAGTGGCTCCACCTTATGCCCAGCCAGCAGAGAGCTGAAGGAGTGTGTGAATCTCCCCCTGCAGGGCAGAGCAGCTTGTGTCAGGCAGCCTGCAAACAGCCCAGGTAAGGGTTAGGGGTGCTAGGGGTTGTGTGCAGCAGGTGTGTGTGTGTGTGTGTGTGTGTGTGTGTGTGTGTGTGTGTGTGTGTAGCAGAAATGGGTGGGAGTGGATGTGTAGCAGAGGGTGTGTAGCTGGGGTTGTGGGGTGGCTGTTTGATTGGGGATGGAATGGCTGTGTGGGGGGTGTAGCTGGGGGCTGGAGGCCTAGTTCTGGCGCCTGCAGTGATGGGAGGGTCCATCACAGGCAGCAGGGAGCTGGTGGAGGGGAGGACAGAACCCACTTGGGTGGGAGGGAGCAGCAGTTTGTTGAGGATTTTCCCTGGGTGGCAGGGAGCCACTGTGGAGAAGGGAGGAGTGGGTACTGCACCATGCTCCCGTGCCCTACCTTTCCACTCCCCAGGTTACTCCCTGCCCCCTCCACAAAACCACTCATTCTCCCTTCCTCTTTTCTCCTCTCTTACCACACTTGTGCTGTTCCCCACATGGCTCTTTTGCCGCCCCTGCCCTGCTGTGCTCCCCACACTCACTCCTGCCACTGCACACGACTCCTGACCTTCCATTTTGCCACCCCTGTTCTGCTATCCCTACTACCCCACATAGGAGCATTTCCAAAACACTGTGCCATGGTTCATGAACATTCATAAGTAATTTAAATTAATCTGAATATTCATGAGTTTTTAATGGTGGTGTGCCTCAAAAAATTTGAAGGTATCAAGGTGTGCCACAGTGGAGAAAAGGTTGAAAACCACTCCCCTAGGTAACCCATTCCAATGCTTCACCACCCTCCTAGTAAGAAAGGTTTTCCTAATATCCAACCTTGACCTCCCCAGCTGTAACTTGAAACCATTGCTCCTTGTTCTGTCCCCTGTCACCACTGAGAACAGCCGAGCTCCGTCCTCCTTGAAGTACCCCTTCACGTAGTTGAAGGTTGCTATCAAATCCCCCCTCAGTCTTCTCTTCTGCAAACTAAATAAGCCTAGTTCCTTCAGTCTGTCTTCATAAGTCTTGTGCTCTAGCCCCTTGATCATTTTTGTTGCCCTCCACTGGACTCTAATTCGTCCATGCCCTTTTTGTAGTAGGATGCCCAAAACTGGACATAGTATTCCAGATGCGGCCTCACCAGTGGTGAATAGAGGAGAATAATCATATCTCTCAATCTGCTGGCAACACTTCTGATGCAGCTCAGTACACAATTGGCCTTTTTGGCAACAAGAGCACACTGTTGACTCATATCCAGCTTCCCATCCACCATGACACACAGGTCCTTTTCTACACTGCTGCTACTTAGCTGATCATTCCCCAGCTTGTAGTAGCGCATGGGGTTTTTCCATCCCAAGCACAGGACTTTGCACTTGTCCTTGTTGAACCTCATAAGACTTCATTTGGCCCACTGCTCCAATTTATCTAGGTCTCCGTGAATCCTGTCCCTGCCCTCCAGCATGTCTACTGTTCCCCCCAGCTTGGTGTCATCTGCAAACTTACTGAGCATGCAATCTATCCCATCATCCAGATCATTAAGGAAAATATTGAACAGAACTGGCCCCAGGACTGACCCCTGGGGCACACCATTCATTACTGGTTGCCAACTAGACACAGAGCCATTGATTCCTACTCATTGAAACCGTTGATCTAGCCAGTTTTCTATCCACCTTATGGTCCATGCATCCAACCCATACTTCCTTAACTTGCTGATGAGAATGCTGTGGGAAACTGTATCAAAAGCCTTGCTAAAGTTGAGGTATATCACGTCAATAGCTCTTCCTGCATCCACAAATCCAATCATCACATCACAGAAGGCAATGAGGTTTGTCAGACAAGATTTACCCTTGGTGTATCTATGCTGACTGTTCCTGATCACTCTATTTTCCTCCAAGTGTTTTTTCCTTTTTTCCATTAATCAGCATCTTGAACTCTACCCTCTCATGGTCACTGCAGCCGAGGCTGCCATTCACTTCTACTTCCCCAATCATTTCTTCTCTGTTGTGAGCAGCAAGTCAAGAAGTACAAGGCCTTTAATTGGTTCCTCCAGCATTTGTACCTGGAAGATGTCCTCAACACTCTCCAGAAACTTCCTGGATTGCCTGTACACTGCTATATTGCCCTCTTAGCAGATGTCAGGGTAATTGAAGTCCCCTATGAGAACCAGGGCTGTGATCTGGAAACTTCTGCTGGTGGTCCATAGAATACCTAATTCACCTCCTCCTTCTGGTCAGGTGGTCTATAGCAGACATCCACCATGACATCCCTCCTGTTGCCCTCTGCCCTAAACTTAACCCACAGACTTTCAACTGGCTCATTTCTACTTTTATAGTGGAGCTCTGGGCAGTCATATAGCTCTTTTACATATAGCGCTACATCTCCCCCTCTTCTTCCCTGCCTGTCCTTCCTGACCAGTTTATACCCATGCCTGGCAGTGCGCCAGTCATGCAAGCTATCCCACCACATCTCTGTTATTCCAGTTACATCATAGTTCCTTGTCTGTGCCAGTACTACCAATTCTTCCTGCTTGTTTCCCAGGCTCCTTGCATTTGTGTACAGGCACCTAAAATACCAAGCCAATTGCCCTACTTTCCCCTGTTGATTTTCAGTTCTTTTGTATCTATCCCCTTGCATTTTTCCCAGCATAGTCCCTCCCCACTCACTTCATGTATTAGAGCTTCATTAGGTCAACTAAGACAATTATTTGATTCTTCCAACTACCCTCTTTTATCCCTAGTGTTACAGTCCCGGCACCCCCAAATTCCATCCCTTCCCCCAGGTCGCCCACATTGTGACTTACCTGTGGGCTTTGGTCACTTTCCTCCTACAAACCTAATTTAAAGCCCTCCTTACTAGGTTAGCCAGTCTGCATCCAAATATGCTCTTCCCCTTCTTCAATAGATGGAGTCCGTCTCTGCCTTGCAGTCCTTCTTCCTGGAACAGCACCCCATGGTCAAGGAAGCCAAAGCCCGCCTGATGACACGATCTTCACAGCCAGGCATTCACCTCCAGGGTGCATCTGTCTCTGCTCAGGCCCCTACCCTTGACCAGAAGGATCAACGAGAACACCACCTGTTCACCGAACTCCTTCACCTGCACTCCCAGAGCCCTATAGTCACTTTTGATCTGCTGAGGATCACCTCTCACAGTATCATTGGTTCCCACATGGATGAGTAGCATGGGGTAGTAGTCAGAGGGGCGGACGATTCCCGACAATCCCTCCATAACATCTCAGATATAGGCCCCTGGCAGGCATCATACTTCCTGAGAAGCCTTGTCAGGGTGACTGATGGGTCCCTCCACCCCCCTCAGAAGAGAGTCCCCAACCACCACAGCCTGATGTTTCCTCCTGGGTGTGATGGTTGTGATCCTCCCAGCCTCAAGGGTGCATGGCGTCTCCTCTTCCACCTCATCCATCATCTCTAGTGCTGCATAACAGTTCTTTACCACAATGGAGAGTGGGACAGTAGCAGGCGTGGAGCACTGTCTGCTGCCACAAGTAACCAGCTGCCAGTGTCCTCCCTGTGCCAGAGGCATCCCATCCCCCTCCAATGGTGTGGCAGAAGTCTTCAGCCCCTGGATAGTATCCTCCTCCTTGCATCTCTCTTCATGGATACCATCGAAGAACTTCTCTAGGGCATGGATACTCCTGACCCCGGCCACCTCCTCCTGTAAGTCTCCTACCTGCCTCCTGAGAGATTCCACCAGAAGGCACCCATCACATTGATTCATCTCCCCAGCCTGGCTGTCTGTGAGTAGGAAATGTAGGCCACAGTCCCTTCAAGTCCACACCAGGATCCGAGTAGCGATATCCATGGTCAGGATGCCTGTCTGGATACAGGTGCTGGTGGAGGAGACAGAAGCGATGCTGGCACAAGTGACATGGCTCCTCTTCACCATCGTGGCCTCACCAACTCCTTCCCAAACTACCTCTCAAACTCCCCTGTTCGCACACTCCCCCTGGTCACTCAGCCACTGGCTTTTAAGGCCTTCTCTGCCTTGGTCAGCCCTTGCCCCTTGTTAAGCACACAGGGGAAGGGTGAGCACAAGGTTGATTGAGGCTGATCAAAGGTAAGCAGGGAGCAATGGTACAAACAGCCCCCAGACAATCACACAATCACAGTCCCAATTCACACAGTAACTGACAACTAACAGAAATCACCGGTAGGGAAAGACACAAACACACAGTCAGCAATTTACTCACCCAAGCTTCACTGTCTCCCTTGCTTCTTCACCAAGAGGATCACCTTTGTCTCCTTCTCCTTCTCAGGGCTTCATCTACTCCTCCCCTCTAAAACTCCCCTGCTAGTTACATATGGATAACATTCAAGAAAGTCAATGGATGTGAAAAATAGATTTTTTAAATTTTGCTCGACACCTTGTGTTTTAATTTCAAAATTATGAAAATGTATGTAAAGTGGGATCTCTGGCCTTTATTTTACTTGTTAATGAAACAAATGCAAAAAAAATTGTAGTGCCCAATTGTTTTGCCCTCATATAAACTGTACAAGGTCTCTGAAATTCAGCATATGTAGATATAGCCACAGTTCCGGGAAATGTTATCTTCATGCCATCTGAATGACAAGATAAACAGGCTCTTCACAAATGGGATTTTTAAATTTTTTAAATTCTTTTAAACAACTGATATTTCTATTGCCTCCATTGTAACCACAGTTTAGTTTCCATTTTACATCATTGACTGACAGTTGTAAAAATGTCAGAGTGACCTTGAAAATAGAACTAGTGCATGAACAGGAGAATAGCAAATTCACTGAAATACTGTAGTAGATTTTTCTAAGGATTCATTTCCATTAATGGTTTCTATTTACTTTCTGCTTTAAGCATGACAGGCAGTTAGTTGTATTTCCTTTTAACCCTCCCTTAAACTGATGGCCAAGGAGACATAGCAGGAGGTTCAAGTGCTGCAAGGATAAAAGAAGTGTCCAACAGGCTTAATGTCAGGAAGGTCAACAAACAAAGTGAAGGGTAAACATCAGGAGGTGAGGTAGTGAGTGGCAGCGAAGTGCCTGAGTTATATGAATATTATTATTGCTAAAATAGTAGCACTATGATCTTGTATATCACACAACCTCTGTCTGTGTCAGATCCATCCTCAAATCCACTTTCCCCCTCTTCAATTCCCCAGCAATGATTCTCATTCCAATGCTAACCAAATGAGACATTTTTTTTTTTATTTTTAAAGGAACCATAGTAACGTAATCCCATCATTTCATGTAATGTCACGACTGAGCTTTGTGGGCATCCTCTTTCCAATCATCGTGTACACATTCTATCTAATTTAATCTATGATTCCTTGAAGATTGGAATGCATCTCTAATCTCTCCACGCAGCACCAAGCACATCAATGGTTTTATATAAAAATGAGTATCAAGAACACTTACACCAGGTTTGTTAATCGACCTATTTATGAACTGCCTTTCCTAATCCTCCTACATCATAAAGCAGAGGTCAGTAACCCTATAACAGTGTATAATACAATCAATCAAAAAGGAAAGCTACAAAAAGTGAAAACATAGACAAATTAGTAAGGATGAGTACAAAAGAATAGCAAAAGTGTGTAGGGACAAAATTCAAAGGCTGAGACACAGAATGAGTTGCAACTAGCAGGGGACATATAAAAGGCAATAAGAAAAATATTCTGCATGCACATATACAAGGAGAAAGAAAGGTGAAACAAAGTGTAGCACTATTTGGCAGGAAAAAAGTGCTAATAGCAGACAACACTACAAAAACTAAGTATTCAATGCCTATTTTGCCTCAGTCTTCACTAACAGTTAATTGTGACTAAATAATTAACATAATTATTAAAAATGGGGGGGAACAAGCCAAAACAGGGAAAGAGCAGGTTAAAATGTTTGAATGTTTTAGATATATTTAAAGCAGGGGCCTGAAGAAATTTACATAGAATGCATAGGGAACTAGCAGATGTAATCTCAGGATTGTTAGCAATTATCTTTGAAAACACTGTGAGAACACAGGGGCTCCTAAAGGACTGGAGAAAATCAGTGTCTGTCTTTTGAGAAGGAAGCAAAGAGGACCTGGGTCAGTCTAACATTTATACTTGGAAAAATTCTGGGAAGCACCTAGAGGATAATAGACTGGCAAAGAGTAGCCAGCATGGAGCTGTGAGGGACAAATTATGCCAAACAAACCTCAGTATTAGAACAGATTTCCAAGAAATATTGTGAAATCCCCATCACTAGAAGCTGTTAAGAACAAGATAGACAAAACACTTGTCTGAGATGCTTAAGTTTATTTATTCCTGCTGCAGGTCAGGGAGATGGACTAAAGATGATCTCCTGAATCCATTCCAGACCTATATTTCTATTATTCTTTGACTGAGACCTCAGAGCTGGACACTAATATTCAATAGGCTTTGTTTGTTTTCATGGTATGACCAAAATACCATCTATCATGTTTTAGATTTGTATTTCTGCCATGACTCTCTTCTGCCATGCTGATCTCTATCAAACTGGATCCTGCACAGCATGAGGATAACCCACCAGCCCATCATCTGCCTCACACGTACTTCTTACCTACACTGGATCCAACAACATGAAGAACAGAAGCACTCCAAAACCCTGAGTCCTACAGCTCTCTTACCTACTACTAAATTAAATATTATTGAAACACAACACCACCAACAGGATCTGACCCTGTGATAATATGAGAGCAGCAAGCACTGCTCCACATCTTGCAACAGTATGCTGCTGGCTGAGCAGGGTATTAAATCTTTTACAAAACCTTGAAGGCTAGGCAGGCCCACTGGTAACAGTGTGAAATACCACAAAAGCAGCATGGAAAGTTGCTGACGTTCTTCTGTCTAACAGTTTACTTCTTCCTTATATTTGGCATTTCCCCTGAAAACCATTTGTAGATTACAGATGCTGATTATGGTAGCTTGACTGCTCAAGGGTCTTTGCCCATGAGACTCTGTTGCTCTTGCGCTCCACCATGTACAGTAACTTCCTCTTGTTCAGGGTTTCACTATTCTTATTTAGAACTAGATACAACATAAGGCCATTCTTCCTGTTAGTCATCATAATACCTAAGATCCTCAGGCTGGAACAGCTAATGATTCAGCCTTGATGTAAGGCAGGAACTACTCTCCCCACACAACAAACAAGTCTGTTTGTGGTAGCAGACAGACTGAAAACCTTTTCAGTTTCTTTCTAGGGCTCAGGTTCTAGTATGCATTGATGTATGTTGTGAGGGCAGAGTAGGAAACCCCCATTCAGTGATCATCTCAGACTTGTTGCTTGTTAGTTATTAGTTCTATACCTCAAACACTTCTGGTCATAGATGGCTGTTCATAAAAGAAATTGATTATAACTTTCTTAAATCATATAATTACCTCAAATAAATAATCACAAAGTATCAATTCCTAGGGTGACCAAACATCCTATTTTGACCAGGACAGTTCCTTTTTTAAGTCCTGCCCCAGCTATCCTGTCTTTTTTGGCAAAACTGGATATTTGTCCCCTTTGCTACTGCCATCTGATCATCAATTGGCAAGAGAAAATAGGACAAAAGCCCAGTTTTGCTAAAAAAAAAAAGTGAGGTGCAACTCCTCCCTGGGAATGGAGGAAAGAAGGCGAGAGACTACACACCAGCCTTGCATGTGGCAGAGTAGGAGATGCGTGGGGCTCAACCGAGTGGTGATGCCACATCTGGGGGGGGAGGCAGAATGAGGGGTGATGCCTGCCTCATGGGGGGGGTAGGTTTCAGGAGACCAATGGTGCCCACTTTGCACCCAGGGGTGGGAGAGACAGAAGGAGGGAGGACTGAGTTAAGTGGCTCAGGCTAGCCCAGTGTGTTGTCCCATTTTCTATAGGAAATATGTTCACCAGTACAAATTCCACTCCTTCAATAAGGCAGCAGAGTACCCACTCATAGCAGAGGAGAATATGCTAGCAAAAGCCAAGATTCTTTTTTCATGTTTTAATGCTATAATATAGAATATCATGTTTAGGTTCTTCTTTTTTGATGTGAATGCAGGCATCCCAAATTTTTCTCATTGTTTTTTTAATGTTCTCAGATCTAACATTCAAAGCTTTGACCACATGCATTCTCCTAGGCTCCCCAATCCCTACCGGAAAGGACTGTCCCATTCTCAGTGTTACAAAGTTATGTGCAGGAAGTGTAAAATTATTTTACCTGCTGTGTGATCATGCAGTGACAAGAGGCTACTTGTCACATTGGAGACTGTGCCTTTAAGAACTGAGATTCCCAGATACAATCTGAATAGGATTCTATCAAGTGCCTGTTATGCCCAAGTGGTAAGAATGGGCCACAAAATAAAAAGAACTCCTGCAAGCACATTCAACATGGAGCGATCACTGAATGCCAGCTGGTATCATATATAAAAAGAAATAAAGAAGATTTCCACAAAGAACGAATGGAGCAGTTAAAAACTCCACCAGAACTGTGGAAGACAACTGGAGGAAGTTTAAACCACACTTCACTTTATATTTGGAAGCAACGGGGACCAGCAAAAAGGGAAACCATTCAGCAGGTAGTCTTCTTTTTGAGTGACTGGTGCTAAAGCACTTCATTGTTTTAGCTGTTTAACAATGGATTACTTCAAGCCCACCCATATCTACTCCTTTACACTGGTTATCAGTTCTCTGCAATATTACTTCTCCAGGTACTCACAGAGGAAAAAGTAGCAAAGCCGGTGATAAAACTGCGTGATATGCCACATCTACTATTAATTAAAAACTTCTTCAGTCTACCACATAATTGTCCAGTCTCACATTCCCCATTTTGGAAAAGTTTACCAGGCAAGGGATTTACAGTAGAGGATGCATGGCAAGCTTCACAGTCTGCAAAGAAAGTGACAAATAATTATCTTGTCTCAGATTCATTCAACTTCTTCCCTGGTTTGATTTACCATGATGGCAATGGAGCCTTCTGAACCTGTTTTATACCAGATGTGGAATTCGTGCTGTAGCGGAATTTCATCAGGATTTCTGATACAGTTCAGTATGTCTGCATCGGAAACCACAAACCATGACATATTCCATGGTGTCCAACATGGTCACCACTCACCACATGTGGCGAAAGGGCAATTGATCTATGGCAAATTGGTGCTTTACTTCTACCACCTATTTTTTAAAATAAAATTTTAAATAAAATTCATGTATACATGTACCAGTTCAAAAAAGTGTCCACCTTTTTGTACCTAAGGTGTATCTGTATGTGTGTTTGCATGATACAAAATAATGACATTGTCTTAATTTATCACCTTTTCACTCTTAACAATTACAGATTTGTCCTTTGGTCCTATACAGTGTATAGTATAAGCATATGCTGCCAAATGCACTTGTGCTGTGGGTGAAATCCACACACGGCCATTATTGTTGAACACTGCACTGTGTAATTCAGAACAACCTTAGTCAGCGTTGAGTGTAATGTCATTTTCTTGACAGTTTCTAACAAGCTAACACAGTGAATGTTATATATGCCCACAAGCACAGATTTTTACCAGTAAGCCTTTTATCTATTTATCTCATTTATAATTATAATCACTTCTAATTTGTATGTACTTATTAATGCACCATTCTTATATCTTTATTGTATTCACTTTGGAAATATATAGATAAAGAAAACCCTGATTTTGATATGGGGATTGGGTGCAGAATTTACTCCAGAAATTTGAACAGAGATTTTCCAATTTTGAAAAGTACATAATTGTTTTTTAATTCATGCAAGATCCATTTCACTTTGACATCTACAATTCTTAATTATCTCAAGAGCTTGTGAGGCTTCTTTCTTTAGAGAGGCACCTTTTCCGGATGGATACAATTTTACTTCAAAACACTCAACATTTGAAAGATGATTCAATTGTTACAATGTGGACTCATATTTTAAATCAAAATGAGTTTGCAGTTCTAAATACAGATTTCAATTTTTGGTTCAATATGGCTCTAAGAATCAACTTTTTCTGTGGTAAAAATGGTGAAATCAAAATATAGGTCACAAATATTGCATGGAAATTTGGAGATGAAGTTGACATGTGGTCTGATTTTATCTGATTTCCCTGCACTACTTAGTGAAAAGATATGTCAGATTTCTCATTAATTCTATCAATAAATAATTCAAAACATTATTGTGTATTTTTCTACTCCTCTATATTCTAGAAAAACACAGTTAAAAATTATGTTTGGTCATGTGGCAAAAATGTTAACACATTCTCCACAGTTTTGTCAAGTATGAAAAAACTCTTGGACACCACTGAAATATATGGTTGAGGACTGCAAAGTTACTAAACTTTCTGGAGGTTTTCATGCTTTGAACATCGTTGATAAGAACACTGTAGCTTGGCTTGACTGGCCTGCATATGCCAAATAATAAATTCAAATAAATACTTAATTTTATTAAATTAGTTGCCTTGATAAAATCATGTGGCAAAGAGCTTCAAAGTTAATGTGTTATGTAAACAAATATTTTATGTTTAGTTTTGTTGCTTTTTTACTTTTATTTTACTTGTTTTTGTACTATGGGAATGCCATTCTCTGTAATATTCATTAGTTTACATATACAGTACTGTTGTAGGGGGGTTGGGGCAGGGCTTTTGCTGCCAATAGAATATGCTGGGTTTTTGGAGTGTGGGATAGATCTACTCTGTCCCAAGTACCTTTGTCATATAGCTTGGCAACCATATAAGTACCATTACAATAGTATCTGATCATTTTACTATCTTAAATGTATTTAGCCTCTCATTTGAGCAAGGAAGAACTATTATCCCAATTCTATAGTTGGCAAACACAGCTCAAAGACTAAAACCTTACCTTTACTAAAAAGGTATTTTATTAACACGAGTCCATGAATTTGAGTTAACTAATAAGGTAATATCCACATGAAGACAGCACAGCATGTAGTTTGCACACACGTTAACGGTTAAGACCCGCCCAGAATCTTTAATTTCACCTCAGGTTAAAACTCCAAACTATCTTTTCGTCATTCAGATTTTACCTTATAAATCAATTAGCACACAGTTTTGTGTAGTAAAGACAAGGCCTAAGTATCCTGGGTCTCCCAAGTTCCAGACTGACACTCCAACCTCTTAACCATCCTTCTCTCATGTCAATATTTGTTTATGTGTTTCTCTAAATAAATGGTCCTAATTTATTTAGTGGCTATTCCTAGCAAATTCTTTCCAGGTGTGTGATCAATTCATTTTGATATATTACAAAAGGCAGACAAGCCAGAATATGCATTATTATTATTAAAGAAGTAAAATATTATTTTCACAAACCAAAAAATATTCTTTTCACTCATTACCTGGCAGACAGTTCAAAGGACTCCTCACAAACAGACAGAACCAACGGAAAAAGTAGTAAATAAGACAGACTGCAGACCAGACAAAAACACACAGCCTGAAGGTCCACCAATGAAGGGTGTAAGACGGACTCTCCATATCATAAGCATACATCTGGCTTAGAAAGAAAGGTCTATATTAACTCTTATTAGCAAAACCCAACTCAACCTATATCATACTTCCTACCCTATACACGCTTTGGAAAAAGAAAAGGAGAGGAAGAAGAAGAAGAAGGCGGCTTAGCTGCTTCTGTTTTGCTGGTGTGCAGGTACCATGAAGAGTCACGAAGAATAAAGCCATCTTTTCATTATTTTTATTTAAAGCAAGTTAATTGAAATACCTTTCCTCTGTGGTTTTTACCACCACCAAAGTCCAACATGTCCTTTGCAGCATGTACACCAGGAAGCCTGGAAACCTGCAGCACTACCTTTTGGTACTGTGTATCATATATTTTAATTATTAAACTTTTCTTGAAGAACTTACTGGTAAAACCATCCCTCAACAGCACGATTATTCATTTATCAACTTTAGTAGAGCCATATAACTAAGAGTCTGACTCTGCCATCCTTACTCACATTGGCTATGCCTACATTGCCACAGATATTTCAAAATAGTTATTTTGAGGTAATTATTTTGATTTTATTTCAAAATAAGTATTTCAAAATAACATTATTTTGACATCATTATTCCAGAATAGGTGTCCAGTGAGGACTCTCTATTTTGAAATAAGGCAGGAGCTCTTATTTTGAAACAGAAAGTCTTTGCTAGACTTTCTATTTCAACATACGGAACGCCAATGTAAAGAATAGGGTTACTATTTTGAAAAAAAGCCAGTTCCGTGACTTGGAATGGCTTTTATGAAATAGCTATCCCAAAAAAATCAATATTTCAAAATAAATTCAGGTTTAGTTATTTCAAAATAGCGCTTTGTTATTTTGAAATAATGTAGCACTTATTTCAAAATAACTAAATGCCTGCATGAACAGGCAAAAAGCTTTTTCAAAATAAGCTTCCTTATTCAAAAAACTTTGCAGCATAGACATACCCACTGAGTATTTGTAGTGTAACTCTTTCAAATACTACTCAAATTCTTGGTTAGCACTTATGAATTAGCGTGGCAGAACTAAGCCATTAGTATTCACTGTTCATATATATATACAAAGTAAAGTTAAATGTATATAAAAATCAAAACATCTTTAATTGTCTGAAGAGCCACGTGATATGTTACATAGTAATTTCCATTTGGCGGGGGCATTTGTTGTTGATTTTATTAAGATGATGAATAATGAATAGGCAGGAAGGATGGTCAAGAGCTATTACAGAAAGCAGAGTTGCTCAGGATTTGGTTTAGTCTGTGATCCTGAATTCTGAAGGAAAAGGAATTCTCTGTTGCTTTTAACTCTTTTTTCAGTGTCCCCCACATTTAAATGAAGACTGAACTGCATAGGGTTTCTCAAATAGAAGGATCAAATTTTATGGAAATTGAATAAGACCTGAACATTACATTGTCCTCTTATTTAAATTGCACCAAACCAGAAAATCACAACATGATATCAGAATAAAAATCTAGATGCACCTGAAAACTAATTTTAAGGAGACTGTTAGTGAGTCATTGCAGAATTGGAATTCATATGCAAATTTGACACAGTCCGTTTAGGTAAGAATAGAGACAATGGGGTTTTATTTCCCCCATTACAACAGGTAATTATGATTTTCTACCTGCCTCCTCTATGCTGTTCTTCTCTGTTTGAAACTAAACAACTGCATTGATTTGCTGTTACAGTCTGACTTGGTCTTATTACTTACACTTCCCTTCATTTATTTTTCACCCATTCTTTAAGTTCCCCAGGACTTTCTCCCATGGAAGCTCATGCAATAAATAAATTTGTTAGTCTTTAAAAATGCCACCAGACTGATTGATTGTTTTGCTGAACTAGACTAACACAGCTACCCATTTGGAAATTAAATGTCTCACCTTAAACCTTATGCTATATCAAGATGTCTTTGAGGTAATCACAAATAGCTGATGATGTACTTTTACTGTAGCTTCTTCCCTAAAAATATGAATCTTTGAAAAGTTAAGATAAAAATGTGTGTGGGAGGGGGATGAAATTTCATGAATAATCAATTAGAATATTATGAAAAATAACTGTACACAACATAATTAGACCCCACTGCAAAATAAGCCATCAAGTTTTCTTCTTGCCAGTGTGCGATGAATACATGCCGCAGTTCAAATAATACTGATCCAGACAAGAGATTAAACAAGCCATTTTCTTACTATCAGGCAAGGAAAACTAGAAAGTCTAAAACATTTAAAAGCCATTTGTGACATATTAGAGTGTTATTACATACACTAAGAGAACTATAAGTAGTTTAATTTAATTCTTTACTTTAGATTTTGTTTTAGTGCGTTTATTTTTCAACAAGAGAAATGATGCTATGTGACATTCTCTCCCAGAATCCTTTGTCAGGGTTGGTACCTGTTACAGGGTGATTTCCTGAGTCTTTTTCAGCTTCACTAACTGACCATCACAACCCTAGACAGTTTTGGCCACCATCACCAGGCTTTATTATATCCCCTCAGCACGCCACAGCCTGGGCTGTTATTTACGTGTTATCTGTAGACAACTTCCCCACCTGCATCCAGGGAAAGGTGCACTATTAACAACTAATGCAGTCTGCTCCTGCAAGTACTCTACTGTCTGCTTATATTCTCCCAGCAGCTGGGAGAAAGGGGTTGCTTTCACCCAATTAACCACTCAGCTATGCCACTATTCAGTTTATTGGCATCCTCTGCCAACTGCCAGTCTTTCAATCAGGTACCAGTTAATGTACTTTGGTACGGATTTGAGTGAAAGTGTGTTCAGTCAGCTGTTGAATCAGCATCCCCTGTTACAGTACCCATTTATCCCCAGCGATGCCAGTATCAACATTATTTGCAGAACTTTCCAAGACAAATTCTTAGATGGAAAATGATGTGATCCATCCAGACAGGCTCATGAGATTTGTATTGGTTTCAGAAAATTTATGTTTGATCAACCAGGTGATTACTGAAGGATTTCTTAGATAACATTGGAAGGATTTATGACATATGGAAAACCATTACCACAGCATAGGGGTGTGCACTAATTGTGAAGTTATTCCAAGTATATGGAAAGACTTGAAAAAAGATGCAAAATTTAGAGAAGACAACAGAGGCAGTTAGGAGACAAGCTGAGGTACCATGTAGTCTGATAATTGGTGGTATAGGAAGGGATGAGGGTAAAGGTGTAGGTATGAGAGCACTAATGGAGAGGTTTGAGGAAAGGAAGAGGGAGGAGCCTGAACTATATGTGGAAGAGGATGGGAAGCTAATGATGGGAAACATAATTAGAGTTACATGAAAGAAAAATAATACTGACAGAAACATTTCAAAAATATCAACAAATGGCAGTATAGAATAATTGTTTGCCCTTTAAAATGTATTTTTTCATACCACAGTTTTCAATATAAATTTATTTACTTTCATGACATTTGGTATTTTCTTTACCCATTATTCAAAGCTACTTCCCATATTTTAGTCCCTTAATATTGGGGGCTAGGATCACCCATTGTGACTATCATAGCCAGCAACAAAGAGGGGCAAACACAACATGAATATAAATGCAGAGACACTACTGCTAAAAACAAGTAACAATATTACATTTTCAGTATTCTTAGCTCATTTTCAACAGAGAAAAAAACCTGTCAGCCACAGACACAAGATGAGCTATCTTAAACGATTATATTAAATTCTTAATATACAGCAGCTCCCAGGAGAATTTAAGGTACCTGTGCATGGGGGCTGATTAAAGAGTGCAATCAGAGACAGTCATGCTAACAGCAGCAACAACTGAATGAATATTAAAAAAAAAAAAGAAGAAAAGATCTCTGTCACGGTCAGTTCCTTCTCTGGCATCCACCCTTACTTCAAAGACACAATGTCTTTGAACCAATTTATCTCCTCATTAGGCTGTTTAAATACCATCTGATTTCCTGGAGAAACAAATATAATTTTTGGGAAACCCTATGGCCATCATGGGTTTCATATACAAAATTCAAAATCATACTAAACTACAGACTTTGCTGAACAACAATTTTCTTTGGGTCCCACCTCATAATTTCCACCAGACCTAATAAAGAGAAAAGAGCCATTGGGCATAGGAGAGTTAATGAAGTTAACTTTGAAAATATATAGAAGCCACTGAAATAGCATGGCACACTTTCTTGAGGAAGTGGCAGTTTAATGAATGATGAGCCTCTCTGATGGATGAAGATCTCTGTAGCCTCATCCACTCAATAGTTTTGTGATCTTGTCAAAATGTACCATAATTTGCTGTTAAGTAGAATAGCCTGGATTCTTTGTGCTGTAGATGGATTTCTGTACATTTTTTTCCTTTCACAGACTCATAGAAGATTAAGGCTGGACTGGCCTTCTAGAGGTCATTTAGCACAACCCCCTGCTCAAAGCTGGACCAACACCAACTAAATCATCTGAGCCAGGTCTCTGTCAAACCAGCCCTTAAAAACTTCTAAGGATGGAGATTTCACCACCTCCCTAGGTAACCCATTCCTGTGCTTCACCACGGTCCCAGTTAAAAAGTTTTTTCTAATACCCAACCTAGACTTTCACACTGCAAGTTGCTAACATTTCTCCCAGTTCTGTCATTTACTACCATTGAGAACTGCCTAGCTCCATTGTCCCTGGAACCCACTTTAAGGTAGTTAAAGGCTGTTATCAAATCCCTCATCACTCTTCTCTTTGGCAGACTAAACAGGTCTAGTTCCCTCAGCCTCTCCTCCTACTGTAAGTCATGTGTTCTATCCCCCTACCCATTTTCATTGTCCTTCACTTGACTTATCCAATTTGCCCCTCTCTTTCTGTAGTGGAAGACCCAAAACCTGACACATCACTCCAAATGTGGACTCATCTGTGCCAAAGAGAGGGGCATATTCACTTCCCTTGATCTGCTGGAAATGTTCCTACTAATGCAGCCCGATATGCCATTAGCCTTCTTGGCAATAGAGGCTCACTATTGACTCATACCCAGCTTCTTGTCCACTGGAAATCCCAGGGTTTTTCCTGTGGAACTTCTGCCTAGCTAGTTGATCCCTAGTCTGTAGCAGTGAATAGGATTCTTCCATCCTAAGTGCAGGACACTGCATTAGTCCTTGTTGAACCTCAGCAGAATTTTTTTTGGCCAAAGTCTCCAATTTTTCTAGGTCACTCTGTATCTTATCCCTACTATCCAGTGTATGTACCACTCCCCCCAGCTTAGTGTCATCTGCAAACTTGAGAAGGTGCAACCCACTCCATCCTCCAGATCATTAATGAACATGCTAAATAAAACTGGACCCTGGACTGATCCCTTGGGCACTTTGCTTGTTTACAGCTGCCAACTAGACATCAAACTGTTGATCATTACCCATTGAGCTCAATGATCAAGCCAGCTTTCTCCCCATCTTATATTCCATTCATCCAACCCATACTTCTTTAGCTCGCTGATAAGAATACAATGGGAGACTGTATGAAAAGCATTGCTAAAGTCAAAGTATACGAAGTCCTGTGCTTTTCCCACATTCACAAAGCCAGTCATCTCATCCTCGAAGGCAGTCAGATTTGTCAAGCATGATTTGCCCTGGATGAATCCATGTTGACTGATCTTGATCATCTTCCTCTCTTTCAAGTTCCTGAAAATGGATTCCTTAAGGACTATCTCCAGGATTTTTCCAGGGACTGAGTTGAGGTTGATTTATCTGTAATTCTCCAGATCCTCCCTCTTCTGTTTTTCCTTAAAAGATGCATAAAAATTAAACAGAAAGCAACAGCAATGGTGATCATGGCCATTATGTTTCTTCGGAGGCTGTTGTGCTTTTGATTTCAATACTTTAAATATTTCAATTCAGTGAACCATTGGAGGGAAAGGATGGTCCAGTGTTGGTCCCTGGTTCCACACCCTGCTCACCCATGGGCTCCTGGTATGACTTTGGCCAAGTCACTTCATGAGTTTGTACCTTAACTCACCATATGTAAAATGGAGATAATAGCACTTCCTACCTCACTGGGTTGCTATAAATAGTTCTCTCAATATGGCCCTGCTTTACCATAATACTTAACTATCTTAATGTGGTGCCATATAGGTACCTAAAATATCTAGATTGAGTAAAAATGCTCATACAGAGGCAAAAGTGGTTTCTATGGAAGTCAATGACACTTTCCCATTGATTCAAAGGGAAAAGGATTTTGCCTGTCCCTAAGCATGACTACAAAAAATTAACAAGCACTTGTGTGGCACTTTAAGACTAACAGATTTATTTTGTTTTCTTCGAAGCATCTGAGGAAGTGGGATCTTCTCCCACTTCAGCTCATGCAAAAAATAAATCTGTTAGTCTTAAAGTGCCACACAACTGCTTGTTGTTTTTTTACTGGACTAGACTAACACGGCTATCCCTTTGGAAATTTATAAAAAATTAATAAACTCCATGTAAAATCTAATTCATGGAAAATGCACTCATATTGAAAGAAACTGATTGAAATGTTAAAATATCTATTTATTAATTATAAACATTGATTTATATTACCATAGTGCCTAGGAGCTCTAGTCATGGATGAGAATCTCACTGTGTCAGGTGATGTAAAAACACAGAACAAAAAAAAAAGAAAAAAAATTCCATCCCTGGGCCTACAGAGCTTACAATAAGTCTAAGAAAGGAGATGGATGATACTGAAAGACAGACAGACAGGCAGTACAAGGAAACAGTGAGACAATATTGGTGAGCTTGATAGGCAGTGGTCTCAGAAAATCAGTGACCTAAATGTCATCAAGTCTCTGTGCAGACATTGTGGCAAAGCGGTGTTTTAAGGAGGAATTTAAAGGTGAATAATGATGGTAGTTTTCCAGATGTTTCCAAGGGGCAACTCCTACCTGCAAGGGGCAATATGGAAGAAGGTGCTTTTCAAAAATGTGATCAGTGGGCGAGAACCTTCCCTACCCTCACCGCCCCCCCAATGCACACCGTGATGTATATATTATACAATATTTTGCGACAATATGCCAGAACATCATGACAATTTGAATTGTCTAAATATAAAAGTGTGAAAAAATTTACACGGTACTTCACACATATATCTAAGATTCTAGGAAAAATGGTCTGATACCACATTGTACTATCTGTGATAACATTGAGATCATGTAATTAAAGGTTTTATTGTATACATATGTATCAGGGGCAGAGGAAAGACTGAGGTTAAGCTCTAAATTTGGCATTTCGTGATGTTTGAGTGCTTAAAGCAACATTATAGTCGAACAGTTAACATCAATGTTTTTGCATTTAATAGAATATTTATAGTTCAAGTCAGCTTCAGCATCTCCCTAATTGTCTTATTGCCAGTTATCATCAGTTATGAAGCTAAAGACAGAATGGTATGTAGCAGAAATGTGCTGTTGTGGTAACAAGAAGCCTAAATCCCCCTTAGCTTTAACACCACAAATCAACAACCAAAAATGAAAGGTATGATTTTGCAGTTATTTATTCAGACTAGGTTCATGCTGGTAAAGAGAGCCCAGAATTCAGCCAAAAATGAGTATGATTTCACACACACAAAGCAACTCTTGGAGCAACTGTGCCCCCCTCCCACACACATGACAATTCTTGGAGCAACAATGCCCCTTTCTGAAGTGGCTAGTACTTGAAAAATAATTTGTTAGACTGCTTTCCAACACATGGAATACCATTTAAAATGAAAGTAGATCTCAAACACCTCAGCTGGTTAGCAACCAATAAGCTAGTTAATACTATGAATTTTTAACACTAAATTTCCAAAACATGTTTCTAAATATATTTTTAAATTCTAATCCATTCAGTTTTTATATATTTAAAGAATCCGTTGACTTTATTTAAGAAAATTTAAGTGATTTCTTCTTTCCTCTGTAATACCTCATTTGTCTTTTCATTTATGAGTCATGCTAGAAAATCAGCATACAGGTGATTTATGGAAAGGGTTATGTGTGTGGTAAGCTCAAGAACTAACACACAAAAATCAAAATTGTTATATTGTTCTATACTATAAAGAAATTATGTAGATATTTAATATGTTATTGACGTGTAACTTTCTTAATAAATATGGAAATTAGAAATGCTTCTAACATGCATCCCTAATGCAGAAACACAGAACACTTAATGAATTGGGGAGTGAATGAGAATCAGAAACTGAACTGAAACCTAGCTCCAGAGGGGTAGCTGTGTTAGTCTATTTCAGCAAAACAACTGAGTCCTGTGGAACTTTTAAACACTAACAAATTTATTTATCATATCAGCTTTGATGGACCCCATCTCACTTCATCAGATGTATGAAATGGAAAATGCCGCATATTAGATATACATATATAAATACAGAGAAGGGTGGGTCACAACGTCAATTCAAACAGTTCCAAAGGGAAGACTGCTAGCCTATCTCTACAAAGTAAATAAGTTGTTTTGATTCAAACATTGTGGAAGAGGGAAAACAAGAACTGGAACCCAAACTTCACATTTAACCCTTATATCTTTAGTGAGCTGAACCAAAACCTTGGATCTAGAACCAAATGTTGGGGAGTGCTATTCCACTACACAACCAGATACTGAAAATTTGAAAGTGAAGATAGGGTGAAGTCAAACTGTGTTTCTTAATGCTCTAACAAGTACATTCTAATACAATTTTTTCAGACTGTGCAGACAGCATTCTTAACATGACATTTCCTCTCATCTGCACCCGTTTCTTACAGGCACTTGGTCAGCTAATTAATTGTCACAAGTGTGTTTCACTTACTTGGAAAAGCCATCTCCAACATGTGCTGTCGTATTGAACTAGGTATTGCGAGTGAAGGGGGAATGATTTCTCCTAATATTTGGTTGGTAACTTGCTCTTGCTTGTTCCATCAGCCATGTATTGTTTATATACATTAGAAGCATTTAAAAGTACAAAAAATATGTTTCTTGTTGTTTTCTGTATGGGGGCAGGGGAGTGCATGAACACTGGAAGCAGCATGAAGGAGGGCTTTAATTTGGAAACTATAAGCAAGGCACCTGCCCCACACTGGACTGGAAAAGGTTAAGATGGGTTTGGGGGAGCCTATGCAATAGGTAGCCAATAGGAAGGGACTGTGTGGCAGCCAATCAGAGCCCAGGAGGCCAGTATAAAAAGAGAGCTGCAAAGCAGAGCAAGCACAGTGAATCCCAAGAGCTACAAGAGAGAGGACTCTCAGCACTCTGGACAGAGCAGTGGTGGGCTGCTGAGACTTGGCAGAGCTGAGTACCCTGAAGCAAGGGTGGAGAAAATACTGAGGCTACAGAGATGTGGCCCAGGGAAATCCGCAAAGGAGTTGTATGGAGACATAGCAGAAGCAGTTAGATGTACAGGGTCCCTGGGCTGGGACATGCTTCTCATGCTACTGAGCGGCTTCCTACCCTGGTCATCGTTGGCAGGACTGCAGTGGCCACAGTGGGAAGAGGTTGGAATAAAATGCAGGATCCTCTAGAAGGAGGGGAAATTGATTGACTGAGCCACAAGAAGAAGGGTCCAATGGAGGCAGGACACAGGGCAAGACACTACAGAAATGGATGTCTTCGCAGCTGAAAGCTGAGCCTCCAGGTAGCCAGCAGAGAGAACCAAGTCAGGAGGTCAAACCATGTTACAATGAGCTACATCCAAAGCCTATTATTACTCCCTGGGCTTTGGATCAAGCCCTTGGGTAACTTTACCCTATTTGAAGATTTCTTTTTAAATTCAAGGAACAGTGATATTGACCTGTTGCCGAAGAACGGCAATTCTTTTGCAGAGTTCAGAACAGCTTATATGGGAACTTCCTGAAGGGTATAAAGAACCATACTACTATGCATACTCCAGAATAAAAACTATTGGCTCTCTACAAAGAGTGTAAGTTAAACTGAATCAGAGCTCCTTGGGGCACAATTTAGAACAATAAGGATGTCTGGTTCAGAAAACAGTGAGTAGTTTGATTTAACTGAAGGATGCATAAGATCAATGACAATTTTATCTAGATAAAAAAGAAGTTCTGTTTCTAATCCTACAATTAGAAATTACCAAGTATTTACAATATTCAAGTTTTGTCTTTAAAAACAGCTGCATTTTATAAAATTTTCACAAGCAGCAGTAAAAGGCCTGAGCTGTAAAAATGTATGGTCTGTATCCTACATGCACCTTCTATTATGGAAATTCAAACCATGCAGAAAGATTTTAAAAAATCATGGACTTACCCCCAAAGTGAAACTTGATTCTGGGCCATTTTTCATCCCAAGTCCTGGTTTTCGTCATAAAAAAATTGCCAAATCACAGTTTTGCATAAAATGTGAATTTGAGATTCCTTAGGTTTAGATCCAAAAATGGATTTTCATACTGAAATTTTCCCTCTAAAATGTTATCACTGTTAAGTAAAACCCTGTAAAATTGCATAGATTTTTCACAAACTGAGACAATGTTTCAGGAGAGGGCCAGCTGTCAGATTTTTTCTTTACCTTCCCATAGGAACCAATAGAAATGGTGTCAGATGTTCAGGCAAGGATCAAATCTAGGCCCCTCAAAGAATTCTCATTAAAGAAAGGCCATGCCACAAAATTCAGCTGGTTTTACAGCTGTTTATGTAGCTTGCCATGGGAACTAAAGAAAAGCAACAGAAACATCAGACACAGCAAAGTGCAGACAGCATCGAGTGAAAATAAAGCCCATCCTTCGGCATTTTATTGGACTTTATGCTTCCTTAGCCCGCAGAAAGTTAATCAAGCTTTTAGAACAAAGAGTCTTTCCACAGTGTACCATTAGTTTAACACAACAATTTCAGTTCACAAACAGAGCAACCTTGAAAAGTCTAAGAACATATTAACATGAGTCCAGCTCTTAAAAACAAAGTTTACAGCATGCATAAGATTCTCAGTACAACTATAGTCTAGTGAGCTATATTTTTTTTAAACCCTTCCCAAAGTTTTGGCATAATAGTTCACTGTCCACAGGCCTTAAATCTGTTATACTTTCATAGAATCATAGAATCATAGGGTTGGAAGGGACCCCACAAGGTCATCTAGTCCAACCCCCTGCCAAAAAAAGCAGGACCACTCCCATTAGATCATCCCAGTCAGTGTTTTGTCCAGCTGGGACTTGAACACCTCCAGAGATGGAGATTCCACCACCTCCCTAGGCAACTTATTCCAATGCTTCACCACTCGCCTAGTAAGGAAGTTTTTCCTAATATCCAGCCTGGACCGCCCCAGCTGTAACTTGAAGCCATTGCTTCTCGTTCTGCCCTCTGTTACTACCGAGAACAGTCGAGCTCCATCCTCCTTGGAGCAACCCTTCAAGTAGTTGAAGGTTGCTATCAAATCCCCCCTCAGTCTTCTCTTCTGCAGGCTAAATAAGCCTAGTTCCTTCAGTCTTTCTTCATAGGGCTTGTGCTCCAGCCCTTTGATCATTTTGGTTGCCCTCCTCTGGACTCTCTCTAATTTGTCCATGTCCTTTTTGTAGTGGGGAGCCCAAAACTGGACACAGTATTCCAGATGTGGCCTCACTAGTGCAGAATAGAGGGGAATGATCACATGCCTCGATCTGCTGGTAACACTTCTTCTGATGCAGCCCAGTATGCCATTGGCCTTTTTGGCAGCAAGAGCACACTGCTGACTCATATCCAGCTTCCCATCCACCATGACTCCCAGGTCCTTTTCTCCAGTGCTGCTATTTAGCTGATCACTCCCCAGGCTGTAGCAGTACATGGGGTTTTTTCGTCCCAAGTGCAGGATTTTACACTTATCCTTGTTGAACCTCATGAGATTCCTCTTGGCCCACTGCTCCAGTTTGTCTAGGTCTCCCTGAATCCTGTCTCTGCCCTCTAGGGTGTCTACCGTTCCCCCCAGTTTGGTATCATCTGCAAACTTACTAAGTGTGCAATCTATCCCATCATCCAGATCGTTAATGAAAACATTGAACAGAACTGGCCCCAGGACCGACCCCTGGGGCACACCACTTGTTACTGCCTGCCAACTTGACATGGAGCCATTGATTCCTACACGCTGAAACCGTTGTTCTAGCCAGTTTTCTATCCACCTTACAGTCCATGCATCTAACCCATACTTCCTTAATTTGCCAATGAGAATGCTGTGGGAAACCGTATCAAAAGCCTTGCTAAAGTCAAGGTATATGACATCAACTGCTCTTCCCGCATCCACAAATCCAGTCATCTCATCATAAAAGGCGATGAGGTTGGTCAGGCATGATTTACCCTTGGTAAATCCATGCTGACTGTTCCTGATTACTCTACGTTCCTCCAAGTGTTTCAGGATGGATTCTTTGAGAAGCTGCTCCATGATTTTTCCAGGGATTGAGGTGAGGCTGACAGGTCTGTAATTCCCTGGATCCTCCTTTTTGCCTTTCTTGAAGATAGGTACTATATTTTCTTTTTTCCAGTCCTCTGGCACCTCCCCCGTTCGCCACGAGTTTTCAAAGATAATGGCCAACGGTACTGCTATCTCATCAGCCAGCTCCCTCAGCACCCTCGGATGCAGTTCATCCGGCCCCATGGACTTGTGCACATCTAGTTTCTTTAAGCAGTCCCTAACCTGACCTTCTGTCACCAAGGGCCTCTCTTCTTCTCCCCAGTCCCCCGTACCTAGTGTAGTGGGCTGGGAGCTGACCTTGCTTGTGAAAACTGAACTAAAGAAAGCATTGAGCACTTCAGCTTTTTCCTCATCCTCTGTCACGAGGATGCCTGCCCCATTCAGTAAGGGACCTACACCATCCCTGATCCTCTTCTTGTTATTGATATACTTGTAGAACCCCTTCCTGTTATCCTTCACATCCCTTGCTAGTTGCAACTCCATTTGTCCTTTGGCCTTTCTGATTTTATCCCTGCAGTCCCGAGCAATGTCTTTATATGCCTCCTTAGTCATCTGTCCTAGCTTCCACTTCCTGTAAGCGTCCTTTTTATGCTTCAACTCAGTGCAGAGCTCTCTGTTAAGCCACAGTGGGCGCCTTCCACATTTGCTGTGCTTTCTCCTTATCGGAGCTAGCTAGTAAAGAAACTTGTTAGTCCCTTGTGTCAGTGCCTTTCCCAGTCTACTAGACAAGGCTGCTTCTCATGCTACTGAGCTGCCCTTCTTTGGGATTACAGAGCAGTTTAGCTGAGGCAGCTCTAATAACATCTGCAGCAAACTAAATGGAACTGCCATCCACATCTACAAGTGCAATGCCTAGTGCCCAAGGGTGCATGGGTCCAGAACAGTAAAATGTGCACAGGTGGTCAAGTATCAGGGAGGTCAACTAGTGTAAAAAGGAGTTCAGGGCAAGGGTCAGAGTTCTTGCAGGGATCAGTAGCTGAAAGATCTCAACCAATCCAAGGGGCCAGATCTTTGGCTATGTCTACATCTACTTTATTAGTTTGGACTTGCTAGTCTGAACTAAAAAAGTCCAAGGCTAGTCCAAACTAACCTCAGGCTAGTTTGGACTAACTGTGGCTTTTTAGTTTGAACTAGCCATGCTTCCTAGGACAACATCTGAGGTTTACTGGGTGCTTGGCCTATGAACAGGAACACAGTGTACTATCATTTTGGATCTCTTGGATGGTGCGGCCTGTGACAGCTACTCTCCAGAGTGCTCCCAGGCTGTCCTTTTGGAGGATCTCCTAGTAACACACAGGACTGTCTACTAGCCCCAGCTCTCTAGACCTCAGTTCTAGGCCCCAGGTCCTTACATCTTGATAACCTTCAATTCAAGTGGAAATTAGGTTAAATTTTAAAAGATAAATATAAGAATACTGTAAAGAGGCTGCAAGATGGCTGCCCCCGCAGAACTGCCACTCAAGCAGGAAAGTAAGAGGCGGGGCAGGAAGTATAAAAGCCTGGCCGGGGAGCTCAGTACAGCCCTGGCTACTGAAGGAAGAGGATGACCCCATCCAGGCTCCTCAGTCTCAGCCTTTCCTCTGGCAGCAGAGACATGGGCATACCCACCAGCCTCCAGCCCTATACCACGATGGCTGGCTTGGGCATCCCATGGTGGGTGCCCAGTGGGAAGACCCCCCCCGTCACGTAAGATGGACAGGCCGTGGCCACCCGAACCGTGGCACCCCCCAGGTTACCATGAAGGTCTGGAATCCTGGGAACGGACCTCCCCACCTATGGGAGAGGACCTGGAGGAACTGCCCCTGGCTCCACCCAACGTGGACCCCTCCACAGGAGAGGACCTGGAGGAACTACCCCTCACCCTTGACCATGGGGAGCGGCTGGAACCGCCCCCGGAGGAGATGGTGGTTGCCCCAGAACTTCTGGACCTGCCACCACCAGACACCTGGGAAGGCTTTTACTCCGTACCCGTCAGTGAGTACTCCAACACCATCAAGGAGGGCATAGACCAGGTACTAATGGGAGAGGGGGAGGGCAGTAGCCCATGGGAAGTTCACCCCATACAGGGGTCAGCGTGTTGCTGTTGGAACCCTGCTGACCCTGTTGACTGCATGTCTGGCCACTGTTAGGGCCCTGGGCTGGGACACAGTGGAGTAGGGTGGACCTGTGTCCTCCCTCCTCCTCTCCCCTTTTCGTCGGGACGTCGACTCCAACTATTCCCTGACCTCATTGGACCCCTGACTGCATCAAGACTCGCTGACTGAGCGCCCTGGTAAGGGCCTGGGGCTACAGGCGAACTGTCTTAACCGGCCCCTAGACTGCTAGTCACCCCCCTCGCGGGGCTAAGACGAACTACACACTCTTCCCTGGGCTGAAGGGCGGCGTTACAGAACTGCCTGAGTGAATAATTCCCCAAATTGCCCACCAGGGGGTGGCCGCCTGGTAAGGCAGACAGAAACCCCGCTTACAAATACCTACCATCCTGTAGGGACAAAATTAGAAAGGGCAAACTACAAAATGAGCTGTAATATAAAGAATAATAACTACAATATAAATAATAATTTTAAATGCATTTTACGGATTTATGGGAAGCAAAAGGAAGCGTAGTGTAGACTCATTGCTAAATGAGGAGAGAAAGCCAGTAATAGAAAACACAGCAATGATCAAAATGTTAAATGACATTTTTGTTTCAGTTTTCACCAAAAAAGTTAGCAGTGATTGGACAAGTAACATAGTGAACATTAGTGTAAATGGGGTAGGAACTGAGGCTAAAATAGTAAAAGAAAAAGTAAAGAATTACTTAGACAAGTTACCAAGTTCCAAATGGGCAGCTGTGTTGCTCTAGTTCAGTAAAACCAACAAGGAATCCTATGGCACTTTAAGACTAACCACTTTATTTATTGCATGAGCTTTTGTGGGAGAAAATTCCCCTTCATCAGGCATTGTAAATTCCCCCATCTTCAAAGCTTCTAACAAAGTGGGATTTTCTCCCACAAAAGCTCATGCAATGAATAAATTTGTTACTCTTTAAGCACCACAGAACTCCTTGTTTGTTTTACTAGACAAGTTAGATGTCTTCAAGTCAGCAGAGCCTGATGAAATACATCTTAGAATACTAAAGGAACTGGCTGAAGAGATCTGAGCTACTAGTGATTATCTTTGAACACTCATGGAGGAAGGTGAAATCCAGAGAACTGGGAAAAGGAAAACATAGTACCTATCTTTAAAAAGAGGAATAAGGGCAACCCAGGGAATTACTGCCAGTCAGTTTAAGTTCAGTACACGGAAAGATAATGGAGCAAATAAACAATCAATCAGTCTTTAAGCATACAGAAGAAAATATGGTGATTCACAACAATCAACATGAATTTGTCAAGAGCAAATGTCAGACCAATCTAATATCCTTCTTTGAAGGGAAACAAGCATTGTAGATCAGGAAGGAACAATAGATGTGATACATCTTAATTTTAGTAGAGCTTTTAATGCTCTCTCACATGAATTTCTCATAAATGAATTAGATATACATAGCCTAAATGAAACTTCTACAATGTGGGTGCACAACTGGCTGGAAAACTATACTCGGCAACTAGTTATCATTTGTTCACAATTGAGTTGGATGGGCATATCAAGGGGAATCAAGCAGGTATCTGTCCTGAGTCCTGTTCTATTCAATGTCTTCATAAATTATTTGAATAATGACAGAGAATACCCTTACAAAGTTTGCTGACAATACCAAGCTGAGAATCGTTGCAAGAACTTTGGAAAACAGGATTAGAATTTGAAATGATCTTGACAAACTGGACTGAATTAAATAGAATGAAATTCAATAACGACAAGTGCAATATACTTAGGCAAGAATAATTATACACATACAAAATGGGAAGAGACTGCCTTCAAAAGAATGCTGCAGAAAGGATCTGATGGTTATTGCAGATCATAAACTATATATAGGTTAACAATGTAATACTGTTGCAAAGAAAGTTAATATAATTCTGCGATGTATTAGCAGGAGGGTTGTAAGTGAGACAAGGGGCACGTCTACACAGCACTTATTTCGAAATAACACTCGTTATTTTGAAATAAAATGATTTGATCTACACGACGTTCCCTTATTTCGAAAGCACAGACCTCGTCCTTTCGAAATAAGGATCGTCATCCCAAAAAAGTAAAACCTACCCCCCCCCGAAATGACCGTTATTTTGAAACTGATGTTTCGAAATAACAGCATTAGACCTGTTGTTTTGAAATAACACCGTTGTTTCGAAACAATGGTTCGAAACAGCGGATCCATTGGTGTTATTTCGAAACATCCATTTCGAAATAACGGTCTTTTTGATCCCGCAGTTTCCCTTATTTCAAAAGGAGCCCTTTTGAAATAAGGGTTTTATTTCGAAATCGGTCCTTTCGAAAGGACCGATTTCGAAATAAAACGGGCTGTGTAGACGTGCCCAAGACGTAATCTTTCCACTCTACTCAGCATTAATAAGGTCTCAACTACAGTACTATGTCCAGTTCTCAGCAAAACATTTCAGGAAAGACGTGGACATACTGAAGAAAGTCCAGAGGAGATCAACAAAAATAAAGTGTAGAAAATATGGTGTGTTACAAAGGATTGGAAAAAAAATTGGTATGTTCGGGCTCAAGAAGACAGAGGGGAACATAATAATAGTCTTCAAATATGAAAAAGAGTGCTATAAGGAGGAGGGTAAATGGTCCTCCTTAACCACTGAGAACAAGACAAAACGTAATGGTCTTCAATTACAGCAAGTGAGATTTAGGTAAGAAGTTTTTCCTAATGTCCAAACAATAAGGATAGCCGAGGACTGGAGTAAATTGCTTGGGGAAGTTCTCCACCACTGGCAGTTTTTAAGAACAGGTTCTACAACCACCTGTCAGGGTGGTGTAGAACAGTGGTTCTCACTAGAGGGACACAGAAGTAGTCTAGGTGGGAGGCAGGGTTCTCAACAATTACTAAGAATTCACTCTCCTTCCCACTTATCCGCAGTGCCCACCTGACCCAGTATCATTATATATAAACTGTAGCAGTAAAATTTATACTCAACAGTATTATTACAATTTTCAGCTACTAATGGAATTATTATTTTTGTTTGTGTTTTAAAACTATTGCAATAAAATTTACTCCCAACAATACTACTGCAATTTTTATGTCCTTAAAACTTACCATAAATGATAGATATAATACCAGAATGCCCATAAACATATAAATGTCCTCAGAAGAAGTGGACTTTTTGGATCTATCATGGTGGGTGTGGCTACACTTACAGCAGAATTCGAATTGATGAAAGCTGACTTAGAATTGGTCAAACCTCATTTGACTTCGAAGTCAGGGTCAATCTGAAGCAAGTAATTCGAACTGACCCAGTATGGCCATGTCAATTCGAATTCACTGTTAGTTTGAATTAGCCACAGCTTGATTTTTCCCTATACAATAGTGCCCCCTACCAAATTCGAACTAGCAAGTCCTGTTCATGGACATGCCAATTCGAATTGGATTTTCTAGTGTGGCCATGTCAATTCAAATTGACTAATTTGAATTCAGTAAGTCAAACTGAAACTCTAAGTGTAGACATAACAGGTGGGACCAAGGTTCTTTGAGTGACTGGTGGGATATAAGATATGAAAGGTTGAGAACCACTGGTCTACATAATATTTAGTCCTGCCTCAGTAGAGGGGACAGGGCTAAATGACCTCTCAAGGTCCCATCAGTCCTACGTTTCTATGAAGTCAAAGGAGCTGTCTCTGTGGACTGCAGCTGTGGCAGTCTACAGGGTAAACCTGTCCCAGAGCTTTAAATGTCAAAACCAGCACTTTGGGATCCCTCTGGAAGCCCATATAGAATCATACTGTTGGAAGGGACCTCATGAGGTCATCTAGTCCAACCCCCTGCCAAAAAAAAAGCAGGACCACTCCCACTAAATTATTCCAGCAGAGTTTTATCCAGCCAGGCCTTAAACATCTCCAAAGATGGAGATTCCACCACCTCCCTAGGTAGCCCATTCCAATGCTTTACCACCCTCCTAGGAAGAAAGATTTTCCTAATATCCAGCCTCAACCTCCCCAGCTGCAACTTGAAACCATTGCTCCTTCTTCTGTCCTCTGTTACTACTGAGAACAGCTGAGCTCCATTTCCTCCTTGAAGCATCCTTTCAGGTAGCTGAAGGTTGCTATCAAATCCCCCCTCAGTCTTCTCTTCTGGAGGCTAAATAAGCCTAGTTCCTTCAGTCTTTCTTCATAGGGCTTGTGCTCCAGCCCCTTGATTGTTTTTGTTGCCCTCCACCGGACTTTTATCTAATTTGTCCACGTCCTTTTTGTAGTGGGGAGCCCAAAACTGGACACAGTATTCCAGATGCAGCCTCACCAGTGCAGAATAGAGGGGAATGATCACATCCCTCGATCTCCTGGCAATGCTGCTTCTGATGCAGCCCAGTATGCCATTGGCCTTTTTGGCAGCAAGAGCACACTGCTAACTCATATCCAGCTTCCCATCCACCAGGACCCCCAGGTCCCTTTCTATGGTGCTGCTACTTAGCTGATCGCTCCCCAGCCTGTAGCAGTGCATGGAGTTTTTCCATCCCAAGTGCAGAACTTTGCACTTGTCCTTGTTGAACCTCATGAGATTTCTATTGGCCCACTGCTCCAATTTGTCAAGGTCTTCCTGAATCTTCTCCCTGCCCTCCAGCATGTCTACCATTCCCCCCAGCTTGGTGTCATCTGCAAACCTACTGAGTGTGCAATAAATCCCATCATCCACATCATTAATGAAAATATTGAACAGAACTGGCCCAAGTACCGACCCCTGGGGCACACCACTCTTTACTGGTTGCCAACTAGACACAGAGCCATTGATTCCTACATGCTGAAATCATTGATCTAGCCAGTTCTCTATCCACCTTACAGTCCACACATTCAATCCATAGTTCCTTAATTTGCTGACGAGAGTGCTGTGGGAAACTGTATCAAAAGCCTTACTAAAGTCAAGGTATATCACATCAACAGCTCTTCCCATATCCACAAATCCAGTCATCTCATCATAGAAGGCAATGAGGTTGGTCAGGCATGATTTACTCTTGTGAATCCATGCTGACTGTTCCTGATCACTCTATTTTCCTCCAAGTGTTTCAGGATGGATTCTTTGAGAATCTGTTCCATAATTTTTCCAGGGATTGAGGTGAGGCTGACAGGTCTGTAATTCCCTGGATCCTCCTTTTTGCCTTTCTTGAAGATAGGCACTATATTTGCTTTTTTCCAGTCCTCCAGCACCTCCCCCATTCGCCATGAGTTTTCAAAGATAATGGCCAGCGGTACTGCTACCTCATCGGCCAACTCCCTCAGCACTCTCGGATGCAGATCGTCCGGCCCCATGGACTTGTGCACATCCAGCTTCTTTAGGTAGTCCCTAACTTATGCAGCCAACCCAGAGCACTGGTGCTATATGTTCCTTACAACGCCTTGCTTAATAAGCAAGCTGCTGTATTTCTGTAGTCCTTTCAGTTTCTGAACAGCCTCAGAGTACAGCCCAAGCACAACATATTACAATGGGCATGGATAAATGTATCAAGGATTTCATCCAAAGCAAAAAGTAAAATGCCAGATCCTCAGCAGATATAAATCACTGTAGCTCCACTAGATTCTAACACTGAATCAAAGCATATTGGAGCATCTTCTACACGGGAAAAGGTGGGAAAGAATTATAAAAATGCTTCTTAAAGAAAATCCACCTCATGCTAATATGCAACAAGTAAGTCAAGGTAAAAAAGAAGCTTGTGATAGGCAGCTAGCTTCACTTTATCTGTGGTGAAACAATGTCTCTCTCAATAACAACACATAATACAGAGTTCTTCTGAAGATTACTCCTAGGTCTGACTGGCAGAAAAAATGCCATGACATTGAGTATGAGTTTCTTTTGGAGGAAACATTGACAATAGGGAACACTTGTCCCTTGGGAGAGTGAGGAACTAGGTGACTTCATTGGTCTTTTTCAACCTCTAACATCTATAATTATACAATTTCCAAGGAAACAACTTGTTAAACAAGCCAGATGAGGAAATTGACTATGAGCCAACATAAAGATGGATATTTTTGTAGTTTCTTTTCTTGAGTGGGCCAGATGGCTGGTTCTTCTCTTAAGTTACTATTTCTATACCTAAAATAGAAGGAAAATTCTGTATAAAGAGGATAATTTCTGAGTCCTGTTGGGAAAGATAAACAAAACCTCAAAATTCCATATTTTTTTTTTATGCATTCATCTTTACTGTTAATGCATTTAAAGCTTGAGAATAGTAACTTTCCTCTTTCACTGTATTTCATCCTCCTGTTTTGCCTGTGAAAAAAGGTATAGGTGTGGCATTATTTCTATACCACAATAAAATATGACAGCATAGAAGCTAACAGAGGGACTGGAATGTCACTGTATTGTCATGGCTATAGACAAATAATGTTCTTTAAATGCAGCTTGGCTATCTTTGGAAATCCTTGGCTATCTTCAATCCTGCTGGCTCAGGATGATGCAAATTGTATGCCAATTTTTTGTCAACAAGGACCCCTATTCCGCAGGGTTCTGGGAGATACATCCTGCTCTCAAAAAAAAAAAAAAAGCAAGGAGTCCTCTGACACTTAGGCTATGTCTATACTAGCAAATTAGTTAGAATTAAGGAGCCTTATTCAAACTAATTTGCACCCTATCTACACTAAGCTTTGCCTGACTTGAACAAAAATTTTTCCTTTGAACTAAGCAAAGCTTAGTTCGAACTACTTAGTTCAGCTGGTTAGTCTGAACTAACTGCTTAGTTTGCATTTATTTCAAAATTTAGTTCAAACTAGCACAATGTAGATATGCTAGTTCAAACTAAATAAGCTCAAACTAGCAGTTAGTTCAAAGTAGTTCAAACTAAGCATGGTTTTTTAGTTCAAACTAACTTTTAGTTCTAACTACCCATACTTTTTTAGTTCAAACTTAAAAGTTAGTTCAAACTAAAAACAGTGCTTCCAGTTCAACCTAAAAAGTTAGTTCAAACTAAAACCCATGCTTAGTTTGAACTACTTTGAACTACTTAGTTCAGACTGAAAATTGTGAACTAAGGCTTTAGATGTAGACATAGCTTTAAAGACTAACAAATTATCGCATGAGCTTTTGTGGGAGAAAATCCCACTTCATCAGATGCTTTGTAGATGGGGGAACTTAGGCTATGTCCACACATACATCATTATTTCGAAATAACCCAATTTTAAATGACTTATTTCAAAATAAAGTCCTTATTTCAAAATAAGTTAATTCAAATTAAGTTTGTTAATTCAAATTAAGGGAAAGCCTGCTTTCGAAATAGGTGTTTCAAATGGTTATTCGAAACAAGGCCATTCAGACATGTTGTTTCGAAACAGTTGTTTTGAAACAATGGTGTTGTTTCGAAACAGTTGTTTTGAAACAATGGTGTTGTTTCGAAACAACGTGTCCGAACGCTGCTGTTTCGAAACAATTGTTTTGAAACAACAGCTATTTCGATTAGATGAGAGGTTTAACGGTTTCAAAATAATGGCATGTCCACACAACGCACCGCTTCTTATTTTGAAACAACCTCTGTTCTTTCAAAATCAGAAGCCTGTGTGAACATACCCTTATGGAATGGGAGCAAAAGAAATGCAAGGATGTGTAAGTCATGGGATCATGAAAGCTCATGCAACAAATAAATTTGCTAGTGTCTAAGTGCCACAGGACCCCACGCTGATTTTGCAGAACTAGACTAACACATGACTATCCCTTTGGTTCCTGCTCTCAGCTGAGGTTTTTATTTCTACTGCCAGCTCTTCCTGGGTCATGTCAGGAGAGGGCATATTTACTTTCTGCTTTGGCCTCCATAAAATTCTGTAGCCATAGTTCTCCCAATTCCCACATATGCTGAATTATCCCTTAAAGTATAAGTGAATCTAGACCCTTACTTATCTGGTCTGACCACAGCATTCAAACTGGCAGGTTAGCTTTTACCAACTAGTATCTGAACTGAATTTTAATTGACACATTGTTCAAATCAAGATGGATGTTCATTTAATGCAGTGGCCTGTTAAGTAATCTGATCTACTTCTGAATTGCTTATGTTTATACTGACCATACTTAAATGATTTTAAGTGAAATTTAAATTATCCAATCATTATAATCCTAAGACTTTATCATAAATACCAGTGTAGGTGGCACATTTTGGAAATAAATTCTACTTTAAAGTGGAGACTTAGATAAGCTACCAGACCAAATAACTCATACAAGTCAACTTAGATACAATCATTTAGTTCATGGTGCTAAACCACTGTGTTGGGACACATTACTTTGTCACCAGAGTGATAAGTGTGTCAGAGAGCTGAGGAGATGGCTGGATTTGACCAGAAAGGAGTGGGCTCGTATGTCATGTAGAGTCTCAATATGCTGCCAAGTGTGTTGCAACCCACAAAAGGTTGAGAACCACTGGCTTCGTCTACTAGTGTTACTTTCTAATTTAGAAATTTCTGTTTTGTTTTTACAGAGACACCAGAGATGAAATTTAAAAAAACACACACCTCCTTCACGGTAAATTTTGTTTCTAAATGCTAACTTTAAAAAAACCGCTACTTTCAGTATTTGCTAAGAACACAAAATGACGCACAGCCTATGAAAACATAATGAATAGGATTGTCTTGTATATTCAGTCTTTTTTAACTGCACACACTGAGCCAAATTCTGCTGCTCATTATACCTGCACAACCACAGTGAAATTAATTGTAATTTTTACTGCTAATGCCTAAACATTTAACCATTCTCTTTGATTCAAACATGAGTGGGAAGCATAGCACAGAAGTGACAATATAGCTACACTCCTCAAGGTGGGACTTTCAGAGAGGTGAGCAGTTGCTCACAGTGGATTGAGTAGATCTTCATGAAATGATTCTTCTCATTTCTTACATGAGTCAATGAGCAGTGAAATAGCTAATAAAGTTGACACTTAAAGTACCATCATTGGCATCTGTCCTGACAACCAATGAGTTCACATCAAAGAGTTATTTTTTTAGCCTCTCTGCAAACTTAGGCAGCTATTACAGCATTGCCTGCAGTCAAACCCTTTCTTCAAAAATTCTCCTTCAGTGAAAGACTTTTTTGGAAAGAAGGACTGAAGAATTTACAGGACAATCACACACACTCCAGAAGCAGGACATGCCCATACTTTGGAAAATCCTGTTTTAAGGAATGCAGCATGCTCCTTGCCATGCAGTTTGACAACAGCAACAATGGTGTAAGGGTTAAGAGAGATTTTTCCTCTGCTTACTCCCTGCTCTGCAGTTTCCAAGAAGCATCTTAGTAGCAGCTGCTGCTCCTCTGAGTGCAGGGGCTGCACCTGGGATTGGCCCTTCACCCCTCCCCACTGCAGTGCACTCACTTAAGGATCCATCAGAATTTGTGCTGTATGTTGATTTTGTCTGACCATCCAAGCAGTTCAGTGGTGGAGTGCTGCAGCCGCACAGTTTGGCCTCCAATTAAATCAATGTGCCGAATTCTGGCTGCAGGCATGTGACTACTCAATTGTCAAATGAGCTCTGGGACTGAATTGGATAATGTGTCCCCAGTTCAGAACACAGCAGTCTGTCTGCTGAGCAATGGGATAGACAGTGAGATAGATGAGGCATTCACTGCAATTAAGACAGCGTATTACACTGATACGTCAGACCTAAACTGTGACCCTTATTGCGAGTGTTCATGCTCAGCTGCCACAGTTTGATTTCTGCTACTGGAAAGCTATTAATCTCTGAATAAATTAGACTCTTGTGCTTTGGCACAATGAGGGAATGATATGCCAGATCTCTGGCCTCTATGCAGCTTCTTTGCACAGCTCTGCCAGTGCTGAGGGATCATAATGTCCGCCTACCGGAAAATTGCCCTGGAGAAAGGCTGCTCAAAAACATGCCAGACTCGGAACCAATCCCCAGCTGCCATCTACACCAGGTTGGGCGGTGAAGGTGGTGTAAATCTATTTTTATCCCTCTAGGGTCCCAAACTGAATGCAACTGAGTAGGACTTGAGAACTAAACACTTCATATTTTTTTGTGAGGAAGAGCCCACTTCTTTCCTGCTGGTTGTACACCAGAGCTACTCTATTGGCTTCAGAACAGTTGCTCCAGATTTACACCAGTGTAAACCAGAGGAGAATCAGGCCATTTACCTCAAAAATATAAATGGGTTCTGCTCTTGTCTGACCAAAAATCAGGAGTAAAGCATTTGGGTGAAGAGGTACAGATAATGCTTATGGTATTTTGGGACCCATTACACAGTTACGAATAATGACCTGAATCCTCACATCCTCATCTGCAAAAGAGCCTCACTTGGTACACCTGAGGGGGAACACGAGTGACAAAGGTAATTTTAAGGCCTGGTATGTACTACAACATTATGTCAATGCAAGGCAATTTATATCAGCTTTGTCGGGCATGTGTCTACCCTCAAATTAGTCTCCCACCTTTGTTTCACCAAATAGTAAAGTCTCCTTGAGCTGCATAGTGCTGTGGGTGATGTACCCATGTGTCATCACTGAATTACTTATGTTGACCCTAACTGTTTTCCAGAAGCAGTTCATAATGTCCCACTCTAACTGCTCTGGTCACCCATCTCCACTGCTCAGGAGTCACAGAGATCAGATGCTCCTCCCACCATTTAAAGCCCTGCAATTTTTTTTAAAATTCCTTTTCCTGATTGCCTGGGTGATGTACCTAGGCGCTCTCCCTTGTGAAGTGCAACAGGCCAGCTCAGGAATCAGTCCCAGCTTTGGAACTCAGGATGCTCCTTTCTGACTCAGCCCTCCAGTCAAGTCACTATATGCCTTCCCTTTCGTGGTATTGAAGTCTCTCTATATGAAGTAGTGGTTTTGCCTTCACTGCCTTGACCATGTCACTCCTCCAGTGGCTGGGAGGGGAACTCAGTCTCATCCGCTGCTTCACATTCCAGTCCAGGGACCTTATCCCTAGTATCAGTGACCTGCTCACTCCCAGGCAACGTTACTCTTCTCCTGCACTCCTTCCTACTTCTCACCTCTGCTTCCTGGCTCCCCACATTGACCAGCCCAAACTCCATCCTCCCAGGGAGTAAATGAACACCACCTAACACTGTTCCTCCAAAACACCTTCCTTATGTCAGGAGTAACTACAGATTATTTCCCCTGAAGCCCCTTTCTGCTGCCAGCTTCCAATTTTTATACCAACATTGCCTGTTCCTTCTCAGCTGGGCTCCACCTCCAATCAGCCTTTCCAGTCCACGATCTCCTTCACGCGCACCCTTTCAAGTTAATTGGCCCACTTCTCAGCCCCATTAACTTCCCATCACATACACAGTGTCACACAACTCTTAGGATCAATCACAACAAAAATAATAGGTGTGTTGGCATATATTCCTTCATGTACAGCAATACCACACAGTTCCTACCAAGCCACAAATGAGCAAGAGCAGGCAGAGAACACTATAATATCACACATTACTCTGGTTCACTGTTCAAATGGTCTTTCAAAGCCTTCCTGAGCTGCATAACTCCATACTGAGCTCTTTTAATAGCCCCATATCTGGCTGTTCAAATTCTGCAGACAACTGCTCCAGCTTTGCCCACCACCCAGTGGAAATGTTTCCCCTTATGCGTCACACCTATTATACAGGACACAACAGAAAGCTATAACTAGGGGAATATTTTTCTCACTGAGGTCCAATCTTGTGAGTAAATATTGTCAGAGACCCTTCAAATAACCAAAAGCACATACTGCACCTGCTGAGCCATAACTGACCCTTTCTTTTAGGTGCCAATGGTATGGCTTCCTGGGTCAAGGAGTAGGCTGGATTCTCCAGTATCACTATTGTCATTTCAACATGCTCAATGATAATCTACCAGATGGAAAAGAAAGTCCGTGCTTGCAGCTTTCTCAACAGTCCTGTGTCCTTAAAGATGAGTCTCTTAAAGCTAGTCATATGCCTACCCTGACCAACCTACACTGATGCCAGTGAAGTGTTCCTGGTGACTCACCAATGCTCATATAAGCAGAGAAGTGCCTTTTCTGTTCATGCACTTGGTCATGCCAAATACTGGCAACTGCATAACTGCAAAGCCATTCATTACATCCTACAATTGCCAAGAGTCACTGTCCTCCTTAACTTGAGATAAATGATAATCCTACACATTTGCAACACAATGGCTCCCTGGGGTAGGTTTCCCAACTCCAAATTGATTTGAATGACTGACTGGTAGCAATCTGGCACTGCAAATGTCAGAAATGTGATTGCCACTCGCTTCTAGTATGCTTGATCCTGTCATGAGTGTAAGAGACTCTTGTGGTCCCTTCCAGTCCTATGTCTCTGCGATGCTCACAATCCCAAACCAACATTACAAGGTGGTCCTTCCAGTCAGTGTTTGTTTCTCTGATCCAGAAGTGATGCTCCACTGCCTGCAGTTGCTCTGTGAATGCCACCAACAACCTTGAATTTGTTCTCACTATGCCGCACAGCAATATGTCCTTCAAGGAATCTTCATGTTCCTCACACATTCAATTATTTTTGTGATTCTGCAAATACTTCAGGATCATGCACCTTGTCTTTGCAACACTCATGACAATAGTGCAGAGCTGTGCAGGCTCCATCTTTCTGTCAGAGAAGGTAGCCAGCAAGGAGGGCCACACAAGTATGTGGGATTTTGAAAAAAACGTGTAAAAATTATGGAACACAGATAATATTGGAGGATGGAAACAACTGCAAACTGATAAATTGACCAATCATTCCTGCGTGACTCATCATGCATTGCCAAAACTTCCCAAAAGACAGTACACTGCACATAGTTGAGTTGCACAGGGGGCTGCGAACCCACAGTGCACTGTGCTCTGCATCAGTACAAGCACTCCTGGTGCACATGCACACTGCTGACACAAGAAGTCACATATATACACACACAAGCAATTTACTAACTTCAGTGGCTGTATAGCAATGTAAATTGAGTCAACCTAAATTTGCAATGTGGACATGACTTAAGTCTGCTCAAGAGTAATCCACAGCTAGCCGTTTTAGCCAGTTTCCCATCCCCGTTGCACCACCAGACCTAGTGAAGCCAAAGATATGAATTAAAACTGATATATTAAAGATATTTAAGATTTGTTTCTCCTCCTCTGTGCCCCATGTGTTGTTATGCAGAACAACAGTGAAGATTCAGCAGACAAGATGTGGCGCACACTTTTTCATTTTTACAGTGAATTTCTATTTTTGGAAATGCCTTGTCTCACATAACAACATGCTGCTGCCACTTGTGCTCCTCCCCCTTTGAGAGTTTCTGTGTATATATTCTGTGTGTGTGTGCGTGTGCGTGTTCTGTAAGTTCCCCCTCTTCAAAGCGTCTGATGAAGTGGGATTTTTCTCCCACGAAAGCTCATGTGATAAATCTGTTAATCGTTCATTGCCACAAGACTCCTTGCTTGTTTTGCTTTAGTAGACTGACATGGCAGCCCATTTGGAACTTGTGTATATATTGTAGCACTGTGACCACAAGCTAGACAAATCTTGAGCCTCTTAGTACAATAGGTGAAGCTGTAACTCTCCTGAAGTCAATGAAGTGTACTGACTTCAATGGAGTTACAGCAGGAATGAATTTGCAACAAGGAAACAGCTTGAATGTACCTTAAATTTACAGACAATTATTAATTTACCTATGACAATCAGTACTGAAGTACTGAGGCATCGCTGGCACTGGGCACCCGGTGCATGTGCCCCGAATCCCAGCGCTGGTGCCCCTGGATTGGGCCGGAGATCCAGGGCCCAGCTACCGGTGGCTGCGGTGGCCCCATCCCCGGCCGGGGATCTGGGGCCTGGCCGCCTGCAGCGAGGAGTCTCGGGCCTGGCCACCTGCGGCCACTTCTGGCCCCATCCCCCTCTGGGGATCCGGGGCCTGGCCGCCTGCAGCCACAGTGGGGAATCCAGGCCTGGCCACCCCCGGCAGTGGCAGCCCCATCCACAGCCGGGAATGCGGGATCCCACCGCCTGCAGCTGCTTCCAGCCCCGTCTCCAGCCAGGGATGCAGGGCCTAGCCACCTGCGGTGGCGCAGCGGCTTCTGGCCCTGTCCCCAGCCAGGGAGTGGGGCCCGGGCCCGGGCCCGTGCCCCAGGTCCCTCCCCGGGCCAGCGACACCCCTGCTGAAGTAGGTTTGAGTTGAAACTCCTAGGTTAAGTGAGTGTTAATAGCAGGAAAACTTGTCTATAAGGAAAAAAAACTATAAATGGAGGTACTCTTGCTATAACAACTGAGAATTATATTTTAATAATCATTAACCAGTGTGTTTATCAGACACCTTATGCGTATTCAACCCTTGGCACTTTGGAAAAGATTTCCTTGGACTAATTAAGACAAAATCCAGAGGAGATTAACATCAGAAGATCCCAGCCACCTAATGCCAAGAGATTTGAGACTTCATAGATCTTTATATACTATTTAAGGCTGCCAGTTTCATGTTCTAATGACAGTTGCCTTTTGGCTCCTGTCACAACAGACAAAAGCAAAGCAGGATGAGATAGTGATGAGACCAACTGGTGCAGAATTTGACTCACATCTTTCCCAGAAGTTTCCTGCCCTTCCCATATATTTTTTTTATGTATATATATCCAATAATATTGCCATCAAGGGAACCATTATGGGATTTTCTTTATTCTTGCAAGACACAATAGATGGTGCTGGGGTTATGATTGTATCAGCATTTCCATGATATCCCCTGTTTCTCAGAAATTCATAAATTTTTCTATAAAGGAGGAGGAGGAGGCGGCTCTGCAGAGTGAAAAGGGTACTATGTTAATGAGTATGCTACTGATATAAAAACCTATCTAGCTACAACAGATTGATTGAGACCCTCAGAGGGAGGATGGGCAGAGGAAAAAACTGCCACTCTAATACAGGGAAGAGAGTAAGCGTAGATCAATGGGCCCTACTCTTCAGGCAAATTGCAAACATTAATAGTTATTTTAATTGTTTCTGATTTAATAAACTTGCATGCTGATCTGTTTCAAAGATCCAAATCTGGGTATAAAGAGACAATAATGAAATATTAAAATCTTGGGCTTTTGCTTTCCTATTGCAGGCAGCTGTGACAGAGCCATGGAAGTCCCCCAATTTCTACCCAAAATTGCTCACATGGTAATAAGGAAAAGATGATACACCTGATCAAAAAAGCCATGTAGGCAGTAAAGGCTTGCAAAATAATTTTTAAAACATACTACAAAACACGAGAAGTTTTCCAGGATATGTCCCAGAAGCACTCCTCATCTGTAAGCCTTCTTTATCTGTCAGTTTTTACACACCTTTTGTTTTTTGGGTTTTTCAACATTTTACAGGGGGGACCTGATTTATCTAGCAGTGTCATTTTTCAGTTTTCCAGAATAGAAAGCAAATTTTAACGTATTGATGAATTGTCAAATCCTATCCAGTTGTAAGGGTTCTCCCATAACTGGACAAAAATATTGCTGTAATTTACATATGCATATGTCCCAAAGTCCTTGGGTTACAGGTCAGCTTGAAGCCAATGAATCTCCCAAAGCATTTTTCTCAGCTGTAGTTAAGGAGACATTGATAGTTATGTGATGCAAATGCTGCTTGAAGAGAATGAAAGTATAAATTGCTTGAACTTCTGTGCTTTTTTCTTGAGGTCTTCCTCAGCAGGCTGCACAAGATTTCATTCCATTCAAGGATTTACAAAACATGTGTTGTGCAATGTAATATAACATGACGTATGTTCTGAGCAACATGTCTGATGACAAATTGCATCAAGCTGTCATGAAGAGATAGATAGATAGATACAAATGTGAAATAGATCACATTTTTACATTTTTCATAATAATAATCTTGTAGCAAAATGACATGCCAAAATAAACTAAAATCTAATCCTGAAGTTGGATGCGTTAATTTAAATAAACTTGTGTGTACATTTTTCAAGTGATTAAACTATCTACAAGTGTCTAAAGAACCAGCACTCTGATGCTCCACTGTGTTTCTCCAATTAATTTCAATGGAGCTACAGCAGCATAAGATGGGGAAAATCAAGCCTTCTGTTTAAATTGATATCTTAGGAGGTTGGTAACTGTCAAAACATGAGGGCAATAAAAACACTTTATATTAAAAAAAAAAATGGAGCAAAAGAAACCCCAAGATAGAGATTCTCTACATTCCAAACACTAAGCCCCAGTCTACACTTGCCGCACTTTTCGGCAGCAGTCTACAGGAGATACGCAAGGTACATAAAATACCTTGTGTATCTCCCGACAACTTACTAACTCACCCTTACACACTTCACTAAGGTGACCAGAAATGCCATCTGGTCGCCTTCGCAATACACTGCTTTCAGTGCTGGCGTTATTAGGGTGAACTCCAGAGTGACTGAGCTTATCTACACAGACTGTTCAATTGAACCCAGAAGCATGGACAAGTTTGCCACTGTCAGTATAGACTAAGCCTCAGGGTCTCTGTACAGATTTAGCTGCACTCTAAGTCTGAAAATAACCTCTGTCTGGGAAAAGATGATACAAAAATATGTTGTGGGTCTACCTGAAAATGCTAAGGTTTATAAGAATGGGGTTTGCTCACACTTAAATTATTCATTTTCTACAAAAAATGGGAGGAGAGTAAGATTTTCAGGTTCTTTGTGCAGAGCCTAGCTGGTGATGCAGGAACCCATGCATTTAAAAACAAATGAAACTGAAAATTATCCAAATAGCCTGGGAACTGCATGTTCCTTTTGGTGAATTTCAGAACTTATCTAACTTCACAAGAATTTTTACACTGTCTCTGTGACCTTATAAAAGTGTTATCCTTATTTTACAGACAGAAAAATAAAGTCAGAATAGTTCAGGGACTTAGCTAAGGCAACAGAAGTAGCTGCTATGCTTAGAGGTAGGAGGGGAATGCAGGAGCTCACTTACTTTACTTTCATGGTTAGCATACACTGTGCCACCCCTCTGTGCTCCCTAAGGTATACTAAGGAAGGAGGAGGTGTGACAAATGTGTTAAATAGTCCAGCAAGCCCAGGCTGTATCACATCCCCTAACTAGGCATAAATTATCAACTGACAAGAGGCTGAATGGGATCCCTGGACTGGAGGAGTACAATGCCCACTGTAAACCCTAGGGCCTGCACTGAGGACCTTGGCCCCCATTTCAGTTCGAAAATATCTAAGATCCTCTTTGTTCATTAGCTGTGAGCATTGATGCAAGTGACTTTTTTTATCACAGTCAAGTCAAGTCTTATATACACTGTGTCAATGTGTGTTCACACAAAGTATTACACAAGAAGTGTGATCTTGAAATCACCGCCATCATGAAATCTCTTTGACTCACCTACTGTTTACAGAAGTTGAATCCATCCAATCAGGAAATAGAAACAATGTCATGCATGACAGTGATCATTCATATAACACAGATAAGAATAGTGAAGAATTAAAGGCATATTGTAGTCAAATTTACTAGTCCATGAACAACCCATAGGCTGAAATACAGCCACTTAAAGTGTTTGACCAGTTTTGTACAGGGGACAATTAATAAAACACACCAGACCAACTCTGTTTGCAAATAACTTGAAAAGTGCCCAGTCCTAATCCTATTTAATTTAATGATAGCTGTTACATTGATCTCATTGGAAGCAAAACAACATTCAATGATAAAGAGAAACTCCTTCAGAAAAAAAAAAAAAACAAACCTGATAGTACTGTATAACCCAAAGATTTCTTATATCATAGAATCACAGGATATTAAGGTTGAAATGGACTTCAGAAGGTTGTCTTGTCAAACCCCCAGTTCAAAGCTACACCATCATCCATCTAGACCAGTGATTCCCAACCTTTTCTCTGCTGTGGCACTCCTTGATACCTTCAAATTTTTTGAGGCACACCACCATTTAAAAAACTCATGAATATTCAAATTAACTTAAATTACTTATGAATATTCATGAACCATGGCACAGTGTTTTAGAAATACTCCTGTGTGGGGTAGTAGGGCAGGGGTGGCAAAACACGGGGGTCAGGAGTTCTCTGCAGTGGCAGGAGTGAGTGTGGGGAGCAGAGCAGGGCAGGGGTGGCAAAAGAGGACAAGGGCAGCCATGTGGGGAAAAGCACAAGGGTGGCAAGAGAGCAGACAGGAAGGGAGAACGAGTGGCTTTGTGGTGGGGGGGCAGGGAGAACCTGGGGAGTGGGCAGGTAGGGCAGGGCAGCCGGGTGCAGCACCCACTCCCCCCTTCTCCACAGTGGCTCCCTGCCATCCAGGGCAAATCCTCATGCCACTGCTGCTTCCTCCCACCCCAGTGGGTCCTGTCCTCCCCTCCTGTAGCTCCCACTGCCTGTGATAGACCCGCCCGTCACTGCAGGGGACAAAACGAGGCCTCCAGCCCCCAGCCACCCCACAACCCCAGCTATACACCCTCTGCTACACAGCCACTCCCACCCATCTCTGTGTAAGCGGGGAGATGGACCCGCTCTTGTGGGGAACTTCCCAGACTTTGTATACCACCCTGGTGAAGGTGGGTAGCAAAAGGATCTGAGTCCCTGCTCCCACTTCCTTTACCCCAAGGCCTGCCTGACCTCAAAGGCTCACCTCCCAATCTCCCGTTTGGAGGAGTCCCTGTAACCCCGACAAGGCTGGGCTCCAGAATTTCTGGGGGCTCGACCCCCACTCTTATCGTGGTCTCTCAGGACAGGGCTAGGGTGTCCCCACTCCGGGGTGCTGACCACACTGACCACTCTTCTGGCCCACCAGTCACTATATACAATTTATTTAAGCACACAGAAATAAAAAGAACCCAATAAGAAAATAGAGAAAAAGTGGAAAAAGGTGAGAAGCAAACCCTCAGTGCCACCCTCTTGTGTGGAGGCACTACACACAGAGTCTCTGGACCTGAGGAACAGTCTCACAGTCTGTCCTCCACGTTGCAAGCCCTCTGCCCAGGCCTGGCTGTGACTGGATGATCCAGGGGGCCAGATGCAGGCTCCAGCTGTGGCCACACGTCCCCAAGCTCCAGGGGCAGGGCCCTTCTTCCCAGCATCAGCCCCCCTTCACTGCTCCCCAGCTGCTCACCACACCCAGCTCCAGATGGCTGCAACTCCGGCTCCCAGCTCCTGCTCGGGTTCAGCGTGGCTCCTCCGGCCCTCCTGCTGTGGGGCTGCACAGATGAGCTCAGCACCTCAGGCTCCTTCTCTGGCCTCCTGCCCCAGCTTCAGGCACCTCTGGCTCTGTCACTGCCTCCAGCTCTGCTCGGCTCAGCTCCACCTGGCTGTCTGCTGGTCCAGCTGCTGTGGGTCTGCTCTGTACAAATCAGCTCAGCCTGGCCTCCCTTCCTGGGTCCTCTGGCTCCCAGCTGCTGGCTGCTTAGTGCTTCCTCCTTAGCTGGACCCAACACACACACTGGCTTGCCCAGGCATGTGCAGCCTGCAGTTTCAGCTCAGGGGCTGGGGAGCACTCTCAATCAATCAGGCCATCCTGGGACACTAGCCTCTCCCACTGGCCCTGGGGCTGGCTGTTTCAGAGTCCTGCTTCCAAGTGGGAATGGCCAATCAAAAGGCCCATTCACTCTCAGTAAGGGGCTATCAGTCCCCTTACATCTGCTACACACACACACCTGCTGCACACAACCCCCAGCAGCCCTCCTCCCCAAAGCCTTTACCTGGGCTGTTTGCAAGCTGCCTGACACCAGCTGCTCTGCCCTGGAGGAAGAGATTCACACACTCCCAGCCTCCCACCCCTCTCTGCCGGCTGGGCGTAAGGTGGAGCCACTGGAACGCTGCGTTCGGGCTGCTCCTGCTATTTTTAGGGGGACCGCTGGAACTCCACATTCCAGTGCCTTCCTCTATTTTTAGGGGGGCCAGAAGACTGCCTGTCTAAAGATAGGGGGCACCAGAACTCTGTTCCAGTGCCTTCTCCATTTCTTTAACCCCTGCCTTTTCCCAGCCCTGCACAGCCCACGTGGCTGGGCTGAGCAGGGAGAGAACTTTAACTCCAGCTCTTGGGGATGCTCGCGGCACACTTTGGGTGTTGCCCCGGCACACCAGTTGGGAACCACTGATCTAGAGCAACCCCAACTAAATCATCCCAAACAGGGCTTTTTCAAGCCAGGTCTTAAAAACCTCTTAACTATGATTATTCTACCACCTCCCTAAGTAAGCTATTCCACTGCTTGACCGTCCTCCTACAAAACAAGTTTTTTTCTAATATCTAATTTAGATTTCCCCCACTGCAACTTGAGACAATTGTTCCTTGTTCTGTCATCTGCCACCACTGAGAGGAAGTCTAGCTCCATCCTCCCTGGAAACCCCCTTCATGAAGCTGAAGGATGATGTAAAATCCCACCCTCCTTCTTCTCTTCTGCAATCTCAATAAGCTTAGTTCCTTCAGCCTCTCCTCATAAGTTATGTGCTCCAGCCCCCTAATCATTTTCGTTGCTCCCTGCTGGTATCTATCCAATTTGTCCCTGTCGTTCCTGTAGTGGAGAGGCCCACAACTGGACACAATACTACTCCAAATGAGGCCTCGCACCTGCTGAATAGAAGGGAATAATTACTTCCCCCAGTCTGTTGACAATGCTCCTACTAAGGCAGTCCAATATGCCATTAGCCTTCTTGGAAACAAGGGCACACTGTAGACCCGGAGTCTCAAACTCAAATCACCATCAGGGCCGCATGAGGACTAGATATTGGACCTAGAGCCACACCCTGAAAAGTACCCCCCTTGGCCCAGGGCCCAATCTGGCCCCAGCCACTGCTGGAAGGCAGCGAGGAGCCGGATCCATCCCCAGATGCCTTCCTGAAGTGGCTAGAGATGGATACAGATGCCCGCTGCCAGACAGATCCAGTCCCCCCACAACCGACCTGCCACTGGCTTCCCCCAAGACTCCAACCCCTTCCCTAACCCCCCACCGTGTTATCAGCTCCCCACGCTCCCCTGGGCCCTTCCCTAACCCCCCACCCTGCCGCCAGCTCCCATGCCCTTCCCTATCCCCCCCAAACTGCTGCTAGCTCCCCATGCTCCCACAGGTCCAGCAATAGGGAAGGCATCCCCCCACCCAGCCCTGGCAGCCACACTGTGACTGGCAAAGGGGAAGGCCCCCGGCCTGCCCAGCCTTGGCCACGCTGTGGCTGGTGGCAGGGAAAGAACCGTCGTCCCCCCCCCCCCATGGCCCTGGCTGCACTGTGGCCAGTGGCAGGCAAGACACCCCCCACCCCGGGCCTGGCGGCGCTGTGGCCAGTGGTGAGAAAGGCACCTCCCCACCATGCTGTTAGCTCCCTGCGCTTCCCTGGGCTGACCCACCACCCCCAATGGCCTGAGACAGCTCCCCGCCGACATGCACAGCCTACAGGGAACATTGCCCTGCCAGCCCCCTCTAAAATTTGGCTCATCCCCAGCAGTGGTTGATGACACTCAGGGAAGGGGTCAGACGATAAGGCACAGCCCATCCCGCCATGCCCCACCCGAGCAGCACTACCAATGCTGAGCTGCCAGCCAGCGGAGGGGCTCAGCACTTGAAAAGCCCCGTGGGCCACTTTTGACCCACGAGTCGAAGAGTTTGAGAGCCCCTGGATTCCATTGTTACCCCTCTGTCCTTTATGCTATGTTTGTAATGAAGTATGGATATGTGATCATGTATAATAAAAGCAGGCATTCTGGAGGTGGTAAAGAAAGCAAGGATTATATTGGGACCAAAAGCAACTAATGATAGCTCTTGTGGCTGTCTCTTAAGATATTTTACAGAATAAATAGGATTCTGCAATACTGACTTACAAAAGAATCACAGTTCTGAAGCAGAATTATTCATCACCATAGTAAAGCTGGGGAACCTCTGATTTCTTTGGAATATATTGTAGATGCATAATTCCAAGCTGGTTATGGCAACAAATGTGAGGGTGGAGAGAAAGACTAATAAAACATTAGTTCAGTTAAACTAATTCATATGGGGTGGTAACTTATGGGACAGCACCATAAGAGTTGAGGGAATAAACCCAATATTAAAAATTACAGATGAACTGGGAAAGACATAAGAGTGAGAAAACTATTTCTGTAAGACTTATGATGGAGCTGGAAACTGAGAGGTGAAAAGACATGGTAAAAAGATAGAGCTGAACAATATATATACTGTTTAGGACTCTGTTTTCAGCAGCAATTGAACAGAGAGTAAAATCTTCACAAAGCAAGTATAAAGATTGACTGCAGACAGCAGGAAGCCCCTTGGAACATCCTGGAAGAGCAAAATAATGATAACTCTAGGGAACAGAGCACAGCTTAATTACATTGAAAGACAAATTAAGTCAACAAGAACCTAGCTGTTTGAAATTACTGAAAAGTGAAGTTACGCAGAAATTTAAATTTTAGATTATGGGGTAAAGAAATTCTGAACCAGATCCTCAGCTGTTAATCTGCATAAATCCATTGAAATCAATGAGGCTACACTCATTTACAGCACCTGATGATCTAGCCTTCTTGATGTTTGAGAGACCATGCAGACCCAGTTCTGGTATTCTCTTTCACACAGAGCCAGACTTTACTCTTAATGTAGCCCCATTAATTCCAATCAGACTATTTGTGGTGTCCGGTACTACTCAGAATGAGTAAGAATTTCAAAGCTGGATCTTAAAGTATTGGGAAAATTTAGTAAAGATGAGTTTGAAAAACCTCAGATACTGTATGTCTGAACACAAACTGCAGCTCGTTCAGCTATCAGTGACTTAAGAATGTAAGTGTCAACCAGTGGACACAGCACTAAGGCATTTCCTCATGACTGGGCATGGAACAGCAGGCTCTCATCCCTTAATGTCTCCTGCTGATGGTTGCTCTTGTCCTGTAATGATCTCTCTTCCCATGACACAGCCCCCCAGACAGATCATAGTTTATTCCCACCTCTTCCAGGCTAGCAAAGTTCAACAAATAAATGACCTAGTGTCCTTAGAAAAAGACCTACAGCCTTAACTCTGGGCCTCAAGGTCCCCATACTTTTCTCTCAGTTCTCTCCATTGTCCTTGTCTGCTTCTCCGGCCTGACATCACCTCACTGCTGACTACCAGAGTAACCCAGGCCACTCTCTTGTCCAGATTCTAGTCCAGTGACCTTAGGGTAAGCAGTCAAGTTTCACTGCACCAGAGCTCTTGTGGCTACCTTCCCTGGACTTCTTTCTACTCTGCTTTTTTTCATGCATTTGCCCCCACCACCTCTCTAAGTTGACCTTACTTTCAGGGCTGTGACTCTCAGGACATGCCTACACAGCACCTCAACACTCACAGCTGACATGGGTCAGCTGACTTGGTCCCTTGGGGCTCACATAAAAGGGCTGTAAAATTTCTGTGTAAACATTCGAACTGGGGCTGCAGCCCAAGCCTAAATACATACACAGCAATTGTTAGCCTCATGACCTGAGCTCCCAAGCCTCAGTCAACTGATCCAAGCCAGCCAGGGCCATGCTTCAGATCTATTACTCAAGTGTACATGGGCCAGAATGGCCCAGAATGCCATTCCAGGGGCCCACTATTTTTAGGGGCTCAGCATTCCAGGCCACCTAAAAATAGGAAATGGTGCTGGGATGCTGCATCCCAGGGCCTGCCATTTAAAAATAGCAGGCCCCAGAAAGCAGCATTCTGGTCCCTTTTTTTTATGTTTATGGGCCCGAGTGCTGGGCCCCTAAAAACAGAAGGCCCTGGAATGGCATTCCACCACATTCTGGCAGGCAGGGGGAGAGCAAGGGGGCTTGCCTGGCCAGCCTGTGCGTGCGCAGGCTGTGCTTGGTGGCAGAATCCTCCAAGCGCAGCCTGCAGGATGCATAGTTTCCCAGCCCAGCGCACGGCTGCCCATGAGTACTGGGGCAGCCCGGTTCATGATGGGAGGGGGGGGAGTATTGGGGGCAGAGGGTGAATTTTGGGGGTGGATATTGGGGCTGGTGGTGGATTCTGAGGGTGGGTATCGGGGGCAGAGGGTTGATTTGGGGGACAGAGGATCAGATATTGGGGGCAGAAGCTGGTGTGTGGGGGGCCCACCCATGCAGGAGGGGGACCCCACCCATGCAGGAGGGTTCCAGGGCTTGCCAAATTATACTTTAACCCCTGGATGTATCCTCAAGGCCCTACCGTAGAATCCCCCACAACAAAATCCCAAGCAAACAAGCATGAACTTAAACCACCTCCTGCCCTCCTTAAGCTTGACTGTTCACCTTCTCTAGCTCCACCTGCTCTATTTCTCTGTTAAATGCCTCCCCGGCTTTCTCACAGGAAGCCAAGTTCCTGCTCTTCCTTCAGAGCACACCGCTTGAATCTAATGCATCCTGATGGCAGCTCTGTATATCTCCTGGTTGCTTGCCAATTTTTCTGGCTCAAGTGATGCTCCTAGCAATTCCTCTCCCCCAGGCCTCCTCATTAACCCCCCCAGTCTGCCTATTCTCTCCAGCCCCAGTGAGTTATTGCAGAATTTCTCCCTGCAACCTCTTTATTTTTTCCTTTTTCTTTCTTTTTAAATAGCAAAGCAGACTTTACTGAACATCACTGCCACTGGCTATAATTTCTAAATTTCTACTGGTTTATATCTTTTGTTTTTCCCTATGTCCTTCAGGCAATATAACATCACCTTTCTAATTCTCCCCCATTTCCCTGATATTTCCTAAATAACATAATGTAACTTCTGTTACCTTAAGACGTCTGAATTCCTTGGAAAGCTTTTCCCTTTTTTATCACAGCTTTACATAATCATAAAAGGTGATCAATTGTTTCTTCCACCCTCCAGAGCACAGATAGTCCCTTTTCATGTCTATTTATTCCAAAAAAGATTTTTGTTTAAGCCACAATGATCAGTCAGTACTTTAGACAACTCATTTTTCCTGTCCAGGCTCTGAAGTATATATCATTATCCTCAGCTCTGAGGCATAATTTGGGGGGGGGACTTCTTTCTTTTTTCATTAGTCCAAAAATTTTGCTATTCTTGCTTTACATTTTTCTGTGGTAGGGTTTTGAATTCTTGTTTACTCAAGAAGATGTCTGTGTAAATCTTACTACTTCTTCCAGAATTTTTAGCTGCTTTGTCCACCATTTCACCCTCAGTTATCTCAATATATATACTGGTTTCACTTCATTTTTAATATCTATTGTCTTTTTTATTTTATTTTATCCTTATACGTATAAAAAATTTCAGTCTATGTTTGAAGATCTTCTCATGACTAAAAGTATTGAGGTCATTCAGCTTTTTCTTGTCTTTCAAATCCAGCACCCACACTTTTAACTCTGACAGCACGTGGAGTTCTAACTTCACCTACAAAATTCCCAACAGACTTCATATATTTGTCTATTGCTTTCATCATTAAAATTCCCATTATCTTTGGCCCAGAAAGTTAGGCGCAATACTTTTATTCACAGTGTAACTGACATGCCACTAGATAGACACTATCAGTAGGGCATATATAGGTGTTGTAGTAAATGTACTACATGGAAATCATATTGCCTGGCCTTGTGCTATATATAATTTTTTAAAATTCAGATTTTGATGCCAAAAGCTTGCTAGCCACAGTCAATGCCTGGTCTGATTAAGGCTGTGTGTGCCAACAGCGGTATTCTCTTATCTGACACCCCCATCCCATTAGTCCCGGTAAGACTTTAAAACTGCTTAATCCTTCCTATACATTTATCTTTTATATAATCTATATGATCTTTCCACAGTAACTTAGCAACTAATACTACCCTAGGAATTTATAACCTTTAACTATGGCTATTTGTTCATCATGCAGACACAATTTACATCCCTTTGTAATGTTCCTTTTTGTAAAGATGACTCCTTGGGTTTTGGCAATGGAGACTTTGAAACTCCATGCATTTCCCCAGTCAGAGGGCACTTGTAATGCTTTATTGATTCTCTTTAGTGCAATCCCAGGAGTCCTGTTCCTAACTCCTAGAGCACACTCATCTGTGAACAGAGTGTCACATACACCAGCTCTCATTTATTTGGGAAGATTATTTATCATATTAAATAAGGCCAGGCTGATAGCACTTCTGTAAGTGCCAACAGACTCCTTGCTTTTTTTTCACTTCCCTATAATGTACCATTTTAAAATTACATACATTTGACAAAATTTTCCAAGCTCTAACCTGCATGGTTCTGTTAACTCAGAAAAGCCCTCATCCACTCATCCCCTTATCCTTCTTATGTCAGACTCCTTCTTTTGAGACAAATCACGAAACTTCTCTCCCAGCTGGAACTCATCTTTAATTTGGCCTGACACCCTCCAAATGCACCCAGGTGGATTAAATGACCTCTCAAGCCCACCTGCTCTCCTTTAGCTGGAAAAAAGGTCATGTTAGCATCTGCATTTGGGAAAGTAGGCTGGAGGGTGTCCAAGGGAACTGGAGGGAGATATAGACAGAAGGCTGAGCCTCAGTAAGGGCCTTGCCATGGTTTTGAAGCAACAGCATATAGCAGGGACTGTGGAGTACCTGATGGTTTAGAGTGATCTCTGGGTCCTTGTAGGGGATGTAACTGTGAGGGAGGTATCTGGGGAGCACAGGAAAGCAGATGGTGGAATTGAGGTGTGACAGAGTTAGTTCCCAGTCTGGACATTTGCCTTACAGTGGTTATAAAACCTTGGAATTTGTGTGTGTTGAAACATGTTGCACTCTACATGTTGCCTAGACTGCAACATTTTATGTTTGTTAAAGGTTTGGCTGTGATTGCTTTTCCATTATTGTTCTATAGTAGTGCTCTTTCCATTCCTTGCTAATATCTTGAATGCGTGTTGTTATTTGGATGGTATGCTCTGCTAAAACTCTTCCTGTGCAGAATACTATTCTGGGCCAGGTGCCTACCCAATTCCAAACCTGCAGCACATGAGGTTTTACTTAGATAAGGGAAGTAGGAGCTGAACGGGAAGAAATGATGCCTTTCGTATGTCTAATGATGTCTGAGAATAGGGCACTGAGTGGGGAGACATCTGCTTTGCAGAACTGTGACAAAGCTAAGATGGCTCTTCCTTCCCTGTATCATCTGCCCGCTCTTATTCTCCCTCTTCCCACTCAACTCTGGGAAGTAGCTTTGCTGTACATTCCTGAATAGTGAAAATGGAGTTGCAGCAGGCAACCCAAGGGTATGTCTACACTAGGGGTTTAAGTCAACTTAAACAAAGCCCTGGCTACACTGAGAAGGTATTAAGATGACTGAAGAGTTTGCTTAAATCGACTTAACTCTCACTTGTAAAGTTGACTTAGCAATTAAGTTGACTTTACTAAGTCATTTTAAGCCAATGTAGCCCAAGAATTGTCTTAAGTTGACTTAATTGGCCTCCTAGCTATGTGAAACATGGGGATAGGGGATGGAGACAAAGCACAACACAACTGGGAGCATTCCCTGCTGTGTGCAACACATCAAAAACCCCCATATCTAAGCCTCAGTCCCACAGCCCTGCATCCTAGCACTACAGCCCACATTGCCTTCCCCCAACCCAACCCCACATGTCTCTCCCCTTCTCAGCCCAACCCCCCAATGTTGTAAAACAAACAAGGAGTCCTGTGGCACTTTCAAAGACTAACAAATTTATTTACTGCATGAGCTTTCATGGGAGAAAATCCCACTTTGTCAGATGGTCTGAAGATGGGGGAGCTTACAGAATGGTAGAAAATAAATGCAGGGGAGTGTAAGACATAGGATGAGGTCACAGTGTAACAGCAAATGAAAGCAGTTGTAAAGATTCAAAAACTGGGAAATAGCACATAGAAAGAAAGAAAGATGGTATTTCTTTTAGATTAGATTGTGTGAAAGCAGGATTAAATCGTGACTATGGATTCTTTTTCCCATTACAAGAGGTGATTTGACTTCACCTTCCTCTATGTGCTGTTTCCCAGTGCTTAACTGCTGTGCCCTGCCCCTGTACTGGCAGCAGGGGCATCACTATGCTGGGGTCAGCGGGGAACAGGCCCTGGATCTCTAGCCTGCAGTGCAGCTGGAAGGGGCCTGATTTGGCTCTGGGCTACTTCCGGCAAGCAGCGGAGGCTCAGAGACAGCTCCTGCCACTTGTAAAAAGTGGCATGGACCATCTCCAGTGCTGAGCCTATTGCAAGAGACTCAAAGCCGGATCAGGCCCCTGCTGCTGCCGGAAAGTGGCAGGAACCAGATCAGGCCTCAGAGCAGGATCGGGGGCATGTAGGGGGATGAGCCCCAGGTCGTGACCCCCTCCAGTAATGCCACTGGCTGGCAATTGCCCTGTAACACCTAGTCCAGAGCCGGAGGAGTTTGGGCAATGTAGTGTGGAGTGCTGTGCTGGCACATTGCCGTGGCATGTCTGGGTCCCTGACTTCTCTGGGCTCCCTGTTGCTCCACACAGTATGGAGGGTGGTGTGGTCACTCACTTCCTGTAGCAAAGGAGTGGCCAGAAGAGAGGGAGAGGGGCACTTCTGCTATGGTGCACTGTGGGCCAGTTACCCACAATGCGCCACTCCTAGGGCAACCTAGCAGCTGCCAGTGTGGACATGGGCATTCTGAGTGTGGATGCTCCAAGCCGACTCAATAAGGTCTATTTTAAGCTGGCTTAAAGTAGACTTTATTAAGCCAGCTTAACCGAGCCCTGTAGTGGAGGCATAGCCTCAGGTATCTACAGGCATCAAAGTTTCACTCTTACTGAGGTATGAAGGGTTGGCAGCATTTCTCACTGGACTGGCACTTCTGGCTGGTGTGAGAAGTTCCCCTCCTGCAATCAAGTCTAGTGTGCCACTCCAACTACCCACACCTGCTCCTGGACTACACATTCACTCTCTCTCTCTCTCCAAAATCCACACTGCTTTAGTTAGAAAAAACCAGTAATTTATTGATTTAAAACATGATTTTAAGTGAGTATATAGCAAATCAATGCACAATCAAGTAATCAGTCAAGGAGTATATCACTACCAAATAAAAAGGAAATACACATTCTAAACTAAAATCACTGCTACAATCATGTTCTTACCACCACTCAAATTTGGCTATGATGGTTTTCAGCCAGTCTCTGTCCTTTCTTGGGAAGGACTCAGTTCTTAGCTAGTTGCTTTAAGATGAAGCTGTTTGAAGATGGACTGCCTCTTGCCAAAAGCCCCAGGCCAGTTTAAAGCATGACTTTCTCCTTTCTTCAAACCCCCATTCAGCCCCTTCCTTCCTGGGATGAGGTGATTCTTTTGCTGATCTTTTCCCCTCCTGAATGAGGAAGCTTAATTTGCCTCATCTTTGTTATGCACTTCTTCACGGTGTATGTGAGGAAAAACAGCTCTGTTTGTCTGGTCCTGCCTGAGCTAGGTGAAATACAGGGGGACATACTTCACATGTTTACACATGTATAATGCTGCAGGGAACATGTTAGCGTAACAGTACCATAAAGCTTGCTATGAGCACTTAAAATAACACCTCACTTGACATATTTTGCATTAAACCACACCATTACATGGCAATGATGAACAAGAAATATACACAGATCACGTTACTGGGGAGGGAGGTTTCAGCACATCACATGGTGTTATCAGGAATTGCTCAAGTGGCTCCCATGTCCACAGTCTGTGCTCCATCACCTCTCATCCAGCTGCTCAGAGCTTCCAGCTGAGCACCTATCCATATTGGCCCCCCTTTCTGGGGGCAGTTTCACTGTACAGGTCTAGTCACTCTGTAGTCTATGGCCTCCACTAGTCCACTCTTCTGGCAGTCTGGGAAGACACGGAGTGACTCAGGCCCACCTACTTCTTCAGGGCCCAGCTCAGGACCGCTATGTGCAGCAACCTCTGCACTGCCATTTCCCTTTAATCAATTCCTTGGGCTGCTTCCCCACAGTCCCAGCAACGTGCCAGCCCTTACCTCAGGGCCCTGCACCTACTGCATCCCAGCATCGGCCACTTCACTGGCTAGGGTGCTGACCCCTCCAACCAGCCAGCCAACTTTCCAGCTTGAGCTCCTCTGAGGACCTGCCTGTGTGCTGCCTAACAGCTCCTAAGTGACCACCTGCCTTACTCACCCACTGGCTGTGCTCCCAGGGCCCTTTTAAACCCCATCCTGACCATGGAGGGACGGCTGCCCCATCGCATGAGGCAACAAATCAGTAGGTCAAATCCAGGCTTTGTGGATATGAACCAAAGGGTGATGACAGCTGTCAAAGCCATCATACACAGCTAGTTCTAAGAAAGATTACCCCACAGGGGAAGGAGGGTTCGGTTCTCCTATTTCTTCCTGGCCCTAACCTATTGCTTGGAATGAAAACAGGGTTGGAAGTATCAGGCTCTTAAGATCTAGTGCTATACATGTTAGAGGATTTACTTATACCTCCTGAATCAAAAACCACTGCCTATTTTTCTGAGGCACATTGGCAGGAGTTAAGGGAGTAATGGCAAGGAGGAAGCTTCAGAAGGGGAGTAAGGCAGGTACTAGTTCCAAGAGGCATATGAACTGAGTCTGGGTTTCCCCGATCCCTGGGGAAAGGAGTGTGTCTTGGACACTAACAACAAATTAGGCTGCAAAGAATTAACATGTTTCCTTAAGTGTACTGCGTTGTCAGTCCCAGGTGTAGAGGATGGGGAGAGAAGAAGAAGAAGGGTAAACAAAAGGATGAGAAGGATATTTTGTCTCTCATTAATGGCTTCTAATTTTAATTAATGTGACCAAATTAGTCATTGCAGACTGTTGGGCATCAGTTTACCACTTACGGAAATGAACAGAAGATCCCTCTGATAATTCCAACTCTGACCTTGAATAGAATTCAGAGCTGACAGTTTAGGTCATGGAAGCTGACTTCTCTTAAGTCTTTGCAAGGTGTTGATGTTTTACTGCTTCAGACATGAGGCTCCATACAGTGGATGACTGTGAACACATCACCAGTATGGATGAGAGGCTGGTCCTTCCGGTCTGTTGGTGAAAACACTACAAATGGAAAGGAAGTGGGTTTTTTTAACATTAAAGATGGCCAAGCCAAAGGTACAAGAGATTCATTTATCCTGGAAAGGCTAGAAGAAAGGAATTTGTGGAAGAGGGGACCACTTACTGATTAATAAATCTCTTGTCATCCAAGGGAAAAGGTCTCATTGTTGAGGATGGGAGTCCCAGTTTGTTTACAGCTGTGTTGGTGATACTGAGGAGGGATTGTACCTTCCAGGTGGAGGATGGAACCCAATGAGGAAGTTGAAGGTAGGCAAAAAAAAAAAAAAAAAAAAAAAGACACAAAAATGCTGCAGCATCTCACCCAACAAGCTGGTCTGGTCTGAAAGATGTGTTCTTTTGTTAGACAGCAGCCCCATTAGCCAATGGCTCCAGTCCAGATCTGGGGAGTGAGAAATAAGGCTGATTCACAGCCTTGACAAAAAAGGCTGGTTCACAGATGCAATTTATCTTCTTTGAGGAGTAGTTATAGGTAGGCCATTTGTCTGGTTGCAAGCCAGACAGTCCTGGTTTTGTATGATTTGTCCCGTCTGTTTCTGATATGAAACAGGACATTGTCCAATATCACAATGAAGGACACTATTTTGCAGAGTCTGCTGTTCCAGTTTTGTCAGAACTCCCATACACCAATGTTTCTTACTTTTCTGGGGCTTAATTCCCTCTTTTGAATTAAATCAGCAAAGTGCCTCTTGAACTCCTGCCACTGACTGTGCCAAGTAGTGGGTCCTGGTCCAATCTTATTCCTTTGGCTGTAGACTGCAGAGCATCGCTTCTTACTCCCAAGGCTCTAGCCAGAAACTGCTTTGCTAGCAGCAGAAACTTCCTTTTATTTTGGCCTGCTGAACCTTGATTGGCTGTTGCTGACCATCAGTCCTTCTAGTTGCTGAAGTACCCTGTTAAAGTGGTTCCAAAATGGCTCTTCTAGGGAAGCTTTTCTGAGGAAACCTGGAGGTCTAGTACTCTCATCTCTTTTCCTCTGAGAAAGAGATTTTCTGCAGCTCAGAGTAGAAAAGCAGTGAGACCTCCTGTCCCATTGCCTCGAGCTCCCTTCCACAGTCTCAGACCTCAGGCTCACTCCACTTCTTGTCTCTTAACCATGGTGCCCAGTAAGTCCAGAGCCAGAGCCCCACAGCTGAGGAGCTTGAAGACGAGAGAGAAGGGCCTGCTGTGGACGGCCCCTGTGATCTGGAGGAGCTGCCTCCTACCAAAGACTCAAGGGGGCTGTGAGAGGGGCCTGCTGTGTACGGCCCCTATGACCTTGAGGAGCTATCATTAGCTGATAGCCCTGAGAGGCTGCTGGACCTGCTGCTTATGGATAGCAATGGTTTGACTGGGATCCTTCTGGTAGTATACCTGGATGTCTATGAGGAAGACCCTGTGGCCCAGGTAGCTGGGCTGGGGAAAGGGAGCAAGTAGCCCAGGGACAGCGGGTGGGGGCCCAGCTGAGTTGCAGTCAGCGTGTTTCAGCTGGAGCCCCACTGACCCAGTGGCAGACCAAGCTATCACCATATAGGGCCCTGGCAGTGGCGGGGGTGGGCCTGCATCACCCTCCTTCCCCTCAGTGGTTCCCAGGAGCTGATTCCTCCCGCCTTGATTTGGAGGCTGCTGACTCTGGGTGTTGGCCTCGCCCCGCTGGAAGCTGCTGACTCTGAGCATGTGTCCACCCGGCTTGAGTGGGAACTACTGGTCGTGGGCATCGACCTTATTAAAGTGTGCCAGTTACATGGCTCAGGGGAGGGAGTCAAACAGAACTCTTTCAGCAGCACATGAACAACCAAAGCTGTGAGCAAATACAGAGGCCAGAGAGGTATATAACAAAAGAATCACCTCAGCAAGAGAGGAAGGGGCTAAGAAGAAAAACAAGGAAAGAGTTGGAATGGAAAAGAAGCTGTTACTTCTTTGCCATGGACTCTTCATCTTGAAACATATACAAGAAGAATTGAGTCCTGTCTAGAAATACACAGATGGCTGCAAATCATCTCAGCCAGACTTTGTTGGTGAGACAAACATATCTGTAATCCTGTTATTAGTTTAGTATGCATGTTATATCTTTTATTTTCTTATGGGAACTCCTGACTCCAAAGGAGGAAGCACCAAGAAGACCTTGGTACTCCTCCTTACAGGATCCACTCTACCACTATATCTTGTAGCTTACACGCCATAAGGGAGCACAGTGGAAGTAGTCCATGAGATAACAGAGCTGGAAATGTGCTGGGCCTGTCTGCAGATCACATATGGCAGACTTCTTATGTACTCACCCAACCTCCACACACACGTTCTTAAAGTGCTCTTATGTAAGGACCAGGCACGGTCTAGTATTGTTGTCAGTTATTCTGCACAGTATTGTGTAAACTGTTCAAACATAATATAGACATTGCATGTTTTGTTTCAAAAAAATAGTTCACTCCTCTGGGGTGTGTGGGGGGGGGGTTAAATTACGTTCTAGTCACTAGAGTCTTGATCCCACTAGTGTTTTTCCAGCATGTAGCACTGTGCACAAGGCCCTTGTGTTCCTGAGCAACTGCAAGTGAACGTACCAACCACGTGGATGAAAGTAAAGGTAACTCCTCTACATTGAAGAGCACTGTCTTGACCTCTCTCTGTGCTCCCTCCCTTATGGCTAGATGCTGCAAATGAATCTCCTCTGGTAGAAAGCAAACGCCTGGCAGATTAAATAATTAATAGTAAAGTTCAGGGAATAAGTCCCTCTGTTGAGTAACATGTTGATTTGAGTTTAGTATGAGCAGCTTCTTCAGTCAGTACAATATTGGGAAGAATGAATAACTTTATCCATAAAAAATAAACAAGGAGTCCTGCAGCACTTAGAGACTCTTTGAAGTGTCTTACAAAGGGGGATTCTCTCCCACAAGAGCTCATGCAATAAATAAATTTTTTAGTCTTTAACTGCCACAGGACTCCTTGTTTGTTTTGCTGAACTAGACTACCCTAGCTACTCCTTTGGAATTTATCCAGAAAGTTATTCATGTGAGAAACTGTTTACAGGAGCAGATTCTAACAACAAACATTTGAATAAACTCTTTTAAAAACAATTTCTCTGTTTGGTTTTCATTTAAAAAAAAAGTGCATTATGCAAAAAAAAAAAAAAAAAAGAAAGAGCTCAGCAGGTTTCTCACACAACATGTTGATTAGAGCTCTATCACTTTAATTTTAGACTAAGAGAAAGGCTCCTGGCTTCATGCCAGAATCTTCCACAACTGTCAGTACAGAATCCACATATCTGCACAAACTAAAAAGGCTACATTTTGAGTACATTAACTTACTTCGTAATTATTGAGAAGACAGTTGGTGTCCAGAGGCTGGTAACTTTCCTAATGTTACCAAATGCCTTTGTCCTGCAAAGTCCTGAGGGTCCTCAGCCTCCCCCTGCGCATCCCAACTGCTTCTAAATAAGGTGTCCTTTTCACATGTGTTCAAACTTTAAATTAATCTTAATTAAAGCAGGTAATTACAATGCCAGTATGAGATGACAGCATAGGGATAGTAGATTACAGATTAGTTATAATTAAATATTACATTATAAATACATTTAAAAGATTGTATTCATACAATATTTTTAACTCACAATCCTATGAAATATAAGGCAGCAGAGGAAAAGCTAAACACTAATGCATTAACGTTGCCTGACTGAGAGCTGATGTTTCTCCCTGCATGAAATTATTGATATTAAAACCGCATAATTAAACTATTCCAGTTTTTTAATCTGCACCCCTTGCAGTATATGATCAGTATGTTACCTATTTGTCTCTTGGTACTTTCTTGTTCTTCAGTTTTTTTGCTTTTGTTTCTTTTTCTGATTAAGACTAGTGACTGGTAACTGAAGTATTTTTTTCACTTACATTATGATTTACAACTTATGCTCTATTGACAATGTGGTAATTTTATACTCTGTGGGTGATTAAATTGACATGCCACCGCCTTACCTCTCCCTCCCACCTTCTCTCTCTCTCTCTCTCTCTCTCTCTCTTTCTTTCACTCTCTCTTTTCAGAATGATCTCTTAATGTGGAAACAGATTTATGAAGACTGATTGGGAAAATATTTAAATATTTGAAAATCTGTTTTGCATAGATCTTTTTATATTTTGCATTATTTTTCTTTTCTAATCTAAAATTGCAATTCTACAACTCTTATTTGCAACAGTAATTCTTACTCCAGCATCAAGTTTCATACAAGTCAACAATAATTGCTCATGTGAGTATAGATTGTAGGATTTCCCCCTATTTCCAGTTAATATTTAAGGACTAATTCTTGAGCCTGCCTGAATAAGGGAGAAACAAATAGGATAAGGATTTCAGAAGTGGTCTGATGTGGTAACATATATTGAAGTAATCCTGGATGATGTTAGAAATGTTGAGCACCCAGAACACTAGTAGAAATGGATGGATGCAGCAGGTGTTCAATACTTTAGGGAACTGGAATTTTTCAAACATATAATCCAGTGCATATGTAACCTTTTTAGACAGTTAAAATCTGTAAATATTTGATAAAAACTAAGGGAGAAAAGTGGATGCTATACATCCAGCTGATCCCCTGACATGCTCAGCACAATGGCTAAGCTAGACTCATATTGAAATAAGTGATAGTCAAGAGAACTCGGCTCCATTTAGAATCAGGGCATCCACTGGGATTCAGATAAGATCACAGGTAATAACTGTTCTTGCGTCAGGAGTGAAATGAGTGATTGTGTGTATATGCATCCATTCATACAGAGGTGCAGTACATATGTATAGGTTCACATACACAAAGGCAAATCTCGTTACCTTTGTTCGAAAACACTGCATCACTCTGAACACCTTCTCATCTGAAGCATCAAAGCCCCTCTTTCTTTTTTCATCAGGGCGAAGGGCACAAAGGCTTTCATGGTTCTAATAGAAAAAATTCTGCTCCTGAAAATAAGCTGAACTAAAGCATCTAGAAGAAGGATACTTCAACATTAAAATGATACGTAGTTTTCTGTGCATTTAAGCATCAAACAAATGAAACACCAGTGCCAGCAACTGGAATGTAGAGAAAGAACAGATCAAGAGCTCTTCATGTGGAAAGATTGCATTAAGCCAAGGGAACAATATTCTCCAAACGCTGCTGAGCCGTAGAATATAGAGAAAATATAATTTAAACAAGTGAGAGTAGGTACATATTACCCACTGACCTACTGCCACGGCTTTCATTGCTTAAGGTTTAAAAGAAAAATATAGCACTTGTTTGTTGAAGGAGAAAAGATTCAGCCTGGTATAGAAGAAAACATGACATATCTCCCTCATAATAAAATTCAGTTTACAAAAGATCCTTAATGCAAAGTGTTTCATGTTGGTATAGAATTGCTATCACTATTAACCTTCTTTTCCTCCCTGCAAATAAGGAAACAAGACAAAGGTCAAGGTTTTTGTAAAATTCTTTCAAAGGTAAGTTTTATATGTAAGTTTCAATTTTGCTAGACATATTCAGTGGCCAAAAATGACAGCTTTTATTTATCATCATTATCTATTCTCATTATAGACATTTTTAGACTCCTTATGCCATGGTATCCAACATGGTCACCACTCACTGCATGTGGTGAAAGAGCTATTGACCTGAGGTGGATTAGTGCTCTCCTTCTACCCCCTATTTTTTTTAAGAAAAAAAATCTATGTGGTTTCATTGCAGAATTCACTGCAAAAATTTGAATAGTGCTTTTCCAATTTTGAAAAGTACAGAATTGTTTTTTAATTCATCCAAGAACCATTTCACTTTGACATCTACAGTTCTCAACTATCTCAAGAGCTTGTGAGGCTTCTTTCTTTGGAGAAGCACCTTTCCGAGATGGATGTGATTGCACTTCAAAGCACTCAACATTTGAAAGATGATTCACTTTTTATGATGTGGACTCGCATTTTAAGTCAAAATGAGTTCACCATTCTAAACAGACTCATTCCAAAACTGTTTTCAATTTTTGGTTCAGTGTGGCTCTGCCAATCAACTTTTTCTGTAGTAAAAATGGTGAAATCAAAATATAGATCACATATATTGATGAAAATTTGGAGATGGAGTTGAGATACAGTCTAACTGATTTTATGCCTGATATCCCTTCCCTACTTAATGAAAAGATATGTCAGATTTCTCATTAATTCTATCAATAAACAAACAACTCTATTTCTCTACCCCTCTATATTCTATAACAACACAGTTAATTTTTTTGTCATGTGGTGAAAATATTAATATGTGGCACAATTTTGGCAAGTATGAAAAAACTGTTGGACACCGCTGCTTGTGTCCGCTATATCCATATTTCACCCTGCAATGACAGGGATAGAGCGGTGTGATGTTGGTCAGGTTAGGGGGACTCTTGATATTATCTAACATGTCAGAATATGGTGATTCATATAAGATATGCCATGACAGGTACCATTAGAAAGGTTATAATTTGCCAAGTATGCTGATACTGTTTCTGTGCATGTGTCATATTTGTTTTGGAAGTTATTGATATGTTTGTTTCTGTATTTCAACTTGTGTTGTGTTTCTGGGAGACATCCCAGACAGAATGGCAGCCAGCAATAGCCTGTTTACTGGCCTGCTAAGGCAGTGTTTCTCAACTAGTATTCTGTGAAACACTGGTGCTTCCCAGACATAGTGAACATGTTCCACAACTGACCCTGACCACTCCCCATCAGAGAAGGGAGGGAGCCTGACTTGGGAACAGGGAAGGAGCAGCATGGCCAGGGCCATCACTGGCCTGAAAAAAGGGTCACCCCTCTCATGCGGCCCCGTCCCCTGGCCTGATCTCCCCCCCGCCTCCCTCCCTCTGACTCAGTACAGGAACCAGATTGGGCTCCTCACATCATGAGCCCAGCCCAGATCCGGCTGCAGCCACTGCCAGCCAGCAGGAGGCAACCCCAGCCCAGATCCAGTCGCCGCTGCTGCTGACCAGTGGCAGGTGGCCCCAGCCCAGATCTGGTCCCTGCTGCTGCCACTGCTGGGGCAGGAATGGAGATAGGCAGCACTGCAGCCCGTAGGCCCAGCAACAGTGATGCCCCTGAGCACAGTGAGCCAGCAAGTGCCTGGGAGATTTAAAATGGCCCAGCTGCAGCTAAATTTCTAAGCACACATCGTCATCTGTCCCTGCTTTGCTGCTTGTTGCAGCTGGGCCATCTTAAATTTCCAGATTGCTTGGATATAACTTTCACAATAAGACTTTCTGGGACAAACCTTACTCCAAGACGAAATCAACTTTGAACATGCAGGCCCAAAACTTCCATTAAAACTTGAGTAATATATTCTGTTTTAAGTTGTGTATATGTAATTATTATATATCTCTATTTTTTAGAAATAAACATTTTGTATTTGTAAAATTATATTTAATTCATTTTCCTGAATCATTTTCACAGAAATGCATAGTATGCACACATTATGAACAGTACAGCTGGAATACACCACCTTTCTCAAGAAAGTTTTCATCAGGTGTTCTTTGTAAAGTAATTAATACCATTAGCAGTCCAATAAAGGTTGAGTAACACTGGATTAAGGGAATTCACAGGTACAATAGGCCCAGAGGGAAAAGCCAGGCCTACACCTGATGAGTCACCAGGACTTACTCATGTGGCTTTGGACTCCATTTTATTTCTAATTATCTTGACTCCATTTCTTATTTCAGCAAATCAAAAAAATTGTATAGTATATAGACATGGGTCAGCTTTCCCATTACAAACATTAGACTTTAGAAGTACCACAGGTCTCTTCCTTGTTTTTCATCACTAAGTGATTCTCACCTCTGTCTCACCACTTGCTGATATGTTATGTTTGAATCTATACAACTTGTTTGATTTACTGAACTAATCAGACCTGATGGAGTGAAATGCGATCACAAGATTTATCTTCCCCTCCTTTAGCATGTTTTTTTTCCAGTGTAAGTTTTCTACAGTCTGGCATCTGATGAAGTGAGACTTCATGCATGAAAGCTCATGCGTAAAATAAATGTATTGGTCTTTAAAAGTGCAACAGGATTCCCTTGCTGAACTAGACTAACACAGCTAACCCTTTAGAACTGATGTACATGTACTTTCAAATTGTTGGTATGTATCCAATTGCATTAATTGCATAACATCTCTCACCTTGTTTGTGTCTTTCCTTTTATAATATATCTTTAGTTTTAGTTACTAAAGGATTGCCTGGCAGCATGGTATTTCAGGTAAGATCCAAACTTTATGTAGATATATACTGGGCTTCTTGATGACCAGTTTAGGGAATCAGGATCATTGTTTGCAGCTGGTTGGGAGGTCTGACTTCAATGTCACCACCAGTGCTTAGAGAATCTGCTCTCCATTTGCATCCTGCCCTGACCTTGACAGTTTCAGGTGGCTACCCTAGACCAGTAGTTCTCAACATTTCTTGGCTCATGACACACTTGGCAGCATATTGCGACTCTATAGGACTTACTAGTCCAATCCCTCCAGGCTAAAGCCAGCCATCTCCCTGGCTCTCCATGACGCACAACACACGACACAGTAATGTCTCCCGACATGGTGTGTCTACACTGGAGGCTTAAGTCAATTTAAGGAACTCCCTGGTCACATTTGGAGTTCATTAAGTCAACGTAAGTACTTGCTTAAATCTACTTAATAATTCTCACCCTTAATAAAGTCAACTTAATCCTTAAAGTTGACTTTAAGTTGATTTAACAAAATGTGGCCATTAAAGTCAACTTACAAAAGTCAACTTAAGGTAGGAGAACCATTTAAATCAACTTTATATAGTTGACCTAAGCGAGGAGACCCACTTAATAAAGTTCACTTTAAATGTGTCTCCTGGCTTAAATCAACTTTATAAAATCAACTTAATCAAATGTGGACTCTCTAAGTTGACTTAATCAAGTCAACTTTAAGCCAACCTTATTAAGTCAACTTACCATAGTCCTGTAGTGTAGACATAGACAGTGGTTAAGAGCTGCTGCCGTAGACACAGATAGGTCACAATGAGGCTTAGTCATCTCCGCAGCACAATTCCACCATGGGCTTTGTTCTGAGATGCTATGGAGATCCCTTGTTGATGTGGGATCCACAGGAGGAAAGGTGGAGGGGAGCCGGCAGTGCAAGGGTTTGGAGTGCCTGTCTGTGGGTGTTAGTCCAAAAATGTAATACTGTAGAGCTATATTACCTTCGACAGAGCCTCTTCACTCCAAGGAAACCCACTTTGAGGGGAGGTTCCATGATGAGCAAAGGAAGAGCCATACCACTATGGAACCAGGAGGGACCCCAGGAGCCCTAAAGTAGTGACGCAAGGTTTCATCCAACAGGGTTCTGCTGAGTTTGTGATCAGAACTGACCCATCACCTCAGTAAGGAGTTGGAGGAAAGTTTCTGAGGGTATCCTCATGGTGTTTTCTTCCCTCAGGCCTCCTCTCCTGGGTATCTCTGCAAGGAGGAGTGATTTTGGCCTAGATTTCTATTTCTGCATTATTTTTTAAGTGGGTGTAATGTTAAGAGCCCTACCGCTAGTTTGTCAAGAAGGGAATAGAAGAAAACAAAAGCATTGCAGTAGCCAAAGGATCCTAACCTAGAAACCCTTAAAATCCATCACCTATGAGAAGGAAGTTTTTCTATTTAATAAGTAAACTGTATCAGCATTAATGTGTCACTTTGAAACAATAGTCTGTTATTGAACCCCATTTGTCTTCCCTAAACATCAATTTTTTTGTTTATGCTCTCAAATCATCCCATAATGACTCCTTTGCGATGATCTCCTTTCAGCACCATCTGCTGCTAGGAAAAGCAAGCACATATTGTATAAGCTTTACAACTGTCCTTACATAACTGATCCTTTTCCTTTGTAAAATGGTAAATTATGTAACCCATAATCAAGACTGATCAACTTCAAAGGGAAAAAAGTCCACAATCTGGTGAATTTAATCTCAGAGATTCCTGAATATAATCTGAAGAGAAAACTAATTATTAGTTTGGCAATGTATATCATAGGTGTAAATAAATTTGTTAGTCTTTAAAAGTGCCAGTGGAGTCTTTGTTATTATGGGTATGGAACTCAGCTATATGCTTTTCTCAAAGACTGAGGCATACAGATTGATAGGGTATGGGGGGCACCAGGTACCCAGGCACTGGTCTCACCCTTCACAAAGTGCTGGAGGCAGGTGACGCAGGAGGCTTGAAGGGCATGTAGCCTCCTGTGACACTCCCATATCATGAAGGGCTGGCCTGGTGCCCCCTCAAGGTGCAGGGCATCCTGTCTGAGTGGTGCCAGCCTGGAACAGCACTGGATTATTGCTGGGGAGGTGATGCCAAGCTAAGCCAGCCATTCAGGGGGTCAGGGGATGCAAGAGGTGCTGAGATCTTCCCCCCGGTGCCTCCTTCCCTGCACATCCAAAGGGCCAGCCCAGCCCCACATCTAAACTGGCACTGGGATGCAGGCTGGAGTGACAGGTATGAGGTGGAGGGCACTGGGCTAGGCCAGCCCTACTCGGGGGGCACAGGAGGTGGTGAGGCACCTCGTCCAGTGCCCCCCAATGAGGAAGGGCTGACCTGGCCACCCTCACTCCTTCAGCGAAGTAGGGGAGTGACACTGGCCTGTCCCAGCTGAAAAGCAGGGTTGCAGGGCTGCTGTAGTGGAAGAGGTGGGTGTCACACACCAGGTAAGTGTTGGGGGGGGGGCAGGGCATTTGTACCCAGCAGCACTCCCACCCCTGCAGGTACACATACCCCTCCCCCAGCAGTTTGGGGAGTAGGGCCTGCATCCCTTCTGCCCTGTGTGGTGGGGGTGAGGCTTGTGGGGATGGGGCAAACTATTGGCTTGGCTCCCAGGCACCGGACACCCTCAGTACAAAACTGTTCAAAGATAGTCCAGGAAACCATCTTCCTTATTTTATTCTGTTTAATATCCATTAGAAAATATCTGGCACAATTAATAATCCTCCTCTTCAGACTCACATAAAGAGCTCAGTCCTGGCCCCCTGACTCATGCTGAAGAGTATATTACTATTTGAATAGAGCCATTGATTTAAAAGAGGCAACTCACGGAGTAAGGCACTACTTAATAAGAATGACCTATGATGGCCCATTCAATGTACTTATTTAGTCCTTGAGCCTGCTCCCATTGAAGCCAACAGTAAAATTCACAGTTACTTGCATAGGAGCAGGTTTAGAAGGCAGCACTGTTCATTTGGCTTACTTGTTCCTTCAAATTGGTGGACCTGACCTGGAAAGGTAGCTACTTTAATCTGCATACGCTTGTCGTAACTTATCTATTTGTTTTGCATGTATCACATCTACCTCATGTATCACTCAAGGTACAGAATGTCTCTACTGAAATTACACAAGAATTAAATCTGCTTTCAAACTGATTGATACTGATACCAAAAAAGAAAAGAAAAGCCAAAATCCTTCTAGATATGTAATGAAGTTGTGTACTAGCTACTAATTAATATTCCTCTTGGACCAAATTATCCTCTCAGATATTTACATACTGCTCCCATTGACTGCCACAAGGAGTATGTGTGTATGTGAGTACAGAATTTGAAAGTGACAAGCAAGGAGCCATGTCATTACGCCCCTCACTACAGATGGGGTCTTGTCGTAGAGCAGCAGCTTATGATACGGGAGCTCTCTGCTCTGCCTTATTTTGGTACTCAGTATTTTCAAGCTGTTTATCAGCAGCGAAGTCATCGACTCAGCTTCTCACTTTCTGCAATCAGAACAGAAACAGTTGAAAATTAACATAGAAGAAAATTTTTTTTTAAAAAACCAATTACATTGGGGCAGTCAAAGCACAGACAGGGGAATTTATACTAAAAAAGTTTCAAAAACAGTTTGACTAATTTTCCTCCTTTCTCTCATCCCACAACTAATTGCCACTGTCACCTGCCTTCTTCCTGCCAAGATGCTTATGCCCAGAACATTTGTCATATACAAGTGTTTATATTCTTTGTTCACACCCTGGGAACTGCGGCTTCTTTCTCCCCACTCTCTTGGAACACAATGTAAATAAAACTTATTAGTAATATCTAGCATTTACCATCTCAGCTTTACAAAAGAGGTGTGACACTTCCAGGGGGACACCCAGGTTCTGAGACACCTTTCTATCACTTGCCCTTAACTACAAGAACTTAAGAACACAATTTTCAGGATAGATACATAACTTCTTTAATATTGTTTGTATATACATTTTGCAATGATTATGTCAACCACTGGGATACTGATTCTTGATAAAGAGCTTTCATGCCACCCTTCAGTGAACTATTAAGAAAGCAGCCAACACTGGGATCCCTGTACAATCCTATTCAATCCCTGTACACTCTGTTGCTTGGCACCTCAGGAGCTCAGTGCTATTGTCTCTGTTTTTCAGATGGTGAAACTGAGGCACAAAGAGTTGGAGTGATTTGCTGACAGTCCCCCAGCAGGCTCGTATCAGAACCAAAAATAGAATGAAGGTCTCCTCGGTGTCATCCAGTTCTCTAACCACTAGGTTACATAGGTGTGAAGGGAAACCACCATGTAAAATATTTTACAGATGGGAATCCTGTAACATCAGATTCAGTCAATTGGAATTTAATCATTCTATTAAAGTTAAGCACATGCTTAAGAGCTCTGTTGAACAGGGATGTGAACATTTGTTTACATACTGGGGCCTTAATGAACTTCTAGGAGGGAAGGTCTGGTGGTTGGAAGGAGGATAAGGAAGGAAGGAAAGGAGACATGAGGAAGAGAAGGGGATAAAGAAAGAGCAAAATAGTTTTTTTTAACTTTAGTCTTTCAACAATTTATCTTTCAACTCCTTTTGTTTTCTTCTCAAAGCTTCCCCCGGGTAGGTTTTTCTCTTCTCTTTTATTTAAAATTTAAAAGTGTAATTAAAAATCTCAGTGCTCTCAAAATAATAACTCCAGGGTCATTCCTATTAAGTTAGAAATAACTATATGCTGTGCCCTTTGGGGCAGGGACTATGTTTTCATCTGTGTTTGCTGGTGACTTAGCACAAGAGGGGGCTGTTCTTGACTGAGGCATCTAAGTGCTACTGTTATATAAATATTAAATAATAAATTTCAAGCTCTTCAGTTCAGGATACCACACATACAGGAGGCAGCCTAGAACTGTAATTAAGCTATGATCTTTTCTATACTCATCTCTTCATCTTTACTTCCTAGGTCAGAGTTAATCAACAGACAGACCACTGGCCAAATCCAGACTGCCAGAGATGCTTTAAAATGGATCTGATGATCTTTTTATTTACTCATTATTATAATTATTAAGGTTTTTTTATTATTTTCTCTGGAGATTGGTCTTTGACTATACCTTGACTGAGAAATGTGGTCCTTAACAAAATATAATTGACGATCCCTGCCCTAAATGATGAGGAGAAAACTGTTCAGATTTCCCATTATTGCCTGTCGTCAACTTTTAGCTATAATGTTTGTTTGGATACATTTTAGACCACATTGAGTCAAGTGATACCATTTGGGTAGATACACTAGCTAGTATATCATGATCAAGTGGGCTAGTATATCATGATCAAGTGGGCCATGTTCCCTGGGGTGGGTGCTTTTATTGATAGGACCTAAGAAAACAGGGAACATGAGGGTTGGGCTGGAAACAACTCAGCTACATGAGCAGAGTCATACACAGGGTTTAATAAAATACCACTTGTTCAGCTTCATGCTTGCTAACAAAACCCAGTGGCAGCATCTCAGTTGAGAGTTCTCTGCAGTGCGGAGCTGGCTACGTGAGAAATGGAACGTGCTTTGAAACTCCCTGGATCCCTGGTTTTGCAGTCATGTACTGAGCCTAGCTATGGACCTGATGGAACAAGGATGTACACAAACCTAACCACCCAGAAGGATGATGACAGCAGGAAAGTAAAGCTGTTGTTTTACCTTTTTGGGAAACAAACCAAAGAGATTGATTCCACTCCAGAATATGCTTTTGCCTCAAGCCTCTTCACAGTCCTAGGAGCCCAGGGACTTATTGCTTCCTAAAGCAGAACAAAACAGTGACCCTCCATATTACTACCTTTTTCATATTGGCTGCTACATTCAATTTGGGGGATTTGACAGACTCCCCAATTGAAGACAGCAAGATAGTCTGTCGCCCCTGGGATCACCATCTACTTTCTAATTAAAGATGAGCTGAGCATGCAGGATAAAATCATATTGTAAGGACAGAGCACTATTGTTCTTGTCTCATTCTGCAAGGATCTCATGCAAAAAATACATACCTCACATATGGACACTGTCTGCTATCTCAGACAGGCTTGCGAGTGTCGTTACTGGCCATGAATGAAAAGAGAATTCCACTCTTTGATAAGAAGGTATAATGCTTGACAATCATGTGATAGCTACCAACAGAAAGTGGCTCAGTTACCATACGAGTTGCCCATACAACCATGAGAAAAGGTGGGAGCAGACATATTTACTTTCAGTGAAAAGCAGTACTAGATGACAGTGAGTACTATTCACATTTTTGGGATGTTAGTGCTGTGCTGATGCAAGAAATGATTGGGCAAACTGAAAACTCATTTTGCAAGATATGGGATTCTGGACACTTCATTCATGACAACAGACCCCAATTTGCCTCAGAATTTTGGTATTTGACCACCACATTTCCACCCCACCATACTCACAAAATAATGGTAAGATGGAATCAGATATAAAAACAACAAAGAGACAGTTAAACAAAGCTGTTGTTTATCTACATTAGATCCCTTATTATCATTATTGGCCCACACGAATATCTCATTACCAGGATACCAAAACACTCCAGCACAGGCAATGATGGGATGAAGGCAAAAAACCCTGCTACCAATGAAGGGAGACTTGCTACAGCCAGAAGGAAGGAGAGACTGCCGAAAGGAGATGGCCAGTGAAAATAGGCACAAAAGTAGGATGGGTCAGCCAATGATCTGCTGGCCCTGGAGACAGGCATTTCTGCTGATCCACACACCAGAAGGAATGGACTAAAGAAGTTGTGAGGGATGCAGTGGCACCAAGGTCATATGAAGTGACTATGCAAGAGAAAGAAGTGAACTGAAGAAACAAGAGACATTTACGAGCCAGCAGACACAACACCCAGGAACAGCCTACACAGAGCCAGCAAGAGGCCAACTCAGGAAAGGAGGAATCTACACAGAAAGACAGTTTACTAAACTCTGAGGCAGGTGACAGGAAGACAGAGACACTCATGGTGTAGTGACTTGTTGAGGAAACACGGCTATCCCAATGATTATGGGGCCAATGGAATCTGTGGCAAAGGCAAGATACTAAATCATCTATGTGCTAGCAACTTGTGGTGAAAGGGACTCCGCGTGGGGGTCTGGGCATCAATTATTTGTTTTTAACATTTATCAAAACGTAGAATATGAAAGAAATGTTGTGATAAATCAGAAGGCCTTGGAGATACTGTTACTGATTGGACACCAGGAAAACAAGGCATACAAAATATTGGACTGGAAGCAACTCAGCCACATGGATAGAGCAACACGCAGGGTTTACTAAAGTTTCACTCATTCCACTTAACCTGCTGTCTCCTTCACTCTCTGCCAATGAAACTGCCACGACTGGGGGATGATGGGAAGACTATGGAAAGCAACTGCACCCCCAGTAGAGATTGGGAAGGAATCGTGCCTCCTCTCTTACAGCATCTTAGCATGCAGAAAAGTGCTCACACTCTTACATCCTCTGATGCAGCCCCTTTCTCCTCTCTTCAGGAAAACAACTCCTCAGATCAGAACAGTGGGGTAGATAAGGTACATGGCTTTGCCTTTTCCTTCCTTCTTTTGGGTGATTTGGAGTCTCAGAATGGAAAGAGGGAGCAGCCTTTCCACTCCATCAGTCCAGGGAATTCTATGGTGTCTGGACCTTGTGGAGCTAAGGTCACGAGGGAGAAACAAGCTCTCGCATCCTCCTGTTGTTGTCTATGTTTATGTCCACACACAAGCCTGTGTGTCGAAACAAGCTGATTTGAAACAAGCTGTTTCAAAATAAAGTCCTTATTTCGAAATGTCTTATTTCAAAATAACAAAAAAGCTATTTCGAAATAAGGAAGGGTATGTCCACACAGGCTTCTTATTTTGAAACAACAGAGGTTGTTTCGAAATAAGAAGCGGCATGTCCACACGATGCACTGCTATTTTGAAACCATTAAACCTCGCATCTAATTGAAATAGCCATTGTTTTGAAACAATGGCGTTCAGACACGTTGTTTTGAAACAACACCATTGTTTCGAAACAACTGTTTCAAAACAACATGTCCGAACGGCCTGGTTTCAAAATAACCATTTCGAAACCATGGCTATTTCAAAAGGAGGCTTTCCCCAATTTGAATGAACTTATTTCGAAATAAGGACTTTATGTCGAAATAACTCATTTTGAAATGGGTTATTTCAAAATAATGACGTATGTGTGGACATAGCCAAAAAAAGCGGGAATTGAAATAGCCTGTCCACACAGTGGACAAGCTATTTCAAAATAGGGGAGGGGAGGGGAGGGGCAGGGAGGCTTTTGCTGGGCTGGGGGCCCCCCCCCCCGGGATTCCCCAGCCCCCCCCCCACTCCTGCCAGAGGCATGGGGGCTTCCCCTGCCCCCCCTCCGCTCCCGCCATGGGTGGGGGGGCTTCCCCTGCCCCCCCCGCTGCTTCCACTGTGGGCAGGGGGGCTTTCCTGGTGCCCCCTGACGCTTCTCCCATGGGCGGGCCTGGGGCCACCTCCATCCTGGGGAATCCCAGGCGCAAGGCGGCCCCAGCCCTGCCCAAGGAAGAAGCAGCGGGGGGCGCTGGGGAAGCCTCCCCACCCATGGCAGGAGAGGTGGGGGGACAGGGGAAGCCCCTGGCAGGAGCAGTGGGGGGGGCAGGGGAAGCCCCCCCACCCCTGGTAGGAGCAGGGGGGGTGCCAGGGAACCCCGGGGGTGGGGCGCCCCAGGCTTGGGGGCAGCCCCAGGAGCAGGATGAGCTGCCCATGGAGCGGTCACCCTGTGGGGGCTGCAGCCCCCCTGACTGGGCTGTGGAGCCGGCAGCTCCCCCCCCAGCCCGAGCGCAGGGGCAGAGCCCTGGGGGTGCCCCAGCCAGCTTTCCCCCCATTTTCCCTTGCCGGGGGTAGGGGGGGCAAAGGGGGCTGAGAAACCTGTTCCCCCCTGCTCCCAGTAAGGGGAAGCGGGGGAAAGCCGGCTGGGGCACCCTCCACGCCCTGAACTCCACTCAGCACGCTGGCCAGGGTGCTGATCCCTGGCCAGGGTGCTGGAGGGGAGTGTGGGAGGAAGGGGGGTGGAGGGGGAGACAGACTGGTGAAGCTCTAATCTTCAGGTGAACCACAAGGCGTGCCCCAGCTGCGAGGAGTAAATCCTGCAACATTGTCTGTGGCAGGTGCTTTGGCAATCTGGCCTTTCAGTGTTAGTTGGATTACCATGCACATTATTGTTTTCTCCTCTAATGATTCATTGTATTTTCCAATGCCTTTCTTGTTTCATAGCCTCTGATCCTCCTGCCTTTTATCCAATAGTTTATATTTTCTTACGCCAATTGAAACTGATGAAATACAAGACACTAGTAAGCATTTCACAAAATTATGCATTTACAGTAAAGTATGCATTTACTGTACAGTACATATTTTTAGCATGGGTGACAATGATGAACTTTATAGTTACAATCAAGAACATCAACAGATTGTACTACAAGCTGTCAAGAATTCTCAGGAGGCAGGAATTGGCAATTTACTGCATTGACAAACTGTACTCAAGCATCTGGAATATTACAGTACAAGTGGATTTTCTATGCTCTGACTAGTTGAAGCAATTTATAATGATGACTTGTTTTAATGAGCTTGCCGACAAGAGGTATATAGTACAAACTTCTGTTCATATTGACTTCATAGCACTTAGTACATAAATCTCTCTTATCAATAACATCTCATCTATTTTATAAACATCACACTATTATGTGTTATCAATAAAATTTACACCTAAGAGAGATCCATGTAAAGATAGAAAAGGAAAAATCTGATCACATTAAAAAAACCAATATTTCTATACATTGTACATGCCTAGACCTGGTAAGTAGGGCCGTCCCTATGGGGGTGTGGGCCCCTGGGCGAATCGCTCTCTGTGGGGCCCCCACCCACCCCAGCATGGGGGGACGGGGCCGGCCAGCCCAGGGGAGTGTCTGACAAGGAACATCATTCCCTAACCCCTCCAGGTTCCTGTTGCTGAATATCAGGAGCCAAGAAGCTCCGCAAATAGGAGTAGGAGGGAGGGTGATGGATCATACTGTCCCTTGGACTTCCAGCCCTGCCCCTCCCATGAACTTTGCTGTGATGCTTGCCTTCCCCACAATCTTCTGAGTGGCAGCATGAGAGTGGGGAGCAGGGGAGGATAGAGTGGGGTGTCAGGAGAGTAAGAGAAGTGCAGCTGGATGGCAGGCACTAAGGAAGGCAGCACAGCATCTGCAATTTCCCATGCTGTTCCTGCCCTAGGCCAAATGCCTGGACATGCTGCAGGGCAGAAAATTTAAACAGGCTCTGGCCTGTTCCCAGCTTACAGGTGCATGCAGACCAGGTGGGGGAAGTTAGGGAAGCCATGAGGCAAACAAGTCCTTTTCACTCAGGAAAAGCAAGAAGGATCCACCCAGAAAGAAAAAGAACAAAATACAAGATGAAAGTCATGTCTGATCACCAGCCATATACAATGATCACACAGGAGCTCTGAGGAAGCAAGACACGGGAAGTTCCATAGATTTACCTGAGAGTTAGCAAATATAAAAGATGAAAACTTACCCAGTATCTGTGGTAGAAAGAGCAAGCAACACTAATTGTCACCTTCTCACCCTGGGATGGGTAGGGGGAATTCAAACATCAAGAGATTAGTTTAAAAACAAAGTATAGTCTTGCCCCACCCCATCCCCAAGAACTTATTTTTGCCATTCTTGTGATTTTTGATGTCTTGAAACTGGCAATACTGTATAAATTAATACCATATACTTCACTCAAGGAATTCCTTTCCCTAACTGTATTCTTTGTGCTACTGTAGCAGGCTTCTGTAGCCACAATGTAGGGACACAGAGAGAGAAAATCAATTGAATGTACCTTTTAAAGTTTTTAGGCAACACTGTATCTGTTCTTTAATATCATAACTGAAATAACTAACTCAGTTTAATAGACATTGTAACCAATGTCCAACAAAGCTTGATGTTGTAAATTTAGAACTCTATTTTGTATTCTTGATAAAACTTCTTTTAGGTGTATACTCTGCAATTTCATTTAAATGTGTGAATGAGATGTGTGAATGAAGGGTGTGTGTGATGGAATCAGTCCATACCAGCCTGGCCTGATGAAATGCAAGTACTACCTTATTGACTAAGTGATGCCAACAACCCCCACAAAAGTGAGGGTCCACCCCAGAAAGAAAAGAAGAAAATACAAAACAAAAGTCATGTCTGTAAATGGCTGGTGATCAATGATCACACAGGATCCCTGGCCCAGCTTGTCCTCCAGCCTCACCACTTGGCCGGGGGTGGGGAGGGCAGTCCTTGGCCTGCCTGCCTGCCATCCTCTTGCCTGGCCACCAACCCAGCATGACCCCTGGGGCCCAGAGGGGCATGTGTAATGGTGTGCACCCTGGGTTATGATCTACATTATTTTTCTGTTCACTTATACACTGGAATTGTATGATTTGCTGCCAATTGCACCATGCAATGTTTGTGTGGATGCTAATAACTTATTCTACATGATTTCTATGATGATATGTTTCCTACAACTTCATACGTATGAACAAACATGTAACATGCCTTCTATGGCTCAGGGACAAGGAAAGAGACAGAGGTCTCTTCCAGCAGCAGTGAACCTGAAAGAGGCAAAGATATGCTAATGGAGGTGTCTGTGAAGAGACAAAAGAATCACCTCAGCCCTGAAAGGGAGGGGCTGAGGAGTTTGGAAACAAAGACTGAGACAAGCATCTGATGAAGTGGGATTTTCTCCCATGAAAGTTCATATGAAAAATAAATGTCAGTCTTTAATTGCCACACAACTCCTTGTTTTTTTGCTAGACTAGACTAGCACGGTTATCCCTTTAGAAATTGAGACCTGGAAGTTTTAAAAGGTTTTTTGAGCTGGAACTCTCCATCTTGAAACAACTCAAAGCAAGATATGGGCCCTGCCTGGCCTCAGGCAGAGACTGACTGTGCAAACATCTAACAGCCAAATACCTTGAGCTAAACTTGTTTGGTCTATGAGGTTACTTTAAATAGAAGTATTAGGTTAGCATGTGTGGTTTCTCCTGACTTACTTATACTGTGATTCTGCCATGCTTGGCTATATTCTCACTTAGAATTATAATCTGATCAATAAACTAGTACTGTATATCATCGTGTATAAGCCGAGAATTTTGTGCCCGAAAATTGGCTTCAAAACAGGCACTCGGCTTATACTCAGGAGAATACGGTAGACAGTTCCAGCCAGCCCTTTCCCTGACCATGCGGCAGGCCGGGGACCTAGTGTTGCCGGCTGGGCATCTTGGGCAGTCGGCCGGGGCTGGGGCTGGAGCTGGAGGAAAGAAGGGACCCCGGCATCTGGAGTGGCCAAGTAAGGGGGTCGGCCTGGACATTGAGGGGGGATTCAGAGAGGTCAGGGGCTGGGGGTTGGGGAGGGGGTTGGGGCATTGGGGCTCAGGCATTTGGAGGGGGGTTGGGGAGTCCGGGGAAAGCAGCAGGAGGACCCAGGGTTTTTGGGGAGCCCAGGGAAGCAGAGACAAGGATGGGGGATTTGGGAGGGTGCCTGGTGGGCTGGGAAGAGCAGCAGCAGGGGTTAGGGGGGTGAGGGGAAAGGGGCGGAAAGGGTGTTGGGGAACAGGGGAACAACAGCACAGAACTGAGAAGGGAGCAAGGGGGCGGCAGTGATGAGCCAGCAGGGCGGCAGTGGAGAGGGACAGAGCAGGGGGCAGCAGTGAGGAAGGGGCAGAGCAGTGGGGAAGGGGCAGAGCAGGGGGGCAGCACTGAAGGAAGGGGCAGAGCAGGAGGGGAGCAGCGGGGAAAGTACTGTAGGGGAAAATCTAACTCTGGCCCTCAGCTTCAGAAAGAGGCACACCAGAGCCTTCCCAATGAAGCAGACACGTTCCCAGCTGAGACTCCAATAAGCAGAGAACGAGGTGTGGTTCAGAGTTTATTATTCAGCTGAATAATAAAAGGAACTGCAGCAGAGGGAAGCAAAGAGAAGCTCGCCTCTCTGAGCAAGAACCCCCAGTATAGGGGCTACAGGTCATACATACTTTCTAACATGCAAAATACGATATACATAATGCAACAAGCTCATGCATAATACAACAAGTTACATCATGCCTAAAATCCATACATGGTATTACTACTTTTAATATGCAGGTTACATAATTAGATTGTACTTAATAGGCAGCATATAGTTAGCCCGCCTCTGTTGTTGTTTACTGCTCATTTGGGTACTAATTGCTCTTGACCAATGAGAGTGGCCAAATTCCTGTGACCCCTTGGCTACCTGGCCCCCGTCAACATGTTTACCAGACAAGGTTGATAGCTTCCCATCAGGGTCCAGACAGGAGGGATTGTCTTATAATCAACCTCTGTGGATTACCTCTTGTATCTACAGAAACAGTCTAACTTCCTATCAATCTAAACCCCCTAGCTCCCTTGACTAACTAAACTTGTCTAAGCAAACACAACAATCTCTGGCACAGAACTTCCTGACCAAACTTACTCCATCTTTAGACACCCCCCCACACAGTACAGAGAAGGGGGCAGCAGGGAGAAAGAGGCAGAGAAGGGAGTCAGTAGTGAGGAGCCAGGGGGCAGCAGTGAGAGAAGGGCGGAGTAGGGGCTGGCAGTGAGAAGGGGGCAGTAGGAGGAGCAGAAAGCAGCAGTGAGAAAGGGGCAGAGCGGGGGGGGGGGCAGCAGGAGGAGCAGGGGGCAGCAGTGAGGAAAGGGGGAGCAGGGGGCAGCAGCAGGAAACTGAGAAGTGAGCAGGGGGGTAGCAGTGAGGAAAGGGCAGAGCAGGTGGGAACAGGAGGGCAACAGTGAGGAAAGGGTGGAGCAAGGGGGAACAGTGAGGTAAATGAGAAGTGAGCAGGGGGCAGCAGTGGGGGGCAGCAGGGATGTGTGGGGGGAGTGTCTAAAGATGGAGTAAGTTTGGTCAGGAAGTTCTGTGCCAGAGATTATTGTGTTTGCTTAGACAAGTTGTTAGTCAAGGGAGCTAGGGGGTTTAGATTGATAGGAAGTTAGACTGTTTCTGTAGATACAAGAGGTAATCCACAGAGGTTGATTATAAAACAATCCCTCCTGTCTGGACCCTGATGGGAAGCTATCAACCTTGTCTGGTAAACATGTTGACGGGGGCCAGGTAGCCAAGGGGTCACAGGAATTTGGCCACTCTCATTGGTCAAGAGCAATAATTAGTACCCAAATGAGCAGTAAACAACAACAGAGGCGGGCTAACTATATGCTGCCTATTAAGTACAATCTAATTATGTAACCTGCATATTAAAAGTAGTAATACCATGTATGGATTTTAGGCATGATGTAACTTGTTGTATTATGCATGAGCTTGTTGCATTATGTATATCGTATTTTGCATGTTAGAAAGTATGTATGACCTGTAGCCCCTATACTGGGGGTTCTTGCTCAGAGAGGCGAGCTTCTCTTTGCTTCCCTCTGCTGCAGTTCCTTTTATTATTCAGCTGAATAATAAACTCTGAACCACACCTCGTTCTCTGCTTATTGGAGTCTCAGCTGGGAACGGGTTAGCTTCAATGGGAAAGCTCTGGTGTGCCTCTTTCTGCAGCTGAGGGCCAGAGTTGGATTTTCCCTAACAGATGACAGCAGCGAGGAAAGGGCAGAGCAGGTGGGAACAGGAGGGCAACAGTGAGGAAAGGGTGGAGCAAGGGGGAACAGTGAGGTAAATGAGAAGTGAGCAGGGGGCAGCAGTGAAGAAAGGGTAGAGCAGGGGGCAGCAGGGGTGACAGCAGTGAGGAAAGGGCAGAGCAGGTGAGAGCAAGGGGCAACAGTGAGAAAAGGGCGGAGCAGGGGGCAACAGTGAGGTAACTGAGAAGTGAGCAGGGGGCAGCAGTGAGGAAACGGCAGAGCAGGGGGCAACAGCAGGAAACTGAGAAGTGAGGAAAGGGCAGAGCAGGGGGGCAGCAGGGGTGATGGCAGTGAGGAAAGGGCAGAGCAGGGGGGCAGGAGTGAGGAAGGGACAGTAGGGGGGCAAGGGAAAAGCAGCAGCAGCAGAGATTTTGGGGTAGGGAAGATGTCAAACTCCAGAGGAAGCCAGCAGCAGTAGGTGGGTGGTTAGGGGTCAAGGCCAAAAGGGGACCTCAGCTTATACCTGGGCCACCAATTTTAGCTTCTTTTTGGGCTCAGAATTGGAGGATCGGCTTATGCCTGAGTACATACAGTAGTTGTTTTACCTAAAGCTGTGTGATCTTTAGAGGGTGTGAGTGAAGGAGGCTGGGCACAACCCATTTCTTTGTTAAATGGACAGACTTGAGTGTGTGGTGGTTAGGAGTGGCTCCCAATCTCTGTAGACAGGGGCACCTGGTGTAGTAACAGGGGCCAGGGGTCCTTGCTGGGGGATCCTCCCTCGAGTAGCCAGGGGGCATACACCCCCTGCCTGGGACCAACTGCATGCAAGAGGCTGGAGTGGACTGACTCAGGAGTGAGTGGTCACTTGGCAAAGCAAGATGAATCAGGGTTCAGGAGTGGGAATTGGAAGGTCACAGCAGCACACTGAACAGGATCTGGGGAGCAGTCTGTCACAGCATGATCCCTGATCTACCTGCCCCCCACTAGCCCAATGTGAATGAGGGCCCAGGGAGAGTCTTGGATCCTCAGACCCTTGTCCCCCTCCAGGCTCAGGCTCAGGGTCCCACCAGACTCCCCCCAGTACTTACCTGGCTGTGTGTTCCCTGGGCTGGTGCTGGCAGTGTCTGCTAGAGGAGGAAAGGGTTAAACCTCCCTCTCCCCTCCAGCTAACTGCTCAGCTGGAGGCTCCAGACCGAGGGGCTGCGGGCAGCCCAGCTATTCACCTGCGGAGCAGCCTCTCAGTGAGCCTGTGTCTGCTGGCCAAAACATTTGGGGCTCACTGCGGGAGATGTGGTACTCCTGCGGATCCCTGCCATGGGGGGGGGGGTGCAGGCCCCACGGGGCCACCCAAAGTGCAGGGCCCACATCAAATGTCCCATTTGACCTACCCTAAGGACGGCTCTGCTGGTAAGAAGTTTTAAGAATGGTCCCTAAGCAAAATATTTGTATAATTTTCTGCCCCATTGGCAAATCAAATCTACTAGCTACTTTCTCTCATAAGAGGAAATATGATATTGAACAACCTGACAAAAGTATAAAGACTGTCAGGAAATAGTCCCAAAGAAGAAGGAACATCCTCTGGTCTCCATCAGTCTGAGCCTAGACCACAAAGACTGATCTTTGTATACAAAGTAATCCAATAAGGAAAATAAATCATAGAAACCATGAATGTAATATTTTATTCATGAAAGCACCAGCTATTAATGTTCAGGATGGATGAAAAGCTTCAGCACAGTTTTCCCAAATGACTGGAATCCCAAGCAAAAAACGTTAAGCTGCTTTTAAGGTTGTACCTGTCAATCAATTACTCAAGGGGAGAAAGAAAGTGAATACTGTGGTATTCCTCAAAAGACACAAATATTAAAAAGTAAGCAACTCAGATCTCTCCAAGTAGTCCTCCCTTCAGATATTTGAAAATATGGAAATGCAAAGTTAAAATATATAAAAGCACAAACAAAGTCACCCAATCAACTTTAAATTTTCAATGGTCCCCCAAACCTTGCAAATCCATTGCACCTTCTGTGTGTAAGATGGAGACTTTTCATAGAGATCACAGTCAAGACTTGAAGAAATTTACAATATGAGGCTGTGAGCATCTTTGATCTACAATACTTATTTCATGTAGGTAGTCTGATAAGTAAACATACTCCCTTGCTGGATGTAAGTTATGATGTACGTATCCACAGGTACAGGGTTTTGGAGGAAAGGAATAGGACCTAGAGTTTTTGGACCCAATGATACATGAACATCCTCACAGCTAACAGGTGTGATCAGCCATGGGCCTGAGGAACAGGTGAGAATACTGATAATTGAGGGATCCAGGAGACTCAGCCAAACTACTTCTTGGCCTCAATCCCATGTCACAGCTTCTTGCCCAACCAAGTCAACAAATTTCACTCAGCCAGCAGCAGCTGTGTGATAATGCTGAGTACTAGCTGCAGACACACTGAGAAGTAGCTATGCTCTCTCTTCCACTCTGGTCCATAGTTCAGGCTGACATCCAGCTATTGTAATCAGTCAGTCACTGCAGAAGGGGAGAACTCAGCCTGGAGTAGTGGTAGCTTGCTGCAGCCTCCCTCAATTCACCTTTTGGAATGGCAGACCTGCAAACCCTCAGAGTTTTCCCTTTAGACTCCAGGTCTTCAGATTGTTTTGCATATTTGTGGGAAAAAATCCCAAGAAATTCCCCTGTGCTTGGTAGCTCTAACCCGTTCCCTACCTCCAGAAGACTGGTAGCCAATCAGAACTGTTCCAGAAGATGAAGGGGAGTGTCCCACCTTATGTATCAACTTCTCCCACCATTAGCTGTTTCCTCCCCTTACCACTCTGCCCCCCATATGCTTCTGACACACCCCAAAACCATGCACCTCAAGCTCCCCTGGAGCAGGCTTCCACATCTGCTTGCAACAAAAGTCTTCTTGCAGGTTCCTGATGTCATCAAATGCCAAGGAGGGGAACTACCTAATTGCACAGCTAGTATCAGGAGCTTCGGTTTAGTTATTATCCTCTCCCTATCACTTGACCAGGTTCCATCCTGACTGATCTGTGCCCACTCAGGCCTGCCATTTGTGGCCAGGGAACAGGGATATCCTCTTTGCACAAGAATGGGGCTTCATTTGGGCTAACAAGCCAGAGCTGAAAGAGCTCACTCTGTCTGTGGTGCTGAGCCCTGCTGGGTGGGAGGAAGCAGTCTGTAGTCAGCAATCACCATGTCATGGTGTACTGCATGCTCTTCCATAATTTTTTGCAACCTTGTGATGCAGGAGTCACTCAGAATCCACGTGTTGGCAGCCCTGGCAATGCATATATTTCTTTTCTCTCAGCAGGCAAGGGACTTGCATTGTCTGTTACAAACCTCAGCACTGTATCTTTGGAAACATCACATTAATCTGCACAAGATTAGAGAGTAGTCACTTATCATGAGCTGCCCTCACTCTCACCTTCCCTAGAGGATAGTGAAAATACAATTTTTTTCTAAAACAACCAATCCTACTCCTCATTTCTGGCTCCCTCCTCACCCACAATGCCTTTCCTTCAGTGCTGCCATAGCCATCCCACTGCCCCCACCTCCAACACAAAAAAAGGCTCTGTCCCTGGCTCCTCCTCATCCAATATAACAAAAAAATTTGATTAGGCCACCTGCTGACCATTCTTCTGATTTCTCAGGGTACCTTCCCATGAAACAAGTTATAGTATAAAAGAGACAACTTGAAGAGAGCAACATGAGTTATTAAATCTTTATAGTAGAGTACAAAGGTTTGAACTAGAAATGTCAGTGGTAAGGTGTTCGGTGAGACAGTGACGTCAACAGAGTCCCTCAAAAGGAAACTCTTTCATTGTTTTCCTTATGGGTGGCTGTGCATTGCAATCCTTCTAGACTACAAATCTAAGCAAGTGAAAAAGTGACCATATTCTTAAGCACCATTCTCAATTTGAGTCCCTTGGGGTGAATTGATGACGATCAATTTGAATTAAATTAAGTGTATGGCCACACTTGCTTTCCTCGGTTCAAACTGAGGAACTCCTTAGTTTGAACTGATGAAAGATGACTTTGAAGTGGTCAAACCTTGTTTGACTTCTAAGTCCTGGTCAGTTCAAACCAGTTAGTTTGAATTGACCCAGTGTGGCCATATCAGTTCGAACTCACTGTTAGTTTGAATTGACATGGATTGACCTCCTCCCAGGGTGCATACCATCCTGGAATCAAAACCAGCCCTCCAAGACCTGGGGCCAGCAGCCCCAAAGGTGCCTCCACCACCACCCAGCCAGATTGGGCTAGGGAGCAATGGCATCCTGTCCCCTGGTTGGGGACAGGGACCCCCAAGTGCGGCTCCAGCCCCACTTGCCGACTGAGGAAGGGATCCCTGTGCTGGGCTGGAGCCGCACTCCCCGGGCTGGGGAAGGAACCCCCATGCACGGCTCCAGCCCCACTGGCCTCACACAGGGACGGGACGCGCCTGCTTGCCAGTGCGGGGTTGGGATCCCCATGTGCAGCTGAAGCCCTGCTGGCCACACACGGGGACAGGACCGCCGCACACGGCCAGCGGGGCTCCAGCTGCGCATGGAGATCATTTCCCTGTGTGGCAAGTGGGGCTAGAACCGAACACGGGGGTCCCTGTCCCCAGCCCAGGGGCAAGGTATCCCTTCCTGGCACTGGCAAGCCGGGCTCCAGCCCAGTGCAGGGGTCCTTTCCCCGCACGGGGCAGCACTGCTGGAGCTGGGCAGAGGGAATCCCTTCTCCCCCTGCCTGGCCAGGAGAAAACATCCCCTGCCAGGCTTTAGCCTTCTGAGCCTGGCATGGGGAAAAGCAACCCTTGCCCAGCTCTCGCCACACTATGCACTGACAAGGTTTGGAGTGTACTGATAATCCTGGAGGATGCAGGAATTTGGGTTGCACAAGCACATCAGAAGGACACACAGGCAGAGCTGTGGGGTACAGGAGGTTGGGGTATGCTGGCACAGCTTTGAGATGCCATGATTCCCTCACCTGAGCCCGATCCTCACTTATCTTCCTCCCCATAACTCCTTTCCATTAGATGAAAATCCAGGCTTTACTCTCTCTATTGCCCCATTCCTTTCCCCCTAATATTCCTCTCTTCCAGAAAGCATTAGTCTTATTTTTCCCTAAGGCATTGATATTCACCCCAGAATAAAACTGCTACCCATGACTCTCAAATTGCAGCAACCTCTAGCCACTCAGTCTCTAACACCTTTTGTCTTCCATGAGGGCTTGTGATTAATGTACCCATATTACGTTAAATGGAGGGTGAGTACACAGCCATCAATCTGAACAAGATCTGTGATTCATCCAGTCATTAGTACCTCTCAGTTCAACTGTACAAGGCAGCAGAGTAACCACTGGGAGGGGAATGCATAACTCCAGAATCCATTGCTTAAATTAACTCACATTTGGCTCTCCAATGCTACCCAATGCACCTGTGAGGCACACCAAATTTCAATGCAATCTGATTAACCATTCAGATTTTATAATACAAGAATTGAGCTTGAAAGCATATGAAATGTCAGGAATGAAAATCCTCAATCTGTGTTTCTGTTCTCACACATGCACAGTGTAAAAATGTACATTTTCTTAAACATTGCTCAGTTTGGGTTCCCCAAAGATTTACTGGGTGCTATGCACTACCTTTGATAAACTCAACAGTTGGAGAATCTTTTGACTTGTACCACATCCAATGCTCACTTTGTAATGAAAAACATACTGGGTTTCAAGCAATTTTTTTGCATGCATAACTGATGCAGCAAACTCAGAGGTGCCAGGGCTATGAACTGACAAGCCCACAGGTGCCAAAGCTCAGCTCTAGCAAGCCCTGGCACAAATTAAGCACTGATCAAACCAATAGTTTGAACACTAGTTCTGTGGTTTAAAAAAGCCCAACCTTTTGGAAAATGGCTATTTTGGGGAGCTTACGTCCCTGCAGCTTCTAGCTAAAATCATCCCAAATTTGGATCACTAACACTGCATTGCACTCTCCTCAAGCACACCATATTTACAGGGAATCTGACTAAGCATGTTAATTTTAGATGTGAGGCCCTACTCTACACCTAAAACGTACAATGGCACAGGAGAATCAGTATATCTATGCCAGTAACGCTTATGTAAGAAACACTTGTGTTGCTCCAGGAAGGTGTTTTTTTCACATTCCCAGACAAGACAAGTTTTGCCAGTGTAAGTGTTAGTGTAGGCAAGAAGTTAGAAAGGCCTGCTTTAGAACTTGTGATACAACCTTAAATACAGTGGTACTGCCATGCAACTCTAATACAGAAGGGGATTCACACAAGAGAAATTCCTGATCTCTACAGCAAGAGGAAAGCTGTCCTTTAACATTTGCAGCAACTCTTAGTGGCTGCCATTCCCCAGGAGGTGGGAGAATGAAGATCAACCAATCAGATGGCATTTCATTTTGCCTCTGGTAACCAAAGCAAGGAGACACATCAGCTAGCAGCAAGCACAGCATAACTGGAACTGATAGCGGTGTACCAATGACAGCACATACACCAGAGGTTTTATTTGCTTGCTGCTCTCTGCAGCCATGAAGTGCCTCAGCCGACCATCCAGGCACAATCATCCCACATAGCACAAAGAATCACCCCCACTCTGGGACCAAGGATGGCGAGTAATGGTCTTCATGTCTTAGAGCAGTGGGGCAGAATACTATGTTAAGATGCTGCAGAGATCTGAGAGGAGCAGAAGTGGGGAAAGAATGGGCCCAGCTGCTAGATCAGGGCAAAAAAAGAGACAGAATTGCTACCAAGGTGTAGTGGGACAAAAAGAAGGGCAAAGGGCTTTCAAGGTTGACAGTGGAGGAGGAAGAAAAGGGCTATGAGACATGAGGGGGCAGAAGAGGAGGTGGATGGATCCTTGAAACCTGAAGTGGGTGACAAAATGGGAGGGAAAGTTGATGCAATTTTTCTGTGAATTGGTGAGCATCTTAGTGTGGAAAATACTAAAGCTGATTTTTCATATACTTCATGACTGGATTTTCCAAAGTCAGTGAGAGCGGGGTGACTAACACCTTTTGGCTTTTTGAAAATCCAACTCTGTACACTTTTAGCATGGATTAGATGGGGTGTTCTTTTTGATGACAAGCACATTCAGTATGTTTTGGTTTCATTTGTGTTTTTGCAGTGGTCTTGTGTTTTGGGACATGTTTACGTACCTTTTGGGTTTAGTTTTAAGTATCGTAAGGTTGGGTTTCTTGCGTGCTGTACAGAAGAACCTCACTAGACCCACTACAAATTGACATGTTAGGGAAATTAGAGTGTCTGCAGAGTGTACTATCTCTATAGGGGAAAGACTGGCATATATAGAGAAGACAGACTAGGCAAAACCAAGGAGCATACTGCCTTGCCCTTAAATTGGAATGAGCGATATAAGCAGGAAAAGGAAGCTGAGCAAGAGATCGGGAGATTTAGGGTGATCACACATCCCTTATATTCAGGGATGGCCTTGACCATTTTAAACATTGAAGCTTGTGATAATTCATTGTATAATTGAGGGCAGTTAAAGTGTACATGTGAGAGAAAAAAAACAGGATATACTAGAGAAATGGATGTTGCTTCTCTAAAATGTCCCTTAAAGTGTTGTCCCTTGGTTTTTGTCCCTTGTTTCCATTGAACAAAAGTGGTTACTATGGCCCACAGGAGCCTTTCATGAAGCTGGACCTGACTGGACCATGGCAGCCGCTTCCCCCTCTTGGCTCCACCCCTCTCCCACTACAAAGGCCAAGCAGCACCCTGCCTGAATCATGGCAGATGCTCCTCCCCTCCAGCCCTGCCTGTCTCCCACAACATGCAGTGGTGGCACCCTGCCCAAACTGTGGCAGCTACTTCCAGTTGCTCCAGAGCTGTCCCTAGAGGGGGAGCAATGGGGCAATTGCCCTGGACCCTGCTTTTCCGTGCCCTCTCCAGTGCTGCACTGCCCCCTACCTCCATCCCACTGCCTTTGGCAGGAAGCCTAGGGCAACAGGACATGGCACAGCCAGCCCAGAGGCTACACTCCCCTTTTCCATCCTGCGCCTAGGCTGGCTGTTCTGCCCTGGAGGTGGGGAGGGTCAGAGGCAGGGTGGGAAAGTAGAGCCCAGCCTCTGGGCTGGCCCACCCCAAGTGGCTGGCCCAGGGGAGACGCAGGAGTGCAGGGCCTTGCCTCTGGGCTGGCCTGGGGGGGAGCCACAAGCCTATTGGCCCCAGACCTCGTATCACCCTAGGGATATCCCTGAGTCCCTTCTTTCTCCCACCACGTGGGCCCAGTGGTGCTCTGGCAGGAGCATAATGGCTAATCCCTCCTCCTAGTGTTGCCCCTTTCTGCCACCCCATTTTCCACCTTGTGCAATGGTGGCCCCTGGCCCTTGGCCACTCCTCCTTCAGCCCCACTCCTCTATGAACCACCTAGAAAAAGATGTGACCCTCAAGCCAAAACATTTGCCTACTCATGTTTTATGGCAATGGTCTCCAATCTTTCACCAGCAGACGGCACAACACTCATAGATTTCAATGGCATCTGCCCTTCTGAAGTAGATCACGATCTACTGGTTGGGGTTAGGGTTAGGATGGGGGATTTTGGGGGGGGGGGGGCTCTTGGACAAAGAGTGAAATAAAACATAGTATAAAAGCAAAACTAATGTATCACAAAATGTACTTTAAGAATTAACAATTTTAGTTCTGTTTTCATACTTGATAGGATTTCACTAAATATAGTATTTTTATGTAAAGAATTTATTCTTATTTTAAAAGATCTGACTGCTCCACAGTATTTGCTACTGAGTATTTGAAAAAAATGCACAGAATAGCAAAGAGTGAATAAGCAAGATTCTGCTGTTTGGATGTGTATATGTTTCTGCAGTGGGGAAATAGTCTCCTGATAGAATATCCTTAAAGACTAATTGAAGAGGCCCCTCTTTATGACCATTTAGTAATATATAATAGTTGCTATAAGACTTGAGCAACAAAGCTTTTTTTTTAATCAGCTGTGCAGTTTTAGCTATTAATATTATGTAAGGACTATGTGCTGAGTCTTTGGTGATCGATCATCTCTTCCTTCATTGATGAGAGTTCCAGAAGGGTAGCAGTGTTAGTGTGTATATAGCAAAAACAACAAAAGTCCTATGGCACCTTAAAGACTAACAAATTTCTTCAAGAATAAGCTTTCGCAGGATGCAACCCATTTTCTTAGATGCATGAAGTGGAAACTAGAATTAGAAGGTGTATATATACACTTGCAAAAGGGAGAAACATTACAATGAGGAGGGCAAGTGCTAACAAAGTCAGTTCAATGAGGATAGATGAAGCCCATTCACAACAGATGATTAGAAGGTAAGAATGTACGAATAGGGACAATGACTTTTTGTAATGAGATAACCATTCCAAGTTCCTATTCAGACCCAATCTGATTGTGTCAAGTTTGCATATTGACGACAGTATTTCTGAAGAACTGTGCTTTTCTTCAGTAGATCTTAAAGCAATTCATAATCTTCTTCTTAGTTATACCAATATAAATCTTAACTAACAGCGGATTAAGCCCAGGGCCAGATTATTGCAGGTGCTACATGGGCTAAAGAACTGGGCCCTAGCCTAAAGAGGGGCCCCAGGCTCCAGTCCCCAAAACCCCTACCTGATCTGACCCCCCTGCCCCAGTCAGTCCCAGCAGGCCTTGGGGGAGCACTGAGAATGCTCCTGCCCTGCCAGCACTGGGGGAGTGGTAACCTGGGACCAAAGGCTGAGCTACATGCTCCAGCTCCACCCCTGGGCCAACTGGTCTATCCCTCGGGGCAGAGCAGGGGGCAGTGGCTGTTTGCTCTACCCAGGGTGTGGGCTCAACTCCACAAAGAGCATCCTCTGGTCTGGCACAACCTTCCAGGGCCAATGGTCCTGGGGGGCTGTGCCAGGGGCCACACTGTACATCAGCCAACCTGCTCTCAGGGTCCAGACCAGCAGGACTGGATCCAGGTCAGGATCACCCCCTGGCTGCAGGGCCCCCCTACTGACAGCCTGCCTGTGGTTGCCCCCTCAGTGTGTGGGGGGAAGCCCAGAGCCCACAAGTCAGTTAATCCAGCCCTAATTAAGCCCTTTATCTATAGACTACTGACGTCATATTGTATGGCTCCATTTCTTCATTTATAGGGTTTTTCAGTGAGCATGACTACATAAGGAAATTTTTTACTTGATTTAGTAATATTTTTAACAATGAAATTAGCTATAGTGCTAACCATGGCTTTGCAGTCAGTGTAGAAACCTACCTAAGGGGATCCTTGGATGGTGAATTTGGACAGGACTGGGGTGACACAGCTTCCCTCGGGGGCCGCACAAGTGTTGCTACAGCGTATGGGTAAGTGCATCAGCTGCCAGTGAACGTGGTGTGAGGAGCAGAAGGAACTGTCAGTCCTAGCATCACAAATCAGGACGGACTAGGACCGCACTATCATCCCCCCAAAGTCCTCGGCCATGCTGAAGAAGATCCTGAAGGCTGCCACCCACTCACTGTACACTGCAGACCTCAAAAGAAAACTGGACCACGGCAAGCTCTTTGAGCTAACAAGCATGCCAGCAACCAATTCCTCCCAGAGGGTAGCTTCACCCAGTTTGCCGACTAGAGGTTTATCAACCACGCCTGCCTCAACTTCATTGCCCTGAACAGAGCCATCCACCATGGGGATGGGGATGGGGACAAGCGTTGCAGGAAGTGTGGATATGCCAAAGAGATCATGCCCCATGTCCTCTGCAGCTGCAAGCTACACTCCAGGACCCGGCAGCTGAAACACAATGCAGTCCAGACCTGGCTGGTGAAAGCTATACTGCCTCGCTTGCAGTAAACTCTGCCATCCCCAGAACAAACAGCCTGCTGAGACCTGATGTCATGATCACAGATGAAGACCAGAAGAAGATCACCCTGGTCGACATCACAGTGCCCTTTGAAAACTGCACCCCAGCCTTTCACAGTGCCCGGGTCTGGAAAGAAGAGAAATACACTCCAGTAGCTGACACCCTGAGAGCTAAGGGCTTTGAGGTGCAGATCTACACTCTGATCATTGGCACTCTAGGGACCTGGGAGCCCACCAATGAGTGTGGACTGCAGGACTGCAGTGTCAGACAGCACTATGCCTGATTGATGTGCTGTCTCATGGCGTCTGATGTAATCAGGTGGTCCAGGAACATCTACAACGAACATATCACCAGGCATAGGCAGTACCAGGAGGCATAAGCAGGACCACCTCTATGAACGGCCACCAAGAAGACTCAGACCTCCCTACTTACAACAGAAATGTATCTTCTAATGGACACTCAACACCACAATACTAACCTAATGTGGGACAACAAACTTTTATTAACAAATGTACTATTCTACCATGCGTTGTATACCCCCTGCAATGTCTATAAAGGCAATGTTCCCGAATTTCTTAACTCTTTTGTAGTCTAAACCCATAGACTTTTGACTTTCCCTATCCAGAATACTGTAGCCCATGTACTTGTTTTACTTGCCTTCTTTACTGCAACATATTCTTTCCCAATGACCTGTACTGTGAATCTGGATACCCAGTCACTCACGTTTAACACTACGATTGTCTGTTCCTTTATAAAAAAATTTTTAAAAGGACAAGTCATGTTGAACGTCATGTCAGCTCACTTCCTTTATGCCCTGATCAATGCAGGATTTATTTATGGCTAGTTGACATGATCATGAACACAACTTAGCCTTGGCTACACTAGCTGCAAAATAATGATCTAAACCACCAGCTAACTCAGCTATTAAAAACTATATTTAAATACAATAAAATGTCCATCCCTTCCAGAACACATTCTTTTTACCAAACAAGTCTTCCTGTAAGCTGAACCAGTAGGCTTCAAAAAAAATCAAGTGCATGTTGTTGTTTTGTAAAGACATTTCAGGTACAGAAACTTATTCTTACAAATCTACTACAGCAGTTGTATTGTTTCAACACAAGTAAAGTGCCTTACAATCTGCTACACCACTCTTCTGTACAAACATTTCTCTACCTAAAATGGCACCCTCTGGCCAAATTCTTTCCTCTGCTACAACCTTGTAGCCCCACTGAAGAATTTTAGGGTGGAATTTAAGTCCTGGCACCAAAATCTCAGTTCTAGTTAAATACGATCCACATTTAACATTAAAATTGTCCTCAGGTAGTCTTTGCATTGGCAAGATATGAGGAACTTCATGCTTACAACTACAGATATTGTGGCAATTCTTATTTATACCAGTATAAATCTGAGATAACCCCACTTGTATCATTTTGATACACTGCGGAATTGTTGGCTGACTTTAGTCTATTGGGGACTATTTTGGCTCTATAATTCATAAACACTTTGTCACAATTCAGTAATTTGCACTGTTTCTTCCAAAACTAATCAAAGTTACAGCTCTTAGAATCAGAGAAGATTAGAGTTGGAAGGGACCTCTGGAGCAGGGGTTCTTAGATTTTTCGCACACTGTTGGTAACGTGTTCAACCATATGTGACAAAGAAGCCCCCTGCCACTGAAAAACCCTGCTGCCTGGAGACTTTCAACAGTGGCACAAACCTGAAAAGCCCCCTGCTACTGAAAAACCCCACCACCACCAGGATTTTCAGCAGTGGCTCAAACCACAAAAGCCCCTTGTCACCAAAAAACCCAACCCTGCTGCTGCTGAGAGTTTTGGTAATGGCACAAGGGCCCCAGCCCTGCTGCAAGCAGTCCCCTGCCACAACTCACAGCAGTGGCACAGCCACCTCGCCAATAAAAGAAACCCCACTGCTGAAAGAAATGCCCTACCACAGGAAAAATAACAGTGCTTGGGGGGGGGGGGGCAGGTTTGTTTTGGCGCCAGAGGGGGGGGGGGAAGGACAAGTTGGCAGTGGCCCAGCTCCCAGAAATACACTCAGCTGCATGTCATGACACATTTATGTCTCATGACACTGCAGTTGAGAACCACTGCTCTGGAGGTCATCTAGTGATTAGTGCAACCCTCTACTCACGTAGGACCACCCCCATTTTCATCAAGAACTACAAATGAAACAAATGTGGAATGTCTAAATCAAGTGATTTTGGAGAGATAAGGCAAAAAAATGCTAAGAAACTATCCAAGAAGCAAAAGCTGTTTTCCTTCTAAATGACTTACCCATATATACTCACGGATAAGCTGATCCATGCATAAGCTGATCCCCAGTTCTGAGGCCCTAAAAGAAGCCAAAATGAGTGACCCCGTATATCAGCCAAGGTCCACCTGTGGCCTTGGGCCCCTAGCTCCCACATCATGTGCCTCTAGCTTCCCCAGACACCCTGAACCCCTGCCTAACCCCTGCACATTATCACCACTTTCCCTGGGCTCCTGGAGCTCCTCCCAAACCCTTGTATGCAGCTGCCACCTTCCCAGGCTCCTGGACTCCCTCCCAAACCCCCGCACACTTCTGCCACTTTCCCCAGGCTCCTGGATCCCCTCCTTAACCCCCCTACCATGACACTGACTTCCCCAGGCCTACCTCCCTGGCCCAGGGCCCCCTTACTTGGCTCCAGCATCCATGCCACATGCTGGGGCTCCCTCCATGAGCATGCTCTGAGCATGCTCAGAGGATGTTCAGGGTGGGAGATTTCAAAACTCCCAGCATGGGTCGGGGCTGCTTCCTGCTGTTCCACCAGATTTCTTGTATTTCTGGTGTGCTCCGGCTCCTGACCCACATATAAGCCAAGTGCCCTTTTCAGAGTGGACTTTTCTGAAGAAAAATCTCTGCTTATATGCAAGTATATATGGTATCTGACCTGCCCCAAACTTTCAAAAAATTCTACCATGCAAATGGAATTTCAGCTGGATTTAATAAATTTTGGTGACGTTCATTGGGAGGTATCAGATCAGTCCCATAATGAAAAACTAACTTCAGTCTTTATTATGTAGGCTAATACAAATCAAACATACCTAGCATTTATACACAATAGCTGTTGAGTCTGCTATGTCCCTTAAAAATATAGCTGGTGGGGAATATTTCAGTGAAACATTTTTGTTAGAAAATGCCAGTTTGTCAAAATAAAAATTTTTCATGGGAAAAGATTTGTTTTGATGTATTTTCCTACTTGAAAAAATGTGGAAAAAATTGAAATTTTCTAAGTATTTCATTTTGACATGTTTGGAAAAAATTCAGTTTTTCTAGTGTGAAATTACTCTTCATTCTGAAATTTAAGCTAACTATAGTGAAAAATCAAAAATAGTCCAAATCAAAATGAAACCATCCAATTATTTAAATATAACACTTTGATTGGACTGAACACATTTTTTTCCAGATTTTGGGTTCATAAATATTTGAGATTTTGACTTTTTGTCCTGCTTCATGACAAGATTAAAAAAAAAATCTCAGAACGTTTTGAAGGATTGGAGAATGAGTTTCGGTGTGGTTCTGCTTAAAAACTCATAAATGAAGTATCATATATATGTTTTCAGTTGGACAGACGAAGGACACCAGAACAACCTGTCATGCTTAATTATACAGTTTCATAAAAGGATACAGAATATACCAGTTCTCCTTTGCACTCTTGTAACTCTTTATGTTGTTTGTTAAAAGACTGCTTTAACAAAAACATTCATAAAGAAGAATATTTTTGTGTTTCAAGTATTCTCCAATCAACAGAGATTAGAATATTTGGGTTTTTTTTATCAAAGAAACAAAGCAAGTGCTCCAAGCTTGCTGCCTGACAGCTCTGCAAACTATTCAATTAGCTTTTTCTGAAAGAATGAAACTAACAGATGGATACACTGTGAGAGATTTTCAGGTACAGTTAATGAGTATAAAATCTACCTTACGTATCATATGGTCCCTGTTGCCAAAATATGTGAGCACCTCAGAATCTTTAATGTGGTCATCCTCATAACATACCAGGTGAGATAGGGAAATGCCATTATTCGCACTTAACAGTTGAGAAACTAAGGAGCAGAAAAGATAAGAGTCAGATTTACAAGGTATTTAGGTCCTAAAAATGCAGGTAGGTACCTAGTGGGATTTACAAAAGAATCTAAACAGATTAGGCTCCTAAATCCAATTGACTTTAAGCACCTAAATAACTTTGTAAATTTGGTCCTATGTGACTTGTCCAAGGTCATGCAAGATTCATGGATTCCAAGGTCAGAAAGGACCATCGTATTCATCTTGTCTGATCTATAGAGCCCAGGGTCACAGGACCCATTGACTGCTGCCAAATTTTCCCAGCAGCATAGACCGTGCCTTAGACCAAGGAAATTTCCTACATAATCTATTCTGTATGTTTTTAAATGGTTTCTAGTCCTTCCCATGTAAACTACTTTGGTAAATATCTGTAGATTCCCTGAGAATACAGCATATTCTTAGCTATACATGTAGTGAGCAGGCATTTTATAGCACATATATAAAATTATAAAATTACTACACAGTGTGTCAAATACACAGTCTGCAAATACAGGTATATTGTACACCATAAGTCTTGGGGAAGTAGCAAAGCATAGTCAAACTCCATAATAATTTTGCTCAGCTTTTTACTCTTTTGAATGTATGCTACATCCATTAAGCAGAAGATGGCACAGGGAGGGAATTAATACTTCTCAGACCAGCATTAACCAAGTGAGGATCTGTGAGGAAAAATCTGCAGAGTAACATGCAGCTGATCATCAACAACTTCCTACCTCACACTCACACAGTTTGTACATACAGACAGAAGGCATGTTTATCAATCTGAGCTGTGGAAAAGATGCAGTGTCATGCCACATAACTGTCACCTTCTTTTTCTGACCATTACAACCCATACTTATGTAGACTGTATGTTATGTTACTACCTTCCTGGGCTTTTTTACATGGAAGTATGTGGCATCTATTAGAACAGTGCTTATACACATAAAAAAAAAAAGCTGTATATTTGTTTGGTGTATTTCCTGAAGATTTGTATCATCACATCAAAATTTTACAGTAGTTGCATTATTACCTTTTTCAAAGCAGAGCAATAGCGGCTTGTTAACCAGATGTGAAATGCTTAGCAAATCTGATCCTAAGTTTTTTGCACAATCCTCAAGAGAAGATTTAGATTGAAATATGCAAACTTCATAACTGCAAACCCCAAGTTCTACTCAGTTATAAAACCTGACATCCAAGAAAAAAATGTGTGTAAGCATTTGTCACAAAAATTAAAATGCTTTTAGAGGGGAAGGTCCTTTGCATAAATTCCTATAACCCAGGAGAATAAAGCAATCCACATTTTGTAAGTGGTATGACAGCAGTAGCTATATTCCTCTCGAAGTTTCTTTTTCTTAAAATAAACCTTTTGGTGGGGAGGAGAAATTACATGATAGCACAGAACATTTGATAACATTAGATTAAATGTAATGTAAAAATGAGATGATCTAAAAATAGTGTAATACAAATATATTATTTATTTTAAAATATGGGCCAGTTTATGGAACACATTTTCAAATTATTCTGCAACAGTTACATTCTCATTGACGTATGCAAAGTCCATCATTTGTATATAGAAACAATAGGATAATAAATTATAATAGGGAATTGTCATGTGACTGGTAGAATTACTTTCTTTTAATACTGAGCAAAGATATTAATTAGCATAAGGAAAACACTATTATCTTTAAAGCTACACTGTCTTTATATCTCTACTTTCCTGGAGACATTCTACATAAAGCCTCCCCTAGCTCACTTCCTATCTGGCTACTTGATGCATTTTCAAAGAAATGAGACATCTTCACACCTTTGCATGCCCACCCATTTTCCCTGTGAAAATACTCTCTGACAAGAATTATTATTTACCACCCCAGTATACAGCCAGACAAGTCACCAGCTTTGCTGTTCATCAAGTTCTGGCTGTGTTCTTGTTTTCAGGAGGGTTTTGCCCATCTGACTAACTTACATTACTATATCCCAGAAGGTTTTGTGACTCCTTTCACCATATCTCTTCTCTGAAGTTTTGGTAGTGTGAATTCCCTTGTTGCTTGGCTCATGTGATCATTCAACTGCTTGTCTTGTAGTTCAGCAGATGTGTTTTAACTTTTGTTTATTTTTTTATTATTATTTAGAATAAGGTTGGGGTTTTTTAAATGCCTATCCAGGGCACTAGACACTGTTGCTATAAATTAAAGTCCAGTCAAACAAACTTAGAATCAGCAGCTCACCATCCAAAAAGAAATCCAGCCACAGACAATGCTAAACCTTCCACTAAACTAATCCCTAATAAAAAGCATATCATGCTCCTTCATCCTCTGAGTAAATAGATAGACCTTTAAACATACTGTCACATGGTGAATGACTCCTTTAAGGGAAAATGGGGCTGACCACCAACACCATAATTAATTAGCTACTTCTCAGTTTGAGGGAGCAGGCCTAAAGATGTTTAAATGATAGCTTAATGGACACCTTTGTTATCAACTTTGCCCACCAACTTGGGGTATGTTCATTTTTTAGGGTTACTTCCTTTGGGGGGGAGCTCGCAATTCTACTAGTGTCCTGCTTTTGTGTCACTTGTGTTTCTATATGGAGCTCATGGCTCCCTTCTGCAAGCTCCCTCCTAACAGAGCCACCCTTGGAGGACCTCAGTTTCTCAAGACTGGATTCTTCCAACCCCAGATTCAAATAACCACTCACAAATATACGTTCATCAATTAACAAGGTGCGTCTGAGTGGACTGGGCCTATCAGCACTCTCAGCTGACCCCTTATATGTCCCTGAACACAGCAGGCTGCTGCTACCCTTATATGCCCCTGGTCCCACACCGGACTAGACTCAAGCATGCATCTGAGCAGGCTGAGTCAAAACAGCACATTCAGCTGTCACACCTAGCCCTAGCACTTAACAAGCTTTTCAGTGGCCGCAGATCCCAGATATGCACGGCATGTAAAATACCTTCCGTATCTGCCGATGACTTTCTAAGATGCTGAGACACACTAGGGGAAGCTGACTGCAAATACTTTGTGGTTGGCTTTCAGCAACTTCAGGTAGGGGGCTGAGCTTGCTGAAGTGATTTCCGGAGCACAGTAGCGAGTTCATACTCACTGCTTCATCGCACTCGGAAGACAATGCTGACGGCAATGATTTTACTGCCGTCAGTTTAGAGCAGGGGTGGCCAAACTTATGGAACTCAAGAGCCACACAAATTAATTATTAAAACTTCAAGAGCCACACTGAGGCATATAGCCATATACTTTTACCTACAAAACTGATTTTCTGAAGTTCTTCTGCAAGCCACACTTTTTCATTCAAAAGCCACACCACGTCTGGTCTAAACATACCCTTATATACCTCTGGACTCAGTCAGGCTAGGTCAAAACAGCACTTTTTAGCTGTTACCCTTATATGCCCCAGGTTCAGCACACTGGTATCCCCATTGTTACTTTACATTTACTCTCGTAGTAACTCCTTTAATGAGCAAACCTTCCAGGATCTGTGGGCATTACAGGGATCTTTGGCAATGTAAAAGAAGTATTGCTGCAGAGCAGTATAAGGAAGCCAAGAACCTAAAGGAGTAAATGAAGTTTGAAGAGTCTGCAACCAGCTTGATGACAAAAAGTTACTTTATTGCCAGGTACATAAAACTAATGATACTGATAGTAATAATTATAAAAGGAAAGGAAATTATTCAAACAGTTACAATAATAATAAACACTCAAAGAGAAAAACACTTAAACAGTTACAATATTACCCAGTTTCAATTGTAATATTGGGGAAATCTAGCCCAAATTGATTGCAAAGATCAGGTTTGGAGAGTTCTATCTGGACTAAGATTAAAAGAGAGAAAGAAAATGTATTGGGGGTGGGCGGTGTCTCACCATACAGTGCGGCTCAAAGGTTCCCAGAAAACAGTCTGTTCAGCTTAAGATCCAGTATGCCAGAGGCAAGCAGAGCCCCCACCATGATCAGCAAGGAAAATGTGAAGTCCCAGTGGAACTGATGCAGCCCCTGGATCCAGGCATCACAACAGGGGCAGGCATTAGAATGGAACTCTGAACATGGGGAAGAAACAATTGGTTCAAAGCAGAACAGTAGGGTTGTTTGGGTGGGAAATAATGGCTTAAGTGGGTATACCAGAGTTGAACAATAGGACTGGTTATGGGTGGTATTCACAATGTGCCGAGGTGCAATGCCGGGAGCGGCGTGGGGGGGTGATGCCTGGGGGGGGGTGAGCGGGGGGGGAGGGGCTGCGCAGCGGGCCCTGGGTGGGGGGAAGAGCGCAGCGAGCAACAGGAGTTGCTCAGCTGCTCTCTCCCCTTAGAGGGAACATTGCTGCCCAGTAATTATTATTTACCAATCTGCCAATCTTTTTGTCATCCATAAATTCTGTTAGCAGTGATTTTTCTATTTATTTCTAGAACTGTGATGAACATGTTGAATAGCGCTGAACCAACGACCAATCCTGCAAAACCCCACTAGAAATATCCCTGGTCGATGATGACTCCCCATTGATAATGACATTTTGAGATCTGTCAGTCTGTTCTTCATCCATGTAATGCAGGCTTTATTGATATTGCATAGTAATGATTTTTAATCAGAATGTCATGTAGTAGTAAATCAAAATACCTTACAAAAGGCTGAGTGTATTACAGCTATACAGCTACCTTTATCAACCAAATTTGTAATCTCCTCAAAGAATGAAATCAGATTTATCTCTCAAGATATATTCCCATAAACCCATGTTGACTGGCATTAAGGAATAATTCATCCCATTCCCTGGCGTGATTCAGTGGTCTTAACAAACCCTCACCAATTACTCCTTCTGAGTTTTGTTAGTTCACACATTGATCCATATGCATGATGGTCTGCCTCTGCTCCAGCTGATAGGTTTTTAGTGAAACTCAAGATAAGGAGTGCAAAAGCATCCAGTGCAAATTAGAGCAGCCAAACAGGAAATCTTGATGGTCTCCTCACTAGAAACTATGTTTCTATGTTTACAGTAGGCAATTTTTTCAGCCTTGGATCCCACAAGTTAGGTACTTTGATTATAATCAAGCTATTTGTATTTAGAGGAGTTCAGCAACTGGGAGCTGCAGTTGCCCAGCACCTCTAATAATCAGAAAACTTTTCTAACTATGGTTTTTGATGGATGAATTTAGGAATGCAAGTTTGAAAATTTTAGGCAGAACTTTAGATCAGGGGATCTCAAGCTCTTCTTTGTTGTGACATGGTTAGTGGTGTACCCAACTGTGCGCAACACAGAAGCCACGTGCCGCCAAAAAAAGAAAGCTGTCACCAGGACCTTTCTTCAGCAGCTCAAACTACAGATGCCCCTCATCATCGAGAAAGATCACTGCTGGTAGAAGTTTCAGTGGTGGCACAAACCCCCCTGCTACAAGCAACTGCCTGCTGCATTCACATCACAATAGTGGCACAGACCCCCTACCAATGAAAGAAACCCTGCTGCGGGAAGAATAACCCACAAGTGGGGCTGGGTTTGTTTCAGTGGCTTGGGCTGGGGGTTTCTCTCAGTGGTGGCCCAGCTCCTGGAGACACACACAACCACATGCCACAACACATTACACAGTGGTTGAGAACTGCTGTTTTCGATTGTTCATTTTGGGTCTTTGAAATTCTGCAAGATAAGCCTCTACTTGCTGTTCTGCAAAGGAAAATCTCAGGCTGTCAGTGATCATAAAACATCTAACTGGATATTTTGTGTTGCACTCACTTTTCTAAAGGAATGCCTGTGGACAGATTCTTATCTCAGTGACACCAGTATAACTCTGGAGTTAATCCATTGACTTCAGCCAGTTATTCCAGGGTAACAGCAGGGGTGTCGCTGCCCAGGGGAGGGATCCAGGGCACGGCCGCAGGCCCCGCCCCTGGCCCGCAAGACATGCCCCCTGGCCACAGGCCACGCCCCCTAGCTGGGGACGAGGGCTGGAAGCTGCCATGTGCCGGTGAGGGCAGCTGGGCCCACATCCCCAGCTGGGGATGGGGCTGGAAGCGGCCGCAGGCAGCTGGGCCATGCATTCCCAGCCGGGGATGGGACTGGAGCAGCCACCGCTGCTGTGGGCGGCTGAGCCCTGGATCCCCAGGTGGGGACAGGGCTGCTGTGGCTGCAGCCACAGGCAGCTGGGCCCCAGATCCCCGGCTGGGGATGGGAGCCCCAGACCCCCAGCTGGGGACGAGGCTGTCGTGGCTGCGGGTGGCTGGGTCCCGGATCTCCGGCCCGCTTGGGCCAGAGACCGCAAGGCCTGCCAGACCCGGGGCACCGGCACTGAGATTTGGGGCATGTGCCCTGGGTGCTCAGCACCAGCGATGCCTCTGGATTACAGTAAGGTAACTGAGATCAGAATTTGTTCTCATATACATATTCTGCATATGAGATTTTCAGAATAAGATTGAAGAACACAACTAAATATGCTCAAGAAGCTTCACATTCTGATGCAAAGGAATTTTCTTCCCTGGCTGATAGTGGAAGAACTTTTAAAAAGATGTTACCCAAAGTCTTATAGTTGTGCTTTTCCCTAGTAGTGGATGAATCCGTTCAGCACAAAATTCCAAAGAGGCAGCCATGTTAGTCTAATTCAGTAAAACAAACAAAGAGTCCTGTGGCACTTAAAGACTAACCCAGGACCAGCTCAAGAGGCTGTGGCACCCTGAGCCAGCTTTTGGTTTGGTGCTTTTGGGGGATGGGGGTGGAGCGCAGAACCCAGCCTCCACTCTGGGCTGGCTCACCCTGCCCTCAGGATAGGGAACAGCTGGCCCAGGTGTGGAGTGGACCAGCCCAGAGGCCAGGCTCCCTTCTCTCGCCCCTCCCCTGGGCCGGCTGTTCCGTCCTGGGGGCAGGGAGGGCCAGCCCAGAGGCAGGATGAGAGAGCGGAGTCCACCCCATCAGCTGTCCTGCTCCGCCCCCAGCAGTAGAGTGGCTGGCTCAAGGGAGGGGCAGGAGCGCAGGGTCCAGCTTTTGGGCTGTCCCTCCTGCTTCCTGGTGCCTCTAACCTGTGGCGCCCTGTACCAGTGCCTCACTGGCTCAAGGCCAGAGCCAGCCCTAGTCTAACCATTAGCTCATCTAGCCCCACTATTGTTAGAACTTGCTTAGTTAGACCTAACAATGGCAGTGTTTTGAAAGAAGAAAACTCTGTATAGCGAAAGGGGTATGATAGATTATTATACAATGCAGTATAACATACTTTTTTCACATTCTAAAAATAATTTTCTATTGTTTGAGAGATTAGCAAATTTATCATAGTTTGTGTCAGTCTAGCCATTCTTTGTCATTAGTTTAAAATATAGCTGGAGTTTAAAAGCATGCATTAACTCATGCAGAAAAAATGCACATTACAACTATTCTCCCTTTAGCCTACTGCAAACCAAGAGAAACCCTACTGATGTCAATGGAGCTATGCTGATGTAAAACTGGACTGGTAAGGAGAATCAGATCCACCTATTTATACATACCTACAAAAATAGAAGTTACAAGTAGACATTCCCTACATTTTTATTTTGGATTCATACTTCTGAGAACTATTTCTGGCAGTCACCACTGATGTAAGGATTTGCTCATCATTTTCAGGAAAGTACAAAGAGTCCTTTTTCCTTCTTTATTTCTTGTTCCCTGCCAAAACACACAAACAAGGAGGTCAAAAATGATGATCTCATGGAAGACAGGAACTTTTATTTAATTTATATATCTATATTTACTAAAAGTGGGTATCGTGAGCAAATCTTATCTCTGGCACATCTGATGCTGAGTACACTTGAGAAAACAAATAATGGAGACCCCACATATTTGTTTTCAAATTTTCACCTATCTAATTCCAGCTGTTAATTTTATTTTAATGAAACAGCAATTCTTTGGCAATAATGCAGTTAAGCTGCACAACCTGTTTCTAACAGTTTACTGCATACCCACATTTTACTTCAGTTCACTACTTAGATTTATAAATATAATTCACCTTTCCTCTCACACAGGCAAAAAGGTAAACAAAATCTAAGGCTTACTATACTTCAGTTTCTGCCATAATATAAATTATTTTAGTTCCTCCCCATCTAAATTAATTGGTACCAAGATATGACCATTGGGCACCCGATGAATTCTTGTCATCATACCAATTATTACTTGATTATTTACTTTGAATTTCCATCAGCTCTTTGCCATGGATCCTTGAAGTTGTAACTCTGTTACAAGGGTGAAGTCAGTCAAAAAAGAGCAGCTCTAACCTGGTACTAAAAACAACCAACATCGTAAACCTTTGTAGATTATATTGTAAACAGATTACCTAAAATTCTAATTAATCCAGTTGTAAGGGTGAGAGAAATTGGAGGGTATGGTAATCTCCTCTCCAGTTATTATGATATTGTTATTTTTAGCTACTGTAAGTCTCTTAAAGTCTGATTTAAGGGCTCCTTAAATAGACATCCCTTACTAAAGAAAAAAGCTATTAAGTTGAATTTAGGAATATAGGATTTCCTCAAAGAGCCATGTTATGGTTCAGGAGACAGAGAGAATCCTACCGCCATGACATGGAGATAATGGGAGGCTAAGACAAAAAGAGTATGTATCCTATAGAAAGAGCTATACTTCACTTTCTTAGGCAGGGCTAACAGCTCATCTGACCAGCCAGACATCCCACTATATAGACAAAATGAATAGCAGTAGTCAGTTCAAGAGTCATAAAATCTTAAGGTTCTGAAAAAATTTGGTCTATTTTCTCTCCAGGAAACAGGGATGTCTGAAGAGGTGCAGTTTTATCAATTCTAGTGGAAATTGAAGGATTAAAGGGATGGACAAGCCCTGCTGCTGAGTTATTTCTCATATTCTGCCTTCTAGTAACTTTGAGTATGTCTCTGAATAGAAATAGATGAGGTGACTTTAGGAGGAAAAAGAGGTGTGGCAGAGACCTTGGAAAATGCAGAAGACCTGCTTACATTACACAAGAGAGGCTAGGTGAAAGTTCTGTCTCAGTTCAGATACCACTCACTCAGATATCACAGGGGTAGACTTGCTATAAAAATAGACTGATAGATAAATCAATAGATCAGTCAATTGATCGAGTTTCTACAAAAGCCTTTAATCACATATGTAACCAATTCTGGTATGCAGAAGTGTGTGATATTGTATTTCTTCAAGACATGTTAAGACAAAAGAAAATATTTCCTTTCTCTTCAGTTGTTTCCAGGCAGTGGTGTCGCTAATGTTGGGCATGCCGGGGCACGTGCCCCGGGTCCCAACGCTGGTGCCCCGGATCTCCAGCCCAATCGGGCTGGGGATCCGGGGCCCGATCCCCAGCCATCCCTGGCCAGGGATCCAGGGCCTGGCTGGCCACCCGGCAGGCCCCGCCCCTAGCCAGGGATAGGGCCAGGGGGAGGCCATGCTGCCACGAGTGGCTTGGCTGCGGCACAGCCAGAAGCGGCTGCTGGAGCTGGGGATCCGGGGCCTGGCTAGCCGCCCGTAGCCACAGCGGCCCCGTCCCCGGCTGGGGATCAGGGGCCTGGCCGCCCGCTGCCGCTTCTGGCAGCGCCGTGCCGCAGCCTAGCCGCTCATGGCCGCGTGGCCTCCCCCTGGCCCTATCCCGTGGGGCCTCTCCCCAGGGAGCGGGGCCTGCCCCTGGGGGCGGGGGCTGGGCCCATGCCCTGGGTCCATTGCCCCCCCCCCCCCAGTAACGCCTCTGGTTCCAGGGCTTCTGGTATCAGCTTTTCTCAACTGCTTCTTAAAATTGAAGATACTGGGTTAGCAGCTATTGCTGAGATTTCTTCAGAACATACCATATATACTCATGTATAAGCCAAGATTTTTGTGCCTGAAAATTGCCTTCAAAACAGGCATTTGGCTTATACACTGGTCAATATGGTAGACAGCCCCAGCCCAGGAGCATGCTCAGTGCTGGAGCCCCAGTGTGGCTGGGGCAGCCATTTTGGGCAGTCGGCCTGTGCTGGGGTTATGGTTAGGAGGGGACCCCGGCATCTGGACCAGCCAGGTAAGGGGTCTGGGGGTGGGGGTTGGCCTGGGGACTGGGGGGGCTGGAGAGGCTGGGGAAGAAGCAGCAGGGCTCAGGGTTTGCAGGAGGTTGTCTGGAAAGCCAGGAAAACTGGCAGCAGGGGTTCAGGGTGTCGGGGAAAGGGCTGCCCGGGGTGTGGGGATTCAGGGAAAAGTAGCAGCTCAGCAGCACAGGGAACGGGTGGCACAGTGGGGAACAGGGGAAAAGCAGCAGTGTGGCGGGGAACAGGGGAAAAGCAGAAGTGCGGCAGGGAACAGGGAAAAACTGGCAGCATGGTGGCACGCGGAACAGGCGGCACAGCAGGGAACAGCGGAAAAGCTGCAGCACGGCAGGGAACAGGGGAAAATCAGCAGTGCTGCAGGAAACAGGGGAAAAGTGGCACTGCGGTGGTGCAGGAAACAGGTGGCACAGTGGTGAACAGGGGGAAAGCAGCAGGATGATGGGGAACAGGGGAAAAGCTGCAGTGCGGCGATGTGGGGAATGGGCAGCATGGGGGGAACCAGGGGAAAAACAGCAGTGGCAGGGGTTTGGGGGTTAGGGAAGGTGTCAGGAACTCCTGGGGAAGCCCATAGTGCCGGGTGGGGAGGGGTTAAGGGCCTTGCTGAGCAAATATTTTCATGGAGCTGCCACAGTGACAGCCGGATCTCAACTGCTCAGCCCAACACACCCAAGGACTTCTCATCAGACCAGTCCAGTACCCTGGGCCAAGCTGGCCTCACAAACTACAAATTACCTTCCCAAGGTCTTGCATCTCATACACTTCTCTGATGCTTCCCCCAGCACCATAACCTAGTGCCAGGACAGGCCAGGGGTTGCTGAGGGTACTCTTCCAAGTAGCATGGGGAAGCAATTTCCTGGCAGGGACAGCAGGCCCACAGACAATGCCAGTGTCTGGGATGTGAAACAAGGGGAGAACCAGTGTCATCTTCTCTAGGTCTAACCCTGTGCCACTGCTCCATTACCCATTTGCCACTGTCAATCCTTCCCCACCTGCCCAGCCAGAGATCACCACGGGGCGGGTGGGCAGGAGCCAGAGCTAGCACCCAGCCCAGCTGTGGGTATTGGACAGTGCCGCGTGAGTCTGGCACTGGGAGTAAACCTGGAGTGAGTCCAGCAACGAGCAGAGGGGTCAGTGGCCCTGCAGCAAGGAGAGTGCCCTTGAGCTGAAAGCAGTCCATAGGCTCCTGGCTCTGAACAGTCCCCTTTGCCTCCATGGACTAAGAACTGTGCCAGCCCCCAGCTAGCCAGGCCTACATCTTGAACCAGACCAGCAGGCTCAGGCAGAGCTCCCTGACAATGGCACCAGCTTCCCACACAGTTCCAGCACCTGAGGCCTAAAGGGGACCTTGGCTTATACACCGGGCACCCATTTTGCCTCTTTTTTGTCTCAGAATTGGGGGATCGGCTTATGCATGGGTCGGCTTATGCACAAGTATGTGTGGTAGTTCAGAGTCCTGAGGCAACAGAAACAAATCCTGCAACTGGGCATCAGAGTTGTAGTTTCAATACACTGACCCACTTTTCTCAGCTTATCTGCTCTAATAACTCATTCTGAGAAACGAACAGCTTCCAGAAATGATGAAGTAAATCAGGGTTCTGTAATTAGCAAAGCACAAGGCAAAGCCAGAAGGGGGAAATAAAGATTCAGAGAGAACCATTGTCATTTGTGCCAGTGTTTTTGGTGCAATTTATCTGGTGATTCTGTATGCCATTGTGGAATGGACAAATAAGCAAATCATCCAGAAGGGCACTAGCCAGAAAACTCCTGTACATCTGTGTCTGCAGGTTTACGGGTAAGCAAAGAAGGACTCTTCCCCGTCTTGCCTTCTCTTTTTAACACCTTTTCTCCTTCTGTGAAGTACCATTCTGAGTTCAGTCGAACAGAGGCTTCTCCTCCTCTTGCATGGCTCCAGGGATGTCCTATCCCCTCCTTTTGTAGTACTTCTAGGTCCTGGGAGTCAGAGTAAAAGGCTCCCTCCTTTCTTCATCTTTCTGTCTGTCTTCTTTCCCTTGGCACACCTCCTCCTACAAAGTTTCTGAACTCCACCAGGCAGAGGTTCCTGTCTGGAGACAGCATTCCTGTAATGCTCTTCTTTGCTTGTAATCACAGCCACAGGATCTGTAAACAGGATTTTTAACTTGCAAAATGCAAGGAGGTCACTGATTTGTTGATGCAAATGTTCTAGAATAGTGCACAAGAGATTGTACAAATGGAACTAGATAGAAATCATGCCGTATGGACAAAACCTGGACGGATGTTTCATTTGCCAAAAGTGTTTGTTAAAGCAAAAAATCCCACAATTAAACTGTGGGAGGGGAGTAAGGGAAAGAAGTTTATTTGACAAGGTCAACCTGCCTGCTGAAACATTTATTAAGTGAGAATGAGTACAATTTCTGATATGTTTTCAAAACCTAATTCACACATTTTGACGTCAGGATCTGAACTCTTGTTTACTAGATAAATATTTGCTAATCTCACAAATGTATTTCATGTGCTTAGATAGCGGACTTTGTACCTGTGACTTTCCCCTTTAATGAATTTCTTTAATCTGTTAGTATCCTAACAGTTCTGTCCTAGCTCTTGTATTTTTTCCTGTGTGACAATACAGGTTTAGAACTATGTAATATGAACTGTGTTGAAACTCTGCAAACCAAACTCAAGATCAGGGATCCCTTAGAGCATTAAACGTGAACAGTGGAGGAATAGTTACAATACCTCAGGAGTGTTGGAGGGAGTTCACAAAGAAGCAGCAGCTGTTTACACTTGTTCTATAGATGTAGTTTGGACACACCATTGCTAAACCCCAACACACCCCTTCTGGAATCATTCAGCACAGATCAGCCTGATCCCTTTCTCCTAGCAACCAAGTCATGAGAATTTCTTAAATAGATGCATTAAGTGGAAGGGGATCCATGTGCGATTACCCACACAGATGGCCATAGTCTAGCTCACAATATTTATATTTTTTCTGCTAGCAACAATTGCATTGTTTGTGACCTTAGGTTATTTGCCACTAATGCACACACTTAGTAAATAATTTGATCATCTACCATCATACAACCAACTTGTTTCAGTCAGTCCTTTTTATAAGTGTCATGTCTTCTGCTATATATAGGCAGAAGCCCATTCATTCTGGCAATGTCTACACTTAGAACATTTTAACTTACTTTCAACTAATTAAATCAAACTATTATCATTAATTTGAAGTAAGTTAATTCAAAGTAACATAGCCCCACTAGAAACCCAAATCAAACTAGCATGTCCATGGACAGGACTTGCTAGTTTGATTTAGGAAGGTGGCACTATGGGAAGTGTGGCAACATGGCACTCAAGAAGGGCCATGCCCCCACCCAATATATAGAAACAGGAAGGCATCCTGGGATGAAGAAGGTCAAACTGCGATAATTCGAACTAACAGTTTGAATTAACATGGCTACATTGGGTTAATTCAAACTAATAAGTTTGAATTAACCATTACTTTGAAGTTAAGTGACGTTTTAGAACTTCAAAGTAAGTGTTCATTACTTTGAACTAAGGACTTCCTTAGTTCAAAGTAATGAAAGCCAATGTAGCCATGTATTAATTTAGTTCAAATTAATCCTCATTAATTCAAACTAAATTGTAAGTATAGACACAGCCTCTGATTTAAGTAACTTATCAAGAACCATTATCTGACAGCATACAGTCTGTTACATGTCCCTTTTCTATTCTGTCACCTTGTTCTGACTTTGCAAGAATAAAAAGAAAGTTGCACTTTCTTTTTTGAATGCTTTACTCTGAAAGAAGTATTAGTGCAAATAGTTTCTTTCAGTAATTTATTAGTCATTATGGTATATAACATAGCTAGTTTAATCAGCTATATCATACACTTTTTGCTAACACAGGATTCAGTTCAGCAACCCTGACACACAGTATCACTTACGTATGAGATTAGTCTTGTTGCCTTGAGTGGGTCTACTTGCTCCTTAGTAGGAATCAGAGTTGCAGAATCAGGCCAAGAGTAATGATGTAAAAATGCATGCCAGGTAGCTAGAGGTGCTTTGAACTTTTGTGTTTCTAAACTAATAATGTTATCCTAAAAGAAGAAAGGGTTCTTATAGTCCCTAAAGCTGGAAAAAAATAAATATGGTCCTATTTGAAACTATGAAGGTTAAAATGCATTTTCTTTCAACTTTGATATCTCTGGATTTCTTGTATGAAATACTGAATACTGTCAAGTGTCCCCAAGACAATGGGAGACTTGCCATTGACTTCAAGGTCAGAATTCCTACTATGAAATATGGTCAAAATACAGCCAATTTTGTGAGATCTTAAATGCCTTTGACCTTTAATGAAAATGTTGAGAGCTAAGAGCATTTGGCATCTTCCAGAAACCTCTCAACACCAGCCATATTGGGCTGTAGGCCCTGATCCTGCAAACACTTATGCTGGTGTTTAATTTTAGTCCTGTGAGGAGCCACATTGAAATGAATGGGAATACTCATGTTAGTACAGCTAAGCATGTGCATCAAGTGTTTGCAGGATGGGCCTCTCTAGAGTGGAGTATTCTAATTGTAATACCTCTTCTCGGAGCCAGCAGAAGAAGACACAATAACATATTACTTACAGGCCAGATGCTAATCTCAGTGACACCAAGAGGCAAAAAGTCCTGCAGCAGACAAAGGGAAAGATCAGAGCCTCTAGCCTGATTCTAGTGTGTATTGCTTGAATTTTCCTTTCCATGGATAAATAAGACTGCTTTGACTCTGGGTTGCCATAGTTTCTGGTTTCCTTAGTAACCCCTCTAAATGCATTCATGTGTTTGTTGTCTGTCGGAAAGTGGGGGGGGGCTCTAAAATAGAACACGGTCCTCTCAAGCACACACACTGAAAAATGTGATAGATTAATTAAAAAAATCACTTGAAATCAACAGAACTAGCTATATCTAGGTAGAAAACAATCTGTGACAACAGGAAAAAGTCAAGCATCTTCTGAATAAAGATAATTAGGGATTTCCTGGGGAAAACATGGAAGCTGTAAAGTAAAAAAGCAAGGTTTTAGTTTCCTCGGGATATGACTTTGGAGTGGAGAACTCTGGCAAGAATGCCTCCTTTCTAAAGTTCTCTTCTGTAAACACCGTGTGGTGATTACAGAGAAAGAGGTTACTCCACTTGGTCTGTTAAGGTTAGACACTGAACAACCAAGCAAGTTCAATGGAGTGATTGACAGTTAGGAAACCAAATAACCATGGGCTATTGAAAATTGCTGCCATTTTAGGGAGGCTCCAGATGCACATGAGGAGACAGTGCCTTCTGTTTAAGGGTTTTGTTTCCTACATACGACACATGCAGAGGCATAACTATGGTGGGGCGAGCGGGGCTTTGCTCCAGGCTCACCGGAGCAGCTCCATTGAGCCGCTCCATTAAAGGGCATGTTCCGTGCCACTCACCCTTGGTGCTAGCTATTGTAAGGGGCGCAGTAAACTGTAGTTACAGCTCTGGATACATGCAAACGCTTACTTACAGACTTTGAGAACAGAACTGTAATGAGCACTTTTGCGTTTTATTTCAAGAAGTGTGACAAGAAGAACGTAGAGCAGTAGTGCAGTACAGAGTGAATATTTTCTAGTAGTCTGTCCTCTTAACTTTCATTGGGATATTTTCTGCTGAAGAGATTTGTTTCTGAATAGTTGAGTAACCCGCAGTTTTTGGTATATAAAAACAAGAGAGAAAAGTAAAATTGCCTAGAAATTAGTTGCCCCTAATGTCAAGGATTCAAAACTACTAATACTTCACATATTACCAGCAATTTAATAGCTAGTGAATAATCTTGCATATTGAACAATCAAGTTAATCTTGCACAACACTTTTTTGAATAAAGTGTCTAATAACAACCTGATATTTCTGTGACATTTTTTTTTCCACATGCTTTCCATTGTTGCTCTGAACAGCCGCTTTAATGTACTGGTGGGTATTGTGGCCTAATTCTCCACTGCTTTGATTTTTGGAGAATCATTTACTACTATGCACAGTGAAAGAGAATTAGAATGGTAGTCATTTGCCCAGATGGAAATGACTCCATAGTACCTAGGGTTCAAGGCAACAGAAAATCATGCACTTTTTTTCCTTTAGATGAATACCACTGATAAATAGCTAAAAGCTGGGTCCCTGAGTACCTTTTCAAGACTTGATTCAAAATCCATTGAAGTAAATCAGAATCTTTCCATTTAATTTAGTAAGCTTTGGATCAAGCCATAAATGTACTTAGTTGTTGTGCAGGTAAGTCCTAATTCAACTACTATTAATGAAAAAGGGATGACTCTCCCTTGATTTTGATGGGGGTAGATAGATCCTTTACTGACTTGTGGCAGTGTTTGGGGAAAGGACAATGCTATGGAGATGGGCATAAGGTGTTATATAAGGTTGTGAAAGCATTCTGTTGTAATATTATCTTTGTTTGCTGGCCATGAAAATTAAGATCCAACTTAGCTGCAAGAGAAGCTTCCCTGTAAAGATTGTTCTCTGTGTGACCTTCCTGTGTGCAGACTGCTCTGGAGAATTTTCCTCTCCCTAGATAAACAGTAAGAACAGCAGGTCTATTTATAATTTGCGTAACTTGTGTATTTGTATGTATGTTGATTGACGGTGTTGGTTTTAGTGAAAAAAAATTTTGTTGGTTCAGTATGTTAATAACATAGAAATATTACAGTCATATAGAAAAGGGTGATTGTATATTGTTGTCTTAATTTTTAACAAAGTGGGTTTGCTTGGGTTATGGATGTTTACTCTCCTGAGAACTATTATTTAATTAAGATAGTGGTGGTGTTCCTGTTTCTTTAATCATTAGTGCTTCTCATGTCCTTTTCCCAGCATTGACTTTCAAGCAGTGCACATTGTAGACAAATTATACATTGTAATGCTATTAACTGGTTAATAACTTGCCTTCATAATTGGAAATAATAGCCTTTTACTACCATAACAGTGTATAAAAAACATAGCATAAATTAAATAGTTGCCACATGTATTGTGTTCACATACATGCCACAAAATTGTATAGAAAATGTCCAAGAAAGATATGCTATTTTCTTAATGTGCATCTCCCACCCACATGCAATTACTACTTTCCAAACACCCTTAAAAATAAAACAGTTCCATATTTCAATAAATGCTGCAGTGAGATGGCTCAGGGAATTAGTTAAGAGATACAGAGTCTTTCACCTCTCGGTCTTATGTTCAAGTGCATTTCAACATCATTTTTACTAAATGCTGTTGCCATCTGATAGTCACTAATAACCAATTAAAGGTACAAGGTGGGTGAGGTAATAACTTTTATTGGACCCACTTCTATTGGTGAGCCAGTCGGACTTTTGAGCATCACGGAGCTCATCTTCAGGGCTGGGAAAGGCATTCCTTGGCTATGTCCACACTTAATAAAATCACTATAAAAACCATTAAATTGATTTAAGTTAAATTAATTTAACATGTCCCCACTAGAAACTCAAATCGAACTAGCGTGTCCATGGACAGGACTTGCTAGTTCAATTTAGGAGAGGGTCACCATGGGAAGTGTGGCTAGATGGCCCCCTAGAAGGGCCATGCCCTCACCCAATATATAGAAAAAGGACAGCACCCTAGGAAGGTGAAGAGCAAAAGTGTTAAATTGAAATAACAGTTAAATCAAAATAACACATCCACACAGCATTATTTTGAAAAAACAGTCTCAATCTAACCATCATTTTGATATAACACTAGGTTTTATTATATTGAAATGACTTTCCTTATTGAGAGACAAGGGAGCTCCCCATCCAATATAAGGAAACATAGTATGGACCTGCTATCTTTTAAATGGGTACATCTACACTATGTGTTTAAGTCAACTTAAGGGCCCTTAAGTCGACTTAAACAGAGCCCTGTCTACACTGCAGGGCAATAAAGTCAACTTATAAAGTCGACTTTACCGTTAAGTAGACTTTATTAAGTCGACTTAAGGCAATGTGGACTCACTAAGTCACCTTAATAAAGTTGACTTAGTGCAGTGGGGCCATTAAGTCAACTTTCTAAAGTCAACTTAAGCCAGGGCACCCATTTAAAGTCGATTTTGTAAAGTCAACTTAATGTAGTATGGACTCACTAAGTCAACTTAATGAGGTCTACTTAAAGTCGACTTTAAGGAGACTTTATTAAGTCAACTTAACAAAGTTGACTTAGCTTTTACAATGTAGACATAGCCAATCAAAATAATCTCCATTATTTCAATTTAAAGACTGTGTGTGGACATACCGTTGTGTACAGCTATGAGGCTCAAAGGAATAGATAGCTTATCATGAGAAGTTAGAATATATTCTAATCTAAAAACCACTTAAGGTGGAGTGGTCCATTAACGTCTCTGCAGTCACAGGACAAAAAGAGGAGGCTAGTAGGTTACAGAAGAAGGTCATATGATTACAAGGGATGAAGTGATCACAAAAGCTAACAAGTTGCTTCCTTGAGGAAGGAGTTAGGATCTGGGAATAGAATCTGAAGCAGGGAGTTTGAAGGGAATGGTGTGTAAGAAAGGCAGGGGGAAAATCTCAGGTGCCCCATGTGGACAGATGAATTGTTTTTGTTTTGATGTTTTGCCTAACTTTTATGTTTCAAGAATAAAACTGTGCCCTGGAGGAAGGGCATGAAAGACTCTGAGTATGGCACTGAGTCCTTAATGGATGAGGGGGATATTCCAGCAGCCTACAACTACATACCAAAATAATGAACATTGGTTTAGGCTCTGTTCCTCCAAAACTGATGCACTTAATGAGGGATCTCATTTACTCCATTGTGGCTCTGTGCATCTCATGGTACAGGATTGGGCCATTCTTTTTTATTAATATTTACAAGATTAATTTTCATTGATATAATTTAATTTCAAAATTCTTCTATTAAATGTTAAAGTAAAATGGATCTTCACCTAAAGAATATGTGGCAAAAGCTGAATATAATACTAACATGAATGAAGACTTTGTGATATAGAAATTGGTTATTTTTAATGAAAATTATTAATTTTTTTCAAAGAAGAAAGCCCAAGAGAACATGATCTAGTCTTAGAAGTAATTAATTATTCCCATGTAAAGCATCCACATCACCACAGTAAGCTTTTGCAAATAAATGTCAAAAGCTTCAGTTCCCTTAAATTCCGGAATTTTGCTGACTGTTACAAATTGCTTCATTTCTTTGTGCTCCACTCAGAAAAATATTGAATTGGGTGTGCCTGTATGATGGGTGTAATCCTTACCCTGGCCTTGAAAGAGCTAAATTAGGCCAGGTGGGTCCAATCAGACAAATGGGGAGATGTAGGCTGGGTGCATGGCACTAACTAGAAGGAAGCTCATCTTAGAGGAAATAGGCAGGGTTTCAATAAAGAGAGAAAGCCAGCATCAGTCTTTTTCCCTCAAAAGGGGGAGAAGAAAAATAGGAGAGTCCTGACTAGGAATGCTGGTGAATGTAAAGCTTGGAGAAGCATCATAAGAAGTAGACAGAAGTGAGGACGGTTAGATTGGAGTGGCTACAAACCTTAAGTGCTAGCAGAATGATTCTGGACCAGAACCCAGAGTAGCTGGTTGGTCTGGGTTTCCCAACCATCCACTGCAGCATGGTATGGCATGGGGCAGTTGATAGGAAGACTGCCTGACTCACTGTGAGAGTGACATAGTCACAGAAGTGGCCATAAGGACTGTCTGACACTGAAGTAGCCACCCTGAAGTTTCAAAAGCAAAAGGAGAGCTGCAAAGGCAGAGGAAGCAAAAGGGAATGTTGAACCAGGCAGTTAATCACCAGACCTACCGGAAGGAGGTGCCCTCCAAAGGTGAGCACATCGTTGTGCAGTTTAATACTTTCCACAAACAACGGGGCCAGATGCATGTGCCCACACCAGCTCTTATTGAGCAATCCTTGTGATGAAAAGCCAGTGGGTATGCTCTCTAATTTTAATGTTTTGTATTGCAGTAATTTCTAGAGATCCCAATCACAGTGGCGGTCCCATTGTGTTACATACTGTGCTTACACATAATGAAAAGACAGTCACCATCCCAAAGAGTTTACAGTCCAAATAAATCCCCTAAGAATTCTCTTGTGGTGATAAACACTGATGCAGTATAGGGCCACTGTAGCATCTCCTTCAATACTCAATGCCAAGTTTAAGGACTATCTAAAAGAAAGGAGTTTGTGCCGAGCATCTGTGGACAGCTGGAACGTCACTTAAGCTGAGTCCATAAGCTGAAACCTAGAGTATCAGGATCTGAAAGGGCAAAAAGGTGACTTACTATCAGTTTTCCCCCAACCACTTCCCCAGCCTGAGCAAGCTGGGTACAGCTTGGACGCAGCACGCGATCTGGACCCTACTCTGTATAAGGCCTGATTCTGGGAAGTGCAGAGTTGCCCTAAGCTCCCACTAAAGTCAATAGAGGTGCTTTCAGTGAGTCAGATTAGGATCCCTAGCAAGTCATGTGTAAGGAACACTTGTGTGTAAGGGCTTTGGACTGAAAGCTAAAGAGCATTACCAATGTAGAGTTAGTAGTGACAAGGCTGCATGTACAGACAGGGCCAGTTTAAGGCTCCTGTGGGCCCAGAACTCTTCAATTTTGCAGGCCCCTCTCCCCACTGTGGTGGTGGTAGCAGCAACAGCCAGCCTGGGGGTGGGGTTCAGCTTGGCTTTGAGGCGGCTGGCACAGAGGACCAGCAGACTGACTGGTTGCAGGGACAGGGCAGTGCTCGGTTCTGGGGTGGGCTGGTGCTGGGGCTCAGCAGGTCAGCCAGGTGCAGCACTCACACTTGGAAGGACTAGCACTAGTGGGGCCCAGCAGATGCACCAGCCACAGGAGCAGGGAAGCAGCTGGCAATTTGGCACGGGCCTGTAGAGCTCAGGCCGGCCACTGGAGGCACTCTGGGCTGGCCAGCCAGAACTAGATTAAGTTTTGTAGGGCAGCACGTGACAGGGGCCCCCTTCACATGAGGCTACAGTCCTTAAAGCCCCTTTATTAATCCAGCCCTGTGTACAGACTCCCAAGCTTTAATTCAATAAAAATTAAGTTACTAACCCTTATGGCTGCAAAGAAAATCTGGAAAGTGTGACCTAAATCCATTTGAAAGGCTCAGAAGCCAAATAAAAAGAACCAAACATTCTGTTTTACAAAATCTGATCATTTTTAAAGAAATCTAATGTTTTTTTCGTGAGTATATTTTTCAGTGCCTAAGGTTGGCAATGCTGCTACTATTTTCCATAGTAAAAATAGCTCCAACTGTTTCTCATTCCTGTTTAGCTGGTTGTGATGGTCAGAATGTGTGTAGTAGTTTGCTTCTGCACTATTCATTCAAGTAACCAGCAATAGGCCTTTACACCAGTAAGGCATGCCTTGCAGAAATAGGCTTATATCATCTAGTTCCCTTTTATTTCATTTGCTTACACAATGACTATTGTCTGTAGTCACACACTGCAGCTGTGCTGATTAATTCAAAAACTGATTTTTGTCTCAAACTACTTCCAGCCTCTAAAATCCTGTTCTTACAAACACAAGGCCTTATATGGCTTCCAGTGATGTCAATTCTACATGTACTTCAGTTGCATCAAAATCAGACCCTATATAGTTCAGTATTATAAAATTAAGTATTTTACTGTATTTTGGGGGAAGTTAAAGGTTTACCACAACCTGATGCATAATATTTCTTCCAGGACTCCTCTCAATTTGCAGTTAATTATCTGTGGACTGTGAACAGACTGCTTTGTGGGGAGGGGATCAGGATTACATTTTCTCCTTTACAAAAAAAGTTTTCAGTAGCACAAATAGGTAATTGCACATACATTTCACCCCTTGAAAAATACACAGTTCAGGACAGTTTAGACACAGGGTCAGCAAAGAGCTGTCCCCTCTTATCTAAATGTTTGTCTGTGCACCTGTCACATAGGCCCAAATATAGACTAATGGGTTCTATTCTCTGCCACCGCATGTTGCCTGTTCCAAAGTACAGCAAAAGTGGTTTCTAGCACTTGCTATTTTAAAAGGTTGTATGCAAATTCCAGCTGTTCATAAGCACTAATTTTTATGTACAAGAAAGGGTTGCTGATTCTATATGTATTTAATTTCTCTTTGTACTTAACTTACAGTATAGTCATGTCAGTGTGTACCTGTCTAAAGCTGACCTTAATATGAATGTTACGGAGAATTCAAAGCCCTATGAAATGTTCTTGGAAAGAATGATGCACAACCACCTATGAATTAGACAGTTTCTATTAATATTAAATACATAATGTGAAAGAAGATTAGCTGTTGCTCAAATATTTTAACCTTTATAAAATGCTATTAATTTAATCCTTTATAGATTATATCACTTTAATATTCACCTTGTTTTCAAGTATTTTATTACACATTTTAGACTGCAAGCAGAAATGGACATTTACGGCCAAGTTCAGAGCCTGAACTCACCAAGAAAAGATGGTATTCACCCAAGAATTCTGAAGAAACTCAAAAATGAGAACCACTAACTGTGGTATGTAACCTATCATTTAAATCAGCTTAGAGGATAGCTACTGTGACACCATTTTTAAAATTTTTTTTTTAAACACTTCAGAGATGATCTCAGCAATTAGAGGCTGGTAAACCTGATTTCAGTACCAAACAAATTGACTGAAACTATAGTGAAGAATAGAATTATCAGACACATAGATGATCAGTTTGTTGGGTTTTAGTAGAGGAAAATTGTGCTTTATCAAACAGCTAGAATTCTTTGAGAGTGTCAACAAGAATGTGGGCAAGCGTGATCTAATGGATATAATATATTCAGATTTCCAGAAAGCCATTGACAAAGTCCAGCACCAAAGGATTAGTAAGGGGGCATGGGACAAAAGGTAGGTCACCTCCTGGATCAGAAACTGATTTTAAAAAATAGGAAAAAGGGGGAGGAATAAATTGTCGGTTTTCAGAATATGGAGAGGTAAGTGGTGTAGACCCAGGGCCTTAATTGAAACCAGTAAGGCTCAACAAATGATTTGGAAAAGGGAGTAAACAGTTGTGATGGTAAAGTTTGTGACTGATACAAAACTATTCAAAATAGTTAAATCCAAAGCAGAGTGCAGTGAGTTATAAGAGGATCTCAGAAAATTGGGTGACTAGTCAATAAAATAGCAGATGAAATTCAGTATTGATAAATGAAGAGAAATGCACAAAATGGAAACTATAATCCCAACTATACACATGAAATGATAGGGTCTAAACTAGCCATAAATACTCAAGAAAGAGAACATGGAGTCATTGTGGATAGTTCTCTGAAAACATCCATTAATGTGCAGCAGAAATCAAAAAGCCAACAGTGTTAGAAATTATTAGAAAAAGGATACATAATAAGACAGAAAATATTGTATTGTTTCTATATAAATCCATAGTATCCTACATCTAGATTTTACAACATCTCAAAAAATGTATTAGAATTGGAAAAGTTACAGAAAAGGGTAACAAAAATGATTAGGGGTATATACTAGCTTGCATCTGAAAAAGAGATGAATAAAACTGAGACTTAGACCTAAAAAATCATGACTGATGTGGAGAAAATAAATAAGGAAGTTTTTGTTTACTCCTCATACCTAGAGGTTACTAGAACTAGAGATTACCAAATTAAATTAGTAGGCAGCAGATTTAAAACAAACAAAAGAAAGTATATCTTCACACAGCTTACAGACAACCTTTACAGCTCTTTTTCAGAGGATGCTCTGAAAACCAAGACTATTACAGGGTTTTTAAAAGACCCAGATAACCCATCAATGGCTACTAGCCAGGATGGGCAGCAATATAAAACCATGCTCTGAAGTGTCTGTCTGCCAGAACCTGGGAATAGGTGAAAAGGAGATGTATCACTTGATGATTACTTGTTTGGTTCACTCCCTCTGAGGCATCTGCCCAGGGGTTAAAGTATGGCAGAATGGCATTCTGGGGCCCACTATTTTTAGGGGTCCAGAGTTCCAGGGCCCTGAAAAATAGAAAATGGAGCTGTAATGCTGCGTTCTGGGGTCCACCATTTAAAATAGTGGGCTCTGTAATGCAGCATTCTGGTAACATTTTCTATTTGTGGAGGCCCCAGAACGCTGAGCCCCTAAAAAGTAGTAGACCTTGGAACGCTGTTCTGGAGCGTTCCAGCTGGGCAGGGGAGAGGAGGGAGGCGTGTCAGCCACCCCGGCTCCCTGGGCACGTGCAGGCTGCACCAGAAGCCTCAAAGAAAAGCCTGCAGGGAGGGGAGTTAGAGACAATTCTTCACCACCCCGGCATGCGACTGCCAGTGAGTGTTGGGGCGGCCCAGCTGCACTCCCTTTGGGAGCAGGAAGCTTGCACTGAGGGGGGACCCTCTCTCCATCATGGGGCGCCTGAGCTGGAGTTGGGTATTGGGGGCAGGATGTGGATTTTGGGGGTGGATATTGGGGGCTGAGGGAATATTGGGGACAGGGGAGCGGATATTGAGGGCTGGGGTGGGAGGCAGGCATTTGGGGGGCAGTAGCTGGGGTAGTTGAAGGGGGCCTGGACCTGCGTGAAGGGGGACCAGAAATTTTGGAGGGTTCCAGGGTCTCCCAAATTATACTTTCACCCCTGCATCTCCCATTGACTGTTGTCAGCAAACAGGATATTGGGCTAGAGATTCTAGTGGCCTGACCCAGTATGGCTATTCTGATGTCAAGTCTCATCTTTAGTATCTGACCAGCAGCTTCTAACACAGCTGCAGAAATAAGAGTTTATTACTAGGATATCATAACCACAAATGTAGTGTACATGCTTGATTTTTTCCCCTTTATTGGTATAAATACATTTATATTAACATAACGCTTAACAAATATTTCCCACATATAACATAAATCAACATAACACTTAACAAACATTTCCCACAGCAATCAGAAATATCTTAATGACCCTTTAAGCACTAATTCACTGTCCCAATTCAAACTGCTTCTTCAGCACTGCTTTTCTTTTCCCATACTCTAGAAAGCACTCTTCTCCAGCAAACACCTTGAAAACAGCCACCTTTAATCTTTCTTACAAATTAAAAAAAAAAACAAAAAAACTTTTCAATCACTCTAAAGGCCACCACTTGAAACTGTGCCATCAACTCTGACAACAGTGAACTCGCATCTAATAAAGATCACTTCTGCACTGGTTCCCTAGGTAACCAAGACAGGCTCAGAAATGGACTGTGAAAACAAAGAGGAAGCTATTCTACTTTTTCTGTTTAATCATTTTAAAATATGTTGTGGGCACTGGATGGCTCAGGAAATTATTTAATGAGGATAGAAATCTGTTTATCTGTGTGTCACTAGTCTGAATCTGGAACAGAGCAATAGCAAGTGAAACCATGACTGTTTAGCCTATGTGAAGCATGTTGGGTGACCAGATGTCCCAGTTTTATAGGGATAGTCCCAACATTTGAGACTTTACCTCATCCCAATTTTTTACACTTGCCATCTGGTTACCCTAGAAGCATGTAAAGCTCTCAATCAATTTCTAGTAATCAAATACTCAAATCACCAAAATTGCTATCATTATTGGCAATACTTTCCATACACTCTAGCAGTTCCGACAGGATGCGGAAAGAATAGGTATGGAGTCTGAGGACGACTGAGGTACATTGGGAATGTTATGTAGCAAAGCAGCACAGACATAGACCCATAACAATTTATTGGTCTTGCAATTCCCACTGCCAAAGATAAGAAAAAAATAGCCTGTGCAAGGAAAAAAGAAAGAAAACCCTGAAGAACTCAGGCCCCAGCTGGAATTGCAGCTAGTTCTTCTGACCCTTTGAGATACTGATGGGGCTTCATTGGAAGCTGCAGGTACTCACACCTCTGAAAATCTGACCATTTGTTTAGATGCCCTACAATAGGTAACTGAGTTAGAAAAATTTGACCACTGTGACTATAACCAGAATGATTAATTCCCAAATGACCCCTCATGCTGCTATTTTGGTACTGTGGTGTTTATTCATCTTCATTCTGCTTCCCCAATCCCCACATAACCATGCTTGCTCTCTTTGAAGGGTCAAGAATAAGATATGAGTAATGGATGCAAACTGGGGTCTGCTGGGTTGGAGAAATGAAAGACATCTGGGATGGGAGAAGGAGTAGTTAAGAGCTCAAAGTGTCTAGATGAACATGTTAACTTTTCAGAGCTTAACCAAATTAAAATTTTTTGAAGTCTCCTCCATTACTAGTTGAGATAGGGATTGATATCAAGAAAAATTATTGATAACCTATTTCCATTCACTTCCAAAAAGACATAGGCTATGTCCACACATACATCATTATTTCAAAATAAGTTATTTTGAAATGAGTTATTTCAAAATAAAGTCCTTATTTCTAAATAAGTTAATTCGAATTAAGAAAATGTTAATTCAAATTAAGGGAAAGCCTGCTTTTGAAACAGCTGTTATTTCGAAATAAGGCCATTTCAACATGTTGTTTTGAAACAGTTGTTTTGAAACAATGGTGTTGTTTCAAAACAACATGTCCAAACGGCCTTATTTCGAAATAACCATTTCTAAATAACAGCCATTTTGAAATGAATGGGGTTTAAGCTGTCTCAAAATGATGGTTCTTATTTCGAAATGTCAGAGCCTGTCATTTTGAAATAAGAAAACGTCGTGTGGATATTCAGTTTTTTATTTCAAAACAACCAGTGTTGTTTCGAAATAAAAGACTCGTGTGGACATACCCATACAAAGTCAGTTTGATTAGATGCCAATGGAATAACATAATCTTGTGTAAGTAATGTCATTAGTACATAGGAGGGGATAATGCATGTATCTTTTTCACTGTGCTTTATAGTTATAACTGAAGTGATTATTCAATATTGTAACAGGAAATCAGGAGGAATCGAAATGTAAAAGGATTAATAAATACAATTAGACTTCTCCTTTTTTCTAAAAAACAAACCAAAAAAAAAAAAACAAACCCAAAAACTAATCTGCAAAGGTTTTTCACATCCAAGTATTGTTTCATCTGAAAAATACCAAAGGTCTCTACCACTGCCATCTGCCCCAATTTTCATAGTTGTGGTTGATTCATTCTTCTTGCCTCTTATCTCTGTCTGTTCCAGGAGACAGATGAGCAGCCGCAGAATATAAACAGCAAGTGAAAAGCTTAGTTCCTTAGAAATCAAGGCAAATAAGAGAGTGGCAGATTCCTGAGACCTGTCACTCAGTCAGCAGACAACTACTTGAATTACGTGAAAAATTACGTGAATTACAAGAAAAGAAGGATCAGGTCCAATCAGGAGCAGAATGGGTAGATGATATCTTTAATCAAACTACTTGTTCCCATCCAACCTAGCAGGAAGTAACCATATCCAAGCCTGGACCTGTATAAGTAAGCATAGAATAGAGAGTTCACAATATATATATAACTTTTTAACATGCTAAATATAATACACATAATGCAACAGGTGCATGCATAATACAACAGGTTACATCATGTCTAAATCCCTACCTGGTTTCATTATCCTTAATATGCAGGTTCTATGATGAGATTATACTTAATATTACAGTATATAATTTGCCTTCCTTGTTTGTTGTTTATGAGTTATTTGGTTCAGAGCCGTAACGCCAGTTTTTGGCACCCCTTCCCATTAGTGGTGCTTAGAGCTGGTGCCGCAAAAGCCGCCCCTTTAATAAAGCAGCTCTGTTGAGCCGCTCCAGGCTGCCCAGAGCTTTGCCCCATCTGCCCCACCATAGTTACAGCTCTGATTTGGTTACCAAATACAGTTCTGACCACTTAAATGTTCAAGACTCTTTTGCCTTCTCTGATACCTTGCCTACATCACCTGTTTACCAAGCCTAATGGGTTTCTGGCAGGGCGATCACAGTAGAACTGATCTCACTTATCAGTAACTGTTTCCACTTAACTTTCCTTTGTTACTTGTATGTAGTGCTTTCCAGCAAAACGGTTTGCTTACAGTATGCCAAGTTCCAAAGGGGTAGCCCTGTTAGCCTAGTCCAGCAAACAAAACAAAACAAAAAACAAAAACAAAACAAAAAACCACACACCAAGGAGTTCTGTGGCATTAAAGACTAACAGATTTGGTTTTTGCATGAGCTTTCATGGGAGAAAATCCCACTTCATCAGATGCTTCGAAGATGGGGGAACTTACAGAATGGGATGAAAATAAATGCAAAGGAGTGTAAAACATGGGATCATGTCATACAGTAACAGCAAATCAGAGCAGTTGTTAAGTTTCAAACCCTGAGAAGACTGAAGTCAAATTACCTATTGTAATGGGAAAAGAAACCATAGTCTTGATTTTCAAGCAGGATTAAATCAAGACTATGGGTTCTTTTCCCATTACATGGGTAATTTGACTTCAGCCTTCCCCAGGTTTGAACCTTAACAACTGCTCTGATTTGCTGCTACTGTATGACTTGATCCTATGTTTTACACTCCTTTGCATTTATTTTCATTCCATTCTGTAAGTTCCCCCATCTTCAAAGCATCTGACGAAGTGGGATTTTCTCCCATGAAAGCTCACGCAAAAAATAAATGTTAGTCTTTAAGTGCAATAGGACTCCTTGGCTTTGTTTCGTCTTTTGTTTGTTTGTTTGTTTACAGTAATCTGCAAAAACAGGTTTGATTTCTAATTAGTTCAGTAGCCACCTACTCAGATAATATGAAAACATAAATTTCCTACAATTATCACCAACGAAATATGTCTTTGTAAATTGCTTAATAAATAAATTACTAAATATATGTAGTAACTAAAGACACCTACCCCAGTGTCCTTCATAATTTTGTAGAGCTTATTATACTTGTTTTCTTTTCAATGAGTATTCCCCTTTTAGAAAGTTATCAGTCTGGGGAAAAATATATATATTCCCAAAACATTCTTGTTCAATCTACTAGAATTCTTTAACAGAGCCAGCAAAATAATAGATAAAGATAATCTAATGCATAATATATATGTGCTTTTTAAAAGTCTGATAAAATCCCCCACACAACTCTGTTAAGAAAACTAAGTAGTCACAGTGTGAGGGGGTAAAATTTTTATACTTTAGAAACCGGTTAAGAGATGAAAAATAAACGATGAAAACTGACCATTTTTTTTTTATGGAAGGAAGCTAATTAGGGCTACCCAAAGGATGTGCAGTAGCATGAGTGTTATTTAATATTTATTAATAATCTGGAAGGGAGAGTGAACAAGGAAACACAACACAGTGCACATGGAAAGGAAAAACTGAACTACCCATAAATTCTGAGAGATTCTACTGTGACTGTAAACACTCAAGAAAGAGACTTAAGTACAGCAAATCAGTAAAACAAACACATTAAACTGATTACAGATGTTGGTATCTTAAGCTGTATGTAGAACAAATTGAAAAATGGTGAATTTTTTTCTATGAATATTTTCAGATCAGAAGAACAATTGTTTCATTTTAAAATGAATTTCTTTTGAAAAAGCAAAAAATAAAAAATGTTTTAGATTTTCATTTTCCCAACCCTGCTCTCTCTTGTTTCCACATTTTTCTTGCCTTTATAGAAGATCAAAGACTGAAAGAATTTTTTATTTTTGTTTCATTGAAAATTTCAAAACAAAACAGATTTTTCATAAAAAGTCTTTTTCTGTTGTAAAAATGTTTTGGTGAAAACTTTCAGCCAGCTCGCATTTTAAGAACATGTTCTGATACTCTGATGTGTGCAAGAGAGATAGAAGAATATGGAGGTGGTGGTAATGAGTTCAGTATTAAGCCTGAATTTATATATCCACTTACATTAAAATCCTTTGCTTCACACTTTAATGATCAAATTTAGTCTCTAAATTTTGTACAGTAACTCTTGAGAGAACACTTACTTTTTGTCTTTTAAAGTAGCATAAAAATCAGCTTCTCTAGTGGAAGCATTTTATTTTGCAATGGCATTCTCCTGGAAATCCTTAATACTCAAATGAAGAAAATATAAAGGAAGAAGTAGATTCTAAAATTCCTTTGAAAATCATATTTCTTGCAATTTAGGGAATGAAGGTAAGGTTTGTTTTGTTTGATTATAATATATGTTCACGTTCTAATGGATTTGTTCAGGTAGAAAACACAGAATAAGTAATTAAAACATTTTTTGAATATGTACAGGAGTAATAATAAACTGGAAACTAAGCAATAATGAACTGAACTGGAAACTAAAATTATTGAACAGGAAACTAATATAAAAACCCTGATGCCTGTCTTAATATAAAAAAATAACATTCCTTCATACTATGGAACATAGATATAGATATCGATATCGATGATATAAAAACAATCTTTTTAGAACAGTTAACCTCAAAACCAGTGCACTAAAATGGAGAAAACAAGTACACAAGTAATTCAGAGTGGTCAGACTTCTTGTACGAGGCATTTTGATCGCCAAGAACACTTTTTTTTTTTTTTTGCAAAAGGTAGGTTGGCCGCCGTACATGATACACTAGCCAACTGACCTTATGCAAACAAATGCATTCATGGTGATTAGAGTGCCTCAAACAAGAAGTCTGACCACCCTGAATTACTTCTGTACTTGTTTTCTCCATTTTAGTGTGTTAGTTTTAAGGCTGTCTATTCCAAAAAACTTATTTTTATATTATTTTTCAATCAAGACTAAAAGTAGATC
>ML681996.1:28733947-28797336 GCA_007922195.1 Podocnemis expansa
GCACCCCCCTGCCCTTCCTCCCAGGGTGCTTAGCACCCTGGGAGGAGGGTGACGTTGTTTTGGAACACTTTGTTCTGAAACAACATGTCCGAACAAGGCTGTTTCGAAACCTCTGGTTTCGAAACAACCCTGTTTCGAAAGCAAACGAGGTTTAAGTTGTTTCGGTAGAACCACGGCCATTTCGAAACAAGCTGTTTGTTTGTTTCGAAATGGCCATGCGTCGTGTGGCCATGGCACTTCTTATTTCGAAACAACCCCTGTTGTTTTGAAATAAGAAGTGTGTGTGGCCATACCCTCAGATGAATAGTCAAAAAATCAGAGTATGGCCTTTTCACAAGCTCAAATGTCAAATATTCATTTAATCATGAATTTTTCACTTTTTGTGTTGCATCTTCTATAGATATCTGTATGGATCATTCTATTTCTCTAAGCAAAAGGGAACTTTTATGTGTGTTGATGCTATTAGAATGGTTAATGAAAATGACTAGCCATATGCGTTACAACTTAAAAATATAACTTATAAATAATGTTTCATTTTCTATTATATGCATCTGATAGAAGATTTAGGCAAAATTCTGTAGTTCATCACCGAAAGGAATTATCAATCTTGAAAGGTCAGCTATAAATATCTTTTTTCCTAATACCACTGTGACTGAGAATACCTTCATAATGAGCAGAAACCTTCTCTGTCAGGCTTTTCTTTTCATTGATTTCACAAATTGTTAATTTCTTACCTGCTAATTTAGTTTCTCTAAGGCTACGTTCACACACAGGGGGTTATTTCAATACAAGTTGTTCCAAAACAACTTGTATCAAAATAAGGGGTTATTTCGAAATAAGTTAATTCGAATAAACAGTTTGTTAATTTGAATTAAGGAAAAAAGCTCAAAGTGAAATAGCAGGTTCAGACAACAGTTATTTCGAAACAAGTCACCATTGTTTCGAAACAACATGTTCAGATGGCATTGTTTCGAAACAATTGTTTCAAAACAACGTTGTTTCATTCCCACATGGGGTTTAAGTTGTTTCAAAACAATGCCTTTGTTTCAAAACAACAGAACATGTTGTTTCGAAACAACGGTGCATCATGTGAACAGGGTAATTCTTATTTCGAAACAACCTCTGTTGTTTCGAAATAAGAGTGCTGTGTGAACACACCCTAAGTGTCCCCTTGCATGCTATAGAATAAATCCTCCTACCAAATGGAGAAAGGGACAAACGGTTTAGTGGCAAAATTTTGTGCCTTGCTTTCCCCTACAAAAGGGGCTCCCTGGCATTATTTAAAAATCTATTAAGACTATGTTAAATAGTTCAAGAGAAAAAAAAATAAACAATCTCAATATAATAAAACAGGGAGGGATGTCTCTGAACTAACATAGAGGAAAACAGGTAAGACTGCTGTTTTTAAATGGGTTTTTTACACCTACCAAATTAGCATTAGTAAAAAACAGAGGGGGCTAAAAAGTGCAATATCTGCCTTCCAAACAAATGCTCCTGAGAGGTTTCTATATGCAACCTGCAACGATATGAAAAGGTATGAAAGAATAATTGAGGTGGATACTTTAGTGTTCTAAAGTGAAGCAAAATCCTTTCTGCCAGGCTGAAGTAGTATAGAATACATCTCTCATGGAATGAGTTTTGAACAGCATTGTTGCCATCCTTTATGCAGTCAGCCCAACAAGCCACTGAAACTTGGAGGCTGCTTAGCCTTTCTTGGGAGGCTATAAAAAGAATGTGCATAGGAACAGCCATACTTGATCAGACCAGTGGTCCATCTAGCCCAATATCCTGTCTTCTGATGGTGGCCAATGCCTAGTGCTTCAGATGTAACAAATCAAACAGCTAATCATCAGTGAGCCATCCCCTGTTGTCAGGCACATGATTCAGTTTCTAACTTCTTTGGAGGTAGGGAGAGTAGATAGAAATGTCACCTTCCTTGAATAAAAAAGGTAAAGATAATTTCCATTTTGGGGTAGCTGGGCAGAATGAATGGAGAAAGAATATCCTGATCTTAGTAGAATGGAAAGCTAACTTGGGAAGGAAACAGTACACACAGTTAATGGCCACCTCTCTAAAAATAAATATAGATCCCTCTACAAAAGAGTTTGTAGCTTTCCATTGCTTGTGATTGAGATTACCACCAGAAAGGCAGGCAGTTTCTGAGACCTTCCTCAAGGGTTGGAAGGGACTATTTGTGAAAGCATTTATTACCAGATTGAGATCCCATGGGGTAAAAATGAAATTCAGAGTCTCAGCTTTAGTTTATCACTTACTCTAAAATCAGTCTGACTACGTGTGTGTATGAATCCCAAGAACAACCCTCCACTTTGTTTCTTATGACTCCACGATCTGCTGACTAGACACTCCAAGCCCAGTCTTGCTCACATTTGATGCAATTAGAATATTGCCATTTACTCAAATGGGGACAGAATACATCTCTCAGGAAGCCTGCATGCAGACCTTCACCTATGCAGTCCTGAAGGAAGATAGAAAGCTAGGATTTAACTTTTTTCTTTTTCTTTTTTTTTTTTTTCTTCACCAGGCTTGATGTTCTATAGAAGAGGTACATGGCTTTTTATACATTCTGCAGTATGCTAATTAGCTGGTCCAAAAGGCTTGCTCAAAAGACTCAGCAGCAGAAACTGGTGACGGGGAGTCCTTGTGAGGAACTGGAGACTGGGGTGTAAGGTCCGGCTTGAGGAGAAAATGGAGAAGACTATGTAGAGACTGATCCAGGAGTCATAGGAATTAGCACCTTTACTGCAGTCCAAAGCAATTCTTAACTTTTATTTTATTTCTTACAGATTGGTGCCTATCAGAGAAGGAACTTGGGGAGGATTCTATTAGGTCAGATCCTCATGGGTAGAGCAATGGGGGCATTAAGCCATTTTTGAGGGCTAGCAGATACCAGAAGCTGAAAAAGAAGGGCTTCCAGCCAAACAGATTTCAGAACCTGGAGGAAAATGCCTCGCTGTGAAACAGGAAGGTAGAAGCTATCAAGGTTGCCTCAGGCCCCCCCACCCCAGTTGCAACAAATCAAGAGGAATGATGACTATACTCACTCAGGGAAATAGTACATTCAGTGTTCATCCAGCCTCTCTGACCTAGCATTCAGAATGCCAGGAATATGAAGTCTTAAATACTATGATGATGGATGCTATAGAATGTTGCCTAGAATAGCACTGTATATTTCCAATGGTGGTGATTCTTCAACTACCCTTGGAAACTTGTTTTACCTACCCTTATTTAACCTAGCCAGTTGCAGCATAAACTCCTTAGGGTTTATTCTAATCTTATTAATTAATGGGATTAATTGGCCATTGTCATTTTTGTTACATCCTTTCAAGTTTTTGTAGCTAGATTGTCTTCAATAATACTTTTTTCTTGTCACTGAACATAGCCAGTAGATTCCAATTGTGCTTGCAGGATCAACACCTTTGTTTAAATATCAGGAGCGAAAACTGAAGTCAGTAGTAAAACTCTCATTGACTTCAATGGGGCCAGGATTTCACTCTTCATTTTGTTCATATAGTAGTTGTGCAAAAGGCTCCAAAATATATAGAAATATAGGTCACTGAGGCAGGACTATCCCATATTGGAGAGTTGACACTCCTTGCATTTCCAGTAGATTCTTTAGCTGGTGGTTCAGGGTGGGTTTTTTGAGCCATGGAATAAGCTGTGGATTCCACTACACAGATCTTGCTGGAATCATGCAGCCATGGTTCCTTAGCTTCATCAGGACCCTCCTGATAGACAGGTTTGCAGGTATGTGGAGAATTTGGCAGAGGTTCTTTCACTATTCAGGTGAGAAAGGGCTTTGGGTATGATTCCAGGCTATAATATGGTAATACAAATAAATAATTATAATAATGATACATCACATATTATATAAGATTTGCTAGAGCCTAAGGCTCAAGCGGCAGCATCAGCAAAGTATTTCTTTGCTTTTGTTAATTTAAGGCAGGTCACTTTATTTTAATATACATTTTCAATTAAAATTTGTGCTACTATATATTGGAATCTGTGGTTATAATTTGTATTTTCTCCTTTACGTGTCACTCACTCATTAGTTTCTGAAATAACAGGGAACACACTTAGTCAGTTGGCATTTTCCAGTGTTTTAATTGCCTGCTGTGATATAATTATTGTGACATTTTGGGATGTTTTTAACATCCTGAATTAAATATTCTGACATCCCACAGAGCACTTCATGAAAACAGTCAAACTGTATTCAACTCATTAGGAGTCTACAGCTGTCCTTTAATATTAAGATTATTTTTGACACAAAAAAACAGATGAAAATTAAAGTATTTAACAACTTGCATCTTAGGTTCAATTTTCATCTTTAAATTGCCATGTGTTGTTAGAAGCAGAATATTATATTTATCTGCATAGGTCTGAATATTTTAATAGTCTGTATTTTATTATTTTCTTCTCTTTAAGCAGCTACTGCACAATTGTATCCATTAAATGCTATCTGGGAACCCCAAAAGTCAGAGCAGTTTCATACTAAAATACAATGCAAATGTTTTAAGATATTTATTAAAAATAATTTATCCCCATCCTTCAGTGCCAGTGACTCTGAGGCAAGAATAAACATAAATTATTTGTATTTTTTAAAAACTGCCATACCTGGTGCAGAAAATAATTTGTACCATTTAAATTTAAGATTCTTAGACTGATAAAGTTCAGCCCTGAAAACACTTATTGTCATCTGCCATAATGTGCATTGCCATGAGTCTGAACCATGCCAAGTGGCATTGGCAGAACTGGGTGCTAAGAAATTTCAGCAGGAATAGGAATGGACATAATTAATTTAGTACATAAAGGTCTAGATTCAGTGCAGTCCCATTGCACAAACAGATGGAAATCTTCTGTAACATGCTAACTAGGTATACCCCTGATGTGGGGAGTCCCCAGTAATCACTGAACTAACAGAACTAGCTCCTACACCCCCATCTCCACAGCCCCCACAAAGGGGGACGATATCATAGAAAGAAAGAGACAGCACTGGGGAGTGGCTAGAACATAATATGCTGTGACAATCCCCAGGAGATGTATAGTCTTTAAGGAACCATAATGTCAGCTCGTGCTGGGCAACGCTAAACTCCATTGTAGCCAGAGTAGAAACAAGAGAAGCATATACCTACCTGATAGCCCCCTTCTCACCTGAGCTCACTCAGTACAAGCTCAAGGTGGGAGAGCAGCTGGCTCCAAGTCTGCCTATATATGTTTGTTTAAAACCACTCTTAAGAAAGATTGTGTTTAAAAAAAATGAATGTTAGTGTAACCAAGGTAAATTTAAACTAAAATGTGACTACAGGAAAAATCCCAAGTGTATGCACCCCACTCTTCTTGTGCTAAAGTATGGACAATCTTGCTAGCTTTACTGGACAATCAGGTATCCTGTTAAATTTCAGTAGCTTGCTATCACAGAGAAATTTGGCCAGTTAGAAGTAAATAGTGATAAGCCTATGAAATAACAATGAACTGATATTTTTATTTTACAAACAATTTAACTCTAAAGCCCCTCTTCTGTAATTCTTACATTGTATAATACAAACTCACACAAGTGACACCTTTGGCTTCAGAGGAACTATTCATTGAGCAGGAAGGCACACTCAGGATATGTCTACCCTTAAAATTCCACAGCAACACAGCTGCACCACTCCAGCTCTAGGACATCAGTGTAAATTCTCTCTATGCCAATGGGAGGAATTCTTCTGTCAGTGTAGGTAATCCATTCTTCCTCAGCCTTGCACTGTCTACATAGGGATTTAGGTCAGCTTAACTACCCGTTTAAGGATGTGGATTTTTCACACCCCTAAACAATATAGTTATGCCAACCTAATTTTTTAGCATAGACCAGTCCTCAATGTGAGCAAGTGTGACAGAATTAGGTCTTTAGGGTCATTGCAGAAGTAAAATGGTTGCTGTGTATTTGACTTGACACAAGAAATGAGGTAGAAACAGTGCACAACTTTATACTATATATATAGTCTATTTTGACAGTGAGAATAAAAAATATTTTTTTAAAAATTACTACACCCTATTTAGAGTAGTTTCCTAAATCATCTGTTATCACCTATAAGCCATGGATAACCCAATGGTAATTGCATGAAGTGCATTGGAAATAAGTGTATTTCCTAGCTTCAGTTAGGACCTGGAAACAGAAGTGTGAGAGTTGTGACTAGATAGCTCAGCATGATGGAGCAGATGCCCTGCACTGTCAGAAAAGGAGTTAAGGATGGCCCTGGGAGAGCAACCAATCAGGCAGGAGAGCTGTTGGACCAATCAGGGCATAGTTAGGACTAGAAAAGCCGGCTGCAGAGGCAGATCCTATGCAGTCTGTCTTTGGTGTTGGAGGGAGAGGGTCCTATCTGCTCAGGGTAGCACCTGGGGCAGCAAGATTCTGAATGAGGACTGAGCCTGGAACCTAATAGAGGTGGCCTGTGGAAGAGCCCTGTGAGGGAGTTTAGGAGACTGCTGGGGCTTGGGAAGAGCCATAGTGGAATCAGGGGAAGGCTATGATGACTGAGGCTAGGGAAAAGCTGGAAAGATGCCTACAAGAGGTAGGAGGTGTTGTGGAAGGTGTGAGAGCTGTGGGGAAGTGGCTCAGGGAACCTTTTGTAGACTGAGGATTGAGGTGGTGCCTGTGGAAAGGCATACAGCATCCCTGGGTTGGGGCCCGGAGAAGCAGGTGGGCCTGGGACCCTCCTTGCCTCCCTCTGTATGGCTGGTGAGTGGTGAAGGGCCAGAGGCAGCTACTGTGACCTAGTAGGCTGCTAAGACTGGACTTTTCCTGGAAGAGGGGAACCTTGGACTAGGACTTGGCTGGAGGGCTGATTGCTCTGAAAAGGGTGGGAAAATGCAGATAGTGCTGGACACTGAAGAGTGGACTTGAGCTTAATTCCCCAAATAACATCATCAAGAGTTCCTGCCAGGAGGCTGGGCTGAGGTGTCTTTGACACTCACTAATAGACAAATGTCCAGCAAAAGTGTTCTTATATATACTATTTTCAGTATTTTCTATGAGTTATAATATCACATATAAAGCCATTTGGTTTACATGTCTCTTACTAAGCTAATGATTCATTGACTTGAATATGCTCTACTGTACTGAGTATAATGCACTGAAATAATCTCACTGTTATGAACAGACCACCAATACCCTGGTTACAGTTTAAGGCTGATACTGTGTCCTTGCATCATGTCTCTGTGCAGGCTTACGAGAAAGAGGAAAACAAATCATAGCCTCAAAGGTGAATTTGGAAGGGGCAAAGACATTTTGTAAATAAAATGTTTAAAGTGTAAGATTCTAAATAAGAAATGTAGGGGCAAATTCTGCTGTTGTTTAAACTATTAAAGGCAAAAGTCACAATGACTGAAATTAAACCAAGATTATTTCTGAATGCAGATGTGTTGTCTTAAAAATAAAGATTTTTTTTCCCCAAAACTGCAAAATTTGGATCTGGATATTGAATTTAGGTAGAATTTTAAATTTCTTCTTCAAGTGTGTCCCTGTGGGTGCTCCACTTCAGATGGTGATTTGCTGACTGTGTGTTTGTGTCTTTTTCCCTACAGTTGATTGCTGTTAGTTGTGGGACTGTGCTTGTGTGATTGGGTGAGGGCTGTTTGCCCCATTGTTCCCTGATCCCCTTTAATCACCAGCTTCTAGCAGCCTTGTAATTGGCCTGCCCCTGTGTAACTAACAAGGGGCAAGGGCTGACCTAGGCAGAGAAGGCCTTTAAAAGCCACTGCTTGAGCTACCAGAGGGAGCTTGTAAACAGGGGACTGCAAACAGGGGCGTTTGAGAGGGAGGTTGGGGAGGAGTTTGGTGAGGCCACAATGATGAAGAGGAGCCGTACTGCTTGCGCCAGCACCCCTGCTGTTTCCTTTGCCTCTGTTTGTAGCCAGACAGACTGTCTGACAATGGATATCTCCACCCAGATCCTGGTGTGGATTTGCAGGGACTGTGGCCTTCATTTTCCTGCCACTGATGATCAGACTAGGGAGATGAGCCTATGTGATAGGTGCCTTCTGGTGGCATCTCTTCGGAAACAGGTAAGAGAGTTACAGGAGGAGGTGTCACGACTCAGGGGTATCTATGCTTTGGGAAACTTCCTTGACAGTGTCCACGATGAGACCTGCAAGGAGGAGGTCCCTATCCCACTGCCAAGGGCTACTACCACAGTTCTGGAAATGGATGCGATGCCTATGGCAGAGGAAGGACACTGGCAGCTGGTCACCTCTGGCAGTAGACAGTGCTCCACACCTGCTCCAATCCCACCATCCATTGTGGTGAGGAACTGTTATGCGGTGCTGGACACAATGAAGGAGGTAGAGGAGATGCCATCCACCCCAAAGGCTGGGCAGATCACAGCCACCTCACCTAAGAGGAAACGTAGGGTTGTGGTGATTGGGGACTCACTCCTGAGAGGAACGGAGGCACCCATCTGTCGCCCTGACAAGGCCTCTAGAGAGCTATGCTGCCTACCAGGTGCCCGTATCCAAGATGTAATGGAGGGATTGTCTAAAATCATCCGCCCCCTCAGACTACTACCCCATGCTTCTTATCCATGTGGGTACTGTTATGAGATTTGTAGGAGACCACAAACTTGTGAGCATAAGTGACTCCAGCTTAGCACTGTTCCCTTAATATTATTTTAACCTCTAGCCTGACTGACAAAAGTATAGAGCCCTTCTCATCCTTGAACAGTCTATAAGCAGGAGATTAAGGGAACTGCACCAGTCTCGAGGTCACCTATTAATCAACAATTTCTCCTGTTTATTACATTCCCAGTATCTGAGGAGCCAGCCCGACCTTCTTTACTAATTCTCCTATCTTATATGAATATGTATGAAAACTATCCCTATATGGTACTAATAAATGTATTAATCTTGTTTACCTTGAATATATTAACCATTTTTAGATTTCCTTGAATTAAGTTGTTGTACCTGGGTATAAAACCCTCTTAGCACTGGTCCTTCAGGACCGGCCGCAGTCAGTAGCTCTGAGTGTCAATAAACTTGTGATTCTTCCTCCTGTTGTCTGGCTCCTTCATTGACCAGAGCAGAGAACGAGTTTTTCTCTCAACAGTACCAATGATACTGTGAGAGGTGATCCTCAGCAGATCACAGGTGACTTCAGAGCTCTGGGAGCGAGGGTGAAGGAGTTTGGAGCACAGGTGGTGTTCTCCTCGATCCTTCCAGTCAAGGCTAGAGGCCTGAGGAGAGACAGATGCATCCTAGAGGGGAATGCTTGGCTGCAAAGATGGTGTGGTCAGGAGGGATTTGGCTTCCTTGACCATGGAGTACTGTTTCAGGACAGAGGATTGATAGGCAGAGATGGCCTTCACCTGTCCAGGAAGGGGAAGAGCATATTTGGGCACAGACTGGCTGACCTAGTGAGGAGGGCTTTAAACTAGGTTCAGTGGGGGAAGGAGACCAAAGCCCACAGGTAAGAGACAATGTGGGTGATCTTGGGGAAGGGATGGAACTACTTGGGGGGTGCTGGGACTGTAGCACCAGGAATAAAAGAGAAGCTAGTTGGAGCATGGGGGGGAGGGAATCAAATGTCTTAAGTGCTCTACTGAAGCCCCAATATTGGAGGAGAGTGGGGGAGGAGAACTCCAAGAAAAAATGCAAGGAGGTTTATGTAATAGAATTGGAAATCAACATGACAAAGTAGGGCAATCGGCTGGGTATCTTAGGTGCCTATACACTAATGCGAGGAGCCTGGGAAATAAGCAAGAAGAATTGGTAATACTAGTGCAGACAAGGAACTATGATATCATAGGAATAACGGAGACGTGGTGGGATAGTCTGCATGACTGGAGCTCTGCCATGGATGGGTATAAATTGTTCAGGAAAGACAGGCAGGGAAGAAGAGGGGGAGGAGTAGCATTATATGTAAAAGAGCTCTATGACTGCTCAGAGCTCCATTATGGAAGTGGAAGCGTGCCAATAGAAAGTCTATGGGTTACATTGAGAGGGGAAAGCAACAAGGGGGATGTTGTGGTGGGTGTCTGCTACAGACCACCAGACCAGAAGCAGGAGGTGGATGAGGTGTTCTATGGACAACTAGCGGAAGCTTCTAGATCACAGGCCCTGGTGCTCATGGGGGACTTCAATTACCCTGACATCTCTGCTGGGAGGCCAATACAGCAGTGCATGGGCAATCCAGGAAGTTTTTAGAGAGTGTTGGGGACAACTTTCTAGTACAAATGCTAGAGGAACCAACTAGGGACCTTGCACCGCTCGACCTGCTGCTCACAAACAGGGAAGAATTGATCAGGGATGTAGAGGTAAATGACAAGCTAGGCAGTAGTGACCATGACATGGTTGAGTTCAGGATCCTGATTAAAGGAAGGAAGGAAAGAAGCAAAACAAAAACCCTGGACTTCAAAAAAGCAGATTTTGGCTCCCTCAGGGAACTGATGGGCAGGATCCCTTGGGATGTAATCTGAAGGGGAAAGGAGTCCAAGAGAGTTGGTTATATTTTAAAGAAACCCTGCTAAGGGCACAGGAGGTTGCCATTCCAATTAGGAGAAAGAACAAACATGTGAGGCAGCCAGAATGGCTTAGCCGAGAACTCTGCTCTGAGCTTAAACATAAAAAGGAAGCTTACAGGAAGTGGAAGCTTGGTCAGATGACCAAGGAGGCATATAAAGATATCACTAGGGACTGCAGGGATAAAATCAGAAAGGCCAAAGGACAAATGGAGTTGCGGCTAGCGAGGGATGTAAAGGATAACAAGAAGGTGTTCTACAAGTATGTTAGTAACAAGAAGAGGATCAGGGATGGTGTAGGTCCCTTGCTGAATAGGGCAGGCATCCTTGTGACAGAGGATGAGGAAAAAGCTGAAGTGCTCAATGCTTTTTCTGCTTCAGTTTTCACAGGCAGGGTCAGCTCCCAGCCCACTACCATGGGTGTGGCAGATGGGAGAGAAGAAGAGAGGCCCTTGGTGATGGAAGGTCAGGTTAGGGACTGCTTAAAGAAGCTGGATGTGCAAAAGTCCATGAGGCCTGACGAACTGCATCCAAGAGTGCTAAGGGAATTGGCCAATGAGATAGCAGCACCGCTGGCTGTTATCTTTCAAAGCTGATGGAGAACGGGGCAGGTGCCAGAGGATTGGAAAAAAGCAAATGTAGTGCCTATATTCAAGAAAGGGAAAAAGGAGGATCTGGGGAATTACAGACCTGTCAGCCTCACCTCAATCCCTGGAAAAATTATGGAGCAGATTCTCAAAGAATCCATCCTCAAACACTCAGAGGAAAATAAAGTGATCAGGAACAGTCAGCATGGATTCACCAAGGGTAAATCATGCCTGACCAATCTCATTTCCTTCTATGATCAGACCGGTTTTCTGGTTGCAGGAAGATCCGTTGATGTGATATACTTTGATTTTTAGCAAGGCTTTTGATACAGTTTCCCACAGCATTCTCATTGGCAAATTAAGAAAGTATGGGTTGGATAGGTGGACTGTAAGGTGGATAGAAAATTGGTTAGATCAACGGTTTCAGCATGTAGGAATCAATGGTTCCATGTCTAGCTGGCAACCAGTCACGAGTGGTGTGCCCCAGGGGTTGGTCCTGGGGCCGGTTCTGTTCAACATTTTCATCAATGATCTGGATGATGGAATAGACTGCACTCTCAGTAAGTTCGCGGCTGACACCAAGCTGAGGGGAAGAGTAGACACATTGGAGGGCAAGGACAGGATTCAGGGAGACCTAGATAAATTGGAACAGTGGGCCAATAGAAATCTTATGAGGTTCAATAAGGACAAGTGTAAAATCCTGCACGTGGGACAGAAAAACCCCATGCACTGCTACAGGCTGGAAAACATTCAGCTAAGTAGCAGCAGTGTAGAAAAGGACCCAGGGGTGATGGTGGATGGGAAGCTAGATAGGAGTCAGCAGTGTGCTCTTGCAGCCAAAAAGGCCAATGGCATACTGGGTTGCATCAAAAGAAGTATTACCAGCAGATCAAGGGATGTGATCATTCCCCTCTATTCTGCACTGGGGAGACCACATCTAGAATACTGTGTTCGGTTTTGGGCTCCCCGTTACAAAAAGGACAGGGACATGCTACAGAGAGTTCAGAGGAGGGCAACCAAAATGATTAAAGGGCTGGAGCACAAGCCCTATGAGGAAAGATTGAAAGCATTAGGCTTCTTTAGTCTGCAGAAGAGAAGATTGAGGGGGGATTTGATAGCAACCTTCAACTACTTGAAGGGATGCTCTAAGGAAGATGGAGCACGACTGTTCTCGGTAATAACAGTGGACAGAACGAGGAGCAATAGTCTCAAGTTGTGGTTAGGGAGGTCGAGGCTGGATATTAGAAAAAACTTTTTTACTAGGAGAGTGGTGAAGCCTTGGAATGAGCTGCCGAGGGAGGTGGTGAAATCTCCATCTTTGGAGGTGTTTAAGGCCCGGCTGGACAAAACCATGACTGGGATGGTTTAGTGGAAGTGGTCCTGCCTCTGGCAGGGGGTTGGACTAGATGACCTATGAGGTCCCTTCCAAGCCTATGATTCTATGGTCATGGCCATTTGTCCTCAGTCGTTCCAACTGAATATGGAAGAATGTGCCAACACCTGAAGCTTAGCATCCACAAAGACACATCTCAAATTTCAGTTCTTGCACAGTGTGAATAAACTTCTTTTTCCAAGTCTGAGGAATTCAGATCTGGGGCTTTCACTGAGCCCTTTTTAAAAAGGTAAGAAAAATGCAGCCCCTGAATCTGATAACAGACAGAATTTCCAAGGTGTTTGGATCTAGTCTGTGATTCAGTCTCTCTACCTAAAAATTAGGGACTAATCTTTCAAAAAGGACAGCTTAATTTTGGATCCTGAATTGCTCTAATATAAACAACCTCATTTTCAGAAGTGTTGAGCACCCATCAGCTCCCTTAGACTGTAACGTTAGGAGGAGCACAAGTCATTGTGGTCTTATTATTCCTCAGCAGTAAATTGGATCTTCCCCTAATGATGTCATATTGTCAAAGGTCCATTTCTCTGCTTCTCTTACAGTCATTTTTACTTCTTTCTTTACTGCCTCTTACACATGGAACACCTCTGAGGTGGTTTCCCAAGTTCCCTCCCATAATATAAATCTCTCCTTAAAACTTGCTTCCTTGGAGCTGCCTGTAAAAAATGAGTCAACCAAGACATTTTTATCTTGTATAGAAAACTTTAAAGTTCAGCCACTCTGCATACGTTTGCTGCATAACTAATTTTACTGCTCTCCACCTACTGCATGGTTACCTCTTCAGTACATTACATGCAAAATTAAATCTGAATTAGATTATAAATCACTGAAACTGGACTCTCCGTGCAATTTATTTGTATCGGAAAGCACATAGCACAATTTTGGATGATGTAAAATATGAAACAATAATAACTGGGCTGCATTTTTAATACTTGATCAGACTTTGGAAGACTCTCCTCATCAGACTAGAGCAATCTTAAAATAGGATTGGAATTTGCTTTTTACACTTACAAAGTGGCCAAAGGGCCATATTTTAAAGATATTTAGGTGCATAAAGAAGTAGATAAGTGCCTGGGGGGATTCTCAATAAGAGTTAGGAGTCTGGACTCTTTTGAAAATCCCAATTGGTATCAACCTTTTTCTTTAGGCACCTAAATACTTTTACCAATCTAGCCACACAACTAAAAACTTTAGCACCTTGCAGAACTGAATCTTACATGCTCTAGTGGCTTCAATGGTCAGTAGAAACTGTGATTTTAATCCAAATAAACTACTCACAAGGTGACCATTAGCAAGTCACTCCATTTCTTTGGGTGCATCAGTCCATCCAGCTGAGAAAACTGGGTAAAAAGCAGGACCTTCTAAAAACTAGGCATTGCATAAGAGCTGAGATTTCCTGGTTAATTTTTTTAATAATACAAAACCTAGAACAAAAAAATGTAAACATTTTAAGAGTAAGCTCACATACTTGCAATTTACATTAATACTCTGGAGCAGATTTGCATGAGACTAACTTTATCTCAATTCTAAATCAAATGCCCTAGGCTGTGTTCACACACGGGGTTATTTCGATACGGTTGTTTCGAAACAACTTGTGTCGAAATAATGCCTTATTTTGAAATAACTTAATTCGAATTAACAGTTTGTTAATTCGAATTAAGGAAAAAAGCTCAAAGCGAAATAGCAGGTTCAGGCAACAGTTATTTCGAAACAAGTCACTGTTGTTTCGAAACAAGTCAAAGTTGTTTCGAAACAACGTTGTTTTGTCCCTGCATGGGGTTTAACTTGTTTCAAAACAACGCTGTTGTTTCGAAACAATGGTTCCCGTTGTTCTGAAACAACTGCGCATCGTGTGAACAGCCTAAATCTTATTTCGAAACAACCTCTGTTTTGAAATAAGAGGGCTGTGTGAACACAGCCCTAAAGTTAGAAAAATGGTGTAACCCATGACAATATCTGACTGTGCTATTAACACTTAATGTCCTCACTGAAGTCAATGGGAATTCTGCAATTGGTTTCAATGAGATTTTATTCATTGCCACAACAGTCACATTGTCTCATCTCAAACCCAGTTCAGCAAAGTATTTAATAAAGTTAGGCATGTTCCAAGCCCCATCGAACAGCATTTAAGCTAAAGTTAAGTGCATGCTGAAGTGCTCTAGTTGAATAGGGATGAATTAGTCATATCAGGTCTTATTCTATTTGTTTCCCTTCTAGTTGTATTGACCTTCAGTTTGTTTTGAAAATGCTACAGAAGATTACAGACAAATTGATCTGGAAAAGAAAAATGAGGCAGAACAGAAGCTTCCTTGTTTAATTTTAAATATTAGTCAGCAACTTCACTACACTCTGACATCTTAGTTCTAAAAACTGAAGTATAGTGACCACACTTAAGTATTGAAATAAACACTCATTGGAATGGATCTTTCTAAAGTTTCAGTCAATATGTTTAGAGTAGAGGTTAGAAATCTAGATTAGAAAACTATCCGTTGTGTGTGTCCAGCTGGGAAAATGCACTGAGCTGTTGTGAGAGATTTTACCTCTATTGTCATAAATAATGGATATCTAATAAAAATCAAGTATTCTAGTAATTTCATTCATGGACTCAACCTACTGTAAAATGCGGCTGCTGTTATGCCTTCACTTTACTTCAACTGTTCTTTCAGATCCACAGAAAAGGTATCTGAGGTCATGGGGAAGTTCTACCCCATATTTTAATACCTGCAGTTGAAGTGCTTTGCTATTAACAAATTCAGATAGAATTGCTTTCGTCTTTTGCTTAAGAAAAATGAAAATATCATGTCCGTAAATGCCCATTATGTGATTTCATACATTTAGTATACAAATCACTGTGAAATAATAATTTTAAAAGAAATCTTCATGGTCAGGACTGCTGGTAGTGAATCTAATACCAATAACAAGTCTGTGTGAGTCTCTTCTAGAGCAACACTCTTAAGGGAAGAAGACTGCAGGAATTACACCTGACCAAAATTTGCTGGAATAATTCCATCAAGAGAGATATCCCTTCCTCCCCAGGTAGTGGTTTTGCACCAATAACGTGGGATCCATGAGTCAACACTGGAGATCTATCATAAGATGTATTCGCTGCTAGCAATTTCTCCAGAACTTGCGGGGATAACAGCTCTTACAGTTAGGGAAATGCTTTTGCCAACCATATTGTGTAATGGCATTGTTGACACAAAACATAACTGGTATCGTAAAAGACTTCCCATGGAGCAGATATAATTACCACAACCCTTTCACCAGAAAGCTGTAAAAGTGTTCCGGAAGAGAGAGCTTTTTACATCTCTAATGACTAAACTTTGGTCTAAACAAATATTTACTTGATTAGGGATTTCACTTTCCCCTTCAATCCTATAGTATTTCTTGAGTCTTTGGGTCAGATTTTAAAAACTTTTAGGTAGCTATTTTTACCATAATTATGGATGATTTTACCTTTAAAAATTGTATCCATAACCATGGCAAATCTGGAATGACTCCACTACAAACACTGTCATCAAACAACATCAAAGCCCAGTTTAGGAAAGCACTTCTAGTATGTGTTTAATTTCATCCCAGTGCAGGAAAGCACTCATGCAGGTGCTCAAAACAAAGAGTCTGGTGGCACTTTTAAAGACTAACAAATTTATTTATTGCTGAACTTTCATGGGAGAAAATCTCACTTCGTCAACCAGGAATGTTGCCCTAGGGAAGGTCCCACCCCCTGGGACCAGGCCCTGCTCCCTGGCCATGATCTGGAGCCTGGGCCTGATCCGGCATCAGGCTCCTGCCTCTGCCAGCCTGGCCCCAGATCCTTGACCCAGGACGGGGCTGGGAGAGGAGGGCACGGCCATGGGCGGCCTGGCTTTGGATCCCTGGTTGGGGCCAGGAGAGGCAGGGGCCATCTCGGGGACTTGGAGCACAGGTGCTGGAACTTGGGGCATGCACCCCGTTTGCCAGGCACCAGTGATGCCCCTGTCGTCAACATCAGCTACTTGAAGATGGAGAAGTACAGATGTTGTACTTCTCCATCTTCAAGCATCTGATGAATTAAGATTTTCTCCCACAGAAGCTCATGGGATAAATAAATTTGTTAGCCTCTAAAAGTGCCATCAATCTCCTTGTTTGTTTTGCTGAACTAGACTAACACGGCTACCCCTTTGGAACTTGTCATATGAGTATAGTTAGGCACATGAAGCAATCGCAGGAGAGGGACTTGTATTATTTATATGTATAGAGGGACTGGAAACACAGGATGTAGGCCTTTTAAAAGAATTAGCTGATTTTTTTTCAGATGCAGATATACACATCTGAACAGTAGTGCTTTTTAATTAAAGCTGCATGATAATATAATACCTACTTGTTATATAGGGATTTTCATTATTAGATCTCAAAGTACTTTTACAAAGGACCCAGTATTATTTTATCCATGGTTACAGATGGGGAAATAAAAGCACAAAAAAGTGAATCCAGTCCTGCAAGCAGGCTCATGGGGAACCTGAGTAACTTTGATGGGCTCTGTATAGGTGGCAAGGCCTACCTACAAAAATCCTTTTGTAGAATCAAGGCAGAAGTTTGCTGAAACTATAGACTGCTAAGGAAGATTAAAGCAGGCAGCTAACAAATCCTCATTATCAACCAGCTTAGGTAGCATAAGATTTGCTATAACTACAACATTCTGAGTGCATCTATACTTACAGGTTAGGTCAAATTAAGGAGGCTTAATTCAACATAGCCTACTCCCCATCAACACTGGGCATTTATTAAGTCAAATTAAGCCTTTCCTTAAGTCGAATTAAGGAAAAGTTAATTCGATTTAATAACACATACTTTTACTTCGAATTACTGGTTAAGTTGACTTTATTAAGTTGAATTAAGCCGTTGTTAGCTGAGGACTGAAGTTAATTCAAATTAAGTGGCCTTCCTTAGACTTTCTACCATACCAGACCCCACTCCCAGAGTTCCTGGCACAGGAAGATCCTGCCCCGGTCAACCACAGGGCAGGACTCATCCCACACCACTGTGCTCCCCAGAGCTGGCCAGACCTGCTGTCTGCAAGCATGTCAGAGCAGAGCAGCCAGTGCCACAAGTGGGTCCCATCCTGGAGCCACCAGGAAACACTGGACCTGCTTTCCATTTGAGGGGACAAGGCAGTCCATCCCCCGGGACCTGGCTGCCAAGAGACACAGAGCAGGCCTGGGTGAAAATTAAGGAGCTCCACCAGGCTTACAACAGAGCCTGGGACAAGAGGCTCTGGACCAGGGGAGCCCCCAGCACCAATAGATACCGATATTATGAACAGCTGCATGCCTTCCTGGGCCAGGATAGCAGAAGCCTCCAAGCCCACAGCACTGAGTCTGCTGAGACCCCCTCCTTCGACAACAACCAGGAGGAGGACTTGGTGCATGAAGATGTGGTGCTGGAAGGTGGCGGGGACCAGCCAGGAGCCCGCCACCTCACCCACACCAGACTCAGTGGCCAGCCCGGAGCTGATTTCCTGCCCCAGCAGAGGGCCCACCCTCAGAGAAGGCTCCCCTCGCCAAGCAGAAGGATCCGGATGAGGGGACATCATGCCTGATCCTCATTTCACCTGCTGGTGAATGCTCCCTCCCTTCTTTCCCATGGGCAGGGCTGGGTATGCCTGTGGGACAGGCACTGCAGTGGGATACAGCCCAGGAACAGGCAGGGTCCTCAGGGGCGTGTGTGTTTAGAGGCCCTTCCACATGGGCAAAGGGCTGGGGCCCATGTGGTGGGGGGGGGACCCAGAGCTGAGCAGTATGGTGGTATGTCAGGAGATAGGCTGGGAGGACCATGGGCAAGAGCGCCAAGGCCAGGCAGAATGCATCTGACACCGCTGACACGTGGCCTCAGGAGAAACGCCCAGGGCAGGGCTGCCTGCAGGCCACCACTGTGGGCACTGCACCCCACCTGGGCAGCATGGCATGGCAGTATCCCAAGAAGTCCTTCTCCCAAAGGACAGGGAATCAGGGGGATGGCCAGGGGACCACAGCTGCCCTCAGGCTGCACACCGCACTAACTAATGGGAGGCACTTCATTCTCTGCTTCTCTCTAGCAGTCCCTGTGCCCTTGCCCGGGGGCAATCACAGGGTACCACCAGGCCAAACCACGAGGAAGAAGAGGAGGAGGGCACCGCGCTCCCATGGTCAGCAATTCAAGGAGCTGATCTGCATTGCCAAGTAGACAGAGATGCGGCTGGCAGTGTGGCAAGAGCAGGAGGATGCCCATCAGCAGATTGAGCAGGGACAGTGAAGGGCCGAGGACAGCTTGCTTGAGCGGATGCTCGACATCATGGAGCACCAGATGCAAACCTTGGAGAACCTGGAGGAGCTCCTTTTCCTGCGGCTCCCTGCCCTGCACTCCAGGAGCGGCCCTCCTCTGCCACTAGCCAGGACATGGGGCAGACATGTGCAGGCCCAGGACTTACCTGCCAGTGACCACGAGCCCTGGCTCCGCATCCTGACCTTCCTCCCCCCATCAAACCCTCCTCCCCATAAAGGCCCCAACCCCTGCAGCTCCCACCCACCCAGTTCCCTCTGTAAATAGAAACCCTGTAGACAGCAATACAGTGTCTTGTGTTTTTTATTGGTGTGGGCATGGAGGAGGATGGGTGAGTGAGTCTGGGAGGGGGGCAGGCATAGGCGGGTGCTGGAGGTAAGGTGATAGTGACGGTGATGGGGCCTGATGGCAGACCCACCCCTCAGTGCTCCTTACTGATGAAGTGGGCCTTCAGCACATCCCAGATAAACAGTGCCCACTGATGGGCCTGCTATGTCCGGGGCAAGGTGTTGTCAAGCTGCTTGTAGTTACTGGTGAGCCACTCGGCCTCGGCTTCCCAGACATGGGGGACCCCTTCCCCCTGCAGCTCGAAGGGGTTGTGCAGGCAACAGCAGGCACTGATGATCTTTGGGATGATGTGATCACCGAGCTGCAGACAGGTCAGGAGGGCCCTTCAGATGGCTGAAGGCAGGCTCAATAACTGTGCCACAGTGGTGGAGCCTCTGATTAAAGAGGTCCCTGCTGGCATCCATCTGGCCCACGTCTGGCTTCATGAACCAGGGCATCAAGGGGTAGGCGGAATCCCTCAGGCTCAGGACGGGCACCTGCACATCCCTGAAGGTGATGGTGTGCTTGGGGAAAATGGTGCCCACCCGCATGTGCCTATTCAGGGCTGAGTTGCACAGGATGCAGGAGTCGTGCGCCCTTCCTGGCCAGCCCACACAGATGTTGCAGACAATCCCATGGTGGTCCATGAGGGCCTGCAGGATGATGGAGTACTATCCCTTCCAGTTAACATAGTCTGTGGCCCACTGGGCTGGGGCTCAGATGGGGATTTGTGTGGCATCCAGGATGCCCCCACAGTTAGGGAAGCTGAGTCCATTGAGGCCATCAGAGAGTTCATACAAGTTGCCTGTGGTGACAAAGTGGGCATTCAGGGCCTGATTGATTGCCCGGCACACATGCATAAGGGCGGTCCCCACAATGGCCTTCCTGATGCCAAACTGCTGGGCCACGAAGCGGTAGGAGTCCAGGGTTGCCAGCTTCCACATGACAATGGCCACTCACTTGTCTATGGGCCAAGCAGGTCATAGTCGAGTGTCCGTGAGCTGCAGAGCTGGGGTGAGCTCACAGATCAGTTCGAGGAAGGTCCCCTTGCTTATCCTAAAGTTCTGCAGCCACAGGTTATTGTCCCAGGTGGTCAGGATGATGCGCTCCCGCCAGTCACTGCTGGACTTGCGTGCCCAGAGGCGATGAGGCATGGAGCACACCATGGTGAGTGCAACAGCTTGCAGGGGCAGCAAGGTGGGGGGAAGGCTGCCATCTGCCTCTGCAGGTTCAAGGTGCTGGAGAAGCCTGCTCCACAGCAGAAGGAGCCTTCCCAGTAGCTGGCAGGTGTAGGGCAGCTGCCTGGCCAAGTGCAGGAGAAGAGAGTGGTCCATGACCTGCTCAGCCTCCATGTTGCCAGGCACAATGGGGAAGGTGCTGAGGTCACATCCTCTTTTCAAGGAGTGGCCAGGGGAGTGAAGGACCTTCTGCAGAGACAACCAGGAGCGACACAAGCCCAGGAAAAGACCTGGGGTCCAGCTTGCACCCCCATCCCAATTCAGGGCCTGGGCCCAATCTTGCCCGGGGCCCAGATCGGGCTCCTGTCACTGACAGCCCAGCCCCAGACCCCCAGCCGGGGCCGGGGCCAAGGAAGATTGCTGCTGCCACAGGCGGCCTGGCAGCAGGCTCGGGCACTGGTGCTGGGACTCGGGGCTTGAGCCCCCTATGCCCAGAGCCAGCAATGCCACTGAGTGACGCATTGGTACACCTCCCACTACACACCCCTCCTGGCTCCCCCTAGCCCCCCAGGTCAAATTAAGAGTCTAGTGAAAACTCTCTTGGTTGAATTAATAAAGCCTGCTTTAATTCAACTTAGGAGTCTAGTGTAGACTCTCTAATTCAAATTAATAAGTTTGACTTAAAGTCGAATTAAGTAATTAAGTAAGCACAAGGGCTGCATGAGGACTAGTAGAGGGCCACACAAGAACTAGTACATTAACCCGAGGGCCACACCACTGAAATCTCTCCATACAAAAGTAGTGCAAATATTGGGAACAATAGTGTTGTTGTGGGCTTCAGGAACTAGCTTTAGGGGCTGCATGTGGCCCACAGACCACGTGTTTGAGACCCCTGCTCTATATCAATGTCTTCTTACCAAGTTTGTTTGTTGAATCAAAAAAAACCTCATTCAACTGTGGCTGCAAACCTTTCATCTGCAGTCCAAGGCAATATGAATGAGGCAAAATAATGTTCAACTATATGCTTTACTACAGCATACTTCTTATATCTGTTTTCACAGAAAGCTCTCTTTAGACAGCATCAGTTTGCTACTGGTTTACATCCACATAAGAAATTTTGTTTATGGGAGCGCAAATCTTTCGTAGGTCATCTGGGTTCTACATGAGGGTAAACAGTTTACCTTAGGATCATCCATGCAAGAGGAAGGTTTGGTTCTAGTGTTAAACAAACTGAAATCTTAAAGAAACATTGGGTGAGGGAGTCTCTCTTTTACATATTGTTTCTTTACACTAAGGCATGATTTTTGTCTGATTTTTTTTTTCACATCTGTAACTTGCAAGAAATGTATAGATGACCAAAAGGTTGAATGCTTTCACATGTCCAAAATCATTCCTGTCACTTAAACTTATTTTTTTAGATAAGACCTATTGGGATGCCTTTTCTAGTCTCCTAATGCTGGCACAGGTACTGTATGATCTTTAGAATAAATGTTACTAATGTATTGTGCAGAAGACTGCTATAATAACTATACCAGTTACCATTTAAAGGGTCACTGTGAACTTGATAAGAGCCCAAATTTAGTTTTGATGATAAAACAAAGCTTATGGGATCTTTTCATGAAAGTTAGCATTGCTGGGAAATCAAACATACTAGTATTCTCTGTCCATGTGTGGGAGCAAGTAAGCAAAACTGTCTCTAACATCAAGATGAGTTAAATAAGCAAAAGAAAGAAGCTAAATAAAAATGTAATCATACTTTTTAATTATTTGTTTCAATACTTTAACAACAGGGTTCAATCCCACATACTTCAGTAAAAAAAAAATCACTCATTTGAGAAATGATTCTGATCTGTAAGCCCATCTGCATTTTGACTTGATTAAGAACATTTGTATGTTGACCTCCAGGATGAGGCATTCTGGTATTAGTAAAAACAAGCAAGCATCCTTTTACAATATTTTTAACCTTCACAGTGAAATATCATAGAAAAGCTTTGAAGGAAGGCAGTGAAATACATGGTCAAACTTTAAAGAAATCTAAATTAATCACTTCTGAAAAGATGTAATCTGTTCTGTAACACTCAGATTAAATAACTTGCTACTAAATTATTCAACTCTAAAGGCTATGTCTACACACACATTGTTATTTAAAATAAGGATTTCGAAATGACTTATTTCAAAATAAGTTAATTTGAATTAACAAAATGTTAATTTGAATTAAGGGAAAGCCTGACATTGAAACAGCTGTTATTTCAAAATGGTTATTTCGAAATAAAGCCATTTGGACATGTTGTTTCGAAACAGTTGTTTCGAAACAACATGTCCAAACAGCCTTATTTCGAAGTAAACATTTTGAAATAACAGCTGTTTCGAAACAATCGGGGTTTAACCTGTTTCGAAACAGCAGTTCTTATTTTGAAAGGACAGGATCTGTCCTTTTGAAATAAAAAAAGTCATGTGGACCAAATATCTTTTATTTTGAAATAATCAGTGTTATTTCAAAATAAAAGTGCTGTGTAGACATACCCAAAGATTCCAGCTATAGTAAAACCACTTTGATCTTCATGGATGAAAATTAATATGAAATAAGTTATTGTAGAACACACTTTGTTTATTCTTCAGACCTGAAATAATTAAGCAAAAGAATCTGATATTATGTTGGTTACAAAAACTGATTAATCCAGATCAGAATTTAAGATAGAAGATGACACATGATCTCTCGTGATGGAAAAGGATAAAGAAATGCCCAAGAGATTGGGGGAGGAGTGGACAGAGATAGGAATAATACTTCTAAAATCTGGGATTGCTTTACAGCATTAATGAAAATTCAGGTTATTATGATATTTAATTAGCTTCTGATTTCCTCCATTACAAATATAATCCCTAATGGAATAGTTGAAAATATCAAATCATTTGCATTATATCCTGATTCTGGTGATAGTAGTTAGTGGTGCCTCAGATATTCAGATGTAGCATTTATACTTTGGTAGGAGCAGGGAAGACTGATCAAAAGTTCCTAAATTTAATTTGGTTCAAAAAGTTTAAAATAAATGAATTCAATTTAATGCTGCTATAACTGCATTTTTATTTGATAGTATCACTAAACTCAGAACCTGAGCTTTCCAATGATAAACAAAATTCCAAAATGCTTTTTTTAATAATCAAATTTGCACTTTTTATTTATTTACAATTTGTCCTTGTTATAGGTTATATTAACATATTGGCTGTTGTACTAATAATAAAGTAATTTGTAGAATATTATGTTACAATACACATGGACTTTGGTAAGGCATTTGACTTAGAACCATGCAACATTCTGATTAAAAAATTAGCACCATGCAGCATCAAGAAAGCATGTGTTATATGGATTAAGAACTAGCTAGCTAACAGCTCTCAAAAAGCAGATATTAATGAGGAATTATCATTAAATGGGAGATTCTAGCAGAGAATCCACAGGGATTAGTACTTTGCCTGACACTGTATAATATTATCATCAATGATCTAGAGGGGAACATAAAATTATTGCTCAGAAATTTGCAGGTGATGACAAAGACTGGTGGAATGGTAAATTATGATTAAGACAGAGCAGTCTACAAAGTGATCTGATTTACTTGGTGAGCTGGGCCCATTCAAATTGTATTAATATAGCCAAATACAAAGTCAAGCATCTAGTAAGAAAGAATGTAAACCATATCTACAGAACGGAGGTGCTAGAAAGCACTAATGCTGAAAAGAAAATAGGGATCATAATGGACAAGTGTAGCAGAAGGCACGACCCCCCTCAGAGACAGCTCAGAGGGAGCTGCCTGACTGCACAGGGGCAGCACCAGGAGTGGCCTGTCAATCAGGCTGGAAGCAGAGGGGCAGGGCAGGAAATATAAGAAGGGAGGCAGGCAACTAAGTCCAGTTCCAGCCACCAAAGGGGAAGGACGTCTCTCTGCTCCCTCCAGACCCCGGGCCTCCCTGAAGGAGAAAGGAGCTATGGCCTACAGACCCAGGACCAGGCATCTGGCAGGGACTGCCCACACCAAAGGGAGATAATGCCCAAACCCTGGGCTGTCATCACGCCCACAGAAGAGCCGCTAGAAGGGAGGCCTGCTGGACCCCGCGAGACCCCTCCTGCTGGGACCACAAGCCCCTGCCCACTTCTCATGACTTGAGGTATGTCCACACAGACTTCTTATTTAGAAACAGCAGAGGTTGTTTCAAATTAAGAAGTGGCATGTCCACATGATGCACCATTATTTCAAAACAACTGGACCGTTAAACCTCACATCTAATTGAAATAGCCGTTGTTTCAAAACAAGGGCTATTTCGAAAGCAGGCTTTCCCTTAATTCGAATTAACATTTTGGTAATTCAAATTAACTTATTTTGAAATAAAGACTTTATTTCAAAATAACTCATTTCAAAATGGGTTATTTTGAAATAATGATGTATGTGTGGACATAGCCTTGGAGGAGCTGCCCCTGGCTGGTGAGGACCCCTTGACCACCAAGATGTGCAACCTGGAGGAGTTGCCATCCACCAATGAACCTGAAGGGCTACCAGACCTGCCACCACCTGATGAGATGGAGGGGTTTTACAATCTACCCCGGGTGACTACCCTGAGGAGCCCACAGAGGAGCCTCCAACTTAGGTGCTGCCAGGAAGTGGGACCAAGATTGGCACCAGGGAATATGAGCACCAACCCTTGGGGTCAGCATGTTGCAGCCAGGGCCCCACTGACTCCTGAACAGAAACCCCAGGCCCTGCCAGGGACTGGGGCTGGGACACAGTGGAATTGTGTGACCCTATGCCTCCACTGATTTCTTGCCCTGCACCAAGTGCCCCCCCGTGTGTTGCGGACCCAAGAGGTGGCACTGCCATTCACCCCCTCCCATACCCTAGAGATTCTGTGACTTTTTCCCTACCAAGAGGGCTAGAAACTTGAGACTTTTGAACTTTTGCCCTGCCAAGGGGCTAAGGATTTGGCAGTCCTGCCCTAAGAAGGGCTGGAGACCCTGATTAGCCGCACCCTCCCCTTCAGGAGGGTGGGCAGCCATGTTTCAACAAGCAACTCAGAATTGGTGTGCAGTGCAAAATATTTACAAAAAATGGTTACTATCCCTGGCTTTATAAACTGGTAAGCAGTTAATAAGAGTACGGAAGTGATTTTTTTTTAACCTCTGTGTACAGCATTGATTAGACTGATACTAGACTATTACATACAATTTCGAAGTCCACATGTGTGAAAGAATGTTGAAAACTGGAAAGGGTACTGGAGAATCTCAAAAATGATTTGAAGGTTGGAGAAAATCCTTTACGGTGAGAGACTTGGAGTTCAGTTTGATTAATTTAAAAAAAAGAAAGAGAGAGAAAAGACAATTGAGAGGTAACTTGGTCACAAGTAGAAAATACCAGAGATTTTTAATCTAGCACAGAAAAGCAGAATAGCTAAGCTAAGACCAGAGAAATTCATGTAAGAAATAAGGCACAATTTTTTAACAGTGAGAGTTATTATCCACTGGAAGAAATCACTAAGGGAAGGGGTAGAATTTCCATTTCTTCTTTTCAAATCAAACTTTGATGACTTTCTGAATGATATGCTTTAGTCAGGTAGGCTTTGAGACTCAATACATGGTTACATGGCTGAAATTCTGTAGCCTGTGTTCTACAGAAGGGCAAACTAGAGGACACGATGGTCTTTTCTTGCCTATTAAATCTATAACTAAACAAGGATGCACAAGTTTTGTGTATTTAATATGTAATGTAGTATTCAAGCTCCAGTGTATTTGTAGTTGGATTACTTTACTGTTTCTCAACAACTGGTTTGTAGATCAACACCAGTCTCTTAGGTCTCTCTGACACCATTTTAGAAATGCAGCAAGCCAGTTCCTGGTATCCAAAAGGTTGAGAAATAATGTGATAGTATACGTGAGGTGTATACAAAGCGCTGCAATCCTAATTCCTCATTTTATGTCCTTAGATCACCAAATCTACAAAGACCATGGCTTATGACTTTATAAAAGTTTGTCTGTTCAGATGAACTTTAGAACAAGATTGCAAATGACAACTATTGCAGAGCTATACTTCCATGTGTCTCTCACTTATGGATTGTTCTTTCTCTTGTCCCCAGAGACTATATGATAAATACAGCCTCTTAATTGCTACTGTATCAGCACCTTTTGTTCCCGGAACTTCTGTCCACTCCAGCTATGCATTGCTATCTTGGATTTTTACCCACATTTCCCTGTTTTTTTTCACCATGCTTCCATTAATCAAAGATTGTTGATGCATGATTTTACTTTCTAAAGAAAAATGTCTTCTCTAGTCACTTTAATCTGCACACACTGGCAATATTAACAGTGTAAAATAATATTTAATAGATAATATTCACGTCTGGTCATCTTTGATTTGTTATTGGGTCACATACAAGGTAAACCTTGTTATGATGGAGCACACTTGAGCACTCAGTTTTAATAAACAAGACCACAGATGGCAGTTAATCTAATCTTTGACTAAATTAATTGCTTTTATAATTAGGTACACATGGAGCTGTTTAAACACTAAGCACAATGTGGTGCTAGGTGTCTAACTGGAGAATGCGTGGATTGGCAGCAGAAGCTTCCATGGCAATTGGGAATGACAGATGAATGTATATAACAGGAAAAAGTGAGTACTGTGACAACACTGAGGAGAAGAAGAAGCAGACAGCGTTCACTTTAGTATGTTCAGGTGGTCCTGAGAAATAACTTGTGACTGTTCCTTCCTCCATGCCCCAAAAAATAACTGGCTACTGTTCACCATAATCATGCCACTGTGCACCAGACTTGCCAGAAAAATTTTTGTGATGAGAGTTAGTTAAATTCAGTATTTAAAAGGCTCAGAAGGGAGGGGAGATTCTTTAGTTCTCAGGCATGCACCCTCCTGCCAGCCTCTTGCCACAGAAATAGAGCCCAGCTGAATGTTCTGGAATCTGTACATATTTGTAAAAAAAACTTCTGTAAAAAGTTTAGGGACACTTGTCCAAATAAGATAGGAATCTCTGGCAGCCACAGGCAGGGTTGCATACAACTGGTAACTCTGAGTGTGAGTGAATTTTTGCACCCATATAGTACTTTGTGATGATAAAGTAACTCTTCATCTGTCATATAAGGGATCCAGGTTCACCGGGATTAAGTTATACTTTGGTGTCCCAAATTCCTCTTACAACTGAGCCTAATTAAGCTTCACTCAAATCAGGTAGCCATGGGGAGGTGAGTTTTTATGAACTCATCAACAACAGCTAAAGTTTTTATAGTGTATATCTATGTAACAAACACTTCATGCTCCTCTAATAGCTTGTCCAAGTTTCTGGTGAACCACCTGAGCCTGTGTAAATCAGAAGTTCCCATCTCATGTTCTATTTGAAAGGTGGTGTAAAAATCTCATGTACTGTAATATCTCCTAGGCTGTACATTTTGGATCTGCTACAGATAGAATGCAATGGCTGATTAATTTTATTTGGTAATTTAAAAAAAAACAACTAAACAATGCTCTTTAAATGTACAAGTACACTAATCCCAAAATATTTATTCTAAGTAACAGATATAAATATGCAAAATAACTTACACCATAAATATTAGTATTTCAATATCTCTTCTCAAAGACCTCTGAGTATCTTAACAAAAGCATAACTTATCACAAATCAGGTAATTTGCCTAAATAAATACAAGAATGGGAATGGGAAAATAAACTCCAACCCCCCCATATAATAATTCTAAGCAATCCAAAAAGGAACCACAAAGGCATTGAGGGTTAGTTTTAAGGATACCGCTTACTTCCGTGGCAAGGCAACATTGAAAAGACAAGCATTCCAAAACTGTTTCAGGGGGGTAGCCATGTTAAAAAAACAACAAGGAGTCGTGTGGCACTTTGAGACTAACAGATTTATTTTTCACGTGAGCTTTTGTGGGAGAAAATCCCACTTCCTCAGACACTTTGAAGAGGGGGAATGTACAGAACTGGATGAAAATAAATGCAGGGGAGTGTAAGACATGGGATCAGGTCATACTGCAACAGCAAATCATACTGTTAGCAAAACAAACAAGGAGTCCTTTGGCACTTTTAAAGACTAACAAATTTATCTATCTCATGAGTTTCATGGGAGAAATCCCACTTTATCAGACACTTGAAAATGGAAAACTTAGAGTATGGGAGGGAAAAATAAATTCAGTGAAATATGAGTGACAGCCACGTACAGGTCAGGCTATTTCAGCAAATCAAACAAAATGTTTAGATTGAAACTGTATGGAACAAAGGATATAAAGCATCTCCAAATCTGAAATGGTGACTTGATGATATAAATCAGAATCTAAACAACTTGTTTGATTTGTTATAATAATATCCACAAAAGTATATTTTTATGAATATGATAGATGGTAGAGACTGTTTCAATGCAATTGTCATTTGTGCTTTTCTGAAGAGTCTAATGAGTTAATTTCTAGTTCAAATTTCTAAAATATCGGGGTTAGTATGCAGGTACTTGTATGGTGTTGATGGAATATGATATACAGGAGATGAGATGACATGATCTGGTAGTCCCTTTAGACTCTGATTTCAATCGTCATCTATCTCTCAAGCTAAGTTCCAAAGGGGCAGCTGTATTAGTCTAGTAAAGCAAAAAAAAAAAAAAAAAAAAAAGCAAAGAGTCACTTAAAGACTATCAGATTTATTTATTGCATGAGCTTTTGTGGGAGAAAATCATCAGACACTTTGAAGAGGGGGAATGTACAGAATTGGATGAAAATAAATGCAGGGGAGTGTAAGCCATGGGATCAGATCATACTGCAACAGCACATCATACTGTTGCAGTATGACCTGATCCCATGTCTTACACTCCCCTGCATTTATTTTCATCCAATTCTGTAAGCTCACCCTCTTCAAAGCATTTGACAAAGTGGGATTTTCTCCCACGAAAGCTCATGTGATAAATAAATCTGTTAGGCTGTGTTCACACACAGGCATTATTTCGATACAAGTTGTGTCGAAACAACTTGCATCAAAATAATGCCTTATTTCGAAATGACTTAATTCGAATTAACAGTTTGTTAATTCGAATTAAGGAAAAAAGCTCAAAGCGAAATAGCAGTTTCAGGCAACAGTTATTTCGAAACAAGTCACTGTTGTTTCGAAACAACATGTTCAGACGGCATTGTTTCGAAACAATCGTTTCGAAACAACATTGTTTTGTCCCCACATGGGGTTTAAGTTGTTTCGAAACAACCGTGCGTCGTGTGAACAGGGTATTTCTTATTTCAAAACAACCTCTGTTGTTTCGAAATAAGAGTGCTGTGTGAACATAGCCCTAGTGTTTAAGTGCCACAAGACTCCTTGCTCTCAAGCTAAGTGGCCAATAGAAAATCCATTTAGTAGAATACATGAGATGCTTGGAATTAATTCTGCCCCTCTTGACTTAATAGTTGCATATCAAGACTAAATTCTGTTACTCGGAGCCTCACCTATATCATTAACAAGCATCAGGTTCTTTGTCTTTCCCTAAAACAAATGCTGTGAGAAATCCCATCACAGTAGCATTCTACATCAGGGGTGTCAAACTCAAGGCCTGTGGGTTAGATCAGGCCCGCCAAGGCCACTGATCCGGCCTGCATGGGAACCCTCTGCAGCAGCAGCAACAGTGAACAGCAAAGACAGGCTACCACCAACACAGCAAGGCTAAGCATGCTTCTGATGCACTCACATGATCTGAGTCAGAGCACAGGGGAAAAAATGGAAGCCAATCCCGGCTCAGCTCTGCTGTGATCTGCCAACCAGTCAGAGTCTCAGTCACAGCAAGCTGGGCTCGACTGCTGAAAGAGCCACCAGATTGCGCCCCCATCCCAACTGTTAGACTGTCAGTCAGTCAGTCAGTTAGCATGCTAATTTGACAGCACATTGCACAAATCAAAAATAAGAAAGGAAAAAGTAGCAGGGCCCATGTGGGAACAAGCCAATCATAGGCCAGCCAAGACAGAGCCCAACCAAAGGACAGCGTGCTAAATGACTGACAGTGAGTGTGGGGGGGAGGCAGGAGCCCAGCCTGCCTCTGGCTGTGACTGTGACAGACTGATTGCCTGCCATCACACGGTAGGGGAAATGGAAAGGGAATGGGTGTCCAGGAGCTGCCCAGCAAGATAGCGTCTAGGAGCCAGTGTGAGGAAGGGCAGCCCACAGGGCAGGGAAAAGGGAAGGTGTCCAAGCCTGCAGGGCTGGGGAGGGGAAAGGGGAGTCCATGCCACTCTGAATGTGTCAGGGGGAAGGACTGGGGAGCCTGTGTGGACACATGGCCCTTGTCAGGCATCCTGCCTTCCAATGTGCCCCCCCCCACGCTGAATGAGTTTGACACCCCTGTTGTACATAGAAGAGAGCTTTTCACACTCCTTCTGCTGTGGAGAAAGACCTTGGGGTGGGGATGCGTCTCTCCTAGCACTCTGATTTTGAAGGAAGCAAGTACTCTTCTGTAAGGCCAGTCAGTGGTTCACTCTTTACTCCAACTTTCTAAGGCTTCCTGTATGTATGATAATACACAAGTTAAGCTAAAAAGTTATATTGTGGGGCTGCCAATAAGGAAGGTAGAAAGAGGGCCATTGTTTAAAACCTGCAAGACAGAATATATAGGAAGAGATCTAGGGAAACTGGTGTAAGAAGAAAAGCTTTCTGGTGAGAGGGATCTGAGATTAGAGGAAGACTTAGTCTAGGAGGTTCATGGAACTAAAGGAACTGGTTTTATGGGAGGCATCTAATTTTTTTGAGATTCATAGCCCTGATTTCTCTTAATCAGTCTGTGGCACATCTGTAGAGTTCCCATTATTTGGTCATCTTGTGGCAGAATTGTGCCCTCTCTCTATTGTAAATGTACACAAACACAGAGTAGAAAACTACTGTGTCATACAATTGATCCTCTTATTAGCACAGAATATATTTGAGTTCATTGTCCTGTCTAGTCTAATTTTGAATGTTCCGAGTAAGGAATTTCTATCGGTTTCCCTAGGAAATTATTCCAGAGCCTCATAGATCTCACAGCCAAGAAGCTGACCTGATATTCAGTGTAAATTATCCCGTACTTAGTTACTCCACCCTAGTTAATTCTTCTCCACCTTGAGGTTTACACTCTTAAATATTGACAGACTTTCTCCACACTACACAAACACTTTGTTTTTTCTTAAACTGTAGACATTCACTGTTAAACTCTAAAAATAAGTAATGGGATAAAATTAATGTTTCTCATCCTCTATAAACATCACAAATTAAAAAGACAATAGGCAACAAGAACAATAATTGTGCTGCTGTTAGAACACTGGAGGCTTGCCTTGTAATAATTGTATAACAACCACCTATGTCTCAGATCTTCATCCTAATCCTGTTGCCAATCATCCGGGGGGGGGGGGGGGAAGATGAGCTGTACAGCTTTCTTGTGTTAACAAATTGGGTTGTGGTGGACCAGGAAGAGCAAATTCCAAGCTAAGGATATAGAAATTGGCAAGAGAACCCAGCAGCAAGCTTAGCAGCTGAAATTGCTTTTATTTATTCATTTATTTGTTTGGTTGGCTGGTTGATTGTGTTTTTCCCCCAGATGACTGGACATCAAGATGGTGTCCAGCTACCCATACTTTTTCATTAAAGACATTAAAAAGGGGGAGGCGGACTGAGTGTCTCAATCACTTTGTCAAAAAGACACTTTCAAGATACGCAGATAGTAATATACACTGATCACTTTTTCAAGTTAAATACCAGGGGTCAAGTCAAAGTTTTAAAATATTTCTGAATCCAGTTAGACTATATTATGAGTTAACAGCCTTTGTTTTTTTAAAACAAAATCATGCAGGGGCTTTTTTGCCTACTAAGGGTTTCTGAAATGACAGACATAACACCTGTAAAAGTACAAAATGATTGCTTTTCTTTTTCTTTAAAAGAAGTTTAGTCCTTGTAAACAAATTATACCAGTATGACAGCACTGGAGACTGATAAATAGGAGGAAAGTTGTTCAGGGCAGTATGAGGAAGAAAAATTAGGGGAAGGCGTATGAAACTAAGTAATGAGAATTAGACCAAGTATCAGGCAAAACTTGGATGTTGGGCTGTATGACTGTGTCCCAATCTTTTTAGTGGAGTAGCAGCAATGTCACTGTTAGCTACATCTTACAACTAGAGTGCACAAAAATTAACTATAGGGCCTAATTCTACAGTGGGATGATCCAGGGGCATACTCAGCCTTTGCATCTTTTTTCTGTAAATCTTTTGTTCACAAAAAAAGGCATAGAATGGTAGTGATAATGCAGGCTTCTCAACATTACCCTTAATCACCTGTGAGTGGTTGGAGGCAAAAAGGGGAATTATTTTTTTTTAATAAACAGTGTCAACAAAGTACTAGATTCTTCACAGACATGTATGAAGCTATAATCCTTGTCCCAAAGACCTTGCGGCAGTGTTGCTATCTCTTTCAATTTTCTGGCAAGTCTTATGATATTTGGTGGTTATCTTAACCCACCATACTCTGGTGTCACATGAATACATCAGAATCTCAGCTTTTTAAGAAGTTTCTAGCCCTCACAATAAGGGAGATAAATTCAAACATCAGCCCTTGAGTACATGCTAAAGCTTCAGTACCAAAAGCCAAACAAAATATCCTAAATTTATTTTTTTATAAACTGCATAATTTGTAAACCAATCATGATTTTGGGGCTTCACGATTTAATAAAAGTAGGGGTTCCCAAAACACTTACAATCAAAAATACTCAATTCTGCAATCATATAGCCTTTCTTCTGAGAGTGCCAGACTGTGCCATTCAGACCAATTCTGATAGTCCCTGTGATGTGAATAGTAGTGTTTCTCAACTCATAGTCCACTGTACAGCCATTTGTAATTGCTGAGGCAGGTGAGATTTGAACTCAGGACTAAAAAGGGGAAGATATCTCATTATCAGAGCCTAGTTAATCAAATCTAACAAACAAATTTAGCTCCTGAACTGAGGTCTCATACCATGTTTCAGCAGATTTTTTTTAAAACCTGTAAACAGATCTTTTTATTAAAAATATAGAGAAGTAATACTAAGGTCTTATGGTAATTTTAATCTTCATTAATATAGCCTGACAGTGAGATCTTTCAGGTTGTGGAACAGTTTCAAAAGGATATGGGAACTTTTAGGAATTTTTAACTGGCTACAGGGAAACAGAAGAATAAAAATGTATTTTCATTATGAAGGAGATAGAATGGTTGACCTAATGCCTTTTCCTTCTCTAACTTTAATCATTTTACACATTTGAATAAACAAATTAATTTAGAGGAAGATTATGCAAGGATGGTCAAGGTACAAGAAAAATTATTCACTATGCAATGTGCAACATTTCAATCTATTGTAACTGATTCTTCACTAAACATACCAAATGCAACAAACCTCTGAGATCTAATTGATAATGCTTTGTATATATCTAGGTTATTTTTTTAAATTACTTGTATGCATTTGACTTTTTTCACATTTGACTAATACAAATGTCTAGTATGAAATCTTGCTGTGTGGTTGGATAATTCAAAAATCACCAAATGAATTTCTGTTAAGGTTTTTTAAAAAGTCACTTGAGTGCAAATAATTCACCCCAAATGTGTGGGAACCTAAGCCCCAGAAAACAGAAATATAGAATGAAAGTTTCCTAAATGGCAACAAACTCTACTTTCACTTCTTCTTAATAGAAAAGTAGTTAGTCCCATTTTGGTATTACTGGAACTGATTAACCAGGGGTTCTCACAACGGTTTTTTGATAGTCTCAGAGCATGGTCAGCAAATCTTGCTGGTGATTGTTCTGACAGTTTTTCATAAAATAATTAACTTTAAGAAAAAACAAATAAATATGCATATATACATGTCAAAATCCATGCAGTTGATTTATGGGGGGTTGTTTTTGGTTTTCTTGGAAACTCAGTAATTAAAATAATGTACAGATGTCTCTATTTTTTAGTGAACTTAAAAAGAATAGAAAAACAAATAAGGAACTTTGCAAAAACAGAGTTCTTGTCTTGTTTTTGTGTACTGGGACTTTTGTTTTGGTTTTTTTTGATGGGTATTCTTCTAGACTTGCTGGCTAGTAAGTCTGCTGTTGTGAAAACTGATATTTGTATGTTTGTTAATATCACTTTTCAGAGCCTCCCACCTATCTACTAAGTCTGCTGTGAAAAATAGTAGCAAACATACAAATATCAATTTTCATTGCAAATTTACTCAGCCCTGGCAAGTGAGGGACAAATTAAGCCCTGTATGTGGAAATTGATAGAGTGGCATCCGGGGCCTAAGGCAATGGAGGCATGGATGGAGGCCACAAGAGGCATTAGGACCCATGGTAATAGCTGTGGTGGTGATCTGGGGTGAAGTCCAGGGCTGGAATTTGCTGCTTCACAGCTGGCGCTCAAAGCCCCATAAGAGGAACTTGCTTCCTGCCACCCTAGGGCTGAAGTACAAACCCAAAGTCCCACCACTTCCAGGAAGGTGTGGAACTCACACAGGTCGCATGCTCCTACAGGGTTCGTGGCTCCAGAAAGAGCAGGGCCCAACCCATTCTGGCAGCCCTGGAGAAGTAGGGAGCTGTTGCTTTGCCTATTTCCCTCCAATAACCAACCAACAAGGCCTTTGCTGCAAGAAAAGCTCCTGGTGGCCTCATGCAACCACATTGGTCACATTTGAAAAACACTGAATTAACCATACATGGAAGAAAAAAAAACCTATTGTGGTTTAGCAGAAGCTCAGTAAGTGTTTCACGGCTATAGGTGCATTGACCAACATATGATTATAACAAATTAGATTCCACAATATCATGATAAAACTTATTCATTAGCTATGTTTTACAAGTATCCCCAATTTTTATTTTTCTTTCTTTCAAAATAACTAGCTTGAACAATTAGTAGAGCAACCTTCTCCCTGCTTTGTTTCCTGTGGCAGCAGTGTGTCTAGTAGAGATTTCAATAGTACTTCCTTATACATATATCTCAATACACAAGGTATAGGGGCTGCAGCCTTGGGACCTGGCCCCAGACTGCAGCTCCTAAGGGTCTGCAGCCCCACTCAAGCTGGCCCAGCAGCTGTGGGTGCTGGGGGCAGCCTTTCGGTGCTGGGTGAGGCAGGGCCCTAGGGGCAGGAGCTGGAATCCGCAATGCTCCGGCCCTCTCCTGCCCTGACCCTGGGCTGGCTGCTCTGCTCCCGGGGCAGGGTGGGCTAGTGCACATCTGTTGTACACTGGGGGTAGGGCAGCTCCATGTACCAACTGGCCCTGCTCTGGGGCAGATCAGCCAGCCCACAGGCAGAGTGGCCCAGGACATCCCTAGCACCAGCCTGCTCCTAGGCCTCTGGTGGTGGGGGGGCTGGAGTCCCAGGATGGGGGGCCACAGTTGTGGACACCCAGGACCTCTTAATCCAGTCCTGACTAGGTCTGGGCTATGTAATTTTTTATATATATGGAAGCCTTCTGCCAGGCCAGGCTGGCAGGACAAGGGCTGGGTTCTATATCTAGGGGGTTCCAAATAATGTTACAGCACCAACTGGCTTAAGCCCCCACCCAGATCTCTGGGGAATCCTGCACTGTTCCCTGGGCACCCCAAAGGGGTAAGGCTTCCTCACTCGCATGCACTACTCTGAATGTAACAAACAGAACTTTTAATAGTAGTAAAATGTAATGTAAAAGGCCAAAAAACAGATCAGCGCTGATCTAGAAAATCAATACAGAGCAAAGTTCCCAACAACCCATACCACATAACAGAACATACAAGACTTAATGGCAAAAATCAGCACCAATCTGGAGAATCAGTGTTAACTCGGCTCCCAACCAACCCTGGGGTATGTAGGTAGTGTCTTTCATGGCAGCTGTCTGCCAGCGCCACCCGCTTGGTCACTCACTTCATCCACCCGCGCCATCCCTTGGTTTTGCCTGATGTCCGCAGGCTCCACCCACCAGTCACTCACACCTCCCAGCTCACTGCTGGCTGTTCTCACCATCCTCTGGCTCTGCCCACCAGTCACTCACGCCACCCAGCTCACCACTGGCCATTCTCACCATTTGCTGTTTGCTGGCTCTGCCCTCCGGTCACTCCATCTGCTGCTCCTCTTCAGTGATTTCAACTCAGAGAGAGAGTTCCCTCTCCTCTAGTGATTCCAGCTCAAAGAGAGAGTTTCCTCTCCTCTAGTGGTTTCAGTTCTTAAACCTTAAGCAGCTGCAAACAGCTATTTCCTTTAACATGACAAAGGAGGCCTCAAAGAAGCCCAGCTAGATCTATCATTTGACAGTGGGGCTAGATGGGTGAGGCAAATTGCCTCAGACATCACTCCAGAAACTAGTTATTTTGAATTAATTACTTCAAATTTAAATCAAAATTATTATTTCAACTTAGTGAGTCTTCACTAGACTCCTAATTTGAAATAAAGTAGGCTTTATTAATTCAAATTAGAGAGTCTTCACTGGACTCTATTTCAACCTAGGGGAAGGTAGGTAAGTGAATAGGTAGATTAGTTCGAATTAAGCCTACTCTGCAGCTAAAAGTGGCTTAATTCGAACTAATGACTTCAAAGTAAAAGGAGAGTTTATCATATTGAATTAGTGCTTCCTTAATTCAAAATAAGTAAAGGCTTAATTTGATATAAGAAAATGCCTCCATGGACAGGGATTAAGTTATTTTGAATTAAGCCTCTGTAATTCGAAATAACTAGTAAGTATAGACGTGCCCCCTGATAACCCATGAACCCTATTACTTTCAGGGTCATTCAGAAGCTAAACCACTACTGCAGTTACACTGAAGATTTCTATGGCTCAGCTGGAGAAGACAATTTTCTAATTAATAAGAAACATTTTATTTGGCTTTCATATCCTTTGAGAGCTTCTGGAGTACTAGAGCTACTTGTATCTTTTAAGTGAATGCAGCCCTTAATATTGTGAGACAGGATTTTGGAGACAATGGAATCTAAACATTAAATATAGACTTACCCAGGTTAAAAAAAAATAAATCCATGGGCAAGGCAGATAATGGGATTATCTGATCAATTGGCTTTCTGAAGTGTCACGTCTGGCAGGTGCATTGCCAAGATGAGCATGCTGATTGTCAGACACAATGTTGTCACTTGTGCAAGGGCTACTTTTAGGGGCCATAACTGTGCAAGTGATACCACAGGAAACAAACTGTTATATCGAAGTTGAACAAGGATCCATATAGTCTGATATCCTGTCACTCACAGGGCCTGTGCCAGGGTTTTCGTAAAATGACTGTAAACCCACATGATGAAATATTCCAGATGCAGTACTTCACTACTACAGGTATCTCACTACTGCAAATTTCTTTTTTACACTAGCTGGTGGTTAGTTTATGATCTGCAACAGGAGGACTAACAGTCTTCGCTAGTGTAATTCCAGCAGCTATTCATGATAGTAAACAGTTATTATAGTACTTGTTTGGAATACCTGTAGATGGTCTAGTGGATCAGTAGCTCACATTTTGTCCATCTCTAATCTGAATCTACAATTAGTAATATAGCCTCTGTGGGGTTAACTGCAGTATTTTTTCAGCTGCAGAGTTGCTCTGTTGATGACACACTTAAATTATTCAGTCACTTGGGGGAATTTTATAGGGAGTGAGTGGCATTACACAGTTGTTGGGAAAACAGAAACATTCATTAAAATGAGTAATAAACAAAATAAAATAAAATCACCCAATCCTGATAAATAGCAACAATAGAGATAGCATATTCAAAGTAGTAGATATAGTGGTGGAGTACTACATCTGGAATATTGCATCCTAAAGGTTTATATAGATGTGTATTTTAAAAGTTTTTACATTCCAACTAAATTGTCAAATAATGACATTTCTTTGTACTTAAAAGTAGGCCCAGAAGATAACTTCAGTGGAATAAAAATATTGTCACCAGATAATCATCTCTAGTTTATAAGACAATTAAATAGTTCCAATATCATATTTAAGGAAGTTAATTTACAGTTTTGTGCATTTGCTGGTAATGAGATATATTTTAGCAAGAATGTTAGTGAAATATTAAAATTTTTAAAACATTATTTTGAATTTACAATCACAGAAATAACAAGCAGAACATGCTGTACAAACAAATTAGGTGATAAAATTTGTTTTCAGCTGAAATTATAAAACAGATTACAATAGTAACAAAATAATTAAGGTACTATATACATGTATCACATGCTTTTGCACACCATTGCTTAATTCTTACTTTACCATCTGTGGGTGGTATTGCTTAAACAAGCACAAATGTCACATTTCTTTCTTTTCTTAAACTTCAGTTTAAAATGTGATTTCATTTTAAAAAGTGACCCTGTAAAACTAGAGTTACGATTTTCAGGTTTGTTGTCTATCTGTGACTGCCATACCAAAGGCTATGTCTACACTATTGGCTTAAGTTGACTTAAGTTGACTTAAAGCCCCTTAAGTCAACTTAAGCAGAGCCCAGTCTATATTTAAAAATTATTAAGTCAACTTTAGCAGTTGTTTAAGTCAACCTAACAATTCCTGCCCTGTAAGTTGACTTAAGCATTGAAATCAACGTTACAGGGCAGGGCCCACCCCTTTTCCTGCCTTGGGGCATGATTGGGCTCTGAGACCCCAGTTCGGCCCTGGGGGCCTGATCTGGCTCCTGCCGTGCAGTGAGGAGCTGGGAGCCCGATCTGGCTCCCAGCCCCTCTCTGCAGGCAGTAGGGCCTAGCAGCTGACTCCTGCCCTGGCTGCTTGCAAGCAGCCAAGGGCACATGGAGTTGGCTCCTGCCCAGGTCACTTGCAAGCAGCCAGGGGGAAAGTCAGCTACCAGCCCCCAGCTGCCTGCAGAAAGGGGTGGGCTCCCAGCCTCTCTCCACAGGCTGGAGGAACCAGCTGCCAGCCCCCCACTACAGGCTGTAGGGGCTCGGAGCCGGCTCAGAGCCTGGTCTATTTCACAGGCTCCATCCAAGTCAGCTCTGACCAGGCTCTGAGCCAGCTCCTACCCCCCCCCCCGCCAAGCCTGCAGAGAGGGGCCTCGGGGCCAGATCAGACTCCTAGCCCCTTGACACAGGTAGCAGGAGCCAGCTTCGTGCCCCTGCTGCCTGCTGCAAGGGGCTGGGAGCCAGATCCAACTCCTAGTTGCTTGCCTGCAGCCCCAGAGCCAAAACAGGCTCCAGGAGCCCAAGTGGGACCAGGGTGGGGCAGCCCTGGGTATGTCTGCACTGTGTCCACTGCAGACAGAGTCTGAAGTCGACTTAACAAGGTTGACTTATAGTTGACCTTGTTAAGTCAACTTCCCAGTGCCCCCCCACCGCCCGTAGACATAGCCAAATGTGTTCCACTTACATGTAAGGCTGAAGTTTTTTCTAACTCTGTCCCATAAACTCAGCTGGAGTTCTAAGTGAAGAGCTCTGTTCTTTACATCACCAAAAGTAATCTCCACCAGTACTAAGCCAATCTGTTACAGTTATGTTTAAGCACATGGTTGTGATTTTGTTTAGTTTAGGTATCTTCCACAATCTTCTGAAGTACAGAGGCCTGGCATTTTGTACTGAATTCCTTTTCATGGAGAACATACCTAAAATGTTTGCAGGCCACAAATATTAAAACAGAGTAACTTTAAAAGGAAACCAAGTTTTTTCTTTTGCTCATATCACTAACTATTAAACTTTCTTGAAGTTAAAAATGAAGAGGAAAATAGAATGAGTGTGTTATGTATATTAAGCCTCTCAATGATGATAGTAATATGACAGTAGTAATTTAATGTTTTATTAAAATGAACTATGAAAACTCATTTGGACTGTATTCTTTATTTAGTTTGTTAAAGTGACCCTGGTCACACAAAACAGTGTGCCTGTTCTTTAGCTATATCCTGTGAGGACTTGTTATAATACTTACAGGATCAGATTAAGGTATGCTGAGGCCCTAAACTATGTCAAGATTCAGATGCTCCATACCATAAAAAAATAAAGAGAAAAAAGTGTATTACATTATAATAGAAAGGGTAATGAAAAAATAAACAATGAACCCTTGTATTTACATATATACGTACACAAAGATGCAATAAAAACAACTAAATAAATCAGACATCCTGAAAAAAGCTTTATTTGCATTATCAACTTCAATTACGATAAATCTTCTTAGGTGTCTCTGACATATTTAGTGGTCCCTCATAATGTGAAGCCTTATGGCATGGCTTGTGCCTAAATCTGGCACTGAACACTTGCCACAGAAGCATTTTTTTTTAAGTTAAGTGACCTCAGATCTAAATTAGATTGCATATTCCCTTACTTATGGGTATGTGAGTTCAGGAGAGGACCATGTTTTGGAAACTTTTACCCACACACTCTCTACAATAGCATACTTAAGACACACATATTTAGAGCTAATATAAGCTCCAAATAGAGTTTCAATAGTCCACCAGCCTAGAGTTGACCAGCTGGACAGGGGTGCATTTCAGCTTTCATCTATAAGCATAGTTTGATTTCTGTTTGGGGGGGCAGCTCCACTCAAGCCAATGCCAGCTAGGGCAAATTCCACACATGCCCGAGGCTTGCAGTTAGGGTAGAAGGTAATGCCTTCCTCAAACTATCCCTACACCTGAATCCCCTGACACAACTCCCCTGTATTTTTCTGCATGTAAAGAATCAATGAAAGACTTTTGTAGAAATGTGAATTTGTATTTGTAGGCTATTGATTCACTTTAATATTTATCTATGTTGTGCTTGCTCTCTCTACATATATATATATGCGTATATGTTGAAGAAAAGTACTATAATGGGCTGAAAGCTTAAAGTAGCATTTTAAGATTACTAAAATAGGTTCTTGGGATGTAAAATGATGCAAGTGGTTGTGGTGGGTTGCACTGCTGAAAAAGCTTGTGTGAAAATTGAATGTCAAATTCCAAGCATTTTTCTATGTGGGAGGCAACCGCAGAGCCGCAACCATCTTCTCTATTTCCACTCATAAAGTCTATTTCACAGTATTCTAGTGTCAAACTCATTCAATGTGGGGTCCACAGTGGAAGGCAGGACACCTGTTGCAGGTCATGTGGCCACATGCATTCCCAACCCTTTCCCTCTCCATGGGCTGAGCAAGAAAGTGTCATTTTGCAGTCCATTTTCTGATCATAACCAAGAAAACTGATCCATTTGACACCCCTGCTTGAGTCTATCTGGAGCAAGACACAAGTCTTGCTGGAGCCTGTCGGTACTGTTAACATGTCAGTCAGAGTGGAATTGTTAGAGAATAGCTTGAGATGCTGCTTTTTTAAAGTCCAATCAAATTCCAGTTGCTAAGATCATATTCCTGGACTGGCATGGCCACATCAACTTACTCACAGGAAGCTGTGGGGACACAATAGCATTGAAAATGAGCCTTTCGGTATTGTCTACAGATTTTAATAGTGGTTTTGGTATAGATCAGAATTAATACAAATCCTTCTCACTTCTATAGCATTTTCCAAAAGGTCTGCAAAACACTTTACAAATGTGAATAAATTTAGCCTCTCAACACTCCTATAATGTAAGTGAGCCTTATGCACATTTTATAGAAGGAGAATTAGGAGCACAGACCATTAAGGGTTGAATCCTGACAGTTCATAACTCATTCCTAGGGTGTGAAATGACTCCAAACAGTGTCTGTGACAGAACTGGGAGTAGAACTGAGGTTGCCTGGCTCCCAGTACTTTGCTATAAATCACAGGATCACCATTTCACCTACTAAGATGGCTTCCTCCCTCATATATGAAATGGAAACCTTTTCAGCTCATGATCTGAGTTCAGAGTTCACTTTTCCACACAACAGTTGATGACAACAAGCAATACAGCAGATAATGTTCTTATGCTTGAGGTATTAAATGACATCAACTGTTGCACAGTAAGCAGAATCTTTAACTCAGGTCTCAGCAGTTAAGTAAAGAAAAAATTGCTATTTTTTTAAATTGATTTTTAAATATTTTATAAGTAACTTGTTAATCATAGAAATGCAAGATTGAAAGAGACCTTGCAAGCCTCCTCTTGCCTTGGCCAGGCTAAACCTTCCTAGACCATCCCTGATACTGGTAGTTGTCTGTCCATGTTTTTAAAAAACCTTCAATAATGGGAAGTCCAAACCTTGCTTAGAAGCCTATTCCAGAGTTAACTATTCTTTATACTTAGAAAGCTTTTCCTAATCTGTAGCAAGGGAGATTTATCTTAGGTATTAAGTCCCTTATTTCTTGTCCTACATAATGATTAAGGGTGCAACAGCATTTTTTAAAATCTCTTTTTTGACCCCTACATTATAAGACTAATCCCAAGTTAGTCATTATAAATATCCAGCACTCTTCTATTTAAGGATGAGATGGGCCCTCATAGTCCCCTAGGTCAAAAGCTGGGTAAATATTTGGACCTTGGAAGAGAGACTACTGTGAGAACTGAGAGCTCAGTATTTCACAGCTAGCACTCAGCAGTTTGGCAGGATTGAGCCCTTGCTAATCAGTGAGAAACAACAGTTCTGCTCCAAGAATCATTCACTAAAGGGCTGATTCTTCTCTCATTGTGATCAATGGAAAAAATCCTAAGGAGTTCAGTGGTGAAGGATGGGGCCTATGGAAAAGTAGATTCCTTCACTGAGGAGTAATTTTAAGAAGAGATAGGGCAAAACTGGAACATTTTTTAAAAATAGAACCACCTCATCTTTTGGTGTTTTAAATAAACTGGATCCTAGATCTGGAATCCCACTTAGCTCCATTTTCAAAATTCTAATGACAAAGTTTTGCATGAGTAAAACTGGGCCTCTGCAGCACATTTTAGTTTAAGGCATATTTAAGAGAATACCAGAAACTTAAAATTTAGTAATTTTCAAAGAATGAATTACCAGTAATTTCAAGTTCCAAGGGGTAGCCATGTTAGTCTGGTTCAGCAAAACAAACAAATCAAGGAGTCCTGTGGCACTTAAAGACTAACAAATTTATTTATTTCATGAGCTTTTGTGGGAGAAAAATCCCACTTTCTTAGATGCTTTGAAGATGGGGAGTTTACAGAATGGAGGGTAAATAAATGCAGAGAAGTGGAAGCCATGGGATCAGGTCATACTGTAACAGCAAATCAAAGCAGTTGTAATTTCAGTGGGCGGAGCCAGTGGATGGCGTGAATGGCCAGCGGAGGGCGTGAGTGAGCAGCAGGTAGTGCCAGCAGCCAGCAGATGGTGGATGGTCTGAACGGATTCAGAGGCGGCAGAAAACAACTGGAGGGGAGGGCTGAGGAGCCCCCCTCTTTTAAGGTGGATGCTAAAAGGATGATGGCCACTACGATGGGCAGTTGTGAGGGTCATTCTCTACATACATTAGGTTGGGGTGAGTGTTGTATTGGGTTTTGTGGGAATCCTGTCCTGCACTGCTTCTCCAAACAAGAGCTGGTTTTGATATTGACTCTATATATTACTTTATGCTACCATTAAAAGTTCTATGTACTACACTCAGACTCGTGCTTGCACGCAAGGAAGCACTGCACCTCTAGGGTGCCCAGGGAATAGAGCAGGGTTTCCCAGAAGACTGGTTGGAGGCTCGAGCCACTTGGTGTTGTAACATTGTTTGGAAACCCCTAGATACAGAACCAGGCCGTTGATATCGGATCTTCCCCTGAATCTCCCTGCCACCTTTTGTGGGTTTCACATTTACTTAGTTTTCTCTCCTTTGTTGATGCCTGAAAAACTCTGTCAAACAAGGGCTCTAACTATCCAAAACTGTTCTCTAAGAAAAGAAACAAATTGGAAAAACAATGAAAAATGTTTCCCCTCTAGTCTTCCTGTTTATAGTAATCACAGGTGTTTAAATTTTCAAATGGGAACAATGTTTTAAGCTGTTCCTTTGCTATTATTATTATTATTTAAGCCTATTCCATTTGTAACTTTAAAATATTGTGTATATTTAGAGGTACATGACATCTTAAAGTACTAGTTTTGCAGCAGCAACAACATATATTCTTAGGAAAATCTCCTTTTAGAAAAATCTCCTTCATATGATCTGGCCTTGCTCCCACTGACGTTATTTGCATAACTTCCTTTCACTTCAGTGAGAGTAAGATCAGAGATTTATGGTTTCATTTTGAAAGCAGTCACTGAATATTCCGTTTATAGATAGGGCATACAAAACAATTACCTCCTAAAATTCATAGAGTAATATCCCTAAATGTCTAAAGCAGAAGCACGTTAAACCTTTTGTATGAAGAACAACAGCAGTATAGACCAAGCACTGAACATATTGAGGCAAATTCATATTTATTACATTTTTCATTAAAGAGATGTTCACTTGAAAATGACCAAACTTTATTTTAGTGCCTCTTGACTTCTCTTAGACCCACAGAGAGCAATGAGGAAATAGGGAATCTGTCACTTGTTAGATGTCCCCATATCTATAGAACAAACAAGGAGCCCTGTGGCACTTAAAAGACTAACAAATGGATTTATTGCATGAGCTTTATCGCAGGGAGAAAGCTCATGCAATAAATCCATTTGTCTTTTAAGTGCCACAGGACTCCTTGTTTGTTTTACTGAACTGGACTAACACAGCTGCTCCAGGGTTTGAGAAGTGAATTGAGGGCTCTCTCTGACTTACATCACTCCTGTCTTCCTTTCTGGTTGTAAAATTCAAGATAGTTAATCACCCTTTTACAGAACATGAAGAGCAGCGTGAGCTCCCCTGATGGAGTCTTAGTCCTGACTGAGTCTCTGTATTAGTGCAGGAGATAGAAAGTGAAACCACCAATATTAAACATTGCAACTGACTAGATGCAGGTGGTGTCAAATGAACAAATTAAAAACACCACAATATAAACATGATTTTTCTCTACTTTCTTGCAGTTATATATCTTAGTTGCTGCTTGAAACGGCCTAATCAAAACATCATTCTTAAACTGATAATGATCTTTCTTTCATGTACTATGTATATGCTATATGATCCTGCTGCCAGTTTTCACTTCCTCATAGGGATTAGTAGTGAAGTCATATTCTCAAATGATGGGGAAATGAACAGTTTTTCTGAATTTAATGATCCCTACAATCTTCTTTTAAAAATTTTCCCTTGTTCTAATTTCTGCTTTTGGCCCCAAGACCTCAGTGGCATAAAAAGCAATAAGGCTTAAAAGCTAAAAAGCTTAGGCTTCCATTTAAGGAAGTTTGTAGAAGACTGAGCAGTATCCTGGAAAGTCTTGAAAGCCCCAGTTGTGTCACTAGCTAGAAATGATGTGGTGCATAAAGTAATATCCTTTATTGGACCAACTTCTGTGGGTGAAAGACAAACTTTTGAATCACAGATCTCTTTTTTATGTCTACAAATTACACTGCATGCTACTTTGCCCTAGTCTACACTTGGAGGGCTGTTCGGCCACAGTTGACCAGCAGATACACAAGGCACATAAAATGCCTTGCGTATCTGCTCGGAACTTTCTAAGCCACCAGGACATACTGCTGAAGGCCAACCACAATGACTTGTGGTCGGCTTTCAGCTGTGTCTGTAGAGGGAAGGACTTCCAGTGCCGTCCTTCCAAAGTACAGCAGTGAGTACATACTCGCTGCTAATTGCAGTGAAGACATACCCTTAGATGTGTGATTTTTGGAAAGGCAGGGAGAGAGAATTGTGTTCCTTCTTCCTCATGGTACTATGTCAGGTTGGTAGGGGAGTAAGGGGGATAGTTCACTTTCTCCCAGTGCTGTGACCAGTTAAGACAGGGGTAGGCAACCCCCAGCATGTGTGCCGACAGAGGCATTAGAGCACATTTGGAGCAGCATGCAGCACCCTCTGAAATGCTACAGAAATTGTGCGTCCTGCCACTGAAAGCCACTCTGGGCAGCTTCTTTCAGGGGCAGCTGGGGCATGGATGGTCCCCATCATGACCATGTTCCAGGCATGGTGTGGAAAGAAGATGCCTAGAACGAGTTCTCTCCATGCTATGCAGCCACCAGGAAGCCGCTCTGGGTACCTTCTTTCCTCAGCATTCCTGGGGACCCCCCAAGAGTTGCTGCTCCAGGCAGCTTCTTTCCATGGCATCCCTGGGGACGCCTGAACCCAGGCATGCTGCCAAGAGAAACCACTGCAGGCAATTTCTGCTAGTGGCTCCTTTCAGTGGCATGCCAGGGAAGCACCCCCCTCCCACCTGCATCCTGCAGCCATGGCTGCCACCAAATTTTTAGGCAGCCGCCACTTTTATTTCTGTGGAGGGAGCTACTGGCACTGGCTGACAGTTGAGGAGGAGGGGCCAGCACAGGCATCAGCAAAGGCTGCAGGGGAAAGGTGACAGTTGTTTCTCACTCTTATATTGCAGTGAGTAAGATGGGGATGCTGTGAGGAAGAGGGAGATTTCCATCTTTATCAGGGCTACATTAAGGCTGCATAAGTAACACAGGAGTGAGAGTAAACTTAAGGCGTAATTTTAGCTTCTGGAGTTGTGATTATGTCAGAACCTCAGCTTTCATTTAAAAAGGCAACTTTCAAGCCCACATTTGCAAAGAAAAGCAGACTGTAACTGATGTGATGTGTGCCTGAATTAGGATAAAGCGTGAAACGAGCTATGGGAGATGTGAACGACTCCATTACACTCACAAGGCATTAACTACAAGACCTGCTGTAATGAGGGGCCTCAGCAACACACCAGCTGTGATCTTAGTGTGGCAGAAGTGCAGTGGGTTTGGTCCACCCACCCAAACAGCTATAGCCCAGCTACTGAGGGGGAAGTACTAGTCCTTCAACTGCTTCCCTCAGGATGGAAGTGGAAAGGAAGCCCTGCTTTTCCTAGGCTGAGGGGAGAGATTGATTACTCCAGGACATACTTTTGCTGGGACCAATGGCCCTCCTCCTTCCAAACAAGTCAGGTTGGAGCTGTGGGAAGGCCGTGTGCCCAGACAGAGCCTGGCTTTGGCTCTACTTCTCCCAGCAGTTAGACTGGAGGAGAACGTGGAGCAAGGATGACAGCTCTCACTCACCGTGTGCCAGAGCTAGGGCAAGGTGCAGCTGTGTGAGTAGGGATTTCCCTAACAACCCCACTCCCCCGAATTTCACATCTACTAATTGTCAGCTAGTAACAGTGTTATACCAATTCAGTCAGCACCCCAACTAGCCTCCCTAATTTCAAGTTCTGGTGGAGCTGCTGCATGTCCAGGGATTTCCCTAACATCCCCTACACCCCTCCCTGAATTTCCCAATACCCCCCAAGATGTCTGCTAGTAATAGTGTTACAACAAATTAGTGAGCACCTCTACACCCTGCCCCCCAATTTCAAGTCCAGGGGAGAATACTTAGTGCGATGCCCAAAAGATGCCCATCACCACAGTGTCAGATCCCACTCTTAACCCCAGAAGCACCCCTGCCCCAGAAAAAGATCCGGTGCTTGGGCAATCAATTCGGGGCTCGCACACTTTTAAGCATGCTACTGCTGCAGCCACTGCTGTGGCAAACCTGGGGCTCTGGCGCTGGCACTTGGGGCTTGAGCGCTGTAAGCCCAGTGCCAGCGACACTCCTGCTAAACCTTTACTAGTACTGTCCTGGCCAGGCTCACGGGCTCAGTAATGAACGTGTCCCTCCCTGCCAAACTGGAGCCCAGCTGGAAAGAGCCATCTAACGGTGAGAGAGCTGATGGACTTTGCTGCCGTATTCTCCCCTGGACTTGAAATTAGTGGGGTGTAGGAGGAGGTGTGTGCATGGGGTATTGGGGGTGCTCACTAACAGGAATGGTGCTCGGGTTTGTGGCACCCCCTTGCAGCAGAGTGACGCTGGCACAGACGAGTGACGTCATCATGGGAGCGCAATGGTGCAGTCCCCTTTTGGCACCCCTCAAACGTCGGTGCCCCCCTGCAATGCTTAGCCGGCTTACCGGGTTGTGCTGACTCTGTTCACTAAATTGGCATAATGCTGTTAGCAGGAGGCATTGCTACTTCGGAGCCAGTAGGGCACTGGCCCTGCATCTACGGCCCCAGCTAGCTGGAAGTGGCCCCAGCCAGCTCCAGGCCACCAGGGCCAGTGCTACGTGGTAAGCAGCCCCTATGTAACAGGGGGGCGCTGGCATTTTGAGGGGCATCAAAAGGGGACAGCGCCATTGCGCTCCCCTGATGACATCACTCATCTGCACCGGCGTTGCTCTGCTGCGAGGGGGCACCACAATCCCCAGCGCTGGGCCTGCGGGCCAACTCTGAAAAGCAATGCTTTCTCTAACTTTTCTTAGGCTGTGTGCAAAAAATTTCTTTTGTGCAAATTTTTGGAACCAGTATTCGGATCTGTGCACATGCCATGATTGTGGTCAAACTTGAGAGTGCAATGAAGTAAATGTGTATGATGTAAATAATACCTAAATTTTAATTTGATAGGGTGATGGAAATGATTTTATAAATTACAAACCCTTATTTGAAACATGCTGTTTGAAATTACCTACTTAAAGCAGAATAAAAATATTAGCACTGTTGAATTTTTTTGGGTGCACTTTACTTTGTTGTGCGCGCAGGTTTTGGGCACACTTTACTTTGTTGTGTGCGCAGGCTTAGAGGGAACACAGCTGGAAAGCTTGGATGGATCCTGCTGCTTCTTAAGAAGTGGCAGGGACTGTCTTCCGCTTCAAGCCTCCTCCAAGAGACTTGAATGATGGTCCCTGCCAAGCGGCAGGGACCATCTCTGCCACTTGGGACCAATGTTTCCTCTAATCACTTGCAGACTGTGTGCGCAAACAATTTCTTTGTGTGCACAAAAACATTTCTTTGTGAGCACCACTGAATTTTTTGGTGCGCTTTTTTTTTTTTTTTTTTGTGCGCAAGTTTTTTGACCTGTGTGCACACACACAGCTTAGCGGGAACAGTGCTTGGGACCATCCCTGCCACTTGTAAAAAGCAGCCGACTGTCCCCAGCTTCAAGCCCCACGTGCAGCAGATTGGGACCACCTGTGGGGGGGGGGCACGTGCCCCAGAGCCTGGCCCCCTGCAGAATTGGCGGACTCTTACTAGCTGACAGCTGGGGGTGTTGGGGAAACCCCTGCTTTGTTGGCTCCCTGCCTGGGGCTGGGCAGGTGCCGCGCTCCCCCCTGGGCTGGGACACGGTGGCGCCCGGAGGCGGCTGAGGGGAGCCGGGGCGGCAGGAGGCCGCGCGGCGCGAGGAGGGGCCACGTGTCACCCGCCTCGCGCGCCCGGCCGGGCGGCGCGCGCCCCTCCTCCCTCGTGCCGCCCAGGGGGAGGCGCGGGCGCGCGCCCGGCTGGCGGCGCGCGCGTCTGTATGCAAATGAGCCGGCGTGAGGTCAGAGCCAGATGGAAAAGGAAACAGACAGAATGGCCGCCGCGGCTCCCGCTCCTCCTGCCGCTGCCGCCGCCGCCTCCTCCTCCTCCCCCCAGTGCCGGAGCCCCCGCTGCACGGCGGAGCGCAGGGGAGTCCGCCGAGAACTCGACTCCTGGCGGCACCGCCTCATGCACTGTGTGGGTAAGAGCGGGGAGGCTCCCCTGCCCTGCCGAGGGGCGCGCAGTGGGGCGGTGGGCCGCGTTCCGGTAGTCGTGAGGTTTCTGTCTGCGAAGAGGCTGTGGAGGGTCTTCGTGAGGGCGGGGAGCGCCGTTGGGCCGTGCTCGGCCGGATGAGAGCGGGGTTTTCCGCCTTCGGCTCCTTTTGTCTGAGCGCCTTCTCGCGAGCGAGCGAGCGCCGGCTGCCCCCTCCTGCCCGCTGTGGGTTGAGGGAGCCGGGGGTGTCTGCGCCTTTAAGAAGGAGCCGCTCCTGGCTGACGGTTGGGATTTGAAGTTTTCCCTCCCCCCTAGAAGTTGTCATGGCGACGGCCGTTCTGTCCCCCCTCCCCGCGAGGCTGCCCGGCCGCTCTCGTGCCGTTGCCCTCTGTCACGTGACCTTCGCCAGCCCCCGCCGGCGGGTGGGGGGAGCAGCGCGGGGGCCTTTCGAACTTCTCCGCGCTCTCACCCCTCCCCCTCCCCATCCGCGCGCGCGGGGCAGAGCGCGAGGCGGCCGCCGCTGCCGGGTGGATCCCTGCGCCTCCAGCCCGCTCCTGGGTGCGGGAGGGGATTTGTTCCGCCGCTTGGGGGGGGGGGTGAGATAGAGAGTGGCTCTGCCCCCTTCCCACAGGTTCTGTGCTCTCAAACTGACTAAATGATTTTATTTATTTATTTGTTGTAGCTGCCTTGCATGTTGGTGAATATTTAGCAAATGGGGAGGGAGGGAAAGTGGTCATTTGTATCGTCCCGCGGAGAGCTTGCTTATCAGTGAGACAAGCATAACAGTCTTGAAATGGCATAGCAGATTCCCTGCTGGGTTATCTCCCCCATGGCTGAGCCCTGAAAACGCACCTCGATAAGCAGGGTGGTAGGCTCCAGTGTACTTCCTATTTGTGTGTGTCTGAGAGCAAGATTGAAGTGTGAATTAAATATCGGACGCATCCTTTACGTGGTGGGTGTCGTCTGCTTTGCAAAGGGGGTGTCTCCATAACCCTGTCGAAATCTGCTGCTTTAAAAGTAGACTGCAAATCTTCCTGATCTGGTGGTGGTAGCAAGGGAAAATGTTTTTTCAAGGGAAGGGGATTTTCTTGCACAGGGGGAGTGTGGTGTTTGTTCCCCAAAATCATTGCATTAGTTATGGAATGCATTCTGAGTAGAAAAAAAAAATCCTGAATTTTTTCTTGGTGTGTGTGTTTATATGTATTTATATATATAGTTCTAATTTCATTAGGGTTATAGCGTGAGTTATTGCAATTCAGCAGGCTGCTTGAGTAGTGGGAAAAACTAGGGGTATGTGTCATCTATCTACTCTGATTTAATATTTTCTCTTACCTTTTAAAATTAATTATGTCAAATAGTTTTTTTTTCTCCCATTCAACTTACCTTTTTTTTTTTACTGTGATGTTCTAAACACAGAATTATATCTTCATGACATTAGCAGGTAGAAGATGAAGTTCAGTGATAGGAAAACTCTTGCATGACAGCATGCTCCTGTCCTAGCAAGATGAATATAGAAACTTGTCAAATCAAATTGAATTTCAAATATTGATTTTTAAAGAATTCTGTTTGTTTCTGCTAATGTTCACCCAACTTCATGTAAAGTTTGTGATTTTTGTTTATTTCCAGCAAAAATATAGCTAGATAAAATTTAAAATATCCAAAACTCATAACGTTTGCCAACATCTTACTCTTCTATCACTTCTGTGCCCCCCCCCTCCCCATTTCTCATGGTAATCTTTTCATCAGCGTCTTCATCCTGGTCTTGTCTTCCTTTGGCTGGTGCAGCAAATCCTAATTCTATTCTATTTAAAAAGCACTTTTGTGAGGCCTTTTGTTTTCATGGTGTCAGTGAGCTATGGTTCACTAAGTGCAAAACCCAAATGTAGCTACTGAATTCCTGAATAGACTCTTCTATGCCATGTTGTCACTTAGTACTCAGTTTGCTTTTAGTTTTGTCTTGGATTATAGTTTCGTTAGGATAGAGATTCTTTGTTCTCTACAGTGCAGAATTGCACTGTTGGTACTGAACTAATAGTAACTGTGTATGTATCCCTTTATAATTGTTCAGGAGGAAGTACACTGCTATGAGATTAATATTTAGTCACAATCTTTATCTCAATTAACTACTGTTATTTGGACTTGAGCAGTTAACTAAGGGAAAGTGTAAAAAAAGGTAGGAAAGCATATGGACAGGAGAATAGAAATAATACACTTTCAGGCTTTTCTTACTTTTTGAAACATGATGTTGTGGCTCAATGCATTATTATGACTGTTAGCTGAACCATTTGTCAGATAACTGGGATTTTCTTTAGGTGATGAAACTTTCTTCACAGATCAAGAGGCTCAGATGTTGGTAAGGAAAAAAGGAGATTCTGGGTAATGAAGGATGTAGCAAAAAAAGAAAAGGGTTGGGGGGAGACAGCTAGGTTGACTTTTTTAGCATGTCATACATACCTGACAAGTTATTGGGAGATCATATGGAGGAGGGGAATTTTGGGTTCTTAAACAAATCTAGCTGGTCATTTCAAACTGAGATAGAACTGAATTAGGATTTGCTGCACCAGCCAAAGGAAGACAAGACCAGGATGAAGACGCTGATGAAAAGATTACCATGAGAAATGGGGAGGGGGGGGGGCACAGAAGTGATAGAAGAGTAAGATGTTGGCAAACGTTATGAGTTTTGGATATTTTAAATTTTATCTAGCAAACTGAGATCAAACTGTTTCTGATACCTCATTGGCATCAATAAATGCTGCAAACTTGGTACTTAGTACAGTGGTTCTCAGCCACTGTGTTGGGACACATTACTGTGTTGTTACACAGAGGAAAGTGTGTCATGAAGATCCAGGAAGACGGAAGGATTTGGCTTGGGGGGCCTGGGGGTGGTGGTGGTCTGGTGTGGCCTGTAAGGTTGTGCTATGCCACTAAGTGTGTCGTCACCTGCGGAAGGTTGAGAACCACTGCTTAGTGTCTCTGTAGTTTGTGTGTGGTGGTTATTTTTCCGTGTGAGGGTGTCAAAGTGCTTTTCATGCATTGCAGCAAGGTATTACCTTTGTAAGGAGGGGAGTCATCATTTGCTAATTTTATAGGGCAGGTAAACTGAGTCACAAAGAGATTTCATCTAACAGATCAAGGACTCAGTTTTGCCGTCATAGGTTATGTTGAATACTACATTTAATTTCAACAAATGTCTGTCTAGTTGGAGAGAACGGTACTGCTCAGTGTGAATTGGGGGGCTGAAAATTCCAAAACAGAGCTGGATTGTTGGTGTGCCTTTTAATTAGCGAGTAGTTGGGTATGTATTTAACTGTTTGAAGTTTTTGTTTAGATTTTTAGGTGCTGGAGAAACAAAACAATTCATACAATTCTGAATGAAAATACCAGAACATTTAGAGTCTTGGATAAAATTTACAGCCTTAAACTGGAGTTACTGAAAATCTAAATTGGTTTAGTGAGAGTTGCTGAAGGGCATAGACTTAGATATGTATTTTAAACTGCAAAAGAGATTCTATGTAGGCTGATACCAGACTGGCTGCAGAAATGGTCTTACCTTTTTTAATGAAAACTCTAGAACAGTCTTTGATTTCCTAATCAGGTTCCAATCAGTTAAGAGGATGTGGTAATTTCATAACTTTTTAGTATAGAACTATAAATCTGAGGCTTCTAACTCATTTTTAAGGTCTAATGTTAGCAGTACTAACTTAGTCAAGGAAAGTATGGCTCCTCTTAGCCTAGGGAGGCATCTCTTTTTGGAATCTCCCTTCAAATTCAGCTGTAGATTACTGCCTTTGCACAACCTGATCATCCTGAGATTTGAAAGAGAATCAATTAATTAAAAGATGCACTGGCAAGGGTATTGCTGTACCCCTGCAGCCTCAAATTATCTACGTCATGGTGCTCCATTATTTATTAGTGACTAGTCCCCTTCCCATTTCTCCCAAGTTATGGTATGTTACATAATTACCTCACCAAAGTGGGTGATGGAATATCCTACCTTTGCACTACTCTTTGCCCTTTCCTGGAAGAAAACTGTTACTTCCATTAGAAAACAAGTAGACGTTTAAAATATTTTCTTTTACTGTTTGAATAAATAGAAGAGAACAAAATCAGGTTCCATACTATTTATCACCCATACGTTGTTGTGCTTATCAAAATAGATAGACTAAGGCTATGTCTATACTACAGAATTTGACTGGCAGACAGCCACTGCTATAACTATAATGATGAGTGGTTGTCCACACAGCCATCCATTTGTCTGGTGGAGTGTGTCCTCAAAAGGACCGCTTCCACTGACAAGAGGCAGTATGGGGAAAGCTGATAAGTTGGAGGTTGGCAACCCGAAAGATGAGCCATTAAAAAAAAAAAAAATTACTTCAATAACCCAGTGTCTTGAGAGCCACAATGGCTGTAACCAGTTGTGGAAGGGTGTGTGGGAGGAGCTGGGCCAGGGTGCCTGCCACAGGGTCCTGTGGTGGGAAGGGGAACCCCAGAACCAGAAGCAGGCCCCTGCAGGGTCCCCCAATGGTGGGGGACCAGAGCCAGGAGCAAGCTGCCTGCAGGGTCTTCTGGTGGTGGTGGGGAAACCAGAGCCTGGAGTTGCAAGGGGGGGGACAGCCAAAGAGCCACATGTGACTCAGGAGCCACAGATTTTAGACCCCTTTGATATGTCCTCCCTCCAGGGAGCCCAAAGAATTCCTTTCTCCTCCCACCTTGCCAGGGAACCAGACGCTGTGCCTGGGGCCAGTGTTGGATTTAGGCACAAGCCAAGTAAATCGTGGCTTAGGGCCTTGCATTACAAGAGCCTATCTATGTCAGAGATAATTAAAGAAGATTTATCATAATTGAAACCTATAATGCAAATAAGGCTTTTTGCAACATGTATGCTTTATTTAGTTCTTTGTTGCATCTTTAGCTAGGTATATATTCAACTATAACAGTTTAACATGTATTTTTTCATTACACTTTTTGTTGTAATGTAATACATTTTCCTCTATCTCTCTCTCTCTTTTTATGGTGTGGGGCCTCTGAATCTTGACGTAGGTCAGGGCCTTCGCATGTCTTAATCCGGCCTTGCTCGGGAGCCGTAGCAGTTCTGCTGCTGCTGCTGCTGCTGCTGCTGCTGGGGACCCTGGAGTTGGGGTGAGCTGAAACTGTTTAGGAGATAAAGGAGTCTTGGTGGGGGGGGTTGCAGTCATGGGGCTTGCCAGTTGGAGTGGGCAGCCAGCTCACAGCCCTGGCATCTCCCACCCTGGACCCTAATGAACTGCAGGCAGCTGAAGTGCTGATGTTGGGGGACCCATCTTGTCAATTTCACTGCTCTAACTGCTCTTAGAGCTGTGAAATTGACAAGTATAACAGCTCCTCACCAATATAAGGAGGCAGAGTGTTCACGCTCTGCTGCATTAGCTTTGCTGACAGGAGTCTTTCACTGCTCATTTTGGTGGTGGTATTTTGTTGGTAAAAGAGAGCAGTTTTCTCTACAAAGAGGGGAGTGTAGTGTGTATGCTAGGGCTGTTTTGTGGACAAAAGCTGACTTTTGTTGATAAAACTTCATATTATAGGCAAGGCCTGAGTATCTACCAATATCGAGTGTCAAACTGGCTGCGGGCACGCTGGGAGCTTAGTAACTTTGCTCCTTGGAAACAGCCAGTAGGAGGTTATTGGAGACCTATCTTTCACTCTTCACCGAAAATGAGGATCTTTATGCAGGACAGAACTGTACTGAAGCAGGCAGTCCAACAGAACAATGGTGTGAACAAGTGTAAATAGACATTATGTAAACAGACAAAGTGCACCTGCTCCAAGGAACAATTAACAGGCCATGCCACACTTGCAGGGAGTGCTGTGCATGGACCCTTGGCACTCAAAACAGAATAGTTTTTGTAGCTGTACTTTGCCAATCAGCTCTCACTAGTGCAAATTACAGTAGTTAAAATTTGTGTAGCGCAGATAAAACTAGAGATCTAAGTACCCTTTGTACCTTGAAGCCTGTAGTTTTTTACCATTTGAACAACTCATAATTGTATATTCCCGGAAACTATTGTATGTTAGCCTAGGTTGTTTTTTTGTTTGTATTTTGTTTTTGTTTGGTGTATTTGAACTTCCTTGCTGTTATCGGGCAACTATAACTGTTCACTTTTTTGTTGGGGAATATTAGTTTAATTCACTAGGAAAAAGCTTTAATCTTGAGTTAAGGTTACCTTGTACTGTCTCATACTTTTCCAGAAGTTGAAGGGAGCTAAGCTGAAACCTCTGAAAGCCAGCAGGTATGGGGTTAAGCTAACTTAAGGTAATCAATACCTCCTTCCTCCGTCTCTTCCCCCCCCCCCCCCATTTTAATTCTGTCTCCGAATCTGGCAATATGCACTGCATCCAAACTTATCCCATCTCTAACCAGATGTGTCATTTTCTGTGTTGTATTGAGTTATGTGCAATACAATTCTATACCATCATTTCTCTTCCTGCATTCTAACTGACACTCAGTGTTAGGTGGAAGTGTATTGAATCAGGGATCAGTTGCAGCAGGTGGCCAGAGCTTGCGCTGGCTTCTGGAGAATCAGAAGTCCTTATTTTTCTGTGCCGTGTTATGTGGCAGGTCTGAATAGATGATCACAACAGTCCTCTTGCCTTTGAGATACAGAAATACATGAGAATTGTAAAAATTACTAGTTTCAGGACCCCTTAAAAAAAAAAAAGGTCATTATCACCATCACAGGTTGACGTTCCAATACATATGTCAGAATAAAGGAGAATGTGAAGGTTTCATCCTATTCCAGCATCCTTTTGCAGATGGAAACAACCAGAACTCTGCATATATGGTGGCATTCATACACTGACTGCTATGCCCTTTCTGTCCTCTCTGCTGCACAATGTATTGCTCAGAGGAATTCTAGCAGTTTATTGGCTACATCTGCTGCATCTGAAGTGGGTTGGAGCCCGTGAAAGCTTATGCCGAAAGAATCTGTTAGTCTATAGCAGGCGTGGCCAAACTGCGACTCGTGAAAAGAAAAGTGCAGCTCGCAGAAGAGCACAGTAGGGAGAAGCGTGGCATGGTTGGGGATGGCAGGGAAGCGGCAGTATTTTTACTGTAGGCCTAGTTTGCACGGTAACCTTAAGAATTTATTAGACTTCGTCATTAGTATGATCAATATTTGCCCTCTTTTTACAATAAAATAAAATGAGCAATGAATTGTAAACTTAGTAATTTTGGAGTAGGTAAAAGCATATGGTTATATGCCTTAGTGCGGCTCACGAAGGTTTAATAATCAACTTGTGTGGCTCTTGAGTTCCCTAAGTTTGGCCACCACTGGTCTATAAGGTGCCACAGACTCTTGCTGTTTTTATTGTTTACAAGTGCATCCCAGTTGGGAGTAACAAAAGGTGATAACATCTGGCAAGTGTTTGGTCAGGTATTGCCTTTGTTTACTAACTGGAAGGCTTAACTAATTTCGTTGACTAATTCACACCTAAATTGGACTTATGGGCTTTTCGTCTGTATGGTACTGAACTGTCTCGAGGCACACTTCACTCATGCTGTTAGCAGAAGTGATAGACCTTAAGAAAATGTTATGAACTGGATCCTGATACCACTGAATAGTAGAACATAAGGACAATCCAGTGATACACATTTTATGAGAGTCAGTCTTAGTTTCTTCCACAAGCTCTGAACTGCTTCCTCCTCTCCCCCCCCCCCCCCGAGGAAGAAAACAGAAAACTTAAAACCAGGTTATGGTCCAGCTGTATCTCAGGAAACACCTGTGTACCATACCAGTTTTCAAGACAGTCTGTGTGCATGGGTTTTTAAAGCAATTTCAAATATGAATATCTATACTCCTTAAATGTGGGGAGGAGATCAGTATCTACGAAACTCTTTTAATTAAATGACCTCACTTACAAGTATCATTAACCCTACCCCAAGCCTTGATGATGCACAAGAATTTTTAAGGCAATCTGAGTATATATGGAGATTTTAGAGCACTTTTAAACAGAAAGTTTGAGTGAGCTATTACTGCAGTGTGGCAGCAACCTGCCCCATAACATAAACTAAAGACTTAGGAAGGTGGGACTGCAGGTATTTCTTTGTGGATAAATGCAATGTTTTTATTGTAGAATGCTTATCAGATGTGTAGCCTCCAAAAGATCAGAAGCTGCTGGTGGTATCTTCCCAAGATCCAAAGGAGCAGCCATGTTAGTCTGGTTCAGTAAATCAAGCAAGCAAACAAACAAGGAGTCCTGTGGCACTTTAAAACTAACAAATATACTTACTACATGATCTTTTGTGGGAGGAAATCTCACTTCATCAGAATCGCCCTTCAAAGAATATCTTCCATATCACTTAAAATTTTATGACATAGATGTGCTTTAGGAACCTTTGCATTTTCCTCTTACCATTTTGTGCCTAAATTGTAGTGCAAGGCCATTAAGGTCAACAAGCAAATTGGAAGGCACTGGAATTGTTCAAGAAGTGAATTATTATATTGGTCTTAATTCCTTTCTCTGAAGCTTAGTGTTCAGTTTTTAAGGCCCATTTGATGTTGTAGCTCATTGAAATGTCAAGCCGAGGGTGATTATCATTAAAGTTCTTTTAAGTTAAAGAATGTTGTCTGTCTAGTTTTTATGGAACAGCTTTCAAAGTGTTCAGCTGAAGTTTGAGGTGGCTAAACCTTTTTATATAGGTGTGCAATTTCATCAAGACTTTGTATACTATGTCCATTTTAGTTGGGAGGAACTATGATCCAGGTATCTGGTCTAGTTCAGAAAATCTTAAAGTAAGAAAGCTAAGAATATGTGAAAAGATTTGCCTTTCTGTCATCCTTGGATGAACTGCATGGTATTGTACTTAACCTTTCTGGTTTTCACATCTGTTCTTAAAGAGAGTGTCACTTCCTAAATTCTTGTGGTGATGGTGTCACATACAGTTAGTACCTTGAGCCATTGTTCACATTTTCCTCAGCCAAAGGGAAGATGTGGATGTTAAAGATCTCAACAGCATGGGAAGTCAGGAAGTGATGTTTAATAACTTTTTTAAAAAATCCTACAAAACAACCCCCCCCCTGAAATTTTCAGATGTGTTTGAGTGCCTGAGAGATTAAAATGGGGCAATAAAGGGTACTTAGCTTGCTTGACATTTCACCTTTAACTCTTTCACTATGGAACCATTCATCTAACTTCCTTCCATCTCTGCTCTGTTATTGCTGACTTTACTGGGAAGGTCTGATTTCTTTGGTATCATTTCAGTTACAAAGATAAAGCATCTGTCTTCAATCCATGCTGCTTAAAAGTTAATTGTTGGCTAGTTCTGTACAGTAATGGTTCAACAAACACTATCAAAACTGGAGAGGTAGCAAACGTATTGGGGGACTAAAATGCAAATTGATTCAGAAAGATTAGAGCTGTTAGGGACTGTAGATGATGAGGCGAGTTTTACTGTTAATGACTAAACTTCTACATAGGGCAAAGTACTTACAGTAGCTGACTTATAAAATGGTGTGGAGCTAATAAAGCAGCTGTATCACTTCAAAGCACATCTATTTTAATCCCAAAGCTGTTCAGTTACATTGTTCAGTAAGGTGCCTGTAGAACTAAACGCTATTAAGGGGACTGCAAAACTTGTGAAATTTTGTTCAAGTGATCCAAATGGATGGTGTGTCATTATTCCATGCTTTAGTCTAATTTTACAAAATGAATACTTGACATTGGCCAGGTACTCTTCCACATCAAAGTTCACTGGTTTTCACATGGCTAAGTTTTCACCAATTCGTTTTGAGCTCAGAAGACATGGATATATTTTTATGAATGCGACTCCACTCTTGCTAAATATTCTGATCAACACTGGCTGAAAATTCTCCCTTGGTTGGAATATGACAGCAGGTCAGTCACCCTGTCCACCCCATGTTGCTTAATGGGTGTGGGAATCTCCAATTAGGAGATGAAATTGGAGGGCTGTGTGAGGTTGTCTGAAATGGAATAGGCTGAGAATCACAACTGTGAAACGTCGGGCCATGCAAGTTTTGTCTTATTGTATAGGAAATGTGTATCTGAATGTACCTGTATTTTAGGCAGAAGATGAAGTGAATACAGAGGCACCTTACCAAGGTGACTGTCTTTTTTTGCCAGGCCATAGATGTTTTGTATGCATTTGGTCTGTTCCCCTCCCCATCGTGCTATGCTGAGTGCAAGTTTAGCAGTAGAGCATCTTTCATCTTCCTCCCAATCATATGCTGTCTTTTCCTTCATTCTTGCCTCCTTCACTTTCCCCAAGTTTAGTTCACTCACTCATTCCTCTACTGTATTTATTTGCTCACTTTACTCTTCCTTCTTTCTCTTCCCCCCCCCCCTTGCTTTTATGGTATGTGTCTATCTATATGCTGCCTCTGACATGACTATCCTACTTAAAAGAGCTCCTAGGGTCATTTTATTCCATCTTATCCTAAAAAAGCTACAGAAGCATCAGTGCCTAAGCTGTGTGGACCTTGCTTCAGTAAAGAGAATTCCAAGCATTCAAAAACTGAGTCACAGTTCCCTGCTCCCAGAGTTATCACACTTTCACTTACCTTTTGTGTTTTTTAAAGCCTCTTAGAGGGTAGCCTCCTGTATCAGTGTGTATGAACCTCTGGCTCAAAATTCATCCTGAAATATTCTTAGAAAAGTTCAGGTCTTCACTTGTTTGCTCTTCTGTGGGAGCCCTGCTTACAACTTTCTTATCCTTGTGATGTAAGGACCTCTTACGTACTTCCTTTCTCTAACTACACAGGATAGGAACCGTCCCAGATGCATCTTCCCTTTGTGTTCCTCCACTTACCCCTTGCATTTATTGTGCCTTCTCCCTTTTTATTTCCTGTTGACTGTTCCTCTGCACCCCACCTTAGTAAACCACCTCCTCCTCTTGCACCACCCTTCAGTGTCCCTCCAGCAACTTTTGATCTTCTCTTTTGCTCACGATCTCCATTGCTTAGTGTCTTGTCTCCTCCCATAATCATAGAGTAGCATTCCAGCACTTGAGGATGGTTGGACTTCAGTCTCAATTGAAACAGTGGGTGTAAGTAGCCATCTTATTGGGGGAGCTTCACTTCAGTGTGGAGATATTGAAGGGAATCTTGCCAGGCTTCAGATCTGTTGGAAATAATGGGAAATGGTAGCCATTTTGAAAAAGGAAAATTTCAATTTCTCAAGATCAGAAATAGGCTGGTCTGATGGTGTGTGTGTGGGGGGGGGGTTGATTTTTTGTTTTACTCTGAGACAGTAGGAAGACTGAGGTTAACAGGCATATTGATATTTCAGTTCCCATCTTCTAAGAGTGATTTTTCTTTAGAGGTCTCACTCATCCTAATTAGTGTTTTGTTGTTCCACTTTGTTTATCACGTGGATTTCCTTCATAAGAGCTAGCAGTTGTTGTGGTACTCCCTTCTTGTATCAGTTGTTTTATTGTATGGACTTCATATGAGATGCTTAATTTTCAAGAGTGAGGATTCTGATTAAAAAAAAAAAAAAAAGCGTGCCTGTAATTCTTCCTTCAAGGTATTATGGGGTTCGTATTGCTCACCTTCCTATCCTATCTGGAAATAGACTTGCAGCTATTTGGGACTGATGGGATTGAGTTAGCCTAGCGCCCCCCCCCCCCGCCTAGCTATTAGTTCTTCAAGCAGTATTCACCTGGGTACTTCAGTCTAGGTGTGTTTGCACTTCCTTCTCCTTTTGATTGGAGATTTTACGTAGTAAAGTCAATTGAGCTGATACATGTATCCCACATAATCTGCTGCATCACACCACAGTTATCTATTGCTACTGCATAGGCCAGCTCCCCTTAGTTCCTGCTCCATTGCTTTGGCCTGAAACTGAGCCTTAGCACTAATTCCTAGCTTTTTAAGGAGAACTGCTTTGTTTTTCCTTGTCACAGGTTGGACATCCATGCACCCAGGCTATGATCTGTGTAATTTTTCTGTTCACTTTTGCACTGTAATTGTATGATTTGATGCCAATTTTGGCATGCAGGGTTCCTTTTTGAATGCTCTACTGTTCTGTTATGGTGTCATGTTTCCTGCAGTATCATGTATGTGTACAGTTGTGAAGCATGTTGCATAGTTCAGACCCTCAGGACTACCTGCCTCTCTGAGGCTGGAGTGTTGCATGATAAAGGCAAGGCAAATTAAACTGCCTAACTCAGGTGGAATGAAGGATATCACACAGCAGCACAGAGTAGGGGGGCAGGGCTTAGGGATAAATAAAAAGGAACTCGGACACTTGGAGAGGGGCAGAAGCTGTTGGCTTGCGACCTGAGAAACACCATCCTGTGAGCAGCTCCAAGAAACTGGGCCTGTCTATGTGACCAGGAGGGACTTGGCTGGCTGAACGCCAGCAGTTGGTTTGTGGGTAAGAATGAGGAGAATAGACTGAAGAGTAATCTTGGAATAGTGTTACTAGATTAACATGCATTTTATACTACTTTTAATTACTTGTGGTACAACTCCTGACTCCTTTATTAGATGATTGTGCATTTAATTTGCTATATACTCCCTACAAATCACATTCTAATCAGTAAACTGGTATTTGTTAAAGCTGTGTGGATTTTAGAGTGTGTGAATGAGTGAGGCTGGCCCTATTTATTTCAATGTTAAATGAATGAACATGGGTCTATAAGTCTATGGTGACTGGGGAAGGTTCCTCTCATAAGATCTATAAAACCATCCAGCTAGGAAACTTTCCTCAAAGAAGCTGTAGTTGCCACTGACACTAGCTGCTTTGCTACTCATTGGTCCCAGTCTGGTACCCAGGGGACTTCTGATTCCTGTGGTAGCAAAAGACTTGATAAGTCAAAGGACTCCAAAAATGTTATGCTCTTAGGCTACCAGTCCTATCAAAGGAATGAAGTAATAAAATAATCTGCTACTTCTAATTCGGTGTTGAAGACTGGTCAGGTGCTTTTGGGACTCTCCGCAGTGTGTGCAAGGGCCTTGATACCACTGACCACCTAAGCCATGGTGACTCCTGCCCCAGGCCACCACCATGATGTTAAACTTTATGTACTGCAACAATTTCAGTTTTCTTGAGGCTTTGTGGTGTCCACCCGTTGTTTTTGGTACCAACCCATTCTTAGTACTAAGGACCATTTAGTTTTCAAACAGTTAGCTTATACTGACAGACTTGCCTTCTATTTCTTTCGGTGCTCCACCACTTCAGAGTAATGTAAAAGGAGATTGCTGACTAAGATCTTGGTTTTGGTTTCTCAATTATCAAGTTCAAGGATTTCTCCCTTCATCACCAAAGGGGTACTTTTCCATAGATGCCTAGGGAAGTCACAATAATCAAACACCTAGAGCCATCATTTTGCTGGAGTGAACATCCTTGGCTGCCTCTACCCACACATCTTCTTTGGCCATCCTGGATTCCCTGGGTGATACTGTCAGGAGTTTTTGCAGGCATTGAGTATAGTCTGCCATCTCAGTAGACAGTTTCCATCATCCTCTGGCTCCAGGAGACCTGAACCTCAGGAGGAAACTTTAAATAGAAAGCAACAGCTGATAAAGTCTCTCCACCAGCCACAATCTTTTTGTCCTGAGATGAAGCTACTTTTGCCCCCTCCAGCATCTCTGGCAGACAACTTAATGAGTTCCTGGAACTGCTGGAAAAGGATACTGGACTCCTTGCAGATCCTGCAGAAGGTTAGAGTAATGTAA
>ML681996.1:28802336-29073436 GCA_007922195.1 Podocnemis expansa
ATAGCAGCACAAGAACAGGCACTGAGCACCAGATCCATTGAAGCAGGGGTCTACCACACTAGACAGGACCCAAGGTGCAGACTGTGCAGAGAGGCCTCAGAGACAGTCCAACACATAGTGGCAGGATGTAAGATGCAGGCAGGAACAGCATACACTGAACGGCATAACCAAGTAGCTGGCATTGTGTACAGGAACATCTGCACAGTGTATGGGCTAGACCCTCCCAAGACCAGATGGGAGATCCCACAGAAGGTCGTGGAGAATAACAGGGCTAAGATCCTGTGGGACTTCCGGATCCAGACGGACAGGCAGGTACTGGCCAATCAACCAGACATTGTGGTAATAGACAAGGACCAGAAGACAGCAGTGGTGATAGATGTAGCAGTGCCAAGTGACAGCAACATCAAGAAGAAGGAGTATGAGAAGCTGGAGAAGTACCAGGGCCTGAAAGAGGAACTAGAACAGATGTGGAAAGTAAAGGCCAAAGTGGTCCCAGTGGTGGTAGGAGCACTCGGGGCTGTGACTCCTAAGCTGGGAGAGTGGCTCCAACAGATCCCAGGAGCAACATCAGAGCTTTCTGTCCAGAAGAGTGCAGTGCTAGGAACAGCTAAGATACTGCGCAGAACCCTCAAACTCCCAGGCCTCTGGTAGAGGACCTGAGGTTGAGGATGACACATACCACCCATAGGGGGTGAGAGGAATTTTTATGTTGCTAGTTAAGTTCTTAAGCAGAGATTTGAGATCATTAATCTGAATGCTAATATTTCTCTGGTCAAGTTAAAGCCATTGTAGACATGCCAATTTTTAGTTTCAAACTGCGTAAAGGGAGTGTAGAGGAAGATAATATATGATCTAGCTTTAAAAAACACTGCTTTTCTTTTAATAAGTTTTACAGAGATGCTATGGTATGTAAGAATGTGCTGATGCTTTTGAAACTTCCTGATAGGTTGCTAGCACCAAATTCTTCTCAGCAGTCTTGAGCTGTGCTAATAATTGTACATGTATCATTTGCTTTTGTCAACACTTGTCTGTAAACATAAGTAGCTGGCCATAATTTTGTTGCCTATTGGGGAAGTAGGGTTTTTTAAAGTGAAGACTGAGAACTTGTAAAGTCCAAACTTAATTATTTTCATTTTATGATTTAAGTTTGATGCAAAGAGAACTATGAAGTGTCAGTTAACTCTTTAAAAAGGAGGTACTTAATATTTTAAGCAATTAATCACTAATGTGACAACAGGATTTTTCTGTAATCCCTATGTGGGCCTCAGTTTCTTCTGTGTGTTATATTGTTACTGTGGGTGGTGGGAGATGAGGACTCTTGTCTTTCAAGGGAGGCTAAAAGACATGGGGTATGATTGATGCTGAGTGTCTGAGTCTTTAGGGAGTCATTTGAAAAGGACTGACCAAGGCTGATCCTTTCAGTGGAGAACCTGTGAAGACCAATGTTGAATACCATCACTAGGATATTGAAACCTAGCAGTCAGAGGGAGATAAACTTCTTCACTTCTTATTAGGGCATCTAAGCAGGGGCCTCAGTTTGACAACAAAGGATTGAGAGGGTGTGGTTGGGGTTAAATTGGCTGCTGAAAGGCATCTAGGTTCACTGTATGAAGCAGGCATGCTGAAAACATAGTTTGTCTCTGAAATAGTAAAGTAGCATGGCCTACAGTGGAGTAAGAGCTAAAGTTTTCCTCATATAAACTGTTCCAGTAGGGGGTAGCACCAACCCTGTGGATCAGAGACCTTCATCATGGAATCATGAGAGATATTCTAGAATAAATTATCAAAATCACTTAGTTCAAAAACCCTGTAGTTTACTGTTCCAGGATATGGATTCAGATTAATATTGTGTAGTGTGATGTGACAGGAATTTGGAGTATAATTAAGTTTGGCAGAATTTTATTTTTATAATTCTTTGTGGATTTTTTATTTAAATTTTCAGAGTGATGCACATGTATGGCCTTTAAATATGTGTTTAGACTATTTTTATACACAGTTGCTGAAACTATGGGAGGAGTTCAACAATTTAACAGACATTGCAATTAAAGTTAAAGCTTTAACTGTAAAAACACCAGTTGTCAAAGTAACTATCCTTAAATCAAACTAATGTTCTCAAGCAGCATTTTTCTTTGCCTATTTGTAAACTTATTTGGTAGAAATATCATCTGTGTATGTGTGTGTTTGTTTGATGTTTACTGACCTTGATCAACAAATCTAATTCTTTTAAGTGTAATTATACTCTCTTCAGTGTCTTTGTGGGATTAAGCATTCCCAAATGCACATTGACTGAACAAGATGCCTTTAACCCAGGTTGCCCAATTTTGAGTGAGGAGTCATATTGCAATTCTTTTCTCATTTGGTGGCCTGTTGAGCAAATTTTGAATAGGTGAGACGTAGAAATTGATCTTACTATTAATAAAATTTAAGCAGTCAAAATAAACACTAATTGACTAACAGGGCCCCTTTCCCTCCTGAGAGGGGAGGGGCGGCCTGCCTGGGTCTCCAGCCCCTGCTCAGGGGCGAGACCTTCAAGTCTTTAGTTCCTTGTTCTGGGCAAGGCTACCCAGCCACTAGGCAGGCATAGGGCGGGGCTACCAAGTCTCTGGCCATTTGGCTGGGCAAAAATCACACAACACTCAGCCCTCTGTAGGGCTGGGTCCAAGGCTTTAGCCTCTTAGCAAGGTACACTCAAAGTCACAAATAATGTCTTTGAGGGTGTCTAGGAAGGGACGATATCACCACAGGGTTTGCAGACTGTGAGGGTGCTTGGGTTAGAAGAAGGGATCGGGGGGGGGGGGCGTGGGGTCACTCCACTCTACTGTGTCCCAGATCAGGTCCCCAAAAGAGCCCAGGGCTTTGGTGCAGGGGTCAGTGGGCCCTGGCCATAACACATTGACCTTGAAGGGTAGCCCACAAGACCTGAGGCTTCAGTGCAGGGGTCAGTGGGGTCTTGGCCACAACACGCTGCCCCTGATACGTGGCACCCCACCGAGGGTTGAGTCCCACACTCCCCAGGGTCACCCCAGGTCCCCAGCTCTAGCCGTACCTCCTCATCTGTCCCCTCGGGTAGTCCCCCAGAGAGAGATTGTAAAACCCCTCCATTTCATCAGGCAGGGGTAAGTCAGGGAGTCTTTCCGGTTCTTCTACGAGGGGTAACTCCTCCAGGTTGCAGGAAGTGGGCAGAGGCACGGGGTCCACAGCGGCCAGGGGTAGCTGCTCAAAGTTGCAGGAGACAGGCAGAGGCGTGGGGTCCTCAGCAGCCACAGGTGGCTCTTCCAAGTCTCATGAAGTGGGACAGGGTTCAGGGTCCCCAACAGGTGCCAACTCAGGACCACTCGCCAGCCCCCATACTAGCGGCTCCTCCTGAAGGTGTGGGGCGGCCCAGGGCTCAGGCAGTGGGTCCCAGTTACTGCCCGTGGGCGGCCCCCGTGAGACCAACAGGCCTGGGTCCAGAGGCCAGAGCCCAACTCCTCCACAGGGTCAGGAGCAGGCAGAGCTATATCCTTCCCCTTCACTGAGCTGCCTGCCTCCCTTTTTATACTTCCTGGCTGATTAACAGCCCCCTCCTGCTCCACCCCCAGTCATCTTGCAGATCTTTCTAGGCTGTCTCTGAGGGGGTCTGTGCTTTCCTGCTATACAAACTTAATTTGGTTCTATAAAACCAGAAATTTGTATTTCATGCCTCAACACAACTCTCAAATATCCATCCTCCTTACAGCAAACCTTAGATGTCACTTTCACAAATGTACTCAAGAAGTTCTTGCTTGTTAATTAAACCATGTGTTATGAAAACTGGAAAAGGGCTTCTTATTATTACTATTTTCCCTATGAAGCTTCAGTACATACAGGTGGCAAGGGAAGGCATGGTAGGGAGGGCAGGGATAGTGTGTGAGTGGAGCATGGGGAGCAGCAATGGGTGGTGGGACCCAGCTACTTCTCTCCCCCACCTCCTCCCTGAGGCTCAGAGTCAGAATCCAGTCATGCGAATCTACTTGACCATACTGTTTCACCCTGGGCCATGTGTTTAAGTGTGTGAATGGCAGGAGACGGCACTGGCTGGTTGCAGCTCTCAGGTGCCTGCTGCAGCTCAGGGCACTGTGTGGGCTGGATAAAGCCCTTTTGACAGGCCAGAGTCTGTCCTGCAGGTCACAACTTGGGCAAGTCTGTTATTGATTATAAAATATCAAAAGGCCATGCTCTCCATAAGCTCTCATGTCTTTGTCACTTTGGATTTCAGCTGGTTTCAGTTAGAACACATCATGGGCATCAGCACCAAACAGATCGTCAGACGAGTTCAGCTCATCAGTGTTTCCAGAAATCTGCAAATCTTTATTTTAAATTCATCCCTTAGGCTGCCGATCTATGCAGAGTACTTTTTGTGGTTCACGGTCTCTGCGTGTCTTGCTGATACCTATGAAGATAGTTGTCCATTTTACAACACTAACTGTTTTTGGATCAATTCTAACTTCTACATGAATGCTTGGACATGCTCATACAATTTGATAAATTGATCCCTTCCTTGTATTTTGCAGACTTGCATGTGAAACCACTTGCTGTCACTTAGGAATGCTGAATCATTCAGCCACTGATCATCATTCACAAAGCTTACGTTTTCCTTTGTTTGAGCCAGCAAATGTAAATAACATCATCATTGTCTAATTCTACCTCTGAGAGGCTTGAAACTGCCTGCAATTGATCCCATGGGAATGTTACGAAATTGACTGCAGAAACAATGTTTTCCATCATATATTTCATCTTTAGGGTCTCTGCACATAGCTCTTCTCAATGAATGGTGCAATGATGTATGATGACTTCATGAGGCCCTGATCTGAACATTAGACTAACGAATTCACTGGCTTGCCTGTTATTGCATGGGCTCCATCAGTTGTTACAACATGAAGTTTGTCCTCTGGAAGGTTAAATTTCAGCAAGGCACTTTTTCTGTCATCAAAAACATCTTGTCACTTTGTTGGGCCTTTCTTTGGACATGGGTGAAACACTTTCTCAATGACTTAAAGTTTTGGTGCCTCCCTATACAAAGATTGTCAGATGAGCTGTATCACTTACACCTATGATTTCATTGAGCCCTAAACTGTAAAACTGACAGACTTTAAGGCTCTTAATCAGAAAGTTACAAATGTTGGATGCTAGGTCACCTACTCTTCTAGCAATGGTTTGATGCGAAAGAGTACATTTCTTTACCCTCAACATTTTGTCAGGTCATGCTACAGAAGTAAATATGCCCAAGCAGTCTTGCACAAACTCGCTGTCAGACAATGGTTTTCCTCTCCTAGCTATTGCCTTGGCTGTCAAAAAACTGATCTTGGTTGCTGCCTCAGATCTCTTCTTTGCAGCTTTAAAGAACGACTGCCCAATTAATGTCTTTGTTTTCAGCATATACAATCAGTTGATTCTCACCTGACCCATGACACTGTCAAATTTGCAAGTGTGCTTTATGGAATGTTGCTGCTCGATATTATATGCCTTTAAAACAACTTTCTTCTCTAGACATAAACAACAAGATATGCCTCTTTTGTGCTCAAAACCAAAAGAAATTGGTCCAAGGCTCCTTTGAAAGCTTGACATTCTGAATAATTCTTTTACTTCACTTGCCTCTAATCAGAGGAACTGCTGCCTTTCTCTTGATAAGTATTCAATTTCTGTACAAGTCCTCTGCTAACTTGCTGTAGCAGTGAATATGCTTAACACACAGCAAAGAACAATCTTTTCTAGAGATGGTGGCTGCACTTCCCATTACTGCCTGGCTTGGGGCTTCAAAGAAGAGGTGGCTGTACTGGTGGGCTTTGTTCTGGAGAGGAGGGACTGCTGAAACTGGTGTCTGACTCTGGGTAGAAGAGGAGGGAGTTGGTGCTGCTTCCTGGAAGCCTGGAGCTTGGGCTGCAGGCTATGGATTGGACCACCCAGTTTTAGCTTAATTCTGATTTGCAGCTGCTTTAGCAATACTATTCGAGGTATTGTCATTCCACAGGCTGTCCCATGTGGAACTAGCCAGCTCCACAGGGGTCCTGCAGATTTTTCCTAAGATCCGTAAGGATATATCTACACTGCACACTAAGCATGGGCTCTGATTCAGGTTTGAGTGCGAGACCCCCCCCCCCCTTCCATCCACATGTTCATCAGTCCGAGGTCAGCTAGCAATCAGGACCTGGGTCCTAGAACCCCAATAAGGTGGTAGGTCAAAACCCAAGTCCTGCTGTGACTGGTCCAGGCACACTCACTTTGTAGCATGGCTGCTAATCAAACTGTAGACTTGAGTGAAAGAGTGCGTAATGCGTCATTAACATGTTAGAACGCTTGTGAGACCTGGGTTCAGCTGATCTAAATCTTGGGTTACAGTGCAGCATTGTTCCAAAGGGGCAGCCGTGTTAGTCTAGTAAAGCAAAAAAAAAAGCAAGGAGTCTTGTGGCATTTAAAGTGTCTGACAAAGTGGGATTTTCTCATGTGATAAATAAATCTGTTAGTCTTTAAGTGCCACAAATGCAGCATTGAAAGCTCAAGTGTAAGTACATAAACATGGGTTCCACATACATGGACCTAATGTACAGTGTAGATGTAATTTAAGTATACTAGCTGTCAGGTTCCTTGTCAAATGTTGAAGTCTCTTTGGATATCTGAGGAAAATGAGGTGGTTATGGAGAAGAGTTCTAGCCTATGATCCATGAAGAGTCGCTGTCTCTCTTATATTTTTTCTGTTCTGACAAGTTCTGTTCAGACAAGTTCTGCTTGTCTTCTGTCATTCATACAGTATGGCTCTCCCGTCAAAAGTGTCTGTGGGCTGCCAGCATGAGGCATTGAATGTGGGAATGAAAGCCGATTTGTTCTTGCTCAGGCCCATGTACCTACCAAAGCTTCTGGCATCTAATGCTACTTTTGTGGAGTCCTTTGCATTCCTCAGTCCTGTCACCTGAGGATATGTATAATGAAGACTATGCTAGGGGAAAAGGCAAGAAATCTGGAGGCATAGTCATCAGACTTGATGAAGACTTCTGCTTTGAAGCACAGAGGCAAAAGAATGGGGAACAAAATGAATGCAGTTTATTGCCTACACCTGGAAAGGATTCTTGAAAATCTCCCCCTCCCTCAACCACCTTTGTGTCTCATATTGAATGCCTGAATTAAACAAAGGTAGAGAAAATATATAAAGTCACTGGGGTCATCCAATCTTTGTCTTCTGCCTCTGAAAAATGTTGAATTTTTGCCCTTGAGGCATCCCTGTATCTTAAGACTGTTATTAAGATGCCTCTTCACAGAGTCATAACGCTCTGTTTCAGCATCTGGGGCATTAGTGGTGTTTGGGGCTAGGGCCATGAAAAACATGCCTTTTAACTGAGTGGCTCTATTGAGTCACTCTGGTGTGTGTGGGGCAAAGCCCTGTTCTCCCTTCCATGGTTACAGTTCTGCCTCTTCATAATCTTGGTTGATTACTTTGAATTTGACTACATGTTCTGTTCATTCTCTATTCCTCATTGCAACACCACATCTCCCCCCCCCCAAAGGTGGGGGTCAAGGGAGCAGTCACTCTTTGTATTGCAACACTGGTTACCATGAACCCATCAACCTGTTCCTGTATCTTTTTCACTGACTCCCGAATTAAGAGTTAAGTTCATAGTCTGCCTTGGTATTCCATGGGATTGGTATTAGAACATGCAAAAGAAATTTGCCCTTTGTAATAACTGAAACCATGTAACTGCCCACAAAGGCTTGAGAAAAGAATTTTTAAGAACCTGAAGCTAGACTCTGGGAAATGTCAGCTGAAGAAGATTAGAATGACCACAGATACCACCATGTCTGGAAGCTACGTAGCCCATCTCTAACTTGGCTTTGTTTTGTATGTGATATGAGGATAAACTTGTCTAAATAAATAAATTGCTCCCATCTACTGGGATGGAAGAGAAATTGATATGTTTTTAATTCTCAGGTGGGTCACTGCTATCTATCACTGTAGTATCTATGAAGGATTCTAGAGCTGGGTTACCTCATTTCCTTGCAGCCCTGTAATCCACTAACTCTACAACTGTTACGTGTAGTCCCTTTTTTTTGTACTCCCCGCACCTCCCCAGCCACCATAATTTTCTTAGTATTATGACAGGTCCTCATAGTGTCTGGTCCAACCTATTGAGCCATACTTCCCTCTCCCACTTTTTTCTTCTCAGCTTTGTAAATAATGACTTGTTTTTAAACTTATTCTACAGATACGGACAGTTCCATAATTGGTTGTTTGGGCAGAAAAGAAGTTCGACTTTTTGTCACCTAATCTGAATTGTGCAGGCATGGTGTCTTCCTTAATATTCTTAGCTTGCAAAAATCTTTAGGGGGATATATTTGCATAAGCAAGGAAGGTTTTTCAACTAGATGGGCACTGTGGCTCTGATTTTGAGTTGGAGCCTGAACAGAATATTTCCTCTCTCCACATATTGGGGGGAGGGGGAGAGCAAGGAGTCTTGTGGCACTTAGACTAACATTTATTTATTGCATGAGCTTTCATGGGAGAATATCCCACTTCGTCAGATGCTTTGAAGAGGGAGAACTTGCGGAATTGGATGAAAATAAATGCAGGGGAGTGTGTAGTATGTTAGTGTCTACTTCCTTGGGGATATGAGTTACTCCATGTAGAAAATAGGGATATGTTAAGGAAGATCTTTGAAATACCTACCTGTTACTGTTGAATACTGAATTTTGTGCTGTTGTGAGAGTGAATTAAGGTGCACAAACTACTATAATGGAAAAAACAAATGTTTAGTACCAAATCTCTCTGTTCATTCTGAGGTATGTTTTGCTAAACAAAAAATTACATTTTTAAAGCAAAACCTACATCTCCAGCATTCCTTTATCTGATACTAGCTTCCCTAAACAGATGTACCTTGACCATTAAAATATTGAAAGTCATATATATAAAATTCCCCTCTCACCCCTATGGGTGGTATGTGTCATCCTCAACCTTGGGTCCTCTACCAGATGCCTGGGAGTTTGAGGGTTCTGCGCTGTATCTTAGCTGTTCCTAGCACTGCACTCTTCTGGACAGAGAGCTCTGATGTTGTTCCCGGGATCTGTTGGAGCCACTCTCCCAGCTTAGGAGTCACAGCCCTGAGTGCTCCTACCACCACTGGGACCCCTTTGGCCTTTACTTTCCACATCTGCTCTAGTTCCTCTTTCAGGCCCTGGTACTTCTCCAGCTTCTCATACTCCTTCCTGATGTTGCTGTCACTTGGCACTGCTACCACCGCTGTCTTCTGGTCCTTATCTATTACCACGATGTCTGGTTGATTGGCCAGTACCTGCCTGTCCGTCTGGATCCGGAAGTCCCACAGAATCTTAGCCCTGTTATTCTCCACGACCTTCTGTGGAATCTCCCATCTGGTCTTGGGAGGGTCTAGCTCATACACTGTGCAGATGTTCCTGTACACAATGCCAGCTACTTGGTTGTGCCGTTCAGTGTATGCTGTTCCTGCCTGCATCTTACATCCTGCCACTATGTGTTGGACTGTCTCTGAGGCCTCTCTGCACCTTGCGTCCTGTCTAGTGTGGTAGACTCCTGCTTCAATGGATCTGGTGCTCAGTGCCTGTTCTTGTGCTGCTATGATCAGTGCCTCAGTGCTGTCTTTTAGTCCAGCCTTTTCCAGCCACTGGTAGGATTTCCCAATGTCAGCCACCTCAGCTATCTGTCGATGGTACATCCCATGCAGGGTCTTGTCTTGCCATGGCACTTCTTCTACTTGATCTTCCTCCCAGGTCTGCTGCTGCCTCAGGCATTCTCTCAGCAGCTCATCTTTGGGTGCCATCTTACTGATGTACTCCTGGATGCTCTGGGTTTCATCCAGGACAGTGGCTTTGACACTCACCAAACCCCGCCCGCCTTCTTTCCGGCTGGTGTACAGTCTCTGGGTGTTGGACTTGGGGTGGAAACCTCCGTACATTGTGAGGAGCTTCCAGGTCTTCACATGGGCAGCCTCCATGTCCTCCTTTGGCCAGCTCACTATACCGGCAGGGTATCTGATGACTGGCAGGGCGTACCTGTTGATGGCGTGGATCTTGTTCTTCCCATTGAGCTGGCTCTTCAGGACCTGTCTTATCCTTTGGTGGTACTTGGATGTTGCTGTCTTCCTTGCCTCCTCATCGTGGTTCCCATGTGACTGTGGGATGCCAAGGTATCTGTAGCTGGTCTGTATGTCTGCTATGTGGCCTGCTGGTAATTCCACCCCATCAGTCTTGACTACCTTCCCTCTCTTTACTACCATCTGGCCACACTTCTCCAGTCTGAATGACATCCTAATATCCTCACTGTAGATCCGTGTCAGGTGGATTAGTGAGTCGATGTCTCGTTCATTCTTAGCATACAGCTTGATGTGTATATATACATACACCTCGATGTTTAGGGTATTATAATTCAGAGCTCAAACTCCACTTCGCTTAAGTCTTGTATTGATTTTGTTTTTGAATATTACCAAATCTAACCTAATGAGTTAGAGGCTGATACAACTTTTCTTGTGAATTAGGGCTGGGCAGCCAAAATCAGGTTTACGACAGAAAGTCATATGCAATTTTATCTGTGAAAAGTTCCTGTTCTCTAATTAGTTTTAAGGGGAAGGGAACACACTAAGAATATTGAAGTTTTCTCAGCAGACATGAGTTATCATTGGCATTAAAATGTCAGTTTAACATACACTCCCCTTTATTAGGGAACATAGTTAGCGTAACCAGTACTCACCAGGAGTTCCTAGGATTGTGAGGCAACTTAGTGTGAATAAGATTTGTCTATGCTGGTCCTTGAAATCAGCAGCCTCACTTAGTGCAAGCACTACCTTCTAAGCAAGTGGTTTACAAACATAGGATCGGGACCCAGTACTGGGTCGCAGACCCTTGGGTACTGAGTCATGGTGCTCCCTGCTGCTGCTGCTAAAAGACTGGAATGCATTGCTCAATGATGCTAAGTTCCAAAGGGGCAGCTGTGTTAGTCTAGTTTAGCAAAAGAAGTAACGAGTTCTATCATACTTAAAGACTAACAAATTTATTTATCACAGAGCTTTTGTGGGAGAAAATACCACTTCGTCAGGTGCTTTGAAGGTGGGGGAACTTACAGAATGGGATGAAAATAAATGCAGGGAACTGTTAAGACATGGGATCAGGTCATACTGTTACTATTGTTGTCACTGTTGTTATTGTGTGACCTGATCTGATGTCGTACACTTCCTTGTGTTTATTTTCATCCCATTCTGTAAATTCCCCCACCTTTAAAGTATCTGCCGAAGTGGGATTTTTTTCTCCCACGAAAGCTCCTGTGATAAGTAAATCTTAGTCTTTAAGTGCCACAGGACTCCTTGCTTCTATTGCTTAATGATGCAATTGCGGAGTCACAGGCAAAAAAGTGTGGGTGGTGGGTTTTTTTGTGTGTTTTTTTTTTAAATGGGTTCTGAAGAAAAAAAGTTTGAAACCACTTTTCTAGGCCTCTGCAGCACTTGATCTGTCTGCACTACACTCCACTGGCATCAGTGTGTAGTGCATGAATCAGTGCATGCTGCAGGAAGAAGCAAGCTGTGCCAACACTGATGTGTTACTACGTGTGTTGGTGAGAGTCTGTAGGAGAAAGAGAGGCAGTGGAAAAAGGCTTCAGTAGGTCCCTTTCTCACTGCTTTATCCTTTTCTTTCCACAAGGAAAGAAGCCATCAACAGGTCCCTAGACTACTAAAAATAACATGTAGACAAGGAAGGACAGCTTGCATTAATAAAGAGCCAATTGGGGTATGTACTTGGGTGCATACTCACACCTTTCAGGTGTGCCTTTACTCTGTTCTCCTAAACACTGCTTCAGTGTACACTATTCTTTCTTGTACCAGGAAACAGCTTGTGCCCATACATGATGTGCCACCAAAAGTAACCTGCAATGTAGATATACCACCTATCTATGTAGGCAGATGCTAACCGGTGAGTAGTTTGGAGCATTTTCTGCAGTGCCCAGTCCCTTATCTACTGAACACTCACAGAATTAACAGGACTGCTGTTCCTGAAGAAACAGTATACGCCAACTATTAAGATTTAACTCAGGACCAGTACTTCACTTAACCCCACAGCCCTGAGATATCTTTATTGTGAAAACGAGAATGTCTATTATCAAATATTAGATATTCAGGAGACAGTGAGTTAAGATATTATTAGATATTATTATTAGATTATTAGATATTATTAGAGAGAGTCCAGAGGAGGGCAACCAAAATGATCAAAGGGCTGGAGCACAAGCCCTATGAAGAAAGACTGAAGGAACTAGGCTTATTTAGCCTGCAGAAGAGAAGACTGAGGGGGGATTTGATAGCAACCTTCAACTACTTGAAGGGTTGCTCCAAGGAGGAGGGAGCTCGATTGTTCTCGGTAGTAACAGAGGGCAGAACGAGAAGCAATGGCTTCAAGTTACAGCTGGGGCGGTCCAGGCTGGATATTAGGAAAAACTTCCTTACTAGGTGAGTGGTGAAGCATTGGAATAAGTTGCCTAGGGAGGTGGTGGAATCTCCATCTCTGGAGGTGTTCAAGTCCCAGCTGGACAAAACACTGACTGGGATGATCTAATGGGAGTGGTCCTGCTTTTTTTGGCAGGGGGTTGGACTAGATGACCTTGTGGGGTCCCTTCCAACCCTATGATTCTATGATTCTATATTGGAAGCAAATGGCTACATCTAAAACAAAATCATAATATGCTTTCTACTGACTAAATATAACAGGTTCATCTCCTGTCTAAAGAAGTTTATTGCACCCAGTGTCCTCTTTATTGTTTTCTAATCAGATTGTCTGAGCCCACTTTCATGAATGCAAATGCACACTCCATTTGCTTCCTAGCTGCAGATTGAAGGGTGTTGTCTTTACATTCTAGAAATGCTTCCAAATACCCTCAGCAGTGCTGGTTCAACCCACATGTGCCCTGTACCGAGGCAATAGAGGCTGTGTGTGCCAACCAGTGTTGTCAACTGCCTTGGCCAGAGATGGAATTTAGTGTGTGCCTGTTCTCTTGTTAGAGACAGTTGTGTATCCATGTTTAGCTCTTTAGCAGTTCTGTAATACTTTAGTTGTTGGAGAGGCTGGTCCCCCTCAGCCCCCCACCTTCTGCTATTGAGGGTTCTATATTTTTTTGTTGTTGTATCAGGGATGCCAGGTTCTCTGGATTTTAAAAGTAGTCATCCGTTGCTCACATCTGCATACACTCAGCATTGGATTGCATTTTTTTAATGAGATCTTCCCTTAAAAAAAAGGCAGTTTAGCATAGACTGTTATTAGCATAGTAAGCCTTAAGACCAGCTTCAGACTAAAGTACAGAGTTTTCTCTTGTATATGGACTCGCTAATCTATTAGTGTGTATGTCAAGATCTTGGTTACCAAGAACTTCCAAGGTGAAAGTATCTTCAAGACGCTGGGAGGTTTCTTACACACACTAGGAGAGTGAGGCCTACAACTGTACCAGGTGTGTTGAGAGCTTCCTACTCAGACTGAGGAGAGTTTCTCTTGAAAGAAGAGTCATTCACCAGAGACCTCTTGCCTGTACGAGGAGAGCTATTTAGTCTCTGAATACTTGTATGATGAAGTGTTATAGGACTTAATTTAAGTTCTGTATCTTAGTGGCAAAGAGTATGGTTGCAAAAAGCACTAATCCCACAGTCAGAGTCTATGATAGTAAGAGAGCAGTTCTCACTGAAATCTTTGGTATCCTTGGTACCAGCACCACTGCCTCAGACAGTGGCATCAGGAGCAGCCTCTGTGCCTGTATTTGAGAGGAGACTCTCTTCTTGTTACGAGGATCTTTTTTACATGTATCCAAGTCCACTGCTTTTTAAATGTTCTCAGCAAGGTCAATCTGGACAACAAGTGCTGTTCAATAGTAGGAAGGAATCCATTTATAAGACAACCTCCAGAAATAGATGATATCATCTTTGGTGTAACTGCTGTCATCATTCACCTGTGTAGTTGTCTCTTTCCAAAGTCTTGGATTAGCTCCTGGAATTCAGTACACTAGGTTCCTCTCCCCAAGGTCCATCAAGATTCACTTTAGCACAAGGTTTGCACACCAGTAGGTTTCTCAGTTTTTGCATACCTGTCCACAGTAAGGGTATTTGAAAGGTCTTACAATTTATTATAATGCAAACTTAGAGATCCTATGAGATGTGGGATCTCTCCCTTGTTTCTCTCATAACCTATTGAGCCATTATGTGCTCTTGCATTTGTCTGTGAAGCTGGCCTTTGTGGTGACCATCATGTGTATGCAGAGGGTTGGAAGAGGGGGCTCTAATGGTAGGCCCTTTACTTTGTTCTCCTAGGAGAAAGCATCATTATGATCCCTCCAATTTTACTGAAGTTTTTTCTGAGTTTCATGCTTCTCACCTTCCAATTTTCTTTCCTTCATCAATCTACACAAGAAGTTACGTTCTGTAACTAAGTGTTAAGAGAGTGCTAGCCTTTGACTTGCACAGAACTAGATCGTTCAGGAAGCCCCCTAGAGTTTTTGTTTCTATTGTGGCTAGGTGTAAGGGATCCACTGTCTTTATGCAGAAACTCACTTAAAAAAAAAATCTGGATGTATTATTCCTTGTTATAGCTTTACTGTTGCTAGCCCACCCCCCACCCCCCCATGAGAGACTGCCTGATCAATTAGATGACTAGCTCTGCAACATTGATTTTGGGGCATGACTTTAGCCATTATGCTTTTAGTTCATGTTGCTAGATTAGATGATAAAATAAGCAGCACAGTTCTCGGACACTCTAAGAAGCCTCCCACCACCCTAAGGGTGTAACTATTAGGGAGTCAGAGGAAGTGGAGCAGTCGTGATGCTACTTAAAGGAGCACTTATCTTGCACAGTAACCAGAATTATTAGATGTATGTGCTCCATTACCTGCCCTGCTTTCTGTCTGGTTAGGACAGCTCCTCTAGAGCTTTGTGATAGAGAAGGGAGTGAGGTTGATTCATCTGCACAGCCCTCTGTAGCTTTGGTGTGGAGCACAAGATTCTGTAGAGGTCATGTGCTGACTTAACAGGCGTTGCTACAAAAAAAAAATCTCACATCAAAGGCTGTGGGTGCATTGGTACCTGAAAGAGCGCTCGCAAGGCTATGCGTCAAGGAACTTCAGTTACTGCACGGCATAATCCCGCCTTAAAAAAAACAAACAAAAAAAAACCTTAAATGATCAGATAAATGATACATAAGCATTTTGAAATAAATGCCTTAAGTTATTCCAAGACTCCCATATACACATTTTATCGCCTTCTCCAGCAATAAATCATTTGAAAAGAACACTAATGTGCTACTATATCGAAATTGATACCAAAATGATTTTGGTTTCTATTTTATATTAAAAAAAACAAACAAACAAACAAACAAAAAAACAAACTAGAGGTCACAACTTGGATCAGAATGTGTGCATGTGTGTACAATCCCTACTCTGATGTGCTCATTATTTAAAAGGATGGGGGGGGGTAGTAGTAAGGAACAATGGTCCGGTATTCATGATAGTGACTTGGATTTACTTCCTTGCTCCACACTGACTGCCTTGTGTGATCTAGAGCAAGTCACTTGGTCTTGCTCATTTTACAAATGGGAATAGTAATACTTTCTGTATTTCAAAAAGATGATGCGAGGTACATTAAAGATTATGGCAGGCTCAGTTACCTTCAGTAATGGGGGTCATGTGTACTTAAAAATAGATTTTTACATATGAGGAACTGAAATTGTTACTTGCTTAGGGTCACACGGGAAATGTTGCAGATGCAAAAGTTAAATTCTTTAGCTGTAGTCCAGTCTGTTAATCAAGCCAAAATATGAGGGGGAGGGGATGAACTTTCAGCACATTTTAATGCCAGCTGGAAGGTCCATTTTAATTCTGTCTGGCAGTCGTCAGCACAAGTTTATTAATCTTAATCCTATCCTGTGGATTTTCCTAATTATATTTTAAAGACCACTTGTTACATTTTGCAGTCCTGTTGGAATTAGCCTTTGGATTACTTACTTTTATCTTGATACTTTGCAGCTTTATTGAAAAAGGCACGTTTAACTTGCAAGATGTAAAATTGTTTGAAGTGTTTACAGATTTGCCTTTAGATTCTGCTGTTTGCATTCATTTCACTCAGAAAATTAGTGCGCTTTCTATTCTGCCACTGAGAGTTGTTTTCAGAAATAGAGAGGGGAAAACGGAAGCATTTGTAAAATGAAATAACAAAAAATTACTGAGCTAAATTTCAATATCATGTCTCCTACAAGATTAATATAAATATATAGAGTCAAAAATTGGACCAAAAAAGGAGGAGGGGGGTATATATAGCTTACAAAGTAAACGTGAAAACTAAGTTTCAGATCATGAGACATTTGAGTAGATAAGAGTTTGCTAGTTGGCATGAATTTGTCTATCATTTATCTGGGGAAATCTGTCTACTGATGGGCACTGAAACAGCAGTTTAAACTGGAAAAATAACATTCAATTTTTTTAAATTTACACTGGATTGAGGAATGGGTTTTCATTTTACATCTTTTTCAGAGTTTAGTATGATGTCAGCTGAGGAACTGGAGATGTTTTGTACTGTGCTTTTCGGTTTCAACTATTGGTGTGACTGTAGGACTGTCTAAATGCTTTCCCTGCCCCCCGCCCACTGCAGCTTTGTATTGATACTGCTGTTAAAGGTGTTGGAACAGATTCTAGGTTCTTTGGCAGAGTCTCTGTAGCTTCAAGTATGATATCAGAAGAGTTGATACCTCTAATTTAGGAAAAGGGTGGTCAGGCAGATAAGGCACTCATGCTTTCAGTTTAGGCAGGTGAGGCAGAATTTAGGCAGATAAAGCAGGATGAGGCAGGGATGCTTCCAGGAGAGCATCAAGTAATCGTTTTATGATATTGACAAATTTAATGCTATATTCTTTTTTCAGTAGTGTCCCTATGAGTACTCCACTGTAAGTATGCTTGTGTCCTAGTGCTGCTGCTCAGAGAATTTTGATAGCAATGTCTGTTCAGCTTTCTATGTACCTCCCCCACCAGTGTTGCACAGGCAGAGTCCCCTCAGTTCCTTCTCAACTGCCCTAACTAGAGGCAGAGCAATTAGCAATCTGTTCATTAGATTGTTGACCCTGATATTCAGACTTAAGTAGCTGGTGTCTTTCTCTTTTTATGTTTTAGTTTAGAGTTTTGCTATCTCTTTAAGGTTAAAAAAAAAACCTAAACAAAAAGCACTTAATTCTTCCCTTCTGTCTGGTGACTACCCTGGTGCTGGTTGTCTGGTTCACAAGGGTTTAGAACAGGGTTTAGTAACCTGTTGGGCAGGGGGTGTGTGCCAAATTGTCCCGCCCTCTCCCACATGCTATGATTGGCAGCAACTACTGTGGGAGTGGGGAAAACGGGTGGCAGTGGTGCACTGACCCATCCCCTCACCTCCCCATACTCTCCTTTGCCATGGTGACCCCAGGGGCCTGTGTGTGCAAGGACCAGGCAGCCTTCCCCGCCTGCTTGCTTGTACTGGCTGTGGCGAGTAGCAGCTGGGCCCATGTGGGAGGGAGGTGGGGCCAGAAAGGGGTTGGGGGTGTGACAGCCCTGCTTTAGGTGAGAGTAACACAGCTTTGGTCAGCAGGGCAGCGATGGGCCCTGGCCCACTTCAGGAGAGGCTTGTAGCCTGGAGCTATGCAGTGTGCCACTCAAAATCAGCATGTGTACCACAATGTTCTACGTCCAAAGGTGATGAACCCGAACCTAAGAAGACAAACACGAGCCACTCACATAAGGCTTCAAATGAAAGAACTGAGTCCTCAGAGTGAACCCTTAAACAGAACGTTTATTGGCACATTCAGTATCACTTATACCAATGGCACCGAAGTTATCCAAACACATCACACCACACTAGTATAGTACTGTTTCAGTGGAACACATCTGTTTGCCTAAAGACTCAATAGATATGCACAAAAGCATCCGTTTTATTTGGGAAAGATGATGTCAGAGACGATGTATTGGAGAAGGCTTCCTAGTTGTGGAACAACAACTTCAGTATCATTAGCAGTACTCAAAACAGCATCAACACATTTAGCTCAGTCTATGCCACCTACACCATCAGTGTACTACTACTGGTGGCCACCACTTGTACTAATCTCCAGGGCACCACAGGAGTTCTGTTACACTGAAGACCTTACAGTATCTGGGTAACCCACGTCTCCCCTACTCTGTATTGGGACTTAAGTACTGAGTTTGCCTCAACTTTTGAAATTCTCCACTGGCATCATGCCATGCATCTCCATTCTCCCATGGAGAGCCAGACAATTATGAGGAAGAGGTGGTCTCCTGTCACTCCTTCTGTATGCCTTTATAGTACTCATTACCAACATGGCCCTCCACAGCCGTACTGTCCATCTGATCCTTACCCGTCTTGGACAACTGTGATGTCAGCTGCTGAGACCCTTCCTGCCATCTCAGTGTCCCTGTTGGGACCTGTGGATGGTTCATAGATGGTATGCCTCCTGATCATCTAGGGTGGCCCATGCCACCATGAACCAGTGAGATGCCTTCCATGAGCCTCCTGAAAGAGGTAAGGGAGAAAGAGGAAGCCTGCCTTGGGAAAAAGGTTACACCACACATGAACATCTTATCTTCTTCACCAGATGAGGCAGTGATGCCCTTTCCACAGTCTCTAGCAGAAAATTTTAAGCTCTTTCAAGACCTGGTTAAGAAGCTGGCAGACACTCTGCAGCTACTTCTAGAAGAGGTAAAAGAATTGCACCATAGGTGTCTGGACATTTTGCACTCCTCTTCATCTAAGAGTAGTTCTCCCAGTTGTGAGGTTCTGTTGGATCCAGCTAAGCTTCTATACCAGCCCCCTGCATCGGTCCCATCAACTTACAAGTGGGCCAATAAAAAACACTTTGTTTCAACCAAGGAGACATGGTTGCTTTTCTCCTGTCTGTCATATACTTTGGTTATTGTGAGGTGGTGAACACCAGAGGTGGTCAGCATCAGGTGACATCCACCCTTTATGGTGGAGGTTGGAAACACCTTGACTTATGTGGGAGAAAGAACCAGTTAATTCAGGATATGGATTTATAGTGCGGCAGGTGAATAAGTCTAACAGTAAAATGAAACTACTTCAGTTACTCCAAACTCAATTTTTTGATCAACTTTTGGAATATCATAGATCAGTTCATGGGCTCCCCCACCCATTGCTGAAAGTCCAGTTAAAACTAAAAGGCAAAAGAACCAACATACTGATTTGCTTCTGCCTGGCAGATACAGATGTGGTACTCTTATATGTCAAAGATGGTGGCACATCCACCCTGCTGTTTTTAACTTACTCATTACTTCCTGTTGCAGAATGAAGGATGCCCTCTTCACGCCAGTCTGAAGGGACCGTAGATCAAGGCCTGGCTTTTTTATGGTTCCAACTTATAGCAATCGTGCTCCGAGGAGGTACAGAAATGTTGCTACACAGTAGGAAATTGGCTGGCTGTTTGTATTTACTTATAAAAGTGGACCTGATTTCAGGTTTGGTGTCATTTACAGACAAATTATCCTCAATATCTGCTGCTCTTCCAATAGTATGTCTATTGAACCTCAAGAAATCAGGACTGTTTCTTAGCTTGCTCATTATGAACTTGGCAGTCATAGCAACTTTTCGTCAACAAACAGAGGTACTCAGTTTTCTTGGACACAGCTATAAAATGGTTCCGCAAGGGAATAAAGAATCTCTTTCCCCAACACAGACATCATATCCCACCCTGGGATCTGAACTTGATATTAAAAGGTCTGATGAGACCACCCTTGGAACCTAAGACCTTGTTCTCTTAAACAAGTGTCAATGAAGATTGTGTTTCTAACTGACATAATCTCAGGATGGAGGATCAGGAAGAAAACTGCTCTTGTGGCTAATACCCATTTCAGTATTTTTTTTTTCCTGACAAGATTTTGTTCAGGCCATGCCTGACATCCATCCCTCAAAGTTTAGTCTTTCATATGAACTAGCTCATGTACTTGCTGACCTTCTGTCCCAAACCTCGTGGGGATGTGAGGAGAGACATGAGGTTCTATTGGACAGAATGAAAGCTTTCAGTAAGTCCTAGAATTTTTCTTTCCTTTTACATACAAGTCTAAAAGTGCAGCAACATCAACCCACAGATTCTCTAAGTGGGTCTTGAACTGTATCAAACACTACTATCGTGTTTGCAGTGTAGTTCTTCCATCTGGAATCCATATATCCGCCATGAAGTCAGTTTCCTTCTCAGTCATCTTCTGCAGAGCAGCTACCTGGATGTTTGCACATACCATGGCAGAACACTGTGCTATCACTGTGGACTCTGCTTCCTGTCCTAGATTTGGCTGTGTAGTAGTATCATCCCTAACAGACTTCAGTTCTGAAGCTCCATCCTCCCGAGCAGTATCCCTCAATGGAAGTCATCTACAATGTACAGTGCTGAATAGGATGTCACTCACCTTGTACAGCAACAATGATTCTTTAAGATGTGTGTCTGAAGAGTGCTCCATGACGCATCTTCTTCCCCCCCCCCCCACTTCTGAGGTCTTGATAGGAACTGTGCATAGAGAAGTAATTGGGGGGGGGGAGGGAAAATCCTCCATGTAGTACTGATTAGCCTGTAGTTGGGGTCATGATGGGGGATCAGCACATGTTCAGGTTGAACAGACCCTGCTGTCAAAATTCTCTGATCAACAATGCAGAGATGCAAGAGTACCTACAGTGGAGTACCCATAAGGAGATGCATCCTTATCCCTCTCAAAAATCCACCCAATATCTACATATTTGCTTAAAAACAAAACTGGTTAATGATCAGATAATTAAAGTATACTTACTAAGATTCAGATTTGTCAGCTGTTGATGCTGGAGAATTTTCCTTTACAGCTATCTTTATTTTGTCTTTTGAGCTTGTTTACACCACAATCTAGGGGCCTCTTTATTCGACTGTCCTGTATGTGGCAGTTTTATAAGACAATTTTACAGGTTTTAGAATAAAAAGTTAAGTAGATTGTTTGTTTGTCTGTGAGTTTTTTTTAAAACTATTACAAAACAGTGCTTTATAAATCACGTTTTAGGCATGTGTGTGCTCTTTCCCTCCCTTAGTCACAGTTTTGAGGATTTCTTTCGTTAGCAGTGTTTCTTCAGTCACAGGGGGACACTAGTGCACATTTCTCCATTCTCCCATTATAAAAAATATGCAAACATCATCCTAAAGAGACTTTCTTCTCCTCAAAAGGAGTAAAATCTTCCTTACTTGACACATGTTAATCTCCTTATCTGTGATGTATTTATTTCCTGGGACAGAAACCTTTTCTTCATGGGGTAAAGGTTTTTATATTATAGCTATCAAAGTCTTTATATTTGTAGCTGTCAATGTCATACCAGCTTTTAAACCCCATTTAAAAATTCTCTCATTTTTCTCTCACACTCATTGGATAAAGTAAAACAAAATTGTTAATAAAATACTTTTGAGAACTGCATGCATATATGCCCTTTTTTTTTTTTGAGGATAGACACACATTTTCCCATAGAAAAAGACATTGCATATGCTTGAAACCAGTGATAAAGTTTTGAGTAACTTAGAACTGCTTCTTATAGGTGACATTTCAGAAAATTACCTACTAATTCAGAATAGAGTTGTGCTGGCATATTGTGGTTCTGTTTTCCCACACAAGCATGTGGAGCTGCTGTTTGGAGAGCAAGCAAGATTTTTGCTAGTCTTGCCCAGATGCACAAATCCCTGTGCAACCTGTTTATAATAGTAGTTGGCTTTTTACAGGTGTAGTTAAAATGGAATTTTACTTGCCCCTGCTGCATTACAGCTTTAAAGTTGTTGGTTCCATACAAAATAGCAGGACTGGCCCACAACATTTTGGCACCTAAGGCAGGGAGCTCAAATGACGCCCCCCGTGCTCCCTCACTTGGGCCAGAACTTTGAAAGTTCTCACAATTTGATATAGTCTGGGTCCTAGTGACATGCCCTCCCTGCCTCCAGTCTGGCCGCCTCAATTCACCTCATAGTAAGACCAGCCCTATAAACTAGCTCTCTACAATAAAGACAAGTATCATTAGTTTAAAAAAAAAAAAAAGGTGGATTGATATAGCATTATAAAATAAATATGCCCTTACTTAAAATAGGCCTTACTAAACACTGACAACTACATAGCTGAGACTGACTGATTTCCAGCTATGAATTAATATTTATTAAAATGGATATTTGTTTATATAGTGCTTTTTAGGTTGATCTTACTTATAATACTGGTAGCCTAGAGTACAAAGTTATATTAAGTGTACAAGTTATAAGCCTGTGTACTTGCATAACTCATTAAGCAGCAGAGAAGCATTAATTAATGTATGGTGCTGGACCCCAGAAAAATACCCACTGAAAAAAAACAAGCCATTGTGAAACATCAAAGGACAAAGACAACTTTGATTGCATATCCTTCCCACATATCTATAAAGAGGAAGGAGATGGGTGATAACACCTATTCCATTAGTTTGAACTCTGGAGGGGTGGGAATGAAAATCCCTGGTCAGGAGGAACTGTGCCACTATGCTGCTTGGAACTTGGAGAAGTCAATAGTTCTAAGCATAACCAAGGGATCCCCAGGCTGGTTAGCTTTCATTAGCTTTAAAGAACATAGAAAGTTTACATATCACAGGAGCTTCTGTAAACTTTTGAAGCCCAAGACTGTAGCTCATTTGTATATGTATGTTCACCTGCTTTAACCTTGCAAATAACTCTCATCTCTTTTTCCTAGTTAATAAATCTTGATTTCCTTTTATTAAAGGACTTACTAGAAATGTGGACTTTTGGTGAATGATCTAAGGTTCAATTGACCTGGAGTGACTGGCCCTTTAGAAATGGGAGTAACCTCAATATTGTTGATGCAATGGGCCATCTGTCACAAAGTGGGTGGGTGGCAAGGTAGATTGGATTGTCCAAGGAGACTGACTGTAAATAGAGCCTTATGTGGCTACAAATGTGTTGATCTGCATATGCGTATAATCCAAATTCATAGGAATACATTTTCACACAATTTGTTGCATGCCTTCCCTCTTAGATTTGCCAATATCTACACCTCAGCTGTTTCTTGGAGCCCAGCAGCTTTCCATAAACAGATGTTGAGCCATCCTGGCTACCCATCAGGTGATCAGCTCCACCCTCTGCACTAACAACTAATCTGCTGTCTGAGCCTTGTCAGTAGTCTGTTCTTGCACCCCTTGGTGGCAGCTGTTCCAGCTTTGTCCCAGAAGTTGGAAGTCCAGACTTCTGTGACCATCCCACTCTGATCCACAAGAAAGAGCATGCAGATATCTATGGATTTCCTGAGCTGTATCGCTAATGCTATGTGAAGGCTGTTACGTGGCTTGGGGAGTTCATATTAAATGTGTCATCATTTAATAGTTTGATGAAATCTAATAAGTTGGGAGGTTTGGGTCATCATTTGTAGCAATTTGCTCTGAAGTTGGTCCTCGCATTCATGAACCACTCCAGACAGCTTAACAACAATAGTTTGCAGTCTAGCAACATAACCGTGTCCACAGGTGCTTTCTGTTATAAAAGGACTGTCTGACAGTCTTTCTCAAAACCTCCTATTTCATACTATCATACTGCTTTGTTTCAAATCAAAACTCCAATGTCTATTGTTAACACACCACTGTCACTCTTAACTGGCATGGAATTTATGTACTCTTCCCTGAACATTCACTTTCAGTGGTCTCTGGGTGGACAAATGTCTTGTGTTTTAGTTTAAAGTATATTTTCTACTTTAATTAAAAACAGGGCTGTAAACCCTTCTTAAACAGTCAATAAAAATACACAATTCTGGCTGTCTCTGTATCCCCAAACTCCTATGTATCTTGCAGTTGCCAATGAATATCTTTGTTTTTAAGCATTTTTCTTCTGTGCTTCAACTTTGTTTTTAAATAAAAGCAGGCCTAGAACCCCATAGTCAGTATTAAATAGTAAAGAGCCCAGATACCTGCAGCTTTCAGTGATGTGATTGGGAGGAGTTCATTGTTGTTTTTATAAATATAGTGAAGGTTTGTAGTTTCCCACATTTATTTTGGAGTAGACCTTGGGGTTGCTTTTGAAAATAAACTTTTTTTTTTTAAAACTTGTCATTTTTTCAAAGAATTTATTACATAGCATTACAAAAATCTAAGGTTTTAATATTAAACCTGATATACCCCATTTGTTAATTGCACCTTGATTGCTCAAATCTGAATATTCATTAAAACTGTTAATTGGTTCTTTTGCAAATCATAGCATCTTGCTATTGTAATATTAAAACAAACAAGGAGTTTTATGGAACTTTTTAAAGACTAACACATAAATTTGTTAGTCTTTAAAAGTGCCACAGGACACTTTGTTTGTTCTGCTGAGCTAGACTAACATGGCTTCCCTTGTTGAACTTGTAACATTAAGCACCTTGGGTACCTATTTACACATTAGATGAAATTGCCCGGGTAGATCTATTCTACAGCCTTCAAGAAGAGGTTGATTTACCAAGAACCCTAAGTCATACTGAAAGGTTTCAGTGAGTTATGTTTTACTTAAGCACATGGTTTGAGACATAAAGCTACAAATAAGGTCCTATGTAATTTGAGATAAAATAGAAGTTTCAGGTTCCACAACATTAGGCTTCTACCTCAGTTTTGAGCATGGGAGTCCTGCTGTGTCTGCACCTGACAGTGGGAGGCCTGTATGCCACAAGTGGCTGACAGTATACAAGTAATGATAGACTTAATTGCAAATTATTAGGTCCATTGCTACTTTTCTGTGATTTCCTGTGGCTTGTCCACAATAGAGATTTTTTTTACAATCATCCCATAATTCAAGCAGAGTCTTAGTTATGAAACATACCAGTGTTGAACCTCGGGTTTGCGATGTGACTGGGATGGACCAGCGACACCCACCAATGAGACAGACACCAGTTCAATTAAACAAAAAAAACTACTTTTATAGTGACACCTTAAACACCTTCAACCCCTTAACAGTGTAAAACAAGGAGATCTATGCAAAACCACTTGTAATCAACTAACAATATGAAGCAAAAATCTATATAGGACACTTATAACCAACTAATAGCATAAAGCAAAATCTAAATGAACACTTATAACTAAATGACAATATAAAGCTAAAAACCTATGTAAAGCACTTATAGCCAAGTAACAGTGTGGAGCAAGAGTCTATATAAAGCACCTGTAAAACACCTCCAGCCAAACAACAGGATAAAGTATGAGAGTCTATGCAAAACACTTACAACCTACAAAAGTACTTATAGTTAAATAACAGTATGGATTAATGACCTACAAGAGGGTGGCCATAATAAGTCAAGGACTTTTCTGGCCTTTTACTGCCTCAACATCAGTATAGGCACTGACCAGCCCACCCCACGCATATTTACCAATGGCTGGAAGCCATTCCTCCTTGCTAGCCAAGAAGGGTGGGCGGCAGAATGAAAAAAAAAGTCAGATGAGAGAAAAATAAACCCCCACACTCCCCCTGTGTACACTGGGGAAGTTTGGGGCCAGCAGTTTAGAGCAGAAGCAGAGTAATGAACAATTATACAGTAAGAAGGATGCAAAATACAAATGACTAACAAAACACCTGGCAAATTAACAACACAAAACTATGCTAGACCTTAAACAACTATATCATAAAAAGATTATGCAGGATACAGAGAAAATAATAACTACACAAACTATGCAAAACTCAGATGAAGAAGCTACAATCACAGCCTATATATAAATGGTACCAAGTAGAATGATTAAGAGAAGGTAAGAGGCCTATATCGATTTATAATACCTGTCCCAGGACCACAGTAGAACCCAAAGCGAGGAGGCAGACCAGCTGCAGCATCTCAGCACTTAATCGTTCGGCCGGCAATCCGTGTACACCCCAAAAAAAAAAAGAGGGTCTCAGGGGCGGGTACTCCCTGTCTCAGCGGGGGGATCAGTCCGACCGGGTCGCGACGTGCCCTTTAGCATCCGAGGGTGGGAGAACAACAAGCTAGCTGAGACAGAGGGTTTTAATAGAATTTTGCCCAGCCAGAGTAAAAATAGCCAATTAGGAGTGGGATCTTGGTCAGGACCAATGATAAAACTGGGACCCCAGACAATGACCCCTCCTTCGTGGTGACGGGGGTGCCAAGAAACTGTTCAGGGGGGATAGGAACTCACCCCCCTTTCTTGTTGACACAAAGCTAGGGAGGAAGAAACTCACACAGGAGATTGAGGCCCATCAGGGAAGATCGATCCTTAACACTCTTCCCCTTGAGCTGGATAGCCCGGAGATGAGACACATCAGGGGAGATAGATACTTAACACTCCTCCCTGTGAGCTCCATAGTCTAGAGGACTATGTTGGGGGGCGGGGTGGCCATTATGTCTGCCACCTCCATTGACAACTAGTTGTGGTGATAGTTAATTTTAAGAAGAACATTTTTTTATTTTAATGTTACCAGCTTGACAAACATTTTTTGAAAAGTTGTTTTTTAGTAACCATAGCTAGCATCTTTTTTTCAAGCTATTTTATTTAAAAAAGGTCCCCTTCTAAACTTTTGCGGGGTGGGGTGGGCTTTCCAAATTCCATTTTAATGGAGGCTCTACACAGCCCTGTAACAAACACTGACACAAGTTGTTACTGTTCCATAGCTATTGTCTGTCTTCAGTTATTCCTTTTTTCCACTAAAGCAGGGGTTGGCAACCACTGGCACACATGCCAAAAATGGCATGGGGGCTGAGCCTGAGTGGTACACAGCGTCACTCAGGCTCCCACACTGGCCCCGCTCCCCCCAGTTCTGCGTGGCCAGGCAGCATGAGCCAGGTACTGTGGTTCCAGGCCCCCTGCTGGCTGCATTTCCCTGCTGGGGAGTGTGACCAGCAGGAACAAAGAAGCTGTGGCACTGAGTGTACAGTGGGCAGGGCTGGCATGGGGGGGGGGGGGGGGGGCCAGGCTAAGGTTGCTGACCTCTGCCCTAGAGTTTCAACTTCTGTAAATACTTTACAAACACTCGCACTATCTTTGACTCTACTTATTAACACTATACATTTTACGTGTTTAGGATTATTGCCCTTTACCCTTTGTTTAGAATTCTGCCCTTTATAACATTAACATTGTAGTAAACAAAAGGTGCCCAGAAACAGACTTAATTTTGAAAAGAGAACATTTTTTAACTTTTGCCGCTTATCAAATAATCGTATGTTTTGATACTTGTAAACTCCTCCTTGAAGGAGTTTTCATTTCATTTAATCTACTATACTCATTTTCTCTCTGTTTTTGTGTGTGTGTGAGAGAGAGAGAGTGATGTGAAGTGAAGTGTACCATGTGACAGGCCATTGTCATGTTAGAGGTGACTCAACCAATCACCTCTGACATAATGGATTAGAAGTCTTTGCATGGCACAGGCATTTACGTTATTGTAGCTGCATATATCATTGTAATTCATAAAGGCAAAATGGCTGAGGATTTAAAAATTGGAGGGTAACAGCCAGTGAAACCCAGGCATGGCTCACTCTGGTGACATGGCTGACCCTTTGGAACTCATCAGAATTTTAAAGCTCTCAGCTATGCTTTCAGCTGTTTCCAGTATTTCATGCTGACTCTTCAGACAATTGTCTGTGGTGAAAGTTTACTTGAAGTTTATGAACTAGCAAGAAAGTTTTACCTGACCATAGAACTTTGCAAAAAATGTTGTAATTAAAGAGCTACTAATAGATTTTAAATAAGTATGTCATAAATTTCCTTTTGATTTTCCCCAGTCACTTTTGATGGGTTACAGTTAGTTAAACAAGATTCAGTGCCTGGCTGGGCTACCACTTTGGTCACCAGAATCTGAATACTCATGAAAACTGTTTACTGATCCTTTTGCAAACCCTCACATCTTTACTTGTAATGTTAAGGAATCTGTGGTTTTGCAGAATTGCTGTGGCCATAGATTTACTGGGCAATTTTAAAGAATAAAGTGAATTAACCAGGAAGTCAAAGGCCCTTTGGGCTGTTTTTGTGATGGTATTGTTCTCAAGCATATGTTTTTTTTTCTTTATTTTAAACATAAGGGTCTTTACTGCCTCCTGATTCTACTACAAGCATTGCATCTTTTTTGTTGTTAAATAGGTCTCTCTTTTGAGACCTTCACTACTGTCTTAAAAAAAAAAAAAAAAAAGCTATTTTATTTAAAAGACATACAGCCCCCTAGAAGATGTCTTTGGGAACTCTTCAAAGCCTCCATTTTTTTAATGTCCAACTTATAGCAGAAACACAAATAGCCTTTTTAACAGCTACTTCTATTTACAAATACTGTTTTGTTATATTTGTTCCCTTTATCCTTGTAATCTTTAGCTTTTGTTGCAAATCTTTTTCATAAGCAGGGCTCCAACTTTTTGGTGAACCAGGTGATCAGTGCAGTATTTTAAGTAGCTATCCTTTGATTTGATAATTTTGTTTAAAACTCTTGTAAGGTCTTGAGCTTTGTACCACATTTACCTAGGCAGCTCCTTGTGCTAAACAGTCTTCGGTTAAACACAGACAATTCACTGCACCTACAGCAATGACTGTGTTTTAATAAGCTTTCTGAAAACAAGTCTGCACACCAGCTTCATAGCTTGCAGTTGGTACCCTCTGAAGTCTAAATCATGCAGTCATAGTGCCTTGGGCCTGGCATGTCTATACTGTAACCCCCATAATCTTTAGAAAGCTCCTTTCTAGGCAGTGATTAAGGACCGTTAAGTAGAACTACATGCAATTTATAACTCTTATGCTCACAGTATGTTAGACTCAGCTACCTATACCCTCTTTTAATTCAGATGGCCATCATCTTCTTCATGTGTGCTGTCCTTTCGAAGAATTTGTCTTGGTCCTAACCAAAACCAAGTTGGATTTAATTCATTTTTTCTCTGATTGTAGTGTTCAGGCTTCTGGGTACCCTGGGAAGGCGTTGTTGAGCTCTCTACCCTGGAGATAATACACTGGAGAGAAGGGTCTCATGGGCATGGGGGGAGGGGAAGAGTCAAAGTTAAGGGAAAAGTTTTCAGTATTTATGGCTGCTTTCTCATCTTCAATACTTGATAGCACTGTGAAGAGGTATACACTTCCATTTCTAATGCATACTGAAACAGCAAGTATTCCAATTTCATGTTTTTTCATGCAAAACCTTGATTTCATACATATCAGTTTATTGATAGTTGACTCGGTTCATTTGTTTTGATAGTTATTTTGCTGATGAAATTGTTGCCAACTTTGCATTTTAGTTTTTTACTGACACAGAGCTGCCTGAAGGTGATTTTTTAACTCTGACATCACTAAAAACAACAAACAATGTGATAACATTATATTTGTATCCTAATGTCACACTTTAGGACTCACAGTGGGGAGAGATGGGGAAGGCTGGGAAAGGAGCAGTAGGGATCCCATTACAGGCATGATCAGTGCCCAGGGACTCCATCCTCTGTTCCCTGGGAAGCACAAAGGAGCCTGCTCAGCCTTTTCCCCCTTGTAAGTTCTCAGCTACTGCTGCTGCTGGAGAGGCTAGTCCATTCCCATAATTCAGGGACTTTTATAGCAACAATCTCTCCAGGCTCTGGCCAGAGGAATAGCCTGGCTAAACTGAAAGGGGGGAAAACATAGAGGGGAGGACTGGGGGAGGTGAGTGGGAGTGTCTGTGTATGTGAGGGAAGTATGGGTTATAAACAAAACTTTTTGTTGTATAAAAATGTGAGGTAGGTTTTATAATCTCTGGGACAATCTAGCATGCAGTGTGGCTTGACTGAGGCTTTGTTCTTTGCTGAGTTCACCACCACAGAGCCAGGGTCCCCCAAACTGCCTCCATCCCTCCTAGATCTGCTCTGCTTGCAGGTAGCATACCTGAACTGGCTGACTTGGATTTCCCTTCTCTGCCATGATGTGGGGAGGGCTCCAGTTCAGCCTTTATCAGAGCTTTGCTTTGCTTCGGGACTGGGCCACGTATGATCATCTCCCACAGTTCTTTGGCTGAAACAGAGTCCTCTCCTGATCTGTCTTAACAAGCCTTCCTCAGTCAGGAGCTGCTGGGCTGCCAACAATTATTAGAGTGCTAAGGTCAGCTGAGGAGGAGGCACGCAACAGCAGCAGAATGGCAGGCAGCTACCAGGCTGTTAGTGAGGAAATACTTTTATGGATGTTTCCTTTTAATTATGGATTCTTGGACAGCAGGAGATTTGAATGCTTTTTTATGGATTCTTTGTTTATGGATGATTGTAATCCCAGATTGAGATGGATTAAGTGAATGCTTTTGCAGTGTACAATCAACAATATTGAAGATGACAGAAAATTCTGGAAACTTTTCCCCTAATTTATTTCTACACTTTCAAATGCCTGAGGCAGGGTTTTGTCTTCATGTAGCCTTAACCAAAACCTGTGTTTAGTATCAGTTAGTAGTTTTCTTCTTTTTGAGGAAGATTGGTGTGCTGCAGGGGTTCAGGAAGGAGGGGAAGGGAGTTAAAGGGGGAAAAACAGCATTGCTGAGGTTGTTTCTGTGTTGACCCTCTTTGGTGTGAGAGGTTGCAAGATACCTTTAGGGTGTCTGTATCTCCAACGTTTAATCCCCCATGAAAAGTTAACAACATATGACTTTCATACCAGTGTTCCCTCTAAGGTTTGGCAGCTTATGTGCAAACTTTTCAACTCATGTGCAAAACTTTTTTTTGGAATAAAATTTGTGTGCAAACTCATGCAACAAAACTTACAGAAAAATCTAGAACAATGAAAAACTAATAATAGCTGTTATTTAAAGTTGTTTTTTATTACGAAAAAGAAACACCTAAGTTACTTAGCATTTACCCAAATTGCTCTACAGTCCAAAGAAACTAATTCATGACTTTCAAATAACCCAGGACCAAAGTCATATTCAGTCTGGATCCTGGCTGTCACATTTCTTATCCAAAGCACCAGGGACTGAAACAGGGACATCCAAAGCTCTGAGCATGAGGTTCCACAGCTTGAACTAAAGAGCCAGGCTCTGTAGCTTCACAGTGAACACATGTGCCCGTCCCCCTGGAGATCAGACACAGATCAGGACATATAACATGGTAAGGTTTTGTGTGCGTAAAACATGGTGTCTGGGTTGGGTTGCCAGATACCAAAGCACGGAAAGAATAGGGAAGTACGAAAAGGACGACACATGGAGAATTACCTAGTATTAATATAACTGTTATTACCATATTATGTCATGGCAAATGGGTAACAATTAATGAATGCAGCATTAAAACTGCACAAAGTCATGTGTTTTCTAACTTATTTAAAAATAAAATTACCAAAATGTTTTTTTACCAAAAACTGGATTTTTTCATTAAATGAAAATTTTTCATGACCCTTTCATTAATGTTAAAGAGACTAAAGTTAAAAAACTAAATTTTCAAATGTAAACTTGAAAAGTACCGTAAAAAGTTTTTAAAAAAAAAGAAAAAATGGTTAACTCACTTCTCATTTTTCATTTTCCACAGCAGCCCATTTTTACAGTTAAAAAAAAAAAAGTTCTAAATTGTTTTTGTCCAGTTTAAACCTGCCTCTTTAGTGGTTTTACTTAAGTGGTCCCCCTCAGTAATTTTATTTATGGCAGACATTATTTTCCTTCATTTTATTGGTATCCTTATTTTTTCCTCCCCAATTTCATTGTTTTGTAGGGAGCAAGGGTGGAAAAGAGAAGTGCCTTTCAGAGGTCTTGAACCCACGATGCCAAGGTCAAAAGACAATGTCATTATCAAGTGAGCTAGCCAGCAACCATTTTGAAATAGGCTCCATTTTCTTAGTGAAAAGAAAGATTGGTGATACCTGAGCTCTTAGTGAAAAGGCCTGATCTGTGCTAAGCTGTGTTTGAACGGTGTGTGCATGTGACCACCTCCGATCCCCAGTGGCTGAGGGAAGATCCCCTGCTCCACAGCTTGCCTGTTGGGGACCTGCCGCTTCCTCTGGCAGCACTGCCCACCCAGCCTAACCCTGGGGCTACCCTATCCCCCAGCCTACTCCAGGCCAGTCCTACCCTGGGCCTCTCCACGTGGCTGAGCCTTGGCCGCACTGTGGAGCTGTCCCAGCTGGACCCAGGGCTTGCCACTGCCTCCTCTGGGTCTCCGGCTGTGCCGCCCGCCAGCCCAGCCCAACCCGACCCGACCCGACCCTGGGGCTCCCCCCCCCACCCCCCAGCCATTTTCCCTACCCTGGGCCTTGTGCCTGACCTGCTTCCTCTGTTGCATGCACAGGAATGATGAAATCTTGCATGGCATGGGGTTTTTTTGTGCGCAGCTGCGCTGTCACGCATCTTAGATAGAATGTAGGTGATGACACACCCTAGAGAGAAGTTTGCTTATTTCTTGAAACATGCCCCTGTCTAACAACTGTTATGGCAGCATTAGCTATTTCTAATTCCATGTCAACCCATTGTATTCCCATCCTGTCAGTAGGAAGCATAACTCTGCCTGCAAGTGAGTGACGCCAGCAGGTAGAAGGGTGACAAATGCCTTCCATGTAGTAAGAAAATAGGGTACAAGGCCAGAAGGCAGCATAATGGTCATCTCATTTGATCTGCACATTGCAGACCATGGAACTTTTGCATATCCACTTCTGTAATAGTCCCATAGTCTCTGGATGAGTTACTGAAGTCCTCAAATCAAGATTTAAAGATTTCAAGTTAGAGAGAATCCTCTGTTTACAGAGTTTACACCTCAAGTGCTCCATGCTGTAGATAGATTCACTTTCCTCTGTCAGTCTGGCCTGGGGGAAAATCGTTCATGACCAGAAATATGGTGATCAGTTATCGTTGGGCATGACCCAGCAGCTGGATACCTAGGAAACAATTCTTGAATAAATTAGTCTTCTCATGAACACATTTGTTACTAACAGTTGCAAATTGTCTACATGGTATTGTAGGTAGTTTCATCATATTGTTCCCTCAATAATCTTATCAAGTTCAGTTTTGAAGTAAGTTAGGTATTTTTGCCCCCCCCCCCTTTGCCCCCTGGACTGCTGTTGCAGAGCTTCACTCTTCTCATAGTTAGAAACCTTTGTCTCATTTCAAACGTAAACTTATTGATAGCTGGTTTGTATCCATGTGTTCTTGGGTCAACATTGGTGCCAATTCCTCTTGCTCTCTTTTATTTATCCTTCTGATAGCTTCATCCAGTTATTCCTGTGTTTAGCTTAATGACAGGGTTTAGGACTGTATAATGCATCAGATATATTGTTTCCTACTATAGCAACTCAAACAACTCAGCTGTAAAACAGTCTTATTCTTTAAGTGGACTGAAACCTCAGTATGTAGCATTATGGTGTCAACATTATTTCTGTGCTATCATTATACTTTATCAGCGGCAACTAGGATGTATCTACACTTCCGACTCCTTGAGGATCGATGCAATGGGATCAGTTGAGCAGTTGTGGAGACCTGTTCAGTCAGTCCTGGAAGTGTTGTCTAGTCGATAGCATTAATCCGCCTCCCCAAAAGGAGTAAGGCTGCTTTGACTAGAGTCTCCTGATGACACAGTGCAGTCAGGAAGCTGCAGTATGGTTGTGTAAGTTGGTCAATGGGAGATATATATGCAAGCTACATCGTGTAGCTTGAGTATATGCTCTTCTGGGGTGCTCGGGCATGGGGTTTTCCATCCTTTAATGGAAACCCAAGGGACAATTTGGTAGAACTTGTCAAAGAAAAACAGCTGAACCTGTCTTGAGTGCAAAACCAACCAGCTAATTGCTTTATTACAGAACAAAACCAACAAAACAAAAAATACACACTGCAGGGGGGGAGAGAGCAGTTAGGTGCTGGTCTCTGCCCCTGTGATGTATTACAGAAACTTTTATAGCTTAATAGCAACATTAACATACATGCATATACATAGGCAACAGTAATAACATTCTCTAATTGGTGCAAACTGATATTATTTCCTTAAAAGGAACCAAGGTCAAAGGGAAAAGAATCTCGCATAACAACTTAACAGTGTCAGAGTTAATACCATCTAAGCAGGTTTGATAAGAGAATGTTTAGTATAAGTCAAGGATGTCAGCTAAACTGTTGAAGAAAAACAGTGTCTGGAGCAAGCAGACACAAAGAGACACTAACTAAAGTCCTGCAGGCTGGCAGTTTTTTCACATTATCTCTAATGACATTTTGAGTGCATTCTTTTACAATTTTCCCCCTCAGGCCTTCTGAGCCATCTGTGTCTTAACACTTTCAGGCCTCGGCCACAGAATTCTTCCACAACCCCCCCCCGAGACTTTTAAAGTCTCATTAATTATACTTCCAAATTAATTAGTACTCGGATATCATTTTCATTTTCTTGATGTCTCTTAATGATTTCTGTATACAAAGTATACACCTCCTCATCGTACTTTGGGCTTAAACTCTTATGGGCAGCCTTCCTTAAACAACTTAGGCAGCATTTAACCAGCAATAGCACAACATAACCACAAATCAGGGCCCCTATTATCAAAACTCCATGAAATATTTTGGATCCTAAAGCCCCAAACCAGGTCCATAATCCCCATGGTTCTTCTTGATACAGGGTACTGGCAACTCTCCACATCTTGCTTAAGGCAAAAAATATTTGATCATCATTATCTAGGATGCAAGAGCAACATTCTTTGCCAATTAAAGCACAAGTTTTCACCTTTAGAAGCCAAAATAAATCTAAAGCCATTCGGTTTTTGAGAGTCATTTGACTAATCTGTTTTACCTCCTGAGTAATGGCAGTTAAGGTATAGCTATAATAGACATATGCCTAGGTTACTTGGCTCACTGAGTCATATGATGATAGAATCTATGCTTTCATTTTGAAAATACTTTGCTTTGATGGTTATAAAGAAAAGTTTGAAAATATGAACCAAAGGTAACCAACAGAGTAATTGAGATCTGGAGAGGCAACCATGTTAGTCTAGTTCAGTAAAACAAACAAATGAGGAGTCCCATGGCACTTAAAGGCTAACAAATTTATTAGTCTTTAAGTGCCACAACACAGTGATATATGTCTGGACTTGGAGCTAATACGTAATGTAGAAGGAAGCAATCCCAAATAAACCAAGGACGGAGGCTTCCTGCTATTGGCTGTCAGAGCAGACCAAGATCTTGCTGCTTGGTGGGGATCAGAAGCTGGACAGCAGTGGGTGAGGATGTGCTTGGATGCCTTGTTGGGCTCTGCAAGATTGTATTCTAATGTTTAGTGGGGCTCAGATGCACCTCCACCCAAACACACAGGCACAGGTCCTTAACTCTCCTCAGGTCCCTTCTGGCACTGAGCTTAATAGGTCACTTTTGTGGGTGGGTGGAGACAGACTGATTGTGCTGTAGTAGTTTGTACACTTCCATATATAGCACACTTTCATATTCTTTTCAGGATTTCATTAATAGTGAAATGGTTAATATTGACACTTTTGAATTATCATCATTGGCACCTTAGTTTACCCTGTGAGCATGAATGGGAGTGCAGTGTAAACTTCTTAGAGCTATTGTTCCAGGGTCTTCAGAGGCTGTTCTTAGGCATTGCTCTATTGGTTACACTCAATTCATGTTTGGCAAATTTGGTTTGGTTACATTCAATTCAGCTGTATTTTATAACTTTATAACATAATTACAAACAAACAAACAAACTTGAAGACTGGTTTTGGAAAGCCATATGGCAGTGTAAAAAACCCCACCCTCTAGACTGTCCAGCAGGGCTGTCCCTAGGGGTGAGTGGGGCCTAGGATGAATCAGTCTGTGCACGGGGGGTGGGGGGGCCTTATTTATATAGATTAAATTGAACTTCAAATAACCTGTTTCATAGCCTACTGTTTATGATATGCCCATAGGCATACTATAAAACACAATGCAACCAATGACAGTGAAATCGTAGCTTTTATTATTACTGTAAATAAAAGTATGTTAAAGTTATAAAATGTGTAACTTGCCAGTTGTGTGTCACTCCCAACCTTCTGAAATCCACCTTTCTGGCCTTTCTTGTGGCAAAATCATCAATCAAATTGTTGTAGTTCATGGTTGCAGCTGTCTTCTTCTCAATGGACAGAATGGCCAGTCCACACAGTCTGTCTTGCGACATGTTTGTTATTAGGTAGTCTTTTAATGATTTTTAACTTTGAAGGACTTTTCTTTCCTGACCCACTGTGACAGGGGTTGTCAGCATGAACTGCAGTGTTTGCTGTCAATAGATTTTTAAAACTGCACTTCAAGCTCTTCAGTTTTTGTGTCTTTGGGCATGAATCCTGCAGCATTCTAAGCTCAGAGAAAAGGTCAGCTTAATTGATGTCATGAGATTCCCTGTTGGACAGCACCCTGCTTAAATTCATGCACTGTTTTTTCAAGTTATCCTCATTCATCTCTGAGTTTTGTAATGTTGAAGAGAAAACCAAAATAATTGGTGACCCCTTGCATTTGTTCAAATTGTGTTGTCAGTGACATAACCTAATTCTTGATGACAAATTCCATTTTAAAAATTTGTTTGGGCGAATGCTCAATCTGGTCTCTTGCATTTCCCTCGTTGTTCTCTGAATTTCGGTCAACTTCCTTTTCAGCTGCTATGTCAGTTGCTGTGGTTTTTGCTGATGCAAATCCAGTCTCCCCATATTTGCGCACAAATTCAATGAGTCCTTTAATGTGGTTGAGGACCACATCAAGCTGCATTTCACTGCACTGAAGTATTTCACTCAGTGTTAAAGGTAAACAAAATGTCATACCACACAACCATTGCTATCAGAAATTCAAAATGTTCTATTTCATAATTAACCAAGTACTCTTCCTAACTCTTAATTTTAGTCATCACAGTTTTCAGCAACTTCAAGCAAAGCATTCTGTATGCCACTTGTCTGGTGACAGATTGCATTAACACACACTCAGACATTTCCACCTAGTGCCTGACAGTGGTTTCAGAGTGAGAAAGGAAGAATTCACTTTAAGTATTTGTCCTCTTTTTTAGGTGGAGCTGCACATAAAATGTAGATTTGCTGTACAACCCCCAAAAATGTCATAGCCTTTGGGGAATGACTTAGCCATATCACCCAGGGTCAGATTCCACTTGTGGCAACCACATGGAGGGAAAAAGGCTCTGGGATTGATCTGCAAGATGTGTATCTGTAGGCCCTAATGCTAGCCCTTCATGTTAGACCTGTTGTTGTATCTCTGTCCCCTACAATCACCAGTATGGAAGCCAAGTGTCTCTAGTGGAGCAAAGAGAGATTCTGCTAACCCTTGTCCAGGTTGATCTTCAATCATAATGAAATCAGTAAAATGCCCCCTAACCGTTACTGTGTCAGATGTGACATCATTGTAATGTAGCACAAGGGACATTTGCTCTTAATAACTTTGATCAGGCCTATGATCAAGAATGACTGCAAAATAGTTTGCAGTCTTATCTCAATAATTGTTCTTCTTTGAGCAGTGTCCCTGCTGCTCCACTTTAGGTGTGTGGCCGCACCCGCACCTCACACCGGAGATGACGTCCTGATGACGTCACTGCTGTCTTCCCGCTGTTTGGAATGTGCGCTCCCCCCTCCCACCCGTCAGTTCTTTCTCAACCGCCTCAGCACTTAGCACCGTCTGAAAAGAGCTCTTTACCTCAGCCACTGTAGTTAGTTAGTAGTTCTTTATAGTTAGTGTTACTTAGTTAGATACATTGATACTTCAGTACTTACCTGGGGGGGGGGGGGAGAAGAGGAGGGAAAAAAAACAAAAAACCATGGCTTGCTCAAGATGCCTAACGCCTCAGGGCTTAAACACTGTGTAAAATGTCATGACCCTGTGCCAACTTCAGATGGTCATGACCAGTGTATAAAGTGCCTGGGAGAGGCACACTTGGCAAAATCCTGCCCTCACTGTGCCTCCCTGAAATCAAGGGCAAGGAGGGACAGAAGCATGAAGCTTAAGCTCATGCTAATGGAAGGAGCGCTCCGCCCAGCCTTGGAGCCAAGCGGCTCGCCCCGCAGGACATCCGCGGCGAAAGCCGGCTCTCAGCCCTCATCCCCAGCCTCACTGGCCGGGAGCAAGCAGGGGCATAGCCGGTCTCACTCTAAAGAGCCCTTGGCTCCCCCCAAAAGTTCGGGGCGCAGCAAGAAGAAGCTGCCAGAGAGCCCCGCAGCGGAGCGGGTGCTAAAGCTGCCCGTAAGCGTGCTGTCTGCAAATCGATCTTCCCTCGTGCCGGGGCTAACCAATGGCACCCCGGCACCAATCAAGGTGCCTGTGGCTCCGCCTCCGCAGCCTGTCACTGGCACCGCAGTCATGCCCGGAGCGGCCCCAATCCCGCCAGCAGCTGCGGTACTGAGGTCGGCAGTAATGCTGTCAGCACCCACATTGCTGGCACCAAACAGCTCCATGCAGGGGCTGCCCCTCCCTCCTCCAGCATGCACTCAGATGCCGGCACCGTTCTATCAGCCCCCGGCACTGCAGGCTCTGCCCCTGCCACCCTGTTACCTGTCAGGATCTGACACGGGGCCGAGCCACGTCTAAACTCCATGAGCAGGTCTTCATCTCCACCGAGGAAGAAGTCTAGGAAGACGAAGCACTGTCTCAGACAAGATTTTTCCTCAGATTGCTCTTCACACTTGTCCCCATTATATGGCATTCAATCCTCCGAAGAGGATGATCGGTCTCAATCACCCTCTGATGCCCACTCCCTTTCAAGCTCTGGGTCAGAGCTAGACGACAGAAACACTGGGGTCCCTTTGCAACAAATGGGACCCAATAATCTACAATTTCAGCTATGCCCATGGCAGAGCAATCCCTGGTACCAGTATCCACCTTATGGTATACCGTGGGCACCTTGGCTTAACTGGTCAGGTTACGCACCAATGCAAATGCCTATAGCACCCGCTCAGACTCAGAAGCCGCATCAGACACAGGCTACTGCAGTCCCCATTAGTGGATTGCCAGACAATCTAGTGACCCAAACGAAATTGCCTGGGGTTGCCAATATGGATGAACCACAATTGAAAGGGGATGACGACAGACAATTTCAGGACCTCTTCAAGAGGATTGCAACGTTTTTAGACTTGCCAGAACAGGATGGTACAGCCTCTAAACACAGACTGTATAGAATCCTTCAAGTCAATACCTCATCCAAGGTATCGATGCCCATGGATGATGGGATTGTGGAGCCAGCCACTGCCATATGGGAGACCCCAGCCTCCATACCACCCATGAACAACAAAATCGATAAGAAATACTTTATTATTCCCAACAATAATGAATTCCTATTCTCCCACCCGCAGACTAATTCACTGGTCATAGACGTGGCAAACCAGTGTCTGAAGCAGAGTTATACTAGAGCATCACCACCAGATAAGGAGAATAGGAAGATGGATATAATAGGCAGGAAGATATATATGTCTGCGACACTCCAACTGAGGACAGCAAATTATGCTTCTCTCTTAGCGGACTATAATCACGATAACTATTCCAAGCTGGCAGAGCGTTCCCCTTCATTTCCTGATGAGAAAAAAGAGTTATTTAATGCAGTTCTTCGGGAGGGGTTACTGATATCAAGGGTAGCCCTCCAGGCAGCATTGGATGTGGCAGACACAGCAGCCCATACCATTGGCTCCGCAGTAGTGCTGCATGGGTCCTCATGGCTCCATGCAGCGGCTCTTCCGAGACAGCTCCAGGCCCTCATCGAAGATCTCCCATTCGATAGACATAAACTGTTCGGAGAAAAGACAGATGAGGTAATGCATTCGCTGAAAGACTCAAGGGCTGCTCTCCGAACGCTAGGAATTCAACCGCCTATGTATAGACCTCGGAACAACAGGTACCAATATAATAGGAGTAACAGATTCTCCGATCAGCAACAGTGCAGAAGGTATGACTCCTCGCGCCCGAGGTCGAAGCAGCAAAATTATAGACGCAGGCAAGACACCCAACCAGCACCTAATTTACAGCACTTTTGAGAATCAGGTCAAGGGTTCGCCTAGCCAACATATAACACCTTTCATTGATGGAACTAAAGCACCTGCACGGTTCACTGACAAACTAGCACCATACATCCACAGATGAGCATCCGTTACAACGGACAAATGGGTGTTAGAGATTGTTGAGTCTGGCTATTTAATTCCATTCACGGCCACACCTATCCCCAAACCCCCTTCCCCGTCCCTCTTCAGGGACCCCTCTCATGTACAACTTTTGAGGGAGGAAGTGAACACCCTCCTGACCATCAGAACAATACAGGAGGTCCCTGTACAATATAGGGGAAAGGGATTCTATTCCAGTTATTTCTTAACATGGAAAAAGACGGGGCTGGAGACCGATCTTGGACCTTAGAGCCCTTAACAACTTCGTATGGGTGCACAAATTTAAAATGGTAACATTGTCTAATATTTTTCCATTCCTAGAGAGAGACGATTGGCTGGCATCTCTCGACCTCAAGGACGCATATTTCCATGTCACAGTACATCCAGCTCACAGGAAATTCCTGCAATTCATGTTCCTGCAACATCACTATCAGTTCAATGTGCTCCCCTTCGGCCTGTGTACAGCACCAAGAGTGTTTTCAAAGATTATGGTGGCACCAATAGCATATCTGAGAAGAAGGGGAATATCCGTCTTCCCCTATCTAGACAACTTCCTGTTGAGGGCATGCTCCTTCTCTGCAGCTCAGGAGGCAGTGAGAATGACAGAATCTCTGTTCCTCTCGTTGGGCCTGACCATCAATTACAACAAATCCCTCATGATTCCAACACAACAGATTCAGTTTATAGAGGCTCGAATACGTACTCCCTCTTGCAGAGCCTTCCTCACATCAGACCAGATTGTGGCTATATCTGATATCATACACCAGATTCGATCTTTCCCATCGGTTTTGGCTCTCACATGCATGCAACTTCTCGGACGTATGGCAGCGGCAACCTACCTGGTTCCCTATTCCAGAATGCACATGAGGCACATGCAATTGTGGTTCCTGAAGAAATTCAAGCCGCACAGACATGCAAAATATCGGAGTCTATCAGTCCCGCAGCCAATAAAAGACACCCTTACCTGGTGGACCTCGCCACAAAACTTGCTTCAGGGTGTACCGTTCATTCAGGAAGTAGCAGACATCCTCATCTCCTCCAACGCCTCTCTCGCGGGATGGAGCGCCCACCTTGGAGATCTGATAGTACAAGGAAGGTGGGCCCATCAAGAGACCACCCTGCATATCAATATACTCGAGCTACGGGCAGTGCGGAATGCCTCTCAACATTTCCTAACTATTATAAAAGGCAAGAGCGTCAAAATTCAGACAGACAACGTGGCAACTATGCATTATATCAATTGCCGGGGGGCGCTCGCTCACAGGCCCTGTGCCTGGAGGCATTGAAGTTATGGTAATAGTGCCTGAAACACGATATTCGGATTTCTGCTGTGTATCTACCGGGCATACTAAACACGGTAGCAGCCACTCTAAGCAGCAACTTTCTGGATCCTCACAAATGGGAACTGAATGACACAGTTCTCACGAGTATATTCCAACAATGGGGATATCCGAGGGTAGACTTGTTCGCGACCCAGGTCAACAAGAAATGTCCACTGTTTTGTTCAAGGGCGGGTCGTGGATACGACTCGCTGGGGAATGCACTCCTAACCAAATGGGACTATGGTCTCCTCTACGCTTTTCCCCCCGATTCCTTTGATTCCCAGAACAATTCAAAAGGTGAAACAGGACAGAGCAGAACTCATATTGGTCACATCAGCTTGGCTGAGACAGATCTGGTACTCTCTACTCATATGCATGTTCAAGGACTCACCCATTCCCCTGCCACAAATTCCCAACTTACTTACTCAGAACAAAGGCAAGACACAACATACTCACCTAAGCAGGATGCACCTTACAGTGTGGTTCCTCGATGGCTCAATGACACGGAGGAACAATGTTCTGATAGAGTGAAACATGTATTAATAAATAGTCGGAGGGCGGCGACGAGGGTTACTTACCTGCAAAAATGGAAAAGATTCCTTACCTGGTGCCAAGGGAGTTCAGTCCTTCCACAGTCGGCCTCCATTCCAACTGTTCTGGAGTACCTTCTCGACCTGAAAGAGAAGGGGTTGGCGACAGCCACTCTGAGGGTTCATCTAGCGGCAATATCCACATTTCACGAGGCAGTGGATAACTGTTCCCTTTTCTCACATTCTATTGTTAAGCGTTTTCTTGTAGGAGTGCAGAATACTTACCCGGATGTCAAGCCTCCCGTTCATCCATGGGATTTATCTTTGGTCCTAAGGGCGCTCACCAGGCCACCATTCGAGCCCATGGCTACATGCTTCCTCTTACACCTATCAATGAAGGTGGCTTTCCTGGTGGTGGTGACATCAGCCAGGCGAGTAAGTGAACTGGCGACCCTAATGGCTTACCCTCCATTTACAGTCCTTTATGAAAGATAAGTCTTCTTTCAGACCCCATCCAAAGTTCATGCCGAAGGTTTCTTCTGCTTTTCACGTTAACCAGACGATTCATCTCCCGGTTTTTTGCCTGAGACCTCACACTGGCCCAGAGGAAGCAGCGCTGCATGCTTTAGACATGAAGCAGGCGGTTTTATTTTACATCGACAGGACTAAATCCTTCTGCAAAACTCCTAGGCTATTCATCTCAATAACGGAAAGATCTAAGGGCAATCCCATCTCTAATCAAAGATTGTCCAAATGGATTTCTAGCTGTATCTGTCTCACCTATCAGAAACATGGACACGAACCTCCAGGTATTATTAGAACCCATTCGACCAAAGCGGTTTCCAGCACGACGGCATTCCTCCGCAACGTTCCCATGTTGGACATATGCAAGGCCGCCACTTGGGCGTCGGTGGACACTTTCGTAAAACATTACACCATGGATAGCCGCACCTCTATATACACTGCCGTGGGTCTCGCAGTACTTAACACTATAAGAAGGGACAACTCCGAAGGTCCCGCCTCCAGCGAACAACACTGCTAAGCAATCACCTAAAGTGTAGCAGTGGGGACACTGCTCGAAGAAGAAACAGAGGTTACTCACCACGTGCAGTAGCCGTGCTTCTTCGAGATGCGTGTCCCCGCGCTGCTCCACTACCCACCCGCTTCCCCTCTGCTTCAGAGTATCATTCAAGGGGTACTTTGCGGTAGAGAAGGAACTGATGGGTGGTGGTGGGGAGCGCGCATTAAGCAGTGACGTCATCAGGGCAGCGCCCCCCCCCAGGATTCGGCTGTTAACATCTCTGGTGTGAGGTGTGGGCGCAGCCACACACCTAGGCTGTATTCACACACACGGTTATTTCGAAACAAGTTGTGTTGAAACAACTTGTTTCGAAATAACACCTTATTTCAAAATAACATACTTCGAATTAACAAAATGTTATTTCGAAATAAGAAAAAAACGGGAAACGAAATAGCAGGTTCACACTGTGAACCTGTTATTTCGCTTCCTCAGGGGGCTGCAGGCACTGGCGGGCTGCAGCGCTGCCCAGCACTGCTCCCCGCCGGTGCCTGCAAAGGGGGCTGCAGGCACCGGTGGGGTTCAGCGCTGCACTAATTTTCTAGCAGACATTTTTGAACCAAACAATTTACAACAAAAGCAAAAAAACTGCATCAGACTTCCTGGAGTACAGGAGCCAATTTCTTTTGACAATTTCTCTGTTGGGCAATCTTTTTGTATAGAACTCCTCCAAAAATTTTCATTTTTTCATTATTATTTAGAAAAACAAAATCATTACTACATATTTTCAGAGGTCCTCTTTCCACAATTAAGTCTCTGGTCTTGTTATCAAATAAATCTGGCCAGTTGCCTGGGTCACATATGTCTTATTCAACAGTCAGATCACTGCAACTGTTGAGCTCCTGTTGCTGTTGCTGTGTGCAGATAATGTCAGTGTTAGCATCCTCATGGCTGTCACCATTGTCCTCATTGCTGGAATCCTCCTGCATTGTGTGTTCGTCACTCATTTTGAAGGATGAACCTTTCTAACAAGTCTTTTAATGTCACATCCATCTCCTCTATCTTCCTTTTTTCTTTTTCTTTGCTCCTGAACTGTATTTTCTAAATTTATCCTTATATCTGCTTGTGCTTGACACTTTTGTTTTGAGGGCTTAACCCCTTTCCTGCCATGTGCTTTCCCCCAGCCTCAAATGCTGCCTCACCACTCAGTTGTGCTGGAGTCAGATTTTCTCTGCTTTGACAATTTAAATTCCATTCCTCTGAACTGCAAAAGAACAAACAGGAATCTTTTCCATCTAATTCCTAATCATGTTGCAACTATGAATGGTCAGCTGTGTGCACCATTTTTTGTATATAAATGTGATATGCAATTTCTAGCTTTTTCAAATTTAGGTAAAAATAAAATTAAGTCAAGATGCATGGAAGATCATGTAAAATCCCACATAAAAATAAGCTGGTTTTTCTGATGCATGCCCTCTTTTTATACAGTATCTTTTTGGTAAGCTTACTATGTCCACTGACCTCCTCTCAGTTTGATAACCAAGTGCCTTCTTAAAACAGAATTTTAAGAAAGTAAGAATTATCTGGGATCAGTAACCTTTGTGCTGAGCACATAGCCAAAACCAGCAAGTTGCTTTGCCAGACACACAAGAAATCTGACTGCCAAATGCAGTAAATTTATTAAAATTTTGTGAAAGATCTTCACCTGCAATGACCATGCAAATCAATGATTAACAGCACAGAATAGCTGATTGACAGCAAGTGTCTATAAATAGATGGCACTCTTGCAATATAAGCTACTACAGTCATGAAAAGCTTAGCATATTACACTTTGCAGGTAAGGGTGCTTGTAGCCCTTGTAATTTTTATACCCCTTGAAATTTAATTTGAGCAAGTGTAACTGAAGCAGCTGCAGATATCCATACAACTGACCCCTTCCCACCCTAACTTGGCCACAAACTCTCCTGGTCTCTCTAGCCTTCCTGACTGAATCCCCCCCCCCCCCCCCGGTGCCTTTTACCAGTTAGCTGCCCATCCCGCATGTGGGCAGCAGGGCCCGCTGGCTGTGGGAGCACCTCGGCTTCCACAGCGCCAAGCCTGATTACCGCGATGGGCTGCCTTTGCTCCTGGGGGGCATCCCTGCTGTGATGGCCACAGCCCAGCCCAACATCCTAGTCGCTACCAACAGCAGCAAGAGCAGGACTTCGAGGAACCCTACACTGGGGCCACCTGCGCCTTACTGACCGCTATGGCTTGCCCAAGCACCAGCTTATTAAGGTGGATGTGGCTGAGAAGGCACTGGAGGAGCCTGCTCTGGAGCAGGTCAGAGAAGTGCTGCCCTGAGCACTCTGTCTCGGCTCTGGCCACTAGACTAGGGGACTTGCTCCTTCACCCCTTGTCGGCCGGGCCAGCCCCCAGTGGAGTTGTGGAGCAGAACCAGGCAGGCCACATGGTGCTCTGCCTCCATGCTTGTTTACTCTGCTCTTGTATGGTAGCAGGGACCCCTGCCAACTCTCACCTCCAGCTCACCCTGACCTCTTGGCTGGCCAGACCAAGCCGCCTGGCACCAGCCCAGGGCACTTGCCAACCTGCTAGGTGCTCTGGGACATGAGGCTCCACTGGCAGCAGGATTCTGGCTTTGGTTCCACATAGGGGCAGCCAGGCAGTTCCTGACCACACCTAGGGCCCCCTTATCCATCCGCCAGAGTTGCCATGCCACAGGCTGCTGCTCCTGCCTGAGCATGCTCAGGGTGGGAGTTTTAAAAACTCCCTGCCTGGGGCACCTCCCTGCCAGCAAGAATACATCTTCCAGCCGGGTATGGGCTGCAGCTCCCTACAGAGAACATTGCCCCCACCCCCCCCCGGCCGGGGGGTGGGCCCCCCCCCCCCCCCCGGGCCTTATCATGGGCCCGATCCTTTTCGCTCTGCATCTGTTGGCACACTGCCAGGCTCAATCCTGCCTCTAGGCAGCTGTGTAGGGCCCTCTGGAGTGTGGGGCCAGGGGCGGCTGCCCCTCTTGCTCCCCCCCCCCCAATCCTTCCCCCGGACAGCCCTGCCCTCCAGTCTATGACCTATTTCACTTTGAGCTCTGGGAATTGGTAGTGGGTTATGAAGGAAGCCATTTAAACTCATGACTTTCAGATCACAAATTCAAGTAGTAAAGAGACCATAGTGACTGAAAGTCATAGTCTGGTGATCAGTCAATTGTTTGTGTGAAACAAGTCCTAGTTTGGTTGTAGGTGGATAGAAGTTCATACAGTGGGGACCTGTTAATGCGTGGGTGTTGGGGGACAAGCCCCCACGATCACGCGTTAAATGGACCGTCCGCAAACGGGACCGTGGCGAATAAATAAATAAATAAAAGTGCAGCACTAATAAGGCTCACTCTACCTGTTTCCATGCCCAGGCCAACTTGCCCTTTTAGCTAGCATGCTATGCTCGTTAAGTTGTTATTCACTTCGCGCATTTCCGTGCCCAGGCCAACTTCCGCCTTTAGGCGCTGCGTGTTACTGAGTCCCTTTAGTGGCTTCAGGGGACATAACCAGAGTGCGCGGTAACCGGATCCATGCACAAACGGGTCATGCATTAATGGGTCCCCACCGTATTTATAATTACCGATAAAGCTGATAATTTATAATAAAATGGGGGAAGCAGAGCTATTTAAAAATGCCAGTCATTTTTATTTTGCAGGTGTAGAAAAAGAATAATTTTTGATTAATTAAAACATGTTATTGACCTGCTTCGGGGGGGGGGGGGGGTATTTTTGAATTTCTAAAGCTTTTCTTCTTGTTCTGTGCCTTTTCCATATTGCTGCTGAAAAGTTGAGCAGGAAAGGCAAAACAAATAAACAGTTTTTCCATGAGTTTGCTTGCAGAAATGTTCAATTAAAAAGATTGATAGAGCTATTTTTCTTTGGGGGAAAAAAATCCTTTAAATTTTTTTTGACCAGTTCTGTTGCTGCTTTATGGGTTTCTCCAGATATAAACTGGTGCACACTGACAGACTGCTCTTCAGAAAATGACATTTCAACTGGGCATGCTTTACATCTTTATTAAATAATGGGCTTTTAGTTAGTGTGATCTTTTATAGACATTGTATTCACATAGCTTTAACTGCGCAAACCCAAGAGTTATGATAATTTTGCCATCTCTAAAGAAAAATCACTATTTAAAAAATCTTCAAAAAAAATTTTAACGGGTTAATTTGCAGTTTGCAGAATTAATTGGGAAAACAGTAATTTAGAGTACACAGGATGCATGAGTACCTTAAAGAGACAGCTGAGCACGAGACATTTTTTCACGATTGTCTCAGAAGAATAATGGCCCTACGATTTAATTGAATAAATGACTTCATGAAGTGAGTGCCTTATGTACATCAGTAGCGCACCCTAGAGTTTGTATTTGCTTTAATTATATTAGTCAAAAGAACAGTTTCGTCTAACCAATTTTCAGAATTGCTAGTTATCAAGGTCTGATTTACAATCAAGAATTTTGTTGGCATAGCTCTGTTGGTTAGGAATGTGAAATGTCACAACCCTAACCAATATAGCTGTTCCAATAAAAGTGTACATGCAGTTGTTATGACTCAGTGCTTCTTTTTTGTAGGCCTTGCTTATTTTGTTTGGGAAACTGGTCTACACTATCCTGGCAAAATAACTTTTTTGCCACTATAAACTGCATCTCCCCAGAAGGGTTACCAGTATATTTTTCTCCCTAAATCCTTTTTAATATTGGTAAGGCCCAACTAGGTTTTTTGCTAGAAGTGTGGTTGCTGGATAAAATTGTGTTCAACTAATTATCAATTCCTTATCTTATCATTCTGTTGGACAGAAATGAAAAGTTCCTTAAATAGTTCCCTCCCTTGACTTGTTTCACAATGATCTTCTTGTTGTGAACTTGAGCCAGTTTGTCTTTATCCATCCACTGATTTCTACTGGATGTTGAGGCATTTTGGTAATGAGAGCAATTGCATTTCTGGAGGAGACTCTTCTGTCATCATCATTCTTGACACTTGCGTCTTCAGTGGCATGATTACCCTGAATGATTTCATGTAGGCCTTGTGGAGAAAGGGGATAGTGTTGAACTAAACACAAGACTTCAGGATAGAGACTTGTGTGATGAGAAGTGGGTGTCCATCTCAACTGGTTAGTAAGACTGAGTGCAATATTGTTCCGTTTGGTCATGAGAAAGTTCTCATATACGTTATCAATGCTGTATGGTCAATTTGATTTAAAGGCTCAGAGACCTAGAGGTATGAGCATAGGGCAGCATTTGGATTGCGTCTCCACTATAAAATGGCTTTAAAATAAATTAAGCATCTGAACTTGTTCAAATTTGTATTCATATAATAGAGTGATTCCTTTTCCTGGACCATTACAGAGTTATTTAAAATATCTAGTTTAGTAAGATGTGGTTGTGTATTTTAATCTTTCAAATACCTTGTATGTCTTAAACATAAAAGTTGGTATGCAGTAGTAAAAGGAACTGGAAGTCAGTGCTTTACAGTTCCATGTTCTTGAAAATGAACAGTTGTATGAATTGCTCAGTTCCGAAAATAAAATACCCACATCTAATCCACTGCATCTAGGATGGATGGATTTTTAAATAGTCAGTTTTCATTTTGTCTTGCATGTATATCTTCAAATTATTTTCCTAAAGAAAAGTTAGTTCTTTGAATGGCATCTGTGTATTCTTGCTTTGTAGGATCAGAGCACCTGCACTGTGGGTCTCCAGACCCTTCTGGAAAGCATTCTCCATTAGCGTCACTTGCCCGTTTCTTACCTTTACATCCTGGAGGACCTGCAAGATTTTGGGAAATGGTGAATGAGGCATTTATTCTAACTAGATCAGGGGTGGCAAACTCTCAGCCCAAGGGGCAAATGTGGCCTGTGGCCATGTCTGCCCCAGCCCATGAACTCCCCACTGCCCCAGAGGGGCAAGTGCCCTGGGTTTGTGTTGCCCTGCTGCCTTCAGCAGTGAGCTGAAGGCAAGGGGCAGGCAGGAGCTTGGACCTCAGCCCCTGGGCCATGCCAGCCCCTCTTACCCCTACTTGGCTGTGCTTGGGGGGGGGAGAGGGGAACGAGGGGGGAAACTGTCCATGGTTCTGCATTGCTCCATTGTCATCAGAGCAGTGCTGGGCAGGGTAGGAGTGGGAAGTCCAGCCTCTGGGCTGGCCCGCCCCACTCCTGGGGGAAGGCATAACAGGCTGGCCCAGGGCAGGAGCAGCAAACCCAGCCTCTGGGTTCCTCTTCCCTGTCCCCCAAGGATGGCTCCCGTGTCCTGGGGGGAGGGGGAGTGTGCAAACATCTATGGCCCCATATGACCCTGGAGCAGGAGTGGCAAACCTGGCCTTTGGGCTTCTCCTGCCTGGGATAGCTTTCTGTCCAGGCAGCAGAGCTGCACAGGGCCTCCACTGCTGGGTGAGGCGGGAGTGGGAAGCCCAGCCTGTGGGCTAGCCCAGCCTGTGGGCTAGTCCACCCCATGCCCTCACTGGCCTATTGGCTCAAGTAGGACCCTGTCTCCCCACCAGGATGGCCCTGCTTTGTGGGAGAACTGAGCAGGCAAGTGACACCAGGCTCTGCTGCCCTGCGCTGTCTTGCTCCAGCAGAGCAGCATGGGGCCTGCACTGCTGAGTGTAGTCGGAGCAAGGAACCTGATCTCTGGGCAGGCTCGTCCTGCCTTCCCCCAAGCTGATTGGCCCAGGTGTGCATGGGGGTGGCCAATGCCTCCTCAGCTTGCATGGACATGCCTCAGGGTGGGAATAGGTCCAGTCAGGATACAGATTTTTTTCAGCCTCTTTGAGCTAGGTAAGAAAGTGTTGGGCAGCTGATCTAGCGGTGGGCTGATGAAGGGGAAGGGGAGCAGCTGGGGAAGGAAAAGCAGAGTCTGCTGTGTGTGGCAGGGAACAGCTGGGGGACAAGAATGTGGCTAGAGATGGGGAAGGAGAATAAAGACTCTTTTAGCACAGGGATGGGGAAGGGAAGCCTGCAGGGTTGGGGCAGGAAGGGTGGAGACTCCACTGTGCCACGCAGGACTGGGAAAGGGGTCAGGGTCAGGGAGCCCCTATGGTGCAGTATCAGCTGGGGAAGGGGAAGAATAGCCCTTATAGCACAGGGCTGGGGAGGGAGAAAGGGAGCCCTTGGCGCACAGGGCTGGGGAAGGGGTCTAGGAGCCGGTGAGATGGGGGGGAAAGGAAGTAGCAGGAGTCCACCGTATTGCTGCACTCCACCCTACCTCTCCTCTCCCCTCCCCTGCCATCACTGCCCTGCACCCCTTGCCACCTCAGATGACCACCCGTGCCCTGATATGCTTCCATATTTCTTATTCTCTCTGCATCAAAAGAAGTATTACCAGCAGATCGAGGGATGTGATCATTCCCCTCTATTCTGCACTGGTGAGGCCACATCTAGAATACTGTGTTCAGTTTTGGGCTCCCCACTACAAAAAGGACAGGGACATGCTAGAGAGAGTTCAGAGGAGGGCAACCAAAATGATTAAAGGGCTGGAGCACAAGCCCTATGAGGAAAGACTGAAAGCATTAGGCTTATTTAGTCTGCAGAAGAGAAGATTGAGGGGGGATTTGATAGCAACCTTCAACTACTTGAAGGGATGCTCCAAGGAAGATGGAGCTCGACTGTCCTCTGTTACTACTGAGAACAGAACAAGGAGCAATGGTCTCAAGTTGCAGTTAGGGAGGTCGAGGCTGGATATTAGAAAAAACTTTTTTATTAGGCGAGTGGCGAAGCATTGGAACGAGCTGCCTAGGGAGGTGGTGGAGTCTCCATCTTTGGAGGTGTTTTAAGGTCCGGCTGGACAAAAGCATGACTGGGATGGTTTAGTGGGAGTGGTCCTGCCTCTGGCAGGGGGTTGGACTAGATGACCTCGTGGGGTCCCTTCCAACCCTATGTTTCTATGATTCTGTGATACACTGACACTTATTTAAGGGTTGCTGTAGGGAGGGTGGACATTATATGAGAATTTTGTTTAAGTATGAAAGGTGAGTTTCCACTTCTACAGAGCCAAATTGAGTTTGTAAACTGTTGTTTAATTTGGCATGTTATCAGTCTCTGCATGGTGTAAAAAACAAACAAACTTGATCTACTTATCATAGCATCAAAATTAGACAGCTTTCCAGCATGAGGCCTTCCTTAACTCGCTGGTTAAGGCAAAGAGATGCCAAGTGTCAGGGAGCAGCGGTACACAGAATTAATGTGACTAAAACACTGTTTTCTAAGTTTATATTAAATATAGATTTGTATCTGATTGGAATATTTATTCTGAAAAATTTGTAACCTGTTATGTGATATATCTGTCCCACGACTAGTTTTACTGTAATTATTGTAGTCTGTTATCATGATTACAGATAATAGGTAATATATAGGGATTTGAATTCTATTGCACACTTCTTTTTGCCCCTGTCAAGTGTCCTGCCCTCCAGTGTGGCCCTTCACATCAAATGAATTTGATACCCTTGTACTAGATGATACATTTTTTGTTTACGATTTGAGTCAAACTCTGAGTGGCAATTGGAATGCCATTAAAGTACAAAAATAGCATTTAAATTTGTTTATTCCTAAAACTACATTAAATGTGGTGGATACATAAGAAAAACCGTTTAGCAAAACACGTTTTGTATATAAAACTAACTTACTAAACAAAGAAATCTATAGCTAATGAGTTGAAATGGTTGGTTTTGTTTGACTTAAACTAATAGATATCATCCTCTTAAACTTTGTATTTATTCAGACTGGAAGAGGGACAATTTTTTCTGCTTTTTCAGCTCCCAATCAGTTGCTCAATTTCAAATGAACTTGGCATTGAACTCAAGTAGTTGAATAAACTGAAATGAAGAAAAGATTCCTTTGCGCAACTGCAGAAGAATGCATGCACTGCTGTCAAAAGCTTGTTTAGCACTCCCACAAACTCTGGTTCCCAGTGTTTCTACCAGTTCAGTGGTTTGATTTGCTTCAAAACTCTGGCAGCAAGCAAGCATTGTTCAATATTGGTCTTTATTTAATTTAAATGATTCGAAGAGATTACAGTAGGCCTTAACATAGATGGATGCAACATCAGATTTAATTTTAGAAAGGCTTATTTTTAAAAGCAAAAAATGCATTTAATTTAAATAAATTAATTTTTTAAATCTATTCTAAGTGTATTAGTATTGGTTGGGCCGTTGAAAATGTTATCCTGTGACATCCGAGTTCCCTCAATTAAGACATCTTACTATACACTGAGACTGGCAGTGTTCTAAGAATATGAATCAGCTTTGAAGCAGGGATTTTAGGTATGTGAAAGAGCTGTAAATCTGATTCACTGCTGAGCAACTGGTTAAATTTTATATGCTTATTTAATATGAACAGGATATAAAAGAATGACACTATGTAAAACTGTTCATTGCTGACTTTAAAAATTACCTTTCTCCTCATATGTAAAACTCCTGTCCCAGATATGGCCCAATGGTGTTTCATTAGCTTCAGACCAATATATAATTAGGATGACTGTTGCGGGGGGGGGCAGATGTCAAGGGCCATGTGGTATGCTGGGCAGAGTGTGGTCAGGCGCAGCAAGCAAGATGTGTTCATATTAGTATTGTTCTGTATCTGGCACTGATATTAGTTTGGCTGCATGTGTGAATGCATGCATAAATCTCTGAAGGCATGCTTCCTCAGGATTACCCGTCACTCAGATCTTTAAGTGGGAACTCAGCCCAGTGATCTGGAGCCTGGCTCAGATCTTAAGCAGGAACTCAGTTAGCCTGGTGATCCTAAGCCAAGATGTTCCTTTAGTAAATGCTTTGTGTTACGTTTGGCTCAAATCTCTAGTGGGAACTCAGCCCAATGATTTGGAACCTAGGTGTAAAACCTGTGTGTAAGAGGCAAACTGAGGCAACACTCACAATTGAGGAAACTAACATGACCACAGATCCTTGTAGAAACGAAGGTGCCAGGCAAGGCATAATTGCAACATAGCACTATGGCAAGCAATCCGTATCAACAGACCCCTCAATTTGATAGGTCTACACATCCCTGGACATCTCCATCCATCAAGGTGTCAGGTTTGACTGAAGCATCACTTTTATCTCCTTGGGGCTAGGCCAACCCAACACCTCCCGCCTTTCAGATACTTTTCCATTTATCATACTTGCTATTGCAATTTCACTTATTTCTTGCCAGTTTCAGTGAAACTGAGTTTTCACAACCTGTCACTTGTCAGTACCTTCAGTTCAGGCTTGCTGTACGTTCTGTTCAGGCCTATTGTTTTGGATTACTTCATTCTCTTTTGAGTTGTGTCCCCATGGTTGCTCCATCTTGGGTGATGGCATGTCCAAGCAACATGACTCTGAGAATCTTCTGGCAATGCTCATCTGTGTCCCGCACAGGGCCAGAAGCAGGCTCGTGCTATGATTGGCATCCTCTTGCCACGTGCGCAACCTGATCCCCTCAATTCCTTCTCAGCCGTCCACAGACTCAGCCAGACTTCTCAATCTCTCCTCAGCTCATCTTTCCTTTTGTTCTTTCCTGAATTATCTTACTCCAAGTTGAACCTTTTCCTTAGCCTAATTCGTTCCTCCCCTTGCTCATTCTAAATTTAAAAAATAATAAAATATTTTGCCCTGTTAGCCTTCATTATGCCAGGCTTGCATGAATGCTGTGAAGCCTATCATGACATCACGCTAGTGTCTGATGATCATGCAGCTCGATAAAATGCTTATGTGAGGGGCACATCTCTTCTAAATGCTCTCACTGCCAAAAACCTTGGTGTAAAAGCACACAAGGACAGAGACCTCCGTCTAAAATTAATCGTGATGGAGTGCTCTCTTCAACCCACTTCAGAGCCAGATAGGAGACTTCTACTCCTGGGATTGCTCTGAGAGGTGACTGACTTCTCCTCACTTTTCTAACAAAAGGAGAAAATCCACCATTGCCAAAATCTTGCACTAAAGAGGCTTCAGATTCCTCTAGTATGCTGGCTTCAAACCCCCTGAAAAGGTCTTCCACTTCGCACTCGGACCACAGGGAAAAGGCATCGCATACTTCAGGAGGCCAGGTCCCTAAACCCTTAAAAACTGTCTCCACCATGGCACCGTCTTCATCGCAGGCTCCAAAAGATCCGCCATCAGCATCCTCCTCCTCCATGGCAACAATGCTCCAGTCAGCACAAAAGGACCCTATTCTGGCACTGTCTACCTCTGTGCCACTGCCTCCAGCACTGATACGAGCACTGGCATCAACACTGCACCATGCAGTTCAGTCTATAACTCCCTGAGCACCAGTGGCACAGTGCAAACACTCTGAAAAATGCAAACACCATGATGCATCAGAGAATTTGTATCTTTCTGCTCCTACCTCACATCAGGACATTGATAGGGAGGGCTTTCTTATACTACCACATTCTCCAACTATCTTTGCGGTGCCTTTTTCCGGTGATGAGATGATGGGGATGACCACAGAACCACCTTTTCTCGCTAACGTCTATCTCTGATACATAGAGACAGAAGACCACAGATACCACCTCCGTATGCTTGGTACCCTACACCTTGGTACAGACATCCACCTGCTTATCAACACTAGTGGACAACATGGGATGCTTGCTCTCACTCTTCAGCTCCATCATCCAGGCCCTCCACTTCACATTACAGGCTGCCTCCTCAACAATCTCCCCTTCAGCCACAAAATATTATGGACACTGTGGACGACGCTGAGGATCCAGTCACAATCCCCACTACATAATTCGTCATCATCCCCCCGATGAAGCAACCATTCCATCCCTGCCCGCTGTGGCGGATGACTTTTGCCAGTTTCAAGACTTAGTTTGGAGAGTCATAGAATCATAGAATCATAGGGTTGGAAGGGACCCCACGAGGTCATCTAGTCCAACCCCCTGCCAAAAAAGCAGGACCACTCCCATTAGATCATCCCAGTCAGTGTTTTGTCCAGCTGGGACTTGAACACCTCCAGAGATGGAGATTCCACCACCTCCCTAGGCAACTTATTCCAATGCTTCACCACTCGCCTAGTAAGGAAGTTTTTCCTAATATCCAGCTTGGACCGCCCCAGCTGTAACTTGAAGCCATTGCTTCTCGTTCTGCCCTCTGTTACTACCGAGAACAGTCGAGCTCCCTCCTCCTTGGAGCAACCCTTCAAGTAGTTGAAGGTTGCTATCAAATCCCCCCTCAGTCTTCTCTTCTGCAGGCTAAATAAGCCTAGTTCCTTCAGTCTTTCTTCATAGGGCTTGTGCTCCAGCCCTTTGATCATTTTGGTTGCCCTCCTCTGGACTCTCTCTAATTTGTCCCTGTCCTTTTTGTAGTGGGGAGCCCAAAACTGGACACAGTATTCCAGATGTGGCCTCACTAGTGCAGAATAGAGGGGAATGATCACATCCCTCGATCTGCTGGTAACACTTCTTCTGATGCAGCCCAGTATGCCATTGGCCTTTTTGGCAGCAAGAGCACACTGCTGACTCATATCCAGCTTCCCATCCACCATGACTCCCAGGTCCTTTTCTCCAGTGCTGCTATTTAGCTGATCACTCCCCAGCCTGTAGCAGTACATGGGGTTTTTTCGTCCCAAGTGCAGGATTTTACACTTATCCTCATGAGATTCCTCTTGGCCCACTGCTCCAGTTTGTCTAGGTCTCCCTGAATCCTGTCTCTGCCCTCTAGGGTGTCTACCGATCCCCCCAGTTTGGTATCATCTGCAAACTTACTAAGTGTGCAATCTATCCCATCATCCAGATCATTAATGAAAACATTGAACAGAACTGGCCCCAGGACCAACCCCTGGGGCACACCACTTGTTACTGCCTGCCAACTTGACATGGAGCCATTGATTCCTACACGCTGAAACCGTTGTTCTAGCCAGTTTTCTATCCACCTTACAGTCCATGCATCTAACCCATACTTCCTTAATTTGCCAATGAGAATGCTGTGGAAAACCGTATCAAAAGCCTTGCTAAAGTCAAGGTATATCACATCAACGGCTCTTCCCGCATCCACAAATCCAGTCATCTCATCATAGAAGGCGATGAGGTTGGTCAGGCATGATTTACCCTTGGTAAATCCATGCTGACTGTTCCTGATTACTCTATTTCCCTCCAAGTGTTTCAGGATGGATTCTTTGAGAAGTTGCTCCATGATTTTTCCAGGGATTGAGGTGAGGCTGACAGGTCTGTAATTCCCTGGATCCTCCTTTTTGCCTTTCTTGAAGATAGGTACTATATTTGCTTTTTTCCAGTCCTCTGGCACCTCCCCCGTTCGCCACGAGTTTTCAAAGATAATGGCCAACGGTACTGCTATCTCATCAGCCAGCTCCCTCAGCACCCTCCGAGGCAGTTCATCCGGCCCCATGGACTTGTGCACATCTAGTTTCTTTAAGCAGTCCCTAACCTGACCTTCTGTCACCGAGGGCCTCTCTTCTTCTCCCCAGTCCCCCGTACCTAGTGTAGTGGGCTGGGAGCTGACCGTTGCCATGAAGTCCTCCTCCGGGAGTTGCTGTGTTCAGCGCAGGTCCAGAAGGTCTTGTACAACAGCAGGAAGCTCTCTACAAGGGCATTGTACAAAAGCAAGTGGGACAAGTTTGTGGACTGGGCACTTAACAGGGATCTCATGCCCCATCGGGCTCTGGTTCAAACCATCCCAGACTTTCTCTGGGGTCTGAAAGCCCAAGGCCTCTCCTTGTCCTCCATCAGAGTCCACCTTGTGGCAATTTCAGTGCTCCACAAGGAGGTGAGCGAAGCTTCCCTCTTCGCCGACCCTTTGGTGAAGCGTTTCCTCAAGGGTTTAGAAAGGCTCTTCGAGGTGGTGCATTCTCCGATCACACAGTGGGATCTCAATCTGGTCCTATCGAGACTTACAGGGCCCCCATTTGAACTGCTAGCCTCCTGCTCGCTTCTCCTTCTTTCATGGAAGGTAGTCTTCCTAGTAGCGATAACGTCAGCCAGGAGGCTTTCAGAGACCCATGCATTGCCAGCCTCCCTGCCCTATACGGTCGTCTTCAAAGACAAAGTTCAACTGTGTCCTCATCCAGCATTCCATCCTAAGGTGATTTCACAGTTTCACTGTAATCAGGAAATTATCTTGTCGTTCTTTTATCCAAAGCCACATGCCTCAGACAAAGAAAGAAGGTTCCACACTCTAGATGTTTGCCATGTCTTGGCTTTTTACGTAGAGAGAACAAAACCCTTTAGAAAGATGTCCCAGCTATTTGTGGCAGTAGCAGATAGAATGAAAGGGGAGCCAGTCTCAGGTCAGCGCCTCTCCTTCTGGATAGCCTTTTGCATTTGCAAATGTTATACATCGGCTAAGATTGACCCACCAGCAATCAAGGCCCACTCTACAAGAGCTCAAGCTTTCTCTGCTGCATTCTTGAGGAGGGTACCGATTGTGGACATTTGCAGAGTGGCTACGTGGTCGTCTGTGCACATGTTCACGCAGCATTATGCAATTGATTGTCAAGCTCAAGATGATGCTGCAGTGGGTAGAGCAGCTCTGCAGTCAGTGCGCCTGTGATTCCGACCCACCACCATAGCTCAGACTAGTGAATCACCTACAATGGAATTGGCCAGGAGCAATCACTTGAAGAAGAAGAGTAGGTTACCCACCTGTAACTGGTGATCTTTGAGATGTGTTGCTCCTGGACATTCCACATCCTTCCGTTTTCTCCCCTGGGGTATATGCATTAAGAAGGAACTGAGGAGGGGGTGGGTCGGCTGTGACTTATATAGAGAGCTGCGATGGTGCCACTCCAGAGGGTGCTAAAGCTGACCCTACGGGTACTCTGTAGGAAAAGTCTCTGGCTATCCATGCACGCGCGCACGCACCTACAATGGAATGTCCAGGAGCAATACATCTCAAAGAACACCAGTTACAACTGGGTAACCTCTTCTTCTCATTACTAATATGCTGTGTTATGTTTTGGTGTCTCTACAGCCCTTCAAGTCTTTTTGGTTATGACTGCACACCTTTGCAGACAGAACATAACTCTCTTCCCCTACCTTGGTGATTGCCTCCTAAAGGTCAACTTCAAATTATCAAACCATCATAAATACAGACTTCATGATATCACTGTTCTTTGATAAACAGACAAAAATCGATTTCTATTACCAACTCAAAACATACTCTTCATAGGAGCTCGTTTAGATTCACAAAGGGCTCAAGTCTTTCTGTCAGACCAAAGACAAGATGCAGTTATACAACTAACAAATTCAATGACCCAATCTACCATCATCATTGCATGGGATAGCCTTCACTTTCTAGGCCACATGGCTGCAACTGCATTTGTCATCGAAAATGCCAGACTGCACATGCATCCATTCTAGTTATGGTTCATTACACTCTACAAACCACTGTTCCATTTGCTGTGCAAAATGCTTTCCATCCCTCGAGTACTGAAAGACTCCCTTCCTTGATGGGTCCCTGCTCCCAACCTAGACAATGGTTTACCCTTCTTCTAACAACCACCTTCCGTTGTGAGAACAGATGCGTCTCTCAGGTTGGGGAGCACACATGCAAGGCCTTACCACTCAAGGCATGTGGTCCTTACACGAATCAACTCTACACATGAACATTCTCGAACTCTGAGCAGTATGTTATGCCTGTCTACGCTTCCAATCACCTCTGATACATCAACACATGAGAATCATGGCAGACAACACAGCCTGCATGTTCTACATAAACAGATTGGGGGGGGGGGCGTTCCAGGCTTCTCTCCTAGACACGATTCATCTATGGAACTGGTGCCTGAAAAATGACATCATTTTATCCACTTCTTATCTTCTGGGAACCCAGAATACTATTGCCAATTTTCTCAGTCGCTTCTCTGTAGACACCCATGAATAGGAGATAAACCAGAAGATCCTGAACAACATCTTCCTTCTCTGGACATACCCACAATGGATCTTTTTGCTACTTTCCAAAACCACAAATGCCCTGCATATTGTTCATGGGCAGGGATTGGTCCACAATCACTTGGGGATGCTTTTCTCCTTCCATGGAGAAAAGGTCCTTCTACACCTTCCTCTCCCTTCCACTAATCTCTTGAGTTCTTATCAAAATATGCCAGGATGCAGCAGCTGTAATCTTAATAGTGCTAGCATGGCCCAAACAGCCATGGTACATACTCCTAATGAAGATGTCAGCGAGAGCTCCAATTACCTTGCCTCACACACTAAACCTCATCACACAACACAAGGGCCACATCAATTACCCAGATCTCAACAGGCTTCATCTAGCTGCATGGTTCCTAACTGGCTCTCTCAGGAAGAACTCCAATGTTCTGAGGCAGTACTAAATATTTTTTTGAACAGTCGCAAACCTTTGACTCACAAAACTTACCTTCAAAAGTGGCACAGATTTCACCACTGGTGCTTACAAAAAAACCAGTCTCTCGAGGTCGGCACCCATTCCATCTATTTTAGAGTATCTTTTGCATACACAAACATCAGAATTGTCTAATAATTCAATCAGAGTTCACTTTGTGGCTATCACAGCTTTCCATGATCACTGAACTCATGCCTCGTGTTTCTCGAACCTTATACAAAGATTCCTTACTGGTCTCCAGAATCTTTACGCTGACTTTAGATACCAGCTTGGCATTGGAAGACTAAACCTAGTCATAGGGGTGCTAACCAAAGCCCCTTTTGAACCCATGGCAACATGTTTGCTTAAACACTTCTCCATGAAAGTAGCTTTCCTAACTGCAATTACATCAAGTCATCATTTTAGTCAACTCAGAGCTCTAATAACATCTCCACCTTACACAATTTTTCATAAAGAAAAGGAGATTTTAAAACCTTACTTAAAACTTATTCCTAAGATAAGTTGTCATTTTCATCTTAACCAGACAACTGACGTACTTGTTTTTATGCCAAGGCCTCATTTGAACTCTCACAAAGCTAGTCTTCACACCTTGGATGTCTGCAGAGCACTGGCCGCCTACCTGGACAGAACAAAATCTATTAAACTTGTTTGTCGCCACTGCAGGAGAAAACAGGTGACCTTCTTATCTAAACAAAGATTCTCTAACTGGATATCTAATTGCATTCGCACATACTATGGTATATCTCTCGTGTCGTCATCTGATCATATCTATTCACATTCCACAAGACCAATGTCAACTTCTGTTGCTTTCCTCCATAATATCGCTATTCTAGAAATTTGTAAAGCTGCAACGTGTGGTCCTCAGGTCACGCATTCACCAAGCATTATGTAGTTCAAGGTGCAAAGTCTGAACCTGATATTGGTCTTTCCATCCTTTCTGTGGTTTATAGTAATAGCTCCTAAGTCTGTCCTTCCTTCCTTATAGGGACACTGCTTTGGAGTCGCCCAAGGTGGAGCAACCACAGGGACATGACTCGAAGGAAGGTTACCCACCTGGTGCAGTAGCTGGAATTCTTTTGAGATGTCTATCCCCATGGTTGCTCCACCACCCTCCATTTTTCCCTCTCTACTTTGGAGTCTATCCCATTCGCTCCCTAGTTGGGAAGGATCTAAGGGTGTTTGGGGCTCGCGCAAAGCGAGAGGGTGCCAATCATGGCATGATCCTGCCTCTGTCTGCCCATGTGACCCAGACAAGCATTGCTAGAAGATTCTGAGTTGTGTCGCATGGACACCCCATCACTCAAGGTGGAGCAACCATGGGGACAGACATCTTGAAGAACTCCAATTACTTCACCAGGTTGGTAACCTTTATTTAGACCTTGGGCCAGCACCTAAACACTTCTACTCATTTTTCCTATTTTAATGTTTTGCTTTTTGCTACAGGCTGTAAGGAAATAACTACAGAGACTTGGTAAATAAAATGAAAGTACAATAACAAAACAAAAATAGCAATAAATTCTAATGGCGTTTAATTGTGAGCTCATTTACTTAATGTAATGAGGACTGTTCAGACTTAAATCTTTATTTTAGTACTGCAGGATGTATGTATCTTTTGAAATTACAGAAGCAGCACAGAATAATGCATGTTATCATGCTGGGGAGGTTAGGTGAGACCTTGATGAAGTGAATGGAAGCAAAAACTCAATGTATTTGAGAAAAAATCTGCCTAGAAAACTTAGTTTAATGTCATAGTCGAATGAATGGTTAGAAAAATGAAGTGTTGAATTTCTAGGAACCAAGTTGAGTGGCCCAGTTCTAATTGTCCTGCAGAACTTGCCTTCAGAACGGATACTTGACTTACCCAGACAAGGAGTCCTGTAGCACTTAAAGACTAACAAATTCATTTATTGCATGAGCTTTTGTGGGAGAAAGTCCCACAAAAGAGGCTCTTGTAGGCCACTGAGGACATGTACCAGGGAGGCAGAATTGAGCCTTCAGCTACTGCTGAAGCTCATTCACAGGTTTGCTTAAGAAAAGAGATGGCAGCAGCAGATTCTGTGTGGACAACAGAAGACTAAGTGAAATAACTTCAGGATTCTAATCCCATTAACTGAAATTTCAGAGTGGGGCAAAGCCTGAAGTGTGATGGCTTTCAGCTTGTGCAATACACCAATCACTTTACAGAGGATAATGGAGAGGCTATGGTAATGCATTATATTCTTAACAAATGGGCAAGCTAGGTTAGCAGTTCTCAACCTTTTGTAGGTTGTGATGTGTATGGCGCCATGTGAGATTCTGCAGGACACACCAGCCACCCTACTGCCAAATTCAGCAGTCATACTGGGAAGCCATTCCAGCTCTGGTGGCAAGGAAGTGAGGCAGTAGGCTAAGAGCTGTTGACACTGTAGTTGCCATGTAGAAAGTTAAGCATAACTATTCCTACCTGGCAACTGGAGCATCATCAGCATGAAGCCTATCATGTCACTTACTTGAATGTTTTGCAAATAGAGTGCTGGCAGGCTGGTTTTGGGCTATCACATCAAGTGACAGGTGAAAAGTTAAGTGGAGCATAGGCATCATAACCAATGTTCCCTCTAAGCTGCGCTGGCGCGCTGCAGCGCAGCCCGCCACAGCCGCCAGCGCAGGGAAAGCTGCCAGCAGCACACAGCCGGCAGCCGGAGTTCTTCAATAGAGCTCCTGTGGAGCAGGGAGTTTTGAAAACTCCCGCCCAGAGAAGCTCTAACGGAGCATGCCCAGAAATTCTGGGCATGCTCCGTAGAGCTTCTCTGCCTCAGGAGCTGTGGCTGGGCCGTCGGGCTCCAGCCACGAGGTAAGTTTGTGGGAGCGGCGGGGGGCGGCGGCCAGGAGCGGGAGGGCCATCAGGAGCAGGCCCGCGGGGGCGGCTGTCGGGAACGGGGGTGGGGGAGCCGCCGGGAGTGGGCCTGCGGGGGCGGGGGGGCTGCCGGGAGCGGAGGAGGCAGCCGGGCGGCCGGGAGCAGGCCCGTGGGGGCCGCTGGGAGTGGGCCTGTGGGGGAGGGGGGGTTGCTGGGAGTGGGAGGGCCACTGGGGGCGGGGAGCGTGGGGGACAGCCAGGAGCAGGCCCGTGGGGGCCGCTGGGAGCGGGGGGGTGGTCGGGAGCAGGCCCGTAGGGGTGGGGGGGCAGCTGGGGGTGGCCAGAAGTGGGCGCGTGGGGGGGCACCGCAGCAAGCCCGCGGGGGGGGGGGGGCAGCGCAGCGAGCAACATGAGTTGCTCAGCTGCCAGCGCCTCTTAGAGGGAACATTGATCATAATCACTCCACTTTGTTTGATATGCAGAAGCACGCAGCAAGTTGCGTGCGCCTACCCTGAAAGCAATCAGGTCCCAGCCCACCCTTTGTCCAGCGGGCAGTTGCTGGCTCTCCACACATACTTACTGCTATGTGGTGACAAAGTAATGCTACTCTAGGTGGTATTCTGGCACATACTAAAACCTTTGAACAGGAGCTGACACATTTAAAAATGGTCTGTCATAATCTTAAGTTGTGAGTCTGAATTTATTTGTAGTGTTGTAGTCATGTTGATCCCAGGATATTAGGAGACGGAGTGAAATTGGACACCCTTTTCATCCCCCAGCATGGCTTTCCAAGACACTATTTATTTTCTGAGCACACAAATGGGGGTAGAGGAGAATTTCCTTAGATGAAATGAAGGTATATAGACTGGTCATTCAGACACTTTCAGAAGCTCAGAGTTCTGTAGGTTTCTGGTTCTATTATAAAAGTTTATTTGTGAATTTGCCAACATTGCAAAATTCTTGTATAGGTTGGATGTGAAAGGGAAATCCATTTAGGTAATCACAGAGTGTGATTTAATATTTTGCGGTGTTGAAAAAGGCTCTTGTGACTACTTCTGTTTTAGCCTGTCAATTTTTTTTTTTATAACCTTTGCTGTGTTGGACATAGATGCTAGATTTATGGTTTGGGGTGGTATTGACATAAGAAGGCAAACAACTTGGGAGGATGGTGACTTTTTTACAGCAAAAGTCTCTTATGTAGTTCAGTGCTAAATTACTGAAGAATCTAGAAGGAAATCCTAGTAAGTGGTTAAATCTGTAAAACATATTCATCACTATTTGCATGGAAAGATATTTGTATCAGGACTGGCCATGTATCCCTGCAATAGCTGTTTATATCCTTAGGGCAACTTGCTAGATGGTTGGAAGCACTGATGAGTTATAATTTCACAGTCACACATAGCGCAGGGCACAAGCATAGTAATGCTGATCCTGAGTCTAAATTGTCTTTTTTGGGGGTTGGGGGGGAGGCTAACTGCAAACATTGCCCCAAGCAGAAGAGCAAAGAATCGGTTGCTCAAGGGCGCAAATGTGCTCAGAAAGTCTGCTCTCTTGCAAATTATGGACAAAGTGCAAATGTTAATGATTCATACACTGGGATAGTAGATGCAAGTATGGATTCTAGAGAAGTTAGAAGCTTCTCAACACGAGGTTCCTGATACCAGACTGTGTGACTGAGAAGTCATTTGACAGACTCTGGTATGTAGTACCCTGTCCAAATACCACAGTAAAAATTGGACTTCTTGACCAAAATGAGAGTGCTTGGAACCTGTAATGAAAATATACAGAAGATGGGGCAGAAGACCAGTGAGTGATAGGTGCCACATACCAGCTGGTTTGCCAGGTGTATTGAGAAGGAGGGTTCTGAGGTTAGGTTGTGTTTTTAAAACTGCTGGACGTTTTGGGGTTGTAGAAGAGGTTAACTTAGCTAAGAAAAAAAAAATTTCTTTGGATAAAATGAATGCAGGATGTAGAAATTTGATGCTTGCATTGCAAAGAAGGCTCCCTCCTGCCCTACCAAGACTAGAAATCCTTGTATGCAGCACTGTTTTGTGGAAGCACTAGTGGAGTGTGCTGATGTTGATGTGTACATATCTGTAACTGTCTCCTTCCTGAAGCAAAATTTAGAAATCAGTCTTTGCATAGCCATGGAGTGCCTTACCAAAGTGGCTTAAACTTAGCTATGAAGGAACCAGGTGTCTATGAAGACAGCAGAATTTTCAATGAAGGGATTCTTTGTCAGATTTCAGTTTTGTTTACATTAATAACGGAACAGTGGAGAAACTTTTTCAGCAGGAATTCTAGAGATCCACAACTTCACACCATCCTTGCACACTCAAAAGCAATGTCTGTCCCAGAAAACATTTTCCATAGAAAAAATAGTTATTCCTCAACATCTTACTGAAACAGACTTCTTCTGGATAGCTGAAAGAAAACTGTGCAAGAGGGAAAACCCCAAAGGGATTTGTTTGGGTGGTAGTCAGCATGGATTGATGGGAAAATATCTTGCTAAATACACTGTAAATATGTAAATAGTCAAGTTTCTGTCATTTGTAATTTGTGATTTTTTTTTGTTTTGTTTTTGTTTTTGGCTTTTTCTTTGGCATAGGTCATACAGAGTCACTATTTTGTATTCTGGTGGAGCAGTGGACAGAGCTGAGGATGGAGTGGGAGTGGGGTTGTGCTGCAGGTTGGGTAAAGCCTTCTTGAAGTGGGTGGGTGTAATAGCTGCCCCTGCTTTATCTCAATCACTTAACATGTGAAAACTTCAGCTACAACCTTTTTTCCTAGCTTTATCATGTTAGCTAGTTGAGATAAGCCTTAGAGGGGAGCTTAGGGTTTATTTTGACTGGCTAATGTGTTAAAACTACAATTTTCCTTTGCCTACACTAGGATTTTACACTAATTAACATATGTTAGCTAATATGTTAAAACATCTATTTTCCCCAATGTTGATGTAGTTCTGGTGAATGAAATAAGGTTTTGATTTGTAGTGCATGGGCCTGTAAGTACATCCAAGTTGGAGAGAGTAAGCTTGAATTTCTGGTGATGCTATATAGATGGTAGCTGATCACATCATAAAAGTGATCTGTATGATTTGAGGAGTGGAAGATAAAACAGTGCTGTAGCTACATCTTAAGGACTGTGCTTGACTACCAATAATTAAAGCTTCAGATACAGCTCTTAATATTCTCTGTAGCTAAAAATTAATTTATTATATAAAAGTTTGTAGCAGAAAGGATAAAAAAGCAACTGGGAGCAGTTATAATACTATACTGCTCATTTTAAGTATACTTTACAGTAGCCTGTGGCTACAGTACAGGGCTTGAAGCAGGGCAGCTGCACATCTGTAGTGCTACGTGTGCAGATACTCTAAGGCAGTGGTTTTCAAACTTTTTTTTTTCCTTGGGACCCAGTTGAAAAAGATCTGTGCCCACAACCTGGCCCTGGGCAGAGGTAGGCAACTCATCTTCAACCCCTCAGCCATGCAGTGGCCTCCTCCACCAAAAAGAGGCCACTGCTGTGAGCTGCTGCTGTGGGAGGAGTGGGGTAGTCCCCAGGTATGTCATCGAAAGAAGCCTGGAACGACGTCTTTCCACAGGGTCCATGGGGAACCCTGCCCCAACCACTGAAATAAGCCACTCTAGGTGGCTTGTTTCATTTGAGGTGAGGGGTTCCCAGGCAAACTGCAGAGAGGGGCACTCTGCTTTCCAGTATGCGAGATATGATTACCACAGCTCTTGCATGTGGTGGTGGTAGCTCTCCTTCTGTCATAGCATTGTCCACACCAGTGCTTTGATCAGTACAACTTGCATCACTCAGGAGTGGTTTATTCAGACTCCTAAGCAACATAATGTATATGGACTTAAGCTGTAGTGTATACATAGTATACAACTCCACAATGCTGGAAACCCCTCCCTATCCTCCAGCAGTGAACTCGAACCATCTCTTCTGCTTCTTGTCAGTTGCCTCCTGACACATCATCTTTTCCTCCATTGTAGTCTTACGGGTTTGATATTTCCACATACCTAAGATAACTGATAGATCTTGAAAATAATTGTGCCTGTCTCATTCTTTATTTAAAACTATTTTTTGTGTGAGATTAGGGAGAACTCTTGAGAAGTGCAAAAAATTCCAACTATTGCATAACTTTAAATATAATTCAGAAAGGAGAAACAAGCCATACATTCGCTAGAAAAGTGCATATATGATACATTTATAGGAATGCATATTCTAGTTATATAATTTTGAATATCAGAGCTGAGAACTTGGTATTTTGAAGCTCACATTTTTGTCATGGAGGACCCTACCTCTCAGTGAAATTTTAGTTCATTTGTGGAGATGCTATGAGGTTAATCGTCTCACCTTTAAGTGGTTATTTTAAGTCTGATAAGGTTGTTGGGGCATGGCTTAAAAGGCTGATTCAGTACAGATGGCAATTGCCTTGTCTCAAGTTGATCTTATAATTCTGTTGAACAGCACTAGAGGTAAAAAAATAAATATTTCTACATGGTAAGTTATAAGTTTTTTCATTGCTATGTATGTTTTAAAATTTTGTCTAGTTGTATTTTTTGTGTTGATTGATTAATTTGGATGTAAAGGGTTTTGTTCATCCTGTTTAAACGTCTCTTTTGTTTTCAGGTTTTGAAAGTATTTTAGAAGGGCTTTATGGACCAAGGCTACGAAGAGACCTCAGTTTATTTGAAGGTAAATGACCCAGTATTTAGTGCACTGGATTTTATGCACTAGCCTTTCTTTTAGTTAATAAATTACTTTCAAGCATTTGTTGAAATCTGAGAAGGAAATCTGTAAATGTGAAAATTTATTGTGCTTTCTCTAATGCATTTTTACATCATAGCCTCCTTCCAGTCCTTGTATCTAGTGTACATATACAGAATTTCAAACAAATACAATAACTAGAACTTCTTGGTAATGAAGTGTCTGGATTAACCAGCTGGCACTGGAAAGATTTTCTTTCTTTGGGATATTATATGTGTTGTTACTTTTATTTTTTTTGGTGAACAGCATTTAGAAAAGGAAGGCAAACAACTCAGTTATCTGACAATGTTGCTATCAGAATTAATTAGGACTCGTGGGGTTTTCAACAGCAATACATTTTGCATAATCACCTACTCTTAAAAAGGCTAACCTAATTTTTATAATAGACTCTTCTAGCACCCATGCGACTTCTTCTTTTCCAAGTTTGCAGAGTTCTGCTGGAATAATTGTAAAGAATTTTATGAGTTTTCTTGAATGTAAAAAATGTACTTTGTCCTTGATGGTAGTAAATGAGGGAGCTATAGTAATAGCTTCTTACTGAAGCAATGCAGGGGAAACCTCCATGAGCTTGCTGAATTTTTGAAAAGAAAGGATATTGTTTGTATATGTGACCAAGAAAACTTGTTTTTTTCAGAACAATTTAGCCATTCAAAATCTTTTCCCTTGCCTCACCTTTTATTGCCTCACAGTTTGTTACTGACAATAGCAGAAGTGTTATCCTATTGGCAGTGTGTGAAATGGATGTTATGCAGTGCTATAAAAGCTTCATTGGAGTGAATTTGGATAGCTGCATTACTTAAAGATGGCAACTCTGCCACTAATTTATGTGAATCATTTTATGTCAGATCTGTGACACACTGTTCCATTATTTTATATCTTTTGTATTTGACTCATTTTTTCAGGGAAAATATTTTTTAAATTGCAACAATTTTTATTTATTGATTACTGTTCTTTGTGTTGCGTTCACCTCAAAAGCCAGGTATGCCATCAGTCCGAGAGATTATAACACATTTATTTAATGTTTACATCTTCCTAAAAATAACTTCCAGAACCTCACCATTTTGGATCTCATACAATACTAACTGAGTACTGTGGTATTTAAAAACAAAAAACAACAAAAAAAAAAACAACACACATTTCACTGTTTGGAAAGGGAAGCTTGCATTCCTGGCTCCCTAATGGCATAAAGCATCCCTTTTCTAGGCATGATTACTACTGGGGCTCAAGATACCAGATTTTAAACCTGTTGGTGGTCCAAGATTTTAATGTGGGAATTTTTCAGTTTAGAGCATGGAAGAAAGACCTTTTTTTTTTTAGTTGTTTTTTAAATGGATTGGAAGCAGTTCAGGCATATGGAATATTAGTAGTAGTAGCTCTGGGGTAATGGTTAGGATGCAGATGATTCAGGTAAAGGAACATGGTAATCTGCATGACACTGGGATCTCACTTCTACAAAATTGGTGCATTTGTGTACATGGGATATATTATAGGGGAGCTGGCAGTGACCCCTCTACTGAGTTTTCCATTATAAAAAAATTGTGTAATCTCTTCTTGGAAGAGATCTCTCATTTCCCTTGTTTGCAACAGGCCTTTGATATTTGACATAAAGAACTGACTTGGACAATAGAAGTGTCTTTTCTGTGTCCCATGAAATTCCGTTCAGATTTTGTTGAAATATGTAGTGTTAAAAATTGTCATTTCCCTTCTCTCACTTGTGTTCCTCAGGAAAATTTTTGGCAGCATACCTAAATCACTGGTCTGAGCCTATGGGCTATATGTTTGGCATATTTGCTGAGTTCATGTCCCTGCTACTGCAGCAGCAGCACATTAAACCATGGAGCTCCCAGAGCAGCTGTAATAAAGGGAGGGGAAGAGAGCCAGGCTAGAATGTTTTACTACTATATGTTTTTAAAATTTATTGCATCCTGGAGGTTTGGCAAGAGCTCCCTTGATCTAAAATTTCTAAATTGGTGAACATATTACAGCTCATTTTATGCTTGCTTGAGGTATTCAGTTCAGCGGTCAGGGTCTTTCTGACTGTGATTTAGCAATGGAATTTGTCGTTACAACTGACTTGTTCCATATCATCCTGCCTCTGAACAATGCTGCATTTTGTCATTTTTATCTCTTCACATTGGGTTTGCTTCAGTAAGATACTTAAATTCTTGCTTAAGTATCTTGCTGAATTGGGTTTTAGCTTTTTGTCCTGTTGGAGAGACAAGGGAAGTGAGGTAATCTTTTATTAGACCAACTTAAACAGTCTTTTCCATCTTGTATTTTGCTTTGACACTGAACAACTCTTTGTAGGATCAAAAACTTGTCTCTCTCAGCAACAGAAGCTAGTCTAAGAAAAGGTTGTCTGATATCCTGGGACAAACATCGCTGCAAGAAAGCTTCTTTCTACTATTGTCAATTTTATGTTTAGAAATAGTATATTCATGTTCAGAGTGTGATCAAGTTATTGACTCTTAGAGGTGTTTGACACTTCTTGCATTAGTTAATCCCTCAGACTTCATGTTTCTTCACTCAACACCTGTTAAGCAATTCAGTTTCTTTTGCTTGAGTAGTTCAGGTTGCTTCAGCAGACCCAAAACTTCATTACTTTACCTGCTCCTCCTGGATCCTTATTTATTTTCATTATTAACAACTTTTTCTTGCCTTTTCTCCCAGTTCATCAGAGAACCTCTTCACTCCAAACTCCAGCAGCATGACTTTTAGTTGACAAACTAGTTGATTCACTTGATGCTGTCCAGCTCTTTCTCTCTCTTTTTTCCAACCCCCCACCCCTGTTTTGCTTTGCTTTCTTCTCTTGCAAATAGAGGAGAATTTGTGATGAGGAAATTTCCTTTCCTCTCCTGGTGTCCTGTCAGCCAGTTAGTTCCAAGACAGATTTCTTTACTAGTTCCAGGCACGTCAACAGGCCAGATAGCACTAATTTCAGGGAGACTCTGTAGTATTGCTGGTCCCCCGCAAGCTATTCACGTTGGAGGGACTGAGGTCTTCACATGCTTCAGTGAGCTCACCTACTTGGAGAGCTCATTCCTTTGCACTACTTCTGCTATGTGTTAACCATCCCACTCTGATGCATCCTATTTTGGCAGCTCATTTGGCACTGCTATTTGTGGAAGTTATAGATTCCTCCAGTTCTGAGGATATGGATGTTCAAAACCATCTGCCATGCCCCACCTAGAAGTGCAACTGCTGAAGAGTTCTGATGACTCTGTGGCAAGCCCCCTTTGCCTGACTTGCTGAGCTGATACCTGTCTCCTTGAACAGGCTGAACAGCAACATGATCTGTCAAAGCGGTCCTGTTTGGCCCCGGATGACTCCACCATGTCACCCACACAAACTTCATCTTGTAGATGTTTGGAAATAGGAAAGGATGAACCGGTTAGTTTGGCTCTGATGGTACCAGTAGATCTGGAAAGACTCATGTTGTCATCAGATGCTGCTGTGTCATCAACACTTTCCTCCCCAGCAGGTGACTGATGTCGCTTTTAAGAGCTGCTGTGTATGATAGCCAATGTTCTTGAGTCCCACTAGGAGAGGTACAGGCGAGTCAGCATCAGTTACTAAACATTCTGCAGCATGGTTCTGCCAGTTACTGAGGCCATTCTTCAACAGCTGCACATTGTGGCACACCCTAGCCATGGGTGCACTGACCCTGCAGGGGTCCAAGAAAAGAATCTGTGTCAGAATTTCTACTTTATCTTCCTCCACCTAACTCCTTGGTGTGTCGGAGTGGACCAAAGAACAGTACTCCTGCTTCTCTCTGACAGATCATGAGGGGAAGAGACAGGACTTTATGGGTTGAAATGTCTTATTTTCAGCTGGACTACAGTTCCAGATCGCTAACTACTTGGCATTAATGGCCCAAGTATATAATTTTATAAACTGCATGGAAAAATTTTGCAGAAAAGTTACCCCAGAAGGATCATTATTGCTTCCAGGCAACTTTACAGGTAGGCAAGTTTACCACCAGGTCCATACTTCAGTCTGCAGTTAATTCAGTGGACGGAGTCTAATGCGTATTAACGAAGGGAATAGTCACGAGGAGCAAGTCCTGGTTACACTCCTCAAGTTTCCCTAAAGACGTGCCAAACACAGTCAAGTCCCTTTCCTTTTAAATAGTCACACCTTTTCAACCAGAAAACTGATGATTCATTGCAATCACAAAAAAGATTCTAGAGCCATCTTACAGTCCTCAGATATTAATAGACTTTCACCAAAGAAAAAAATGCTGTCACCTTCCACAAAAACAATGCCAGCTTCAGATCAAGGTGCTTAGCTCAAATGCCCCCTAGCACTGAAAAAAAAAAACCTGTGACAGCTCTGAGACCCTCCACTGCTGAAATGCTGCCAAATCTGTGAAGCACCATAAAGACGCCTGCACCTTTTATTTTTCATTACATTTGTGCAGTGGAGGAGCCCTACGTGAGGATGAAAAATAAAATTGCTGGAATCTTTACCAGTGCTTGGCAGATTTGGTGGTGGGACGCTTTGCAGCAGAGCTAGGTGCTAAGCTATGATTCCTGGGCACCATGATGACCTGGCATCTGGGAAATATTGAGCTCTGCTATAGAATAACACATTTCTAGCAACACTGAGCCTTCCTTAATAGCTTCCCTAAGGTATACAGAACCTGTCTGCCTGCTCCAGCAACACAGACCTCTGCACAATGCACTCAGTTGTTGTGAATGCAGTATTTGAGTGTGACTACAGAGCCATCAATCACTCCGTATACCAGCATTCCTACCATCCATTTCTTCTAGGGGATGTCTGCTGGAGATTTCTTTGCATCATACACCAACACCTAGTGCACCCAGTTTTGCTCCAGAGGGGAACTTGGTCCCTACTCAAAAAGCTATGATGTGGTTGTTGATGGGTTGGCCCAAATGAATTGTGTGGTGTTCTACCACATTCCCTCCACAAACTCCAGTGGGAGAGAGCAAAGCCCATTCTGACTGTCATTTTGTCCTTGCCAAGCCTGGTTCCCTCCTTTTCTCCACATGGCAAAGCATCCTCCATTCCTAGTCCAGATATTCCTGGAACTGCTGACACAACACAGCAGCAGACTCAGGCACTCAGATACGTAGATGCTACTCCTGAAAGCTTGAATTTTGGATAGATGGCTTCATTAGTGACAGGATGCTAAAAGGCAGTGTAAGAGATCCTCTCCAGTAGCTGAAAGGGCTCTACAAGACTCTCTCTCCTATTAGGCCAAATGGATGTGTTTCAGGGCCTTGCCATTCGGTCAAGGAACTGTCTCCCAGGCCATGGAAATCCCAATGATGTTAAACTGTTTCCTTTATCTGCAAACCTTGTCTGTTGCTCTCTGCTCCATAAGAATTCATGCAGCCGCCATTAGCACCTTCTGTTCTCTAGTTGATGATCGTTCAATTTTTACCCATCCCTTGACTGCCTGATTCTGAAATGGCATTTTGTGTAAATACCTACCCATTCAACCTGTCGCTTCCCAGTGGGATCTCATTCCAGTCCTTGCCTCATTAATGAATCCTCCCTTCAAACCACTGGCATCCTGCCTTTTCCTCTCCACAAAGGTCACTTTCCTTGTTGCCAGTACTTCAGCGAGGAGAGTTAGTGAACTGGAAGCTATGATGATAGTCCCCCACCCCCTGCCATCCCAAACCACCTTCTGTAAAAATTAGGTCTCACTCCAGTTGCATCCCAAGTACCTACCAAAGATGTTTTCCTGATTCTACCCCTACCAACCCATACTTCTACCTACATTCTTCTCAAAGGCACATGCTTCTAATGAGTTAGTGCAACTTCATCCCCTTCATGTGTCAGAACTCTGGCCTTTTACCTACAAAGGAAAGAGCCATTTCAGAAATCTCTCAGGGTATTTGGCGCCACAGGGAAGAGAATTAAAGTGCAAAGTACTTCCACCCGGAGAATCTCTAAATGGGTCCCTGGATGGGTCTCTGATAAACTGCTATCAATTGTCAGGAGGCTTTCAAGTAGGCGGAATGTGGGCCTATTCAAGAAGAATGTAAACATCGACCATAGCCAAGCTCCAAGATGTGCCCTTTCCAGATATATGTAAGGCATGGAGTTACACATATTTTCCCTCGCACTGTTCTCTAGTATGTGATTCCACAACAGATGCCTCATTTGGTGCAGTGGTCCTTCTGGTCTATGAGCATCATATCCCTTGTGTTCTGCTGTTTAGGTACTGCTTGTTGATTACTCATGGTGGAATACATAAGGGATCATTGCTTGAAGAACGGAGAGGTTACTTACCTGTCTCTGGCAGTTTTTTGAGGTGTGTGGTCCTTATTTGTATTCTAGTCCTGCTGTCTTTTCTCTGCTGTGGATCCGGTAGGTCTGCAGTGGAGAAGGAACTGGAGACGTTGGCAGTCAACCCCACACTTTATTGACTTGGACAAAACTGCAAACAAATCTATGGACTCATGAACAAACAACTGAATGATATTAATTCATATCTCTGACTCTGGGCACATGGCGCAAGCTCATAAGCATCAGTGGAATATAGATAGGGATCACACATCTTGATGAACCTCAGATTACAGGTAAATAACCTTCCCTTCTTCAAATGTTGATTTGCCAGCAGTATGGCTCAATGCTGAATCTCTGAGTACAACCATTCATACAGTACTCAGCACACACAGTAATCCCAAACACACAGTTCATTGCCTCACCACGCATTCTTCATTTGCCACCTGCTCATGTCAGCACAAAATCCCATGGCATAACATACACAGTTGTCCACCCACACTCATGTTCAATATTAAATTATAAATGTGAGCAGTGAAGCCACTAGTTGTCCTATGTAAAAGTGACTAGTCCATCCTATTATTTGTCACCCCAGTATTAAATTTATTAGCTTTTCTCTCATTGCAACTGTAGTAAATGCAGAAGCTGCTGATTGATACTGTAAGCATGATTCTGCATTTGTCTGACTCAGATTGAATAGACTAATACTTTGTCCAATCACTTGTTTTCTATGTAATGATACGTTTCATAATATGTAAACATGAAGAACTTACAGCAACAGGATAGAATGTTCTTGTATTTCTCTCAAAAAGAACAGAAAATCACTATCTTTGAAATTGTGAAGATCAGATTTGAAATTGAATCACCCTGTCTTTTGAATTGGAAGTAAGAGAGTTTTTAGATGCCATTATGTTCATCAAAGCATAGCTCTGAGGATGAAGATTCAAATTTCCTATTCCAGGCTTTCCAGCAGGTCTTCACAATCACATTCTGTTTATCTTTCACTATGCAAAGTATGTCAAAGATCAGTGGTGATCATGCCATAAAATCAGTTCAAAGAGTTTATCTTGATAAAGTTGGAAACCTCTTTAATGCTACCATCGACTTCAGTGTTTCATAAAATGAATAAAGAAAGAATTGAAACACTTCATTTTGGATATTCTTTTAGGAAGATTTAAACTTGCAAGTCAATTATCAGATGCTGTTAAGTAAATAGAATTTTCAAGGAAGAATTAAAGAACTGGTATTGACATTACTGCAAAACGATGAATCAAATCTGGGAAAATCCATAGAGGGGAAATGCATTTCTACTTAAATTCTGTGCCTGGGGGTGGGGGGATCCACAGAATATTGTCTGCAAGCTAAACAGTGTTAGACTGGAAAACAGTGGTCTATCCATAGTCGAGGTGAAACTGAGCATTAAGATACTACCAGGATCACTTATACTAAACTGTCTTGGAATCATCACTGCTGTGCTATCTACCTTCTTTGGGACTAGCTGGTGAAAGAACTTATCATTTTTGTGTTTCTCTTCTTATTTCAAAGCTAGTTAACACCTTTTGCCTGGGGAACCTAGAAGTTATTCTTTTGATTTGTGTAGTCTGGATGTGGTTGCCTTTCTGTGGTAAACTAAGCTGATCAAATTACAGTACAGTTTTCTGGGACAGTGATTTTAGACACTGGAAGATACTGTGTATGCCAGTTCATTGAACTAACAGTTAGTATTGGCAACTTGCCCACCTTTCATGTGGGGGTGGGGGGGGGGGGGGACTTTAATGAACTCTCTTCCAAAAGAGAGAACTAAGTGTGTAAAACTAACCAATGTAACTTAAGGAGTCAGACCTCTTTTCATGTTAGTGATACAGAATAGAGGGTAGTTATCTCTGAAAGTGAAGCCCACAGAGCTGTGTTCTTCATGCTTTCATACAGAGTTTCATGAAAGTCAAAGATCTGTGTGACTAAAAGCTTGTTTGGTGTAGTCTCATTAAAGCAAAGGAGGCAAAACAAAACAAAAAAAAACCAACCTTTTTCTTGTAAGCTGTGTTGATCCCAGAACGTTAAAGACCCCAGGTGGGTGAAGTAATACCTTTTATTGAAAGATATCTACTTTCGAGGGAATTCTGCACCAAAAAATAAAATCTGCCTACAGTATTTTAAAATTCTGCAAATACCACTTGTCAGTAATTAAATGTGGAGGCTCCAGCAATGGGGAGCACAGGCCACTGACTGCACAAAGGTGTGATATCATTTTGTTCCCCACCACCTGCAGGACAGGGACTCAGCAGTGAGGCTGCAGCCAACTCTGACAGTGTTTCTGGGGCAGACCCAGAAACAGCGTGGGGCCCTGCCATTCTGTTCCATGAGTACCAGATATTGGCCGGCAGGCTCAGTCCAGCAGGATCCAAATGTAAAGTGGCTCAGTGTGACAGGAATCTGGGTGTGGAGTGAGGTTTCTGTGTGGGGCAGTGTAGGTGTGAGCAGTTCAGTGAGGGATTTGGATGTGCAGGGGCTTGTTGGGGGATTCTAGGTACAAGAGCAACTGAATTTTGCAGGGGGATTCTGGTGAAGGTGGTTGGGACTCAGTAGATGGTGTTTGGATGTGAAGGAGATAGGGCTTAGCAGGATTGTCTGTGTGTAGGGACTTAGCAGAAGAGTCTAAGGGCTAGGCAAGAAAGTCTTGGTGGAATGGGGATTCAGGTGCAGGTTATCTTGGATGCAAGAGGGAGCTCATCAGGGTGGAGGTTTGATGGGTCTTCTTAACCAGGGAGATCTTTCTGCTGTGACCAAAGGAATACGAAATGTTGGGCTCCCATTTCTCTCCCCTCCACCCATTCTTCTCGTCTATCCCATCCCCATTCCCTTTTCTTCCCCACTGGATTCCCCCCTTCCCCACTCTAGGTGTTCACTGTTGTATAGAGAATTGGATGACTCCCTGTATACATAGAAGGGGAGCATGAGCAGCTGTAGCTTCCAGGATTTGGCATCTGCAGCTGAGTCGCCTACCTGGAGTATCACCCTCCCTCATCTGTGCAGCTCTTTGTTTCCAGAAATGACTCCTTATGCCCTATATGCATTGCTTCTTGCGGGGGGGGATAACAGTCCTGAGTATCTCTAGCCTCACCTTCCTGTGTTTGTTTAGCTCTTCACAAGCTGCTCCCGGCACAGAATCCACATGCCTGTGCTGCTGGAGAGGGGCATGTGACTGCTCTTGCATGTTCCTTTTGCTTCCCAGCACTTTCTGCAGGGAAGCAAAAAAATCTGTGAGAGAGCTGAATTATGCAGGTATGCTCTGGCACAAAATTACCCCAGAAATAACCTTACCTGCTCTGTCTCTCTAATCTTCTCTCTTAGATCTGGCATCCAGTCATCCTATATTCTTAAAAGGGGTGGCAGGGAGGAAAGAAGCTCCTTGACAGGACACTTGAACTCCCTTTTTATCAAATGTACAAAAGGTTTTAAGCATTCATCTCACTGCCAACAGAAAAGGTTGAGATTTTTTAGAAAGACTACACAGCTTGTCAGGGAAGATGAGATGAAACTGTCACTTGAGAGTGGTGATTTTCTGAAAGTTACTTTGTTTGGTGCCAACAGTATTCCTAACTCTGTGACACAGTTGTGAATGTTATTCACTATTATGATTTTTTGTTTCTTTTGCAGTCATAAGCCAAATAAAGACCTGTCATCAAACCCAAGTGACAAACTATCTCTGAGCGTGCCTAATTTGGTGGTACTCATGTCACACCAAGCTAATATCCTCTTTGGCAGGGTAACAAGTCTTCTGGTTTGGGAGAAGCAGTAGATGTGACACATCTTGACTTTAGTTATGCTTTTGATATTATTTCACATGAGCTTCTTATAAACTAGAGAAATGTATCTTTGACAGCACTGCTATAATGTGGGTATACAACTGGCTGGTAAACGTAGAATCATAGGGTTGGAAGGGACCTCATAGGTCATCTGGTCCAACCCCCTGCCAGAGGCAGGACCACTCCCACTAAACCATCCCAGTCATGCTTTTGTCCAGCCGGGCCTTAAACACCTCCAAAGATGGAGATTTCACCACCTCCCTCGGCAGCTCATTCCAAGGCTTCACCACTCTCCTAGTAAAAAAGTTTTTTCTAATATCCAGCCTCGACCTCCCTAACTGCAACTTGAGACCATTGCTCCTCGTTCTGTCCTCTGTTATTACCGAGAACAGTCGTGCTCCATCTTCCTTAGAGCATCCCTTCAAGTAGTTGAAGATTGCTATCAAATCCCCCCTCAATCTTCTCTTCTGCAGACTAAATAAGCCTAATGCTTTCAGTTTTTCCTCATAGGGCTTGTGCTTCAGCCCTTTAATCATTTTGGTTGCCCTCCGCTGAACTCCCTCTAGCATGTCCCTGTCCTTTTTGTAGTGGGGAGCCCAAAACTGAACACAGTATTCTAGATGTGGCCTTACCAGTGCAGAATAGAGGGGAATGATCACATCCCTTGATCTGCTGGTAATACTTCTTTTGATGCAGCCCAGTATGCCATTGGCCTTTTTGGCCGCAAGAGCACACTGCTGACTCATATCTAGCTTCCCATCCACCATGACCCCCAGGTCCTTTTCTACACTGCTGCTGCTTAGCTGAATGTTTCCCAGCCTGTAGCGGTGCATGGGGTTTATTCGTCCCACGTGCAGGATTTTACACTTGTCCTTATTGAACCTCATAAGATTTCTATTGGCTCACTGTTCCAATTTATCTAGCTCTCCCTGAATCCTGTCCTTGCCCTCCAAAGTGTCTACTGGTCCCCCCAGCTTGGTGTCTTCCGCAAACTTAGTGAGAATGCAGTCTATTCCATCATCCAGATCATTGATGAAAATGTTGAACAGAACCGGCCCCAGGACCGACCCCTGGGGAACACCACTCGTGGCTGGTTGCCAGCTAGACATGGAACCATTGATTCCTACACGCTGAAACCGTTGATCTAGCCAGTTTTCTACCCACCTTATAGTCCACCTATCCAACCCATACTTCCTTAATTTGCCAATGAGAATGCTGTGAGAAACTGTATCAAAAGCCTTGCTAAAATCAAGGTATATCACATCAACGGTTCTTCCTGCATCCAGAAAACCAGTCATCTGATCATAGAAGGAAATGAGATTGGTCAGGCATGATTTACCCTTGGTAAATCCATGCTGAGTGTTCCTGATCACTTTATTTTCCTCTAAGTGTTTGAGGATGGATTCTTTGAGAATCTGCTCCATAATTTTTCCAGGGATTGAGGTGAGGCTGATGGGTCTGTAATTCCCCGGATCCTCCTTTTTCCCTTTCTTGAAAATAGGCACTACATTTGCTTTTTTCCAATCCTCTGGCACCTGCCCTGTTGTCCATGAGTTTTGAAAGATAATGGCCAGCGGTCCTGCTATCTCATCAGCCAATTCCCTTAGCACTCTTGGATGCAGTTCGTCCGGCCCCATGGACTTGTGCACATCCAGCTTCTTTAAGCAGTCCCTAACCTGACCTTCCGTCACCAAGGGCCTCTCTTCTTCTCTCGCATCTGCCACACCCATGGTAATGGACTGGGAGCTGACCCTGCCTGTGAAAACTGAAGCAAAAAAAGCATTGAGCCCTTCAGCTTTTTCCTCATCCTCTGTCACAAGGATGCCTGCCCTATTCTGCAAGGGACCTACACCATCCCTGATCCTCTTCTTGTTACTAACATACTTGTAGAACCCCTTCTTGTTATCCTTTACATCCCTCGCTAGCCGCAACTCCATTTGTCCTTTGGCCTTTCTGATTTTATCCCTGCAGTCCCTAGCAATATCTTTATATGACTCCTTAGTCATCTGACCAAGCTTCCACTTCCTGTAAGCTTCCTTTTTATGTTTAAGCTCAGAGCAGAGTTCTCGGCTAAGCCATTCTGGCTGCCTCACATGTTTGTTCTTTCTCCTAATTGGAATGGCAACTTCCTGTGCCCTTAGCAGGGTTTCTTTAAAATATAACCAACTCTCTTGGACTCCTTTCCCCTTCAGATTAGCGTCCCAAGGGATCCTGCCCATCAGTTCCCTGAGGGAGCCAAAGTCTGCTTTTGTGAAGTCCAGGGTTTTTGTTTTGCTTCTTTCCTTCCTTCCTTTAATCAGGATCCTGAACTCAACCATGTCATGGTCACTACTGCCTAGCTTGCCATTTACCTCTACGTCCCTGATCAATTCTTCCCTGTTTGTGAGCAGCAGGTCGAGCGGTATAAGGTCCCTAGTTGGTTCCTCTAGCATTTGTACTAGAAAGTTGTCCCCAACACTCTCTAAAAACTTCCTGGATTGCCCATGCACTGCTGTATTGGCCTCTCAGCGGATGTCAAGGTAATTGAAGTCCCCCATGAGCACCAGGGCCTGTGATCTAGAAGCTTCCGCTAGTTGTCCATAGAACACCTCATCCACCTCCTGCTTCTGGTCTGGTGGTCTATAGCAGACACCCACCGCAACATCCCCCTTGTTGCTTTCCCCTCTCAGTGTAACCCACAGACTTTCTACTGGCACGCTTCCACTTCCATAAAGGAGCTCTGAGCAGTCATAGAGCTCTTTTACATATAATGCTACTCCTCCCCCTCTTCTTCCCTGCCTGTCTTTCCTGAACAGTTTATACCCATCCATGGCAGAGCTCCATTCGTGCAGACTATCCCACCATGTCTCCGTTATTCCTATAACATCATAGTTCCTTGTCTGCGCTAGTATTACTAATTCTTCTTGCTTATTTCCCAGGCTCCTCGCATTAGTGTATAGGCACCTAAGATACCTGGCCGATTGCCCTACTTTGTCATGTTGATTTTCAATTCTATTACATAAACCTCCTTGCATTTTTTCTTGGAGTTCTCCTCCCCCACTCTCCTTGCATATTGGGGCTTCAGTAGAGCACTTAAGACATTTATTTGATTCGCCCCCCCCCCCCCCCATGTTCCAACTACCTTCTCTTTTATTGCTGGTGCTATAGTCCCAGCCCTCTCCAAGTTCCATCCCTTCCCCCAGATCCCCCACATTGTCACTTACCTGTGGGCTTTGGTCTCCTTCCCCCATTGAACCTAGTTTAAAGCCCTCCTCACTAGGTCAGCCAGTCTGTGCTCAGATATGCTCTTCTCTTTCCTGGACAGGTGAAGGCTATCTCTGCCTGTCAATCCTCTGTCCTGAAACAGAACTCCATGGTCAAGGAAGCCAAATCCCTCCTGAGCACACCATCTTCGCAGCCAGGCATTCCCCTCTAGGATGCATCTGTCTCTCCTCAGGCCTCTAGCCTTGACTGGAAGGATCGAGGAGAATACCACCTATGCACCAAACTCCTTCACCCTCGTTCCCAGAGCCCTGAAGTCACCTTTGATCTGCTGAGGATCACCTCTCGCAGTATCATTGGTACCCGCATGGATAAGAAGCATGGGGTAGTAGTCTGAGAAGCGGATGATTTTAGACAATCCCTCCGTTACATCTCGGATACAGGCACCTGGCAGGCAGCATACCTCTCTAGAGGCCTTGTTATCAGAGGCTGACAATCAAGCTGGAAGAACTTAATGAGCTGGTGTGATGTTCCCCTCCTGCAATTTGGATGGGTGCCACTGTGCATCCTCCCACCTCCAGGTCTCCACTCTAGAGACCCAACTTAACCTACTTTGCTATGTGAGCCCTCACTCCTGGGTCAGCTCACACTCAGCCACCTGTATGCAATTAGTCCCTCAGGCAGTGGAAATGCTCTCATTAGCCACTCGTGGGAGGTCCCCAAGTGAGCATCCCCTAGATGCAATCCCAGGAGCTTCCACTTTTCAGGGATCAGGACATTCAGTGATTTCTGCAAGCTCATTTACACCCATCTGTCAATTTAACTAAGAAATCGATAAGCACCAGCTGTTGCTCCCATTAAGGCTTTCACACTTACTCGACTAACATCTCACTCCTTTCGTTAAACCTAAGTTCTTCTTTGAGAATGTCCGTGTGTGTGCTCTACTCATGTGTCAGTTTGCCCCAGCACCGCACATTAGAGATTTTAGGCAGCAGTGTCTCCAGGAGCTATGCATATGCAGTAGGTGTCTTGCGCCACTTTTAGCACACCAGCCATCACTGCAGGGCTTGTCCCCTCAGTTACTCCTCAACCACCCCTTGCTTGCAACGTAGCGCCACAGTACACTTCGCTTTCTGAAAAAGATCAAGAAAATAATCCTTTTTATTGGTTATTTCATCCCTTTCTCCTCATGGTTTCATTAGTTTACCCTAACCCTTTCCTGTAAAAGTAGATATATTTTTCCTCTTGCTTCGTTGATGATTGAACTATGAACTATGAAGTATGCCTGGCTCTCCAGATTTTAAAAGATGTAGCAAATGCAATGATGTGATGCCTGTTTCTGATGGCCACTCTCTCTGCATAAGGTGCCTGGGAGAGAGTCCTATTGCATCAAAAGGCCCTCACTGTTCCAGATTTGAAGGCACCTGGCCGCCACAACAGAGAGCTGAAACTTAAGCTCTTACTAATGGAAAAGTCTTTTCCACATTTTTCAGAGATTTTACCAACACAAGACAACAGAACTACCAGCTCTCGCTCCTCAAATAAGAGGAGGAGAGAATCGTCACCATCGCATGGAGACTTGCAAAGGAAGAAGCAAGCTCTGGAGCCAGGAGACTTGGTGGTACCCTCCACCAGAAGCCTCTGACAAGTCTACTGTGAAGCCAACAGTACTGAGGAAACCAGCACTGACTTGGAAATCGGTATTGAAGAGGGACTCTTCTGTGCCAATTAGATTGGCACCCAAGATGTCACTGACCTGAATTCCTACTCCGTCGATAGCACTTAAGTCAAAACATCCCAGATCACCAGCAAACAAAGCTCTGATACCAATCACCTGAGGTACGGATGAATCAGCCCCGTTAGCCTTGGCACCAGATCAGAGCCTTACCACAAACATCCAGACATACATTGGTACCAGACAATGGGGATGTATAATGTATCTTCTTCACTACATGGGTCCTGGTCTCTGTTACCTCTTTCTCCCTGATTCTTTCTTCTTCTGATTGGGCCACTTCTATAGTCTCCATAGAATCATTGGCTCACATGGAGACCATCATGAAAGAGTGGACACATAAAATGAAGGCTCCAGCTCAGAGTTTGATCAGTCATCATTCCTTTTTAAAACAAAGATCTCACGAAAAACCTCACCAAACCTAAGCCTTCAACATCCACAGCTGCGCACGGCAGGTTCCCTCCAACCCACGTGGTAGATCCAGATGACACTAATGAAGGGGAATTTAGTGAAGGATAGATCCCCTCTACATAATTCCTCTTCCTCATCAGGCGAGACCGTTATGCCTGCTCCACCACCACCAACTGTCGACCCTAAGCAGTTTCAAAAATTATTTTGAAGAGTAGCCATTGTTCAAGATAGTCTGTTACAAGAGATACAGGAATCCCAGCATAAAGTACTTCGCATACTACATCCATTTGTACTACATACAAATGGGCCCTAGACATCATCCTTAAGGGTTATGTCATCCCCTTCAAATCCATGCCCCTCCATCCACCCCAAACCCATCCCTCTTCAGGGACCCCACTCACATACAGCTCCTATAAGAGGTCTCTCATCTCCTCAAAATAGGAGTAATAGAGAAAATCCCATGTTAGCATCACTGCAAAAGGTTTTATTCCAAATACTTTCTAACCCAAAAGAAAAACGGTGGGTGAAGGCCTATTTTGGATCTCAGATTGCTCAACAAATATGTTCTAGTCCAAAGGTTCAAGATGGTAACATTGTCAATGATCATTCCTGCACTAAATCATGGAGATTGGCTCTCATCCCTCAACCTGAAAGACACTTACTTTCATATTACAATTCCTCCTGCCCACAGGGGGTTTCTTTGTTTCATACTCGGAAAAAGACGTTTCCAATACACGGTTCCACCATTTGGCCTGGCCACTGCTCTTTTAGTATTTTCCAAAATACTCGCTGTTGTTGCACCTTGTCTACGCTGTTTGGCCATAATGATATACCCTTACTCTGGGTGACTGTCTGTTGCAGAGTCCTTCAGGGAACAAGGCCATTGTCAGCATGCAAACAACCATAGCCCTTACGCAAAACCTCAGGTTCCTTGTATACTTCGAAAAAATCCATGATAAGACCATCTCAAACTCTAAAGTTCATTGGAGCCTATCTAGACTCCACTATTGTGAAAGCGTCCCTTCCAATCCGGAGGTTTCAAAACATTGTGGGGTAGCTGAAACTAACTCCCTTCACCAACAGCCAAACATGTCTTTGACTATTAGGACACATGTCTGTCACAACCTTTATCATGCAACATGCCAGAATTCACATGAGACCATTGCAGGCCTGTCTAAGAAGCATATACAACCAAAGAAAGTGCACGCTAAAACAAAAAGATAACGGTGCCACCTCACATAAAGGATACTCAGGAATGGTGGTTAAGTCCAGGCAATCTACTGTCAGGGGTTCCTTTCTTCACCACTGTTCCCTCTAAGGTGCGCGGCTGCGCGGCCACGCACATAAGAAACCCCTCCCCGCGCAGGGGTTTCCAGTCCCCGCGCACGGGGAGGGGCAGGACTGGCTGGGACAGCCCGACAGAGCTGCTGAGGCTCAGCCAGGAAACGGAGGAGTGGTGTGTATCGCTTTAAGGCTGCTCCTCCTTGCCCTGCCCTCCTCCCTGCTCCAGGCATTCCAGCTGCAGCGCTACACGTGGTTTCGGTTTGCTGCTTTAGCTCCTCACCCCTGGCTTCTTTCCAGGCTCCAGCTCAGGTCCTCTCCCCTTTCCCCGCACCTGATTTTGGGGAAGGTTTAATCTTATTTTTTTGGAGGGGTTGGGGCTTTTCTTCACCCTGATGGGGTCTCTGAAGTGCCCAGAGAGAAACCTGTGACTCCTTCTTTGCTTCCTGCTTTACTTAGTTTCTGGGGAGGTTTTCTCTAATGGCTGGGCTAAGCCAGATCTTTATTCCTGCTAATGAACTTTGGCTTTTGACAACAAATCTTTTGTTTAGAGGTCCAACAAAGTTCACTTTTGGTTGTGAGGAGCTTTGAATCTGTAAGATTTTCCTTTTCCCAGTGTGATTTTTTTTTTTTTCAGTTTGTTTCTTCTTTCCAAGAAGAGATTAGTCCACTATAGATGTGTCCTTAAATTTTAGTAAGATACACAGATATGCAAGTATTATCCATTCTAAAGTAGCTGCTGGGCTAGACCTTATCCTATGCTTTAAATGAAGTCAGTGGGAAATTTGATGAAGTAAGGATTGCAATATTTGTCCCTTTGTTAGTTTATCAAATCATAGGAAACAAGCAGCTTGCTTTTGCTTATATACTCTGTGGTTATTTTTATTTTGGTATATTTAGGGAAAAAATGATCATTGCATTCAAGAATAGGTGCTGTCCTCTTGGGTGGAGCATTTGATAGTCACAGACATCTACTTCTACTCTGCCCCCCCCCCCATTTGATGTGTATTTCACATAAAAGCAAACCAAATGTCAATGGTCATAAAATAGATATATATCCCTCTGTGGTTTATGGCAGACATAGTAGGATATGATGTTTCCAGACATTTGCATTTTAGGTAAAAGGTTATGTTTCAGGTAGGTCTGCACATAAAAACCAGCAGATCTCTTTTTTTCTCATTTCTCCTTTCCTGTGTGTATAAAATCTAAAGAGCTTGTCTGTGATTTTTTAAAAATACTGCACAGTGAGGCTCAAAACTGAGGCTAGACAGGGATTTCTGTACACTCCGCCTGTGCCCCCCAGTTGCTGGCTAGTAACAGTGTTAGAGCAAATGAGTGAGCACCTCCTATACCCCCCCCCAAACATCCCCCTGCACCACACCCCTAATTTCAAGTCATGGGGAGAATACTGCTGACAGAGATTACTTTTCCTTTAGAAGCCAACACGTCAAATTCTGTTAGGCTTCATGTAGTCAAGGGCCCATCCCTCTGTGTGTCTAACAATGAGTGAATTCTGTGAAGGAACTTAGTGTGTTAAAACTGATTTTAATCTTGTCCATAATTACTACATTAAATTTATTAGAGGTGTGCTTCCGTTTGCAACTCACAATGTAAAAACATCAGTCTGGATAGGAGTTCTGCAGTGTGATTCTCCTTGCACCTTGATATAAACATTAAATACTTAGTTTTGTGCCTCCTTAAAGTGGTTGGCTTTACGGTTACTTTAATGTGAAGAGGAAAAATACTTAAGCCATTCATTTGATATTCTTGAGCCTCTGTTCTTGCAATTAATTTCACGCTGTAACTAGGGGCTAGACAGATTTCCCTGGAGTTGGGTGATCAATGGGGCAAGCATTTGGGGGGGAGCATTGGCTGGGTGGATAAAGGGGGCCCAGGTGGAGTCCCAGATGTGTATGTGTCCTCCAACATCCTCCTTTTTGTACTCCCCTGTCCTCCTTTCCATGCTTTGGTATCCGGTAACCCTAGTCTGGCAAAGTGGTTGAGGATTGGATAAGGGGTGGGGGGGACAGGCCTTAACCATGGCCAAGGATCAACTGGCGGAGGGGGCAGGGTGGGAGAGCAGCTGAAGATGGGCAGGGAGGCAGGCCTGAAGCCCCACTGAGGATTAGCGGAGGGGGAAGTTGCTAGCTATCCAAGGGCTCCTTTTTACCTTCATGTCCTTCCTCCCTCAGGCATTCCAAAAATAGGTGATTGTCCAGCCTCTTACTTCTGATAAGTAGCCTGGGGGGGCACAGTGCTGGAACCCACAATCCTGATGTTAAGAGTTTGCTGCACAGATGCACACATGGAATAAAGAGCAGTTTATGGGGGGGCGGGATCAAGGGGCAGTGGAGTACACAGTTATCCTTTATGCCTAGAAGTTTTTATATATGGAATGCCTGTAGCTCAGTTGGTAGAATAACAGATTTGTAATCATAGGGTCAAGCCCTGGGTTGGTTTTTTTACCTTTTGGCCTGTTGCTCCTTAGGGAAGGGTTAAACTGGGGAAAAAATATATAGCAAACACTAATAAAATGAAGGAATAAAGTATACTGTGATCAAGATTAGTAATAGTGACCAATTAAGTAAAACAAGTAAAGGGTCACATTTGAACTGGCTAGGAACAAGTTAGGACCATTTTTTTAAAATTGTAAAATGGGCTGCTGTGCAAAATGAAAAATGAGAGGCAAGTTAATTGCTTTCATTTTAACTTTTTTATGTGTTTATTCATTTTGGAAAGCCGACAAAGGCAGACAAACAGGATTGAAGAACTGATGAGACAAAATGTTACATAAGCATAGAATACATTCAAATTATTAATAAAAACAAATAACATTAATTTTTCATTGTTCTGTATTTTTAAATAATTTCCATCATGTGAAGTTGCACAAAAATTTTATTCAGAAAAAGTTTTGCACACGGGTTGAAAATTTTGCACACAAGCCGTCAAACCTTAGAGGGAACATTGTTCTTCACACCTCCACCATCAATGATCATCACAACAGATGCATCACTCCGAGGTTGAGGAGCTCACACTGCATCACACGTGGTACAGGGCCTCTGGACAGATCACAAGACCTGCTTACAATTAAATCTACTGGAGCTCAGAGCGGTACGAAAAGCCTGCTTACATTTTCTTCCCTTGATGTGAGACACAGTAATCCAGATAGTCACTGACAACATAACCTGCATGTTCTACATAAACAGGCAAGGAGGAGTGTGTTCCCCACCTCTTTACATGGAAGCAACAAAGCTTTGAAATTGGTGCATCAATCACTGTATTTCCATAACAGCATCTTATCTACCAGGGCATTTGAACGCAGATGCTCTCAGCAAAAAATTCAACAACGATCACAAATGGGAACTCGACAAAATAGTGTTGTGCAACATTTTTCAGGACTGGGGAACACCTGTAATAGACCTCTTAGGGACAGCCAAAAAACAATTCAAACAGTACTGCTCCAAAGCAGGTTGCGGATACCAGTCCTTAGGAGACTTATTCATATTGGACAGACAAGGGACCCCTCCTCTACGCCTTTCCTCCAATACCACTACTAGCCCAGACAGTAAACGAGATCACGTGAAACCGCTCCAGAGTAATTCTAATAGCACCTATGTGGCCGTGACAACTGTGATTCTCAAAACTCCTAAGAACGTGAGCATTACAACAGTGAAACTCCCTCTCAATCACAGCCTATTTTCACAATACAGCGGCATGACACAGCCAGCCAACCTGCACAGGCCACATTTGACAGCATGGCTCCTTCATGGCTCCAAAGCCTAGAAAAGTCATGCTAGAGTGAAGTCCAAAACATTCTTCTTAATAGTAGAAAGCTGGCAACCAGAAAATCTTATGTATGCAAATGGAAAAGAGTCTCCGTGTGGTCAATCAACAGGAAGATAAAGCCCTTGTACTTATTTACTTTCTATCAAAAACCTCACTGATGATGTCGCATTCAGATGCTTCCTGCCAAGTGGATAGGTAATAGTCTTAGATGTTACTTAGATCGAATTGATGGTGAAAGCCCTTAACCAGTTGCAAGTTTTTCTTTTCAAACCCCCATCAACCCCCCTTCCTGTAGATTCTTCCTCCTTGATCCAAGGCACTTGGTTTGCTTTTTTTAATGCATACTGTGACAAACTGGGGAAGCCCAGTCACTGTGGGTCCTGCGCTTCAGGTCTTGGCAGCTAGCTAGAGCCCAGCTTTCCTACCTCCAAACCTTCAAAGCTGTAGTTTTCCCCAGTTCCTCCTGCCCTGGGGTTGGGCCTTCCAGCCAGCGATCAAGTTTCCCATTTTCATTTAGTTCCCCCTTCACTGCACTCTCCTTGATGTTCTAGTGATCCCACCCCAACCAGTGCAGCTGGAGGAGCCGGCCCCTTTCTGCCCCAGAGTTCTCTGTCCCCCTTCCCTTGGTGCCCTCCTCCCTTGTCTGCAGCCTAGCAGGGAGGAGTGGTCTGCCAACCTACTTTTCCCTTCTTAGTTCCCCTCAACTGTTATACCCTCCTCCCCTGCCACAGTCAAGTGGGAGAAGTGATTTTCCCCTTATCCCCTTCTTTGGCCCTGCCCACTCCCAGGTCCCAAACACTACTCATGCCCCCAAACATGGATACCTCCCCGAACTTCCACCTCTTCCCTCTCAGCCCACCCCCTTGTCCATCCCTGCAGCTGTCTCCTTGACAACCGCTGCCACACCTACCATCTCTGTCACCCCCACTGGGCACCTGCAGCGGCGGGAATGGGAGCGGCCTCCACTTCTGCTGCCATGACTTCCTCAGCCAGTAGAAAGAGCAGGTAAGGGCCCTACTGCTCCCGTGGCCCCACCATCAGCTGTGCCCTCTTCTTCCCCTGCTATTCCCTCCACCAGTTCTGGGGGTTGCTCTGCTTCCAAACTGTAAGCTCAGGCAGCTGCTACCCTTCCATCCACTGCCACACCATCTGCCCATGCCACCTTGAATACAGTCTCAGGGGGCCAGCGACCCTTTCCCACCTTGACCAGGAGGCATGGCATCTGTTGCCTCCTGGTGGCCACCTCGCCTCATGTGGAAACCTACATGCGGGCAATGGCAGGGGTGGTGAGGCCCTCAGTCATTGTGGCAGCCTCCAAGATGTTTGGGAAAGTTGTCGTCTTCCTGGCATCAAATGCTCTCGCTCAGGAGGCAGTTGTGAGAGGCCTGGAGGTGTCTATGTTCCCGTGGAGCCTTTGGAGGACCTATGTGTATGGCTGGTGATGACCTCTGTCCCACCCTGGGGATGCCAATTTCTGTCATCAGCCCTATCCCACTGGGCTATAAAGATCCCGCCCTCCATCATGTCCTGTCCTGCTGCTGGCAAGTGCAACTTTAACTGCTGCTGGCGGGGACACGTGATGGGGTAGCATTAGAGGGGTCCTTCCTGGTGCCCCATCAAGGGGCTCATTATAAATTTTTCTATTTTTCGGGGGAGGCTCGGTGCTTCCTCTGAAGGGCCATGGGTCACGTCTGGAGGGACTGTCCCCTGGCCTGGCATGTAGAGGGAGCAACTAGGCCCCCCTGACGCTGCAATGGGCGCTGGCCACAACACCCATCAGCGACCCAGACAACCAGGCCTCCAAAGCTGCCCCTCCTCCTTCTTCAAAGGGTATGGCCAATACTGCCACTGGGGACGTGGGGACAACTGCCCCGTCGTCTTCATATAAGCAGCTGGGCCCCATTGCCGCTCCCACTGAACGATCTGGAATGGGGCTCAGAGGAGGAGAGAGCAGTGGCTACAGATATGGGAGAGGGTGCACTACAGGGGGAGGGTTCCCGTCCCCTTATTGCCCCTCCCCTGTCCCTTTTTCCCCTAAGAGCCTTCGCCCTTGCTGCTGATCTCTGCCCCCGCTGGATGGTCCTCTGATGCCATCTTAGAGGACTGGGTTATCCTCTGGGGAAGTGCAGCAAGTGTAAGAAGGCTCAGACCTTCGGCACCACATCAGATGGGGAGGAGCCCCCCCCCCCAGTCATTGCAGAGGGCTAATAACACCAGTACCACTGCCAATGCTAAGCTTTCCACTGCGCCCCCTGTTGAGGTCCAGCGGGAGGCTCCGGCCGAGGAGATGGGCGCAGTAAAAGAAGGGAACAGCACTGCCCCCTTACAGGAGGGCCCTGTTGATCCCCCTTCTGGAGGGGCTGTGGAGGGAGCTGCCCTTGTCCCCCCTGAACCTGCTTCATCATCATCAACTGGGGGGAGGGGGCGACTTCGGCTCCATCTTTGCAGAGATCGAGACCCTGGGTCTGACCCTGGTAGCCCCAAGGGAGGACGAGCCTCTGTCAGCAGGCCTCAATCTGGGCAGCGATAATCTTTCGCCACCCCTCCCTTGCCCGAGCCACAACCTCTGTCTGTTGTCCCTGCTCTTATCCCTGGGTTGCTCCGGCTGCCCTGGGCATCCCATCTGTGGCTGACGAGCCTTTAGAGGTGACGGCCAGCCCTGGGCAGCTGGGCCCCGGGGCGCTGTCCCCAGCGGGACAGCCGCCCTTTCCCCGACTTGTCTTTTCTCCTGTGTTCAATAATGAGGACGTGGAAAACCAGTCTCAGATTCCTTTTTAGAAAATCCTCTGCCCAGTCAAGGGGAGCCATGCCCCGATGATTTGACTGCCAAGGCCCCAGTCCCAACTCCCACCCCACTTCCTGTTTCCACCAGTGTTGTTCCTGATCCTGTTCTAATCCCCCCCTTAGATATTATTCCAGGTCCATCCCCGTCCCCTATTGCTGCTGCCCCCGGGATTGTGTCTTTCCCCTTTCCATATACCAATTCCCGTGGGGGGTGGTATTTGTGGTTCCCTCTGTCCATGCAGCTGCTGGTTTCCCTCTACTGCCACACTTTCTTGTGCCAGGGGCTCAGCCGGGTGATGTCACCCATGACATCGGCACCGAGACAGAGCTCTGTGCCCTGTCTTTCCATCCCAGCTGGCTGTGGGGCCAGTATGGGGGTCTGACCGGAGGATGGCCGGGAGCCTTTGGCCCTGGACCCCCTGGCTCTGCAGGAGGAGCTGCATGTGTTCCTGGCCAACACTCATGGGGCCAGGAGCTGAGTGCAGCTCACCCTGCAGGGCTGGGGCAATTTCCATCTTGTCCTCCGGGCCATGAGAGCCATACTGAAAGAGGGCAAAGGGACCAGGAGGTGGGACGCTGTGGCCTGCAGCTCCATGACTGCCTCATGACCTTTGGGGTCAGTTGCAGACTGCTGCATGGCCTGGTGGCGGCTGCTGGCACTCCTGCCACCTCCGAGGATCCCCCCCAGCCCTCCTCATGGCCCCTGTCATCTTCACTACCCTAAATGCCAGGGGCTGTAGGATGGGTCTCTGCAGGACCCAGGTGCTCTCCTTCCTTTGGGAGGAGTACTCTGCAGTTTTCCTGCAGGTGACCAATACGGATCCAGCCGCTGAGGCCAGCTGGTGGCCGGAGTGGGGGAACAGGGTGTACTTAAGCCATCTCTCAGCCTTTCGAGGCAGAGTGTCCACCCTGTACTCCCCTGACCTACAGCCTGAGGTGCTGGGGATTGCCGAGGTCATGCTAGGCTGCCTGCTGCACCTCCAGGTCCCTATGGAGGGGCTGGCGTTGGGTCTGGTCAATGTCTGTGATCCAACATCAGGCCCAGAGCAGGTGCACTTTTTTCAGCAGGCGGCCACCTTGCTTGGCACTGTGGATCTTCGAGTGGCTGGTCCTGGGTGGGGATTTTAACACCACCCTCGAGGTATGGTACCACACAGGGATCAAGCAGTGCCTGGCTGCCACGGACGTCTTCAGGGAGAAAAGACCATCACTCTCTGGTGGACGTCTGGCGCGACCACCATCCAGACAACGAGGTGACCTTCACCTATGTCCATGTGGGGGACCATTGTTTGCACCACTCCCGGTTGGACCGTATTTATCTGTCCTGATGTCATTTCTCACAGGCCCACTCCAGCGGCGTTTGGCCGGCCCCTTTCTTGGATCACTATTTGGTGACTGTGATGGCCTCTCTCTCGCCAGAGAGACCGAGGCTGGCCTATTGGCATTTTAATTATAGCCAGCTGGAGGACATGGGCTTTATGGCATCCTCCAGAAGTTCTAGCTGGCCTGGCGGGAGCAGAGGGACGCCTTTTCCTTGGCATGGCATTGGTGGGACATGGGGAAAGTGTGTGACTGTCTCTTCTGCCATGACTACACTTGAGGAGCCAGCTGGCAGAGGGGTGTGGAGATTAGAGCAGCTGGAACGAGAGGTCTTAGAGCTGAAGAGGTGTCTGGCTGGCAGCCCTGAGGATCTATACCTCTGTGGGATGCACCAGGAGAAGCGGGAGGAGCTTCGGGGCCCTTGAGGACCTTCAGGTCCATGGAGCCTTTGTTTGATCCTGCATCTGTCTCCTTCAGGAGATGGATTGCAGCTCCTGCTTCTTCTACACCTTGGAGAAATGGAGGGGGGCCAAAAAGCATGTCACCTGCCTCTTGGCAGAGGATGGCACCCCGTTCTTGGATCCAGAGGAGATGTGTGGAAGGGCAAAGGCCTTCTACACTAGTCTTTTCTCCCCCGGAACCGTCCGAAGCCAACGCCTGCAGGGTGCTCTGGAATGAACTTTCCATGGCCAGCGAGGGCGACCAGGACCAGCTAGAGCTGCCTCTCACTTGGCCAAGTTCTCGGAAGCCCTGCGTCTCATGCCCACCAACAAATCCCCAGGCATGGACAGGCTGATTGTGGAGTTCTACCACACGTTCTGGGACGTCCTCGGCCTGGACCTTGCCATCATCTGGGCCAAGTCCAAGGAGAATGGAGCCATCCCTCTTTCTCGTCAGTGGCAGTGCTGGCCCTGCTGCCCAAGAAGGGGACCTCCGCAATCTCCAGAATTGGCGTCCTGTCTCACTCCTCAGCATGGACTACAAAATGGTAGCCAAGCCCATCTCGCTGAGCCTGGGGTCTGTGCTGCAGGACGTGATCCATCCCGACCAAACCTACACTGTCTCAGGCCTCTCCATCTTCAACAATCTCTATTTGGTCTGGGATCTCTTGGAGCTCAGGTGTAGGGACGGTCTGTCATTTGCCCTACTGGCCATGGAGAAGGTGTTGGACAGGATGGACCACTGGTATCTCCTGGGCACCCTGCAGGCGTTTGGCTTTGGGCCCTGCTTTGTGAGGTTTCTCCAGGTGTTTTATGCCTTTTTGTGGAGTGTCTGGTCAAGCTCAACTGGACCCTGACCAAATCAGTCAGCTTTGGGCAAGGAGTGCATAAAGCTGTCCGCTGTTGGGCCAGCTGTACTCTCTGGCAATAGAGCCCTCCCTCTGTCTCTGCTGTTGGAGGTTGATGGGGTTGGTGCCCTATGAGCGGGAACTGAGGCTGGTGTTAGCATACACTGATTACATATTCCTCATTGTCCAGGACCCGGGGTACCTGGTGCAGTTGGAGGCTTGCCTGGCCATCCACTCGGCAGCCTCCTCTGCCTGGGTCAACTGGGTCCAGAACTCTGTTTTGATGGTAGCAGCCAGATGGCTGGCGAGCTACCTCCCACCCACACTTCAGGCCATCCAGTGGAGTGCAGGTCTGCTGCTCTTTCTGGGTGTTTACCTTTTTGCCACCCATCCCTCCCTGGATGAGAACTGGTACAAGTTAAAGGGCAGGGTCATTGACCGGTTGCAGAGTTGGACGGGACTGCTGCAGTGCCTCTCCCTTCGGGGACGGGCGCTGGTCATCAATCAGCTTGTCCTGTCCATACTTTGGTACTGGCTCAACACCCTGGCCCCACCCCTGAGTTTCCCGGCCAGCCTCCAGAGGACAATTTTGGAGTTCTTTTGGCCAGGGCTGCACTGGGTCTCTGCAGGGACCCTGAGCCTCCCCCTGGAGGAAGAAGTGCAGGGCCTGTGCTGTATTTACAGCCAGGTCCACACCTTTCACCTCCAGGCCCTGTAGGGACTCCTTTACGGTGCAGGTAGTCTGGTGTGGAGCCACTTGGCATGCACCTTCCTCCGCCATTACCTAGGGCTCCGATACAACTGGCAGCTCTTTTATGTCGACCTGAGAGGTGATCTGCAAGACCTCTCCAAGCTGCCTGTCTTCTACCAGGATCTCCTCCGGACCTGAAGGCTCATTGCGGCTTCCAGATCGGTTGCACCCACCAAGCAGAAGGACGTCTTCGTGGAGCCCCTGTTACACAACCTCCATCTCGGTGTGCAGGTGGCAGAGGCCCCCTCCATGAGGCAGAGACTGGTCCTGGCAGGCGTCACCAGGGTTGGAGACCTCCTGGACTACGCTTGAGGGGAGGGGTGGATCCCCACGCATTGGCTCGACACATGGGGCTCTCCATCCCTCAAACACCCCCCCCCCCCCGGCGCCTACTCCAGGAGGTGAAGGCGGCCCTGCCTCCAGCTGCTTGAGCTTACCTTAGGTGGGTCCTACGAGAGGGTGCTCCCAGCTGGATAAAGATTTATGTGGTGAGGAGAGCCTGTATTCTGGAACAGGGATGTCACTGGTGCCGGGTTTACAGGGGTCGAGTCACAAGTCCTGGCGCCAGAGCCCCGGGTCCGCCACAGTGGCAGCACACTTTAAGTGTTTGAGCCCTGTATCCCAGTGCCTGAGTCCCAGATCTTTTTCCAGGGGCACTCCTGTTCTGGAATGCATCCCTTTTCTATCCTTTTTCTTCTAGAGTCCGTCATTGATAAATACTTAGAATTCTAACACTTGTAGAGAATTAGTTACATGAATCTGTTGATAGATTTCAGAATCTAATATAGTTATGTAAAATATAATCCTTATTGGAAACCCTGTGATATTGAAGGAGTTTGTTGAACCCTTTCACTTCAGTGTAATGTGGCAGAATTCACTTGACTTGTTGACATCTAAATGCCAGGCACTTGGAATACTGGGTGGCATCTGACTTGTACTTTCTCTGAATGCTGAACACATTCTCCAGTACATAAGCCATTAATAATTGTGTTTGGAAATGCAAGGTATTATCTGAGAATTTAGACTTTCCAGAAATTCTGTCTGGTCTTGTCTACACAATTAAGTCCAACTGTTCTTGGCATTGATTGTCAGCAATCACTTTAATTGAACTAATATTGGAAATTTTTTATTTCAAATAGTAGCTGAGGCCAAACTCTATTCAGCATAGTTTCAGCAGCTCACTCAGATAAGAGTTGAATTGCTGTTTTGGAAATTATGTGAAGCATAGTATGTCCCACTTTGTACTCAAAGTTTAAGAGTTTCAGCTAGAATCTGCTGAGCTGGTTGCTGACGGTCATTGTGAATAACAGGTTTTTTTTTCCCCCTAAAGGGGACAGAGTCTTAACACGTGAAATTGAATTTGGAGTGGAGCAATAAGAATGGAAATGAGTTTAATTATGCGATAAGACAATAATTTTGTGATACTAATTTATGCAAAATGTGTCAACAGCATCCTGTCAGTCCAAGTAGGTATGTATTAATAAAACACAATTCACACAGCAATGTGTTATGTTTATTATTAATTCTTCCCTTCTGATATATTCATTAAGGTTAATAAGTCTTACCAACCAATCAAATAATTAGCTTTTTGCCTCTTTTTATTTACTTTATTTTTCCAGGGCCAAAAGTTATCCTCCAGCAAGAATGTTTGTTTGTTTGTTTTATATGCATAGCTCCTTTTTCAGCTTTTTGGTACTGTTGTTTTCAACTACTGAGCAGCATTTAATTAACGTCTCAAGAAAATACATTTTGGGGGAAACTAATGTTTCAAAGGCTTGATAATTAGGTATAGATCTTAGATCTCTAAGTTGCCGGAGTAAATTCTGCCATAGTAGTGATCATATTTTCTGTCATCTGATAATGATTCAGTGGCCTGTATGAAATTTGATCTCAGTGCAGTCTGGCAGCTATTCACAAATAATATGTTCACATGAAAAATGTTATTCCTTTAACTCTTTCTTTCTAAGTAACATTTCTGAATCACTTAGCAATGCAAAATCAAGATTTCAGCATGTTGCAGTTCTGTTTTTGTTTCTGACCAACGAAGAAAGAAAGTGATTGATTATATATTGTTTGAAATAGAAATGAGGTTGTTCAAAGACTATCAACACAGTAATGCTGTATATTGTATTTAGGAAACTTCATACAATAATCTAGAGCTAAAGTAGAATGTAGATTTATGTAGAGAGGCAACGTCTGTGTGCTCTAATTAGTAACTCATAATTTGCTTTAGGATTCAGATATTTTGTTATGGAAAGGAAGACTATTAACAAGGGCTCTAAGGTTAATTCACTAGTTTTGAAAAGAGTCATAGGATCTTAAATATGAATTGGATAAACACAGGAGACAGTCAGAGTGGACACTGTTTTACTTTCATTTAAATAATAATGACTGTAAATGCCACTGTCAGCTTGGAGCATGAGTCAAATATCCTGATGTGGGAGTTGAACATACAACCTTCTGATCTTGGGGGATAGACTGTTGCCAACTAAATCATACCATTAAATTAAAGTTAAATTAGAAATTTAATCTTGTAATTGATCACATTTTGTTCCTTTTAAAATCAACTTATATTTGCTCATTTTTAAATAAAACATTTTAATTGTTTTCCTTTTAAGACTGTGAGCCAGAAGAGCTGACTGACTGGTCTATGGATGAAAAATGTTCCTTTTGTAACTTACACAAAGAAACAGTCAGTGTAAGTATGAATGCAATATACGTTGTTGAAACTGACTTTTTTCCAAATATTTGGTCTAAAACTAGGGCTTGGAGAATGAAATTTGCGATACGGATTCACTGATTGGTTGGTTGGTTTGTTTTTTGTTTTTGTTTTTGAAAATAAATGCTTGGGATGTAAGGGAATAATATTAACTAGGCTTTATGAAAGAAATCTTTTTTTCTTTAGTGGGTCTCTCGTATTTTTGCTGGTTGTTCATGTCCTTGGTTCTAAAAACAAGTGATAATCATTACTGAGATCTGTTGCCATCTTACATTTTCTAGGATCGTACACCAATTATTGGTTCTTCACAGTCAACACCTACAGAGGAACTGTCATCTCAGGGCCAGTCCAACACTGATAAGATTGAATGCCAAGCAGAAAATTACCTAAATGCACTCTTTCGAAAGAAAGGTAAATTATGTCTTTCAGATTAAATTATGTAGTAAAAGTTTTGAATAATCACATGATTTAGGGATAATTTTTCAATCTCAGTTGTTTTATTATTCTAGATTTGAGCTCTGAATGTTTCTTCCTTTTACATGTCTGTCTTCCTTCTTTTTCTCTCTCTCTCTCTCCCTCCCTCCCCCCCCTTTTCATGTTTTAGGCACAGCACACACAGTGCTTCCTGCTGTTGTCATCCCTCCTGTTGTGTTGTTCCTGAATTCTTTTTTTCCCTACGATCATTCTTCTCTCTGCTCTACAGCTGCAGCCTCTGCTCCCAGCATTCTTGCAGCATTTAAACATTTTTTTGTTCCTAAGATCCATTCTATTTTTGTAAGAAAATGTTTTTTAAGGAGGAGCTGGATGTCTCAAGGATTAATAATGGGATATAGGTCTTCTTATCTCATAGTTGCTGCTCTAAATCCATCCAAGTTAATGATTGAAACTTGTTTTGATAGCATTCCACATTTTCACTTCTATGACTGATGTCACAGATTGGCCCCCTAGTAATTTTGTAGGGTACATAGTGTGAATGACAAGTCCACTTGGCTGCTGATGCGAGCTTGATAGTAAATAATCACCTGCCAGAACGGCTAGTCAATTCATTTTCTCCCTTGAATTTGATAACAAATATTTACAAGGGTTCAGTTCCTGCCTGGTAGTTTTCACTATGATTTTAATATGCTTCTTGGCTTACTAGGATAATTGGACAACAGAACACCAATTATAAGCATGCTCTGCTCTCCATGGTATGTGCATATGTGTCTGAGTTACATTCTGTGTATTGTGCATCAAGCAGAGTAGTGAATGACCTAGGTGTTAGAAAAATATCTCCTCCTTTCACCTGGGGGGGAGGGGGGACCAGGTGTGCCTCACTCTCCCTTAGCAACTAGAAAGATGGAAGAGAATGGTGTCTCCCTCCTTCCCAAGGTAAATAAAGGAAAAGCATTGTTGTCTTTTTTCCCTTTCCTTGGTTGCAGGCTAGAGAGAGTAAGGAGTATATTCTTAACCAGGGAGGCTGGATCCTTTGTCTGCATTGATGAGGCTTTTTGATGTATGTATTCTGCACAGGCCTACTTTAAATGCTTTGACAACTGAAAAGCTGAGGGGTTCCAATCCTGCTATTTTTCTTGGGTTTATTTGTGTCCAGGCCGGTGTTAACCTCATTGGTGAATGAATTAGAGAACCCAGGTGTCATGCCAGCTTGGTACACCTGAAACTCATCTGTTGCAAATTAATTAGAGGCTCTGCTCCATGTCCTGTCTTTGGGTGGTTCCTTCTGCTGCTTCTGAGTTAGGCTTGAGATGTGGTCTCTGCCTTTTAAGATTCACTTTTTGTGCTCCATCGTAGTGATGTCATCTAGAACAGTTACTCCCCACAGAGCTACTCTATACCTTTATGTGTTTTAGTCATCTGTAGAAGAATCCCACCCACAATATTCTAATGTCTTTATAGAGGAATTTTCGGTGGGGGTGTGAGAGTTTGAGGAGATCTGGATTTCCTTCAGCAGAGAGCTTCCATGCCTTCCCTGAAAAGTGCAATCTTTTTATGTCTTCCCTATCTCCTTTGGTCTCATGAATCAGTGATACTGTGTCAGAAAAATCATTCTACTTATTCAGAAGAGACGGAACAAGCCCAGCTGTTTTCTGACTACATTTACCTCTTCCAGTGAGTGAGTGAGGGTTCTTTAACTGGTAGTTCTTTGAGTTGTCAGAACATTTTGCCCTGAATGGTATCCGTAGGGCCAGCTCTGAAGCCCCTTGTAGTCATGCCTTCATTGCACCATTGTCTAGGACCCTCCCTAATCCCTGCCTCTTCAGTTCTTTTTTACAGCCCAGGACAGTCATTAGAATATTGATTTGTTTCATGCTTTGCAACTGTCCCTTTTTCTAGTGGTTATCAAACTGACACCTGTAATTTTTAGTTGTTAATTTAATTAGATAGAACCTTGCTTATTGGGGTCAACTCCCCCATCCCCAGGGCCAGCTCATGCCTCATTCTTAAACCCCTGTTTTAAATCATGCAGGACCTGTAAAAAGCTTCATGCTCAGGAGTAATTCCCATACCATTTGTCTTAAGTATCTCAGTGGCATCCATCAGAGGGTTTGCTGTGAGATCTGCAGTTAATTCCACTGATGAATGAGAAAAAGAAAGTAGACAGAGACTCAAGTTTATTCTTCTGAAGGTTGCTTGCCAGCCAACATCAGGCTAGGCCAATACAATGGCCAGAAACATCGGCCTTGGTTTGGACCACACTGGCATCTGTGGATCGAGGACGGACTCTGTGGCTAAAGACCTTTCGAGAGCATCAGGAATCGCTGGCACTGAGGGATACTTCATACATGCAGAATTGCTCTTATTCCTCTGTTCTATGCAAGAAGCAGAGGAAGATAGACAAGGGGCACTCACCAGTGCCCAAAACAGTGGGGCATAAGGGCTTGAGCAGAATGCTGTGTTGGGCCACTCAAGCAACCATCATGACTGTGGCCCAGAATGTGGCTCTATTTTCCTGGCAGATGAACTTGAAACTACTTAATCATAAAGAGGCTCAGCCGCCCTCAAGGCCATAGGCCTCCACACTACAGCACCACAAAGGACACATTTCAGACCTCAAATCCTACCTTGATTCTAACAGTCCCAACACAGGAAGGAGTATAGCTATAAGAGGAGCAGAAATTATAGTGGAAAACCACTCTGATTTCCAACAGCCATAGAGTGACTCTAGAGAGAGAATCTGGTCACAAGCAGAACTTTTGAGAGTGTGCCTGAAGACGGTGTACTGAGGACTCGGATCCTCCACCCCTCTTCTGTTGTCAAATTATTGGGTGCTGTGCATGGTATAACTGGGATACTCCATTCATTTCAGCTCTCATCCTACCTCTCACCTATCATTCTCCATGTCTCTCTTCAGGGACCCATGTCATGAGCAACTTTGGGTCCAAGAAATGTAGAGACTCCTTAAGATAGGACTGAAGGTTCCTTCGAAGCAAAGGGGTGAGGGATTGTACTCTTACTGCTTACTAATCCTGAAAGCCAAATGGTCTCAGACCTATTCTGGACTTACGAAACCTCAATAGATTCATAAATAAGTAAGGGTTGCACAAGATCTCTTTTTTGCCTTGATTATTCACTCTTTTTGTATTCACTCACTGCCCTTGACTTGAAGGATGCGTTATTTTCATGTCAGTCATTCCAAGCCACTGAATTCTTCTGTTTCATTGTTTCTTCTTTTCATCATCAACCAGACCCACTATCATTTTATCGTATTTCCATTTTGCTTTTTGGTAGTTCCCAGAGTCTTTATCAAGTATGTGGTCGTTGTAGCCACATTCTTCAGAAAGTGAAAGGTACAAGTCTATCCATACCTTGACTACTGACTGGTCAAATGTAGCTCCAGAGATCAGGTGGAAGCAGACTTAAAATAGATACAGTCAACCTTCATCAAGTTGGATCTCCTTTTCAATATGCAGAAATCAACTAATACCAACTCGGAATATACGGTTCAGAGGGGTCATGCTAGATAGAAACCAAACCAGGCTTATCTCCCAGAACCTTGATTCCAGACTACATGCTTCATTGTAGAAGCAGCACCCCACCACCATGGCCTGAAACTGCCTTAAACTACTGGCACACCTACCTGCATGCACATATGTCACCCAGCATGCCAGGCTACATCTCGGACCATTACAGGATTGAGTAGCCACATTGACAGCGCAGTCTCAGCCCCCCCCCCCCCCCAAATCTGTTAGAAACATTCCACTGGTGGCTCAACCTGTAGTCAGTCTTTACAGGTGTCCTGTTTTCCGCACCTTCCCCCTTGCTATCGCTGGTCCCTGATGTCTTGATAGTGTGCTGAGGACCTCATCTAAGAGGTCTCAGGACCAAACACCTCTGGCCCCAGGCAGACCTCTCACTTCACATCAGTGTGAGAGAACTGAGTATGGTATGCTTAGTTTGTCAGGCCTTCTGAGCTAACTTGGGAGGCAAATGTATGTCTATAAGGACAGGGAAAACAACAGACAGAGAATGTGGGGTACATGCTTTTCTCTCATGTCAGAAAGCCCTCAAATTATGGGACTTCTGCATAGCCTATTCAATTCACCTGGAGGTATCTCACCTGCCCAGGTCACAGAATGAATTGGCAGAGCACTTCAGCAGGTATTTCTCTCACCAGGAATGGTGTCTCTGTCTGGATGTGGTGAACATCATCTTCTAAAGGTTTGGAAATGCCCACATAGACTTGTTTTGTGATGTGGCACAACAGGAAGTAGATGCAGTTCTTCTTTCAGAAACAGACCATCCTTTTTCTGCATTTCTACCAGTAGTGCTACTTCACAAGGTCTAGCTCTAGTTCAGGAAGGAAAGGTCATCTGTAATTCTGGTAGCCCCAGCATGGCTGTGTCAACACTGGTACATTATGCTCCTCAGCCTCTCAGTGGCAACTTGTGAGCCTGCCATTAGTGCTGGACTTAATCACTCACAGTCACTATTGCCACCCCAATACAGAGTCTGTCCACCTCCCAGTGAGAAGCTTCATTGCTTAATTCTGCAGAGTTGGAATATTCAAAAACAGATTAGAGAGATCCTCCTTGCCAGCAGAAAATCTTCCATTAGGGTCCTTTACCTTGCTAAGTGGAAGAGGTTCTCCATTTAGTCATCATAGGAGGGTATTTCAACCATGCTATTATCTGTATCTCTCATCTTGGGCTACTTGTTGCATCTCAAAACAGCAGGGGCAGTTGGTGTCATAAACTAAGAACCAATAATTGCGTTTCACTTTTGGGTCACATGCCGCTCAGTCTTTGGCGCTTCATGGTGAGGCATTTCCTTAAGGCTATACACTCAAATGAATCAGTCAATTCTCCACCTTATACCGTTATGGCTGATGGGTCCCCCGTTTGAATCTCTACCTATATGCTTGCTCCTCTATCATCTGTCTAGGCTTTCTAGTGGCCATAAGTTCAAGCAGGAGAATTTCAAAACTCAAGGCCCTCATGTCTGAGCTTCCTTTATAGTTTTCTTCAAAGATAAGGTTCAGTTGCATGCTTGCTTGGCATTTTTTCCAGAGATAGTGTCTCAATTCCACTGAAGCCAGGACACTACTTCCAGTTTGCTATCCAGAGCCACCTCCCAACAGCTCAGAGCGGAAGCTATGTACCCTGGAGAATAGTCGGGTTTTGGCCTTTTATATCAAAAAAAACTAAAGCCTTTAGGAAAATGATGCAGCTCTTCATAAAAGTAGCAGACAGGATGAAAGGCCACCAGGCTTGGTTACAAAGAGTTATGTTGTACATCAGGCTGAGTTATGACTTGATAAAAATACTGGCCCCAGCACTGACAGCTCACTTCACAAGGGCACAGGAATCCTCGGTATTGTTCCTTGATCAGACCTAATCCAAAGCATTTGTAGAGCTGTGACGTGATGGTTTATTCACATCTTCACGACACTCTATACTATTCTTCCACAAGGCTTAGATGATGTGGCCTTTGACAGAGCAGTACTGCAATCAGTATATCATTGAACTCCAATCCTGCTATGGAACTGCTGGAGGGTAAATCTACTTGGAATCAACATAGGAAAGCACTTCAAGAAAGATTGCTGCTGCCCTTATCTACCTCTTGTTCTTCTAAATGTGTTACTCATGTCCATTCCAAAACCTGTCCACCTGCCCCTCTGTTGGAGCCAGCTGGTAAGAAGCAACTGAAGAGCCCTATATAGAGCTCAACAGGGCCCTATGTAGGGCACCATAAAGGTGTGCATCCAGGAGGCTGCAGAGCTGATCTTGTGATGACCACTATGGAAAAATCTTCTGGTGACTGTGCATATAGTGTGCACAGACCTATCTGGAATAGACGTGAGGAATACATCTTTATAAGAAACAATTACAGAAGGTTAGTAACTGTCTTGTCAGATAGTGGGGTGGATAATAATAAATTATTTAAAAATCTGATTTCTTTTATTCAAATTGGAATTTTAAAATTATTTTTAAGATAAAATTTTCTCTCCTTTAAAAAATGACAGTTACAATAAAATCTCATCATAAACACCATAAACCTACACTTGACAGTCTTAGAGCAATTAATTCATTTTTCTAGCCTGTCCAGCCTAACTACCAGCTCTTGCTTCTTCAGAGTTCTGGGCTTTCAGTTTCTGTTGCTCAACAGACTAGTCACATGTGCAAAGAAAGTCACATGCTGGATAGGATTGTTGTTGCTTATGTGGTGGTGAAACTGGACTGAACAAGGAAGAGAAGATAATTAAGGCACTGTCAGAGAGGCAGTATATAGGAAAGGTTGTGGGCAGAGTAGAAGGGAACAGTGGAGTGGACACAGTTTCCTGTATTCCTGTACACTTTTGCCACAGAAAAATTGTCATGGTCTCTGGGCCTAAGAGAGACCCCGTCTGGGAATATTTTGAAGCACTTCCTTCCTTGGGTAAAAAAGAAAAACATGTCAAGTGTAAGAAGTGCAAGAAGGAGATGCAGGGCCCAGTTGCAAGAAAAAAAACAATGAAAACCACTTATTTGAAGAAAAAGATGTAGGTGAAGATGTGGATGTGTCTGAAGGACAATGTGGATCACTTGGTTAGTAATTTAACTCCTGCAACACATCATTCTTCAAGCCTCTGTGCATGTTTGTTTGTGTGATTTAATAAGTAATTTCCTACATTGTTTGCTATGTTGGATGCTGCTTGTTTAAAAAAAAAATTAGCTTAGCTAATCCTTATGTCTTGTTTAATTAGCTAACTAGAATTAGACTTTATCCCCCACATATACAGTGCCGAAAGCTGTAGTAGGAGAAACCTATGGTGGTCAGTGGCCACAGGGTGAGATTTCTTTTTTGTATGTTCCAAAATAAGGGACATAATATTATGTAACATCATGGACACAGGTCACAAAGATGATTCCATAAGAGTATTCCGTATTTTACTTCAGCATGTCAGTTTCCACAAGGGAGCCTCATCCTATACATGTTTTCTCTAAAAAACAAAAGTGCCAGTGAGTTCAGTGAGGCTTATTCCAATATTAAGTATGCTTTAAATACAGTGAGTTTTAGATTTTTGGTCATTTGGAATCGGATCTGCATCCTTGCTGGAAAAAAATGAAAATTATTAACTGAATAATAGAGTGAGGAAAAACTACTGTTCAAAATCATTTTTGAATTTTGTTTTGGGATCACACTTAAGCATCAGAGACTCTAATTGTCTGTCTGCAATAAATTTAGTCCATTGGTACTTCTGGCAACTGAATGAGTTTCAGAGAATAAAATATCAGTAGCAAGCAAAAGATTTTAATTGTCCAGTAAAACCAGCACCATGGATGTTTATAGTAAGGAACAGCAAATATCAACAAAACACCATAGATGAAAAGATTGCTTGGTTCATTTATGCCACAAGTGCTACTTTTTGCATTTTCAACAATAAGCACTTCATTGATGGGGCTGAGTTCTTACAACCTGGCCACACTCCACTTTTTAGAGCAGACTCTGGTGGAAGGTTGCTGGCTACAGTATATGACAGTGGTTCCCAATCTTTTCGAGTATGAGGCCCCCTTTTTAATGTTAAAAAACTCTGTGGACCCCAAATGATAATAGTTATCAGGGATTGACTGCAGGTTGCAGTGCTTCAGAAGGGCAATGGAGGACCTGGCCCCACCCGCTCCTAAGTGTGGGGACATATCCAGGGAGTGGCTGCTCACAGCAGTCAAATACAATTCATTTAGAGCAGAGTTGTCACACTCAATTCAGTGGGGGGCCACATTGTAAGCCAGGACAACTGTCATAGGACATTTGGCTGCATGGGCTTCCCAACCCTTTCCCCCACCACACTGAGAGTGGTATGGACTCCCCTTTCCTCTCCCTAACCCTGCAGGGTCTCTCACATCTCCCTTTTCCCTGTCCTGTGGCCCCCCCCCCCTTCCCTTTCTACTTCCCTTACCTCCTGGTGGCAGGCAAAAAATCAGTCTGTCACAGACAGCCAGGTTGGGCTACTGCCTCTGCCTTTCCCAGGCCACTCACAGTCAGTCATTCAGATGCTGATCTTTGGTTGGCTCACTCCCAGCTGGCCTTTGATTGGCTTGTTCCCACATGGGCCCCAGCCACTTTTTGTGCTGTCAATCACATTAACATGCTGAATGACTAACAGTGAATAGGTGGGGCAGAGGGCGGTGCAGTGGCTCTTCAGAGCTGGCCTTCGCTGCTGTGACTCTGGTTGGTTGGCAGACCACAGCAGAGATGAGCCGGGATTGGCTAGAGTCACTTCCTTACTTCCCCTGTGTTGTGACTCAGATTGGAGAGTCAAAAGCATGCCTGACCCTGCAGTGCTGAGAGCTTGTCTTTGTAGTTTACTGCTACAGACAACTGCTAGGCGCAGCCCAGGCAGCAGCAACACTGGCCAGATCAGCACCCTTGGAGGCCAGTTCCGGCCCTGTGGGCTGTAAGTTTGCCACCCCTGATTTAGAGCCCTCTCCAACATAGATCACCGGCTGTGAGCAGCTGGGGCTGGATGTTTTCACGAAACCCTTGCAATAACTCCGCAGAACCCCAGGGTTCCCTGGACCGCAGGTTGGGAACCACTGGTATATGAGAAGGAACTTGAACAGTGTGCAAGAAATACTGAGGGAAAATTTGCTCTACCCATCACAGCTTAAACTGGCAATGTTCTCAATGATACAAAAACGTGCTTGTATGACAACAGAAGATAGTGTTGCATACTTTTCAGAAACAGTAGATACGTCGGAAAATGCAACAGAATATTTTAAAAAAGTGGCAGTGGAAGCTGTAATAAAAAACTGAATGAAAATTCAACTGTCACATGCAAAGTTTTATTACAGACAATTCTGCAAACATGGGAAAGATGAGAAGATTGTTAGAAGAAATGGAGGTACGCTCCTTTTTAACATATGGCTGCAGTGCCCATTTAATGCATCTTTTGGTCAAAGATGTAAGTCTTCTCCAGGAATAAAAGAAAAAGTTCTTAAAGTTGCAAAATACTTGCTTAGCATCCACTTTGCATCATAGACACTGAGGAGAGCAGAAGGATTCAAGCTAATTCTCCATCTACATGTTCAGTGAAATTCTGTGGTATTATTCACTCAAAGCTAAGAAATCAACTGGGAATTGGAAAAAAACAGGAAAACTCGTATTTGTTTGTCTATGAATGAGCTTGACAGTGGAAGTGGGAACGATGAGAGCTAATTGTAGAAATTTTAAGGACAGAAGTTTTAAGGACAGTGTGCTTAGTGTTGTGATGATGACTTGTCTGCTACAGTTAATAGAATTTGAATTCTTTTTAAGAGTTAAGGACAGCCAGCAACTCAGAAGACCGCCACAATTGCAAATATGAAACATTTATGTAACGTACAAGATTTACTTTAAAAAGAATGTAAGTGCTGTTGTGTTTGTGTGTGTGTGTGTGTGTGTGTGTGTGGTTTAGTTCTTACCATTCCCAAGCCAAGACTGCTGCTTCCTCTCCAGCTTGACACAGGTGATGAGTATTATGTACCATTTCCTAAATTAACAAAAATCAAGTGATCTAAAATATTACACAAAATATACCCTTCTAGATGTTGTAAATTAAGATGTTCTAGTGATCAGATTGGCACCATTGTGTAAGAAATATGTGAAGAAGTATCAGTGGGAAACCTATTTAAATCAGTGATTTTTCTCTTGATCACCATGATTTAAATCAGTCCACCCTGTCAGATAGGTGCTGTTTTTATGGATATTGCTATAGTTGAGGTTCTGATAAGTTGCATGATATTTTGGAAGTGAATGAGAAATAGAAATGCTAAAATAGCAAGGAACTTCTGAAGTCTGAGATATAAAATTATCCTGTCTTTGTCCCATCAACACTAAGGAAATCTAACGCCCTCTACTGGGTTCCCAGAAAAGGGATATGATTGTTTTTTCCCCATCACTTTGCTGTTCTTCCATACTTCCAGTATCTTCATAGTGTTCTTGATCAAGGTTTGGAGTTGGGGAGAAAAGAATCCAAATGTTTAGCTTGATAGGTAGATCTGCTCTTAAAAGGAAGAATAATCTTATGTTTGAGAAATTGGACTGGATCTGTCACAGACTTCACGTATGAGCAATTTGATTAGAATCTCTGGGAGTTTCTGTAATAATAGTGAGCAGCAAATTTATCAGACTTTTCCATGTGGCCTTCTATATTAAGATCAAAGACAAATTTTTAGAACATCACGAGGGGACTTCAGTAGGTCTCAAGGCATCCTACAAAGTCATAAATATATCTGCTACATCTCTGCTTATGACATTGTTTTCACAGGCATTCTTGTGCGAAAAAGTCTGTTTTGTCTATAGAAATTCAGTCTAATTATTATCTAGGAAGTTAAGGAAATTTTGTTGGAGATTTTAGAAAAGCCACAGATGATATGAGTATTTTTCACTAGGTAACTGATCTGAAAATAAGCCAGATTCTTCCCTCTTCTTCCTTTGTTTTCTCTACTGAGGCCTGTTTGAACTAATTTTATAAGCATTGTTTTTATTATCCCATTGGTGGGTCCCAAAAGTTACAGAACAAAGGAGCTTTCTTCAGTTACATGGTATATCAAACCCCATCCACTCCCTTCCCCTGTCTTAAAGAAGCTGCTCTGGGAAAGTAGTTACATGATTAGAATAAAGAAAGATGAAAAAATGTGTCTTTAAGAATCCTTTCCCTTTTATCTTGACCTGCGAGCAGTAAAATGCATTTATTAGAATAGCATAGTTATTGTATAGTAACACTACAGGGCACAGTTAATATCTTTGGATATTTTCAAGATTAACTTGAACTCTGGACTAACCATAACTTTGGGATAATTACAACATCTCAGTATGATTATTCTACTAAAATATTGCTATAGTCCAGGTGTGGCCAAAGCGGCTTGGGAGCCGCATACAGCTCTTCAGTGGAAAAGTGTGGCTCACTGCCGCAGGCCCTGCCTGGCCCCAGACGCATTCCTCTGGGTGCCAGGCTGGGAGGGACAGTTTAAATCTCTGGCCCCCTGAGCATTCTTCCGATGAATGCTCAGGGTGGGAGCAGCAGACGGTCACATAGGCATAGCATTATCTGGTTGGTCAGATAAGGGGGAATTGGTTAAGGAGACTGCACTGGGGAAACATGCAGCGGGGGCTGGGGTGCTGTTAGAGGGAGGAAGAAGGGATTGGGGACTGGGGTTGGGCTGGAGCAGGGAGACAGAAGCCAGGGACTGGTTGGGGGGGGTGAGTGTGTGTGTGAGAGTGTGAGTGTTAGTGGGAGTGAGAAGGGATTGGGGTTGGTCTGGAGCAGAGAGGCAGAAGCCAGGGATGTGCAGGGGTGGGAGGTCCAGGGAAGCCGCAAATTCCGTTAAAACTATTTTCCCTACTGTAGTACAGAATAGAATCCTGTACACAGTTCAGGCTGTTACGAACTGAGGACTAGAGATTCAGATAGCATAAACAGGTATACACTGATTTACAAGATCCGAGCATCTGCCCCTTAGGGCTATAGCCATACTGATCTCCATTACATCAGCAACTTCCATTGGTTGTGTTTTGTTTTGTTTTTAAATTTCCTAATCTGTAACAGTGTAACTAAAGTTAACTAACTTTTCTTTCTAGATCTTAATTTCTCTTTACCAACTAATAAAAAGTAATCTTTTCAACACAGTATTGATAATTAAATAGGCCACCTCTGATAGAAAGCCCTGTGCTCTTCCTGGGATCATTGACCAAGCTCACACAAGGGTTTCCCTAACTCAGGACAGTCTTCACATGATCGAATCCGTTGCTCCTAAGGAGACCTACACAAAGCTGTCCTGATACCAGAAAGAATTTGGGGCAGTGACAAGTGTTTTTCAAAACAAATCAAAACATTTAATACAACTAAAACGTATGCTTCATAAAATTGTCTGCAACTAGGCTGAGATTTTCAAGGGAAACACGAGTATTCACATTTGACCTCTAACAACAGTTGGACAACTAATTCTTTTGGTCTGAAGTTTTCCATTTTCTAGCTGCATCCGACAAAGCAGAACTTTACCCATGAAAGCTTGTGCAAAAAAAAAAAAAAGTGTTAGTCTTTTAAAAGTGCCACAGGACTCCTAGCTTATTTTGCTGAACTAGACTAACACAGCTACCCTTTTGTAATTCTTAAGCTTTTTAGAAAATCGCAGTTGGTATTATGTAGCTGACATAGGGAAATTACAAAATCACAGTAGGAGAGGAAATAGTCTCTAGTCAGCAAAGGTAGGAGAAGTGGTCCTCAAGGCAATTTCTCTGAAAAACAGTGGTCCACATGAGCACCTGACCTACCATGCTGCAAACCACTATCTCATGTGCCTTTGTATTTTCTAGTACACTTTTATTCCTCTAGCTAGGAATAAACTGAAATAAGTATCATGGTTTGACCCTAGGGAGATAACTATTCAATTTCAGTAGGTTTCAGTACATAGGTTTCAGTAAGTTTTCAGCAGAAAGCGGAAAAAACAAAACAAAACAAAAAAAAACTGCAGTTTACAGCTTAGATATATCATTGCTGTTAATAGCATACTTTGCAGTGCAGTGTGTCAAAGGCATAGAAATGAAATTGTTTCAATGCAATTCATATGCTATTTTTGTGCATGTAATGGACATTTTTGAATGTGAGCCCTGAACCCTATCTCATTTACTAATTTGCTGTATATCCATTATCTATGTCCATTGTTTTCTTGTATTATAATGCCTGACTTAGTAAAATAAGCTACAAAACTCACAGGCAAGAATTCATAGTGAAATATTATAGCTGAATTAAAAATGGAGTGGATAGCTTCATGACCAAAAATGTTGTAGATAGGAATTTTAAGGTAATAACATGCATAACTACAACTCAAGTTAATAGTGGGGGGGGCGTGGAAGAACTCTTTATAGGGGAAGCAGCAGCATAGGTGGGGCAGCAGGGAGAAGCACGGCATGTTTAGATTTTCTTGTAGGCCTTAATACAGTGTGCTAATTGTTAAAATTGTATTTTACACGTCCTTCTAAACATGACACAAAATAAAAATGGGAAGAAAAATTTGCATTCACCAATCACAATTGCAAGCCTCAGTGCCTTATCTATAACACAATGTTCATGCATTACAAAGCAAGTAACTTAAAATGCCATTATGAAACAAATCATGCCAGCTTTTCATCTCAATATCCACTGAAATCTGACTTAAGAAGATAGAAGCTTACTGCTTTGAAATCTACTAAACATTGTCAGTGGACGCTGCTTTTGTTGTTCAGCAAGGAAGCAAATGCCGTGACCGAAGCCAGTTTTGTTATCAGCTGGAATATTTGCACATGCTAAACGTCCATACTCAGATGGAGAACTGTTAAGAACATTTCTGAGGTCGTTGCTACTTTAGATCCAAGCAATTTAAAACTTAAGCGACTAATAACACAAATTCCAATGTCACATCATGCTACGGAGAGGTGTATTTCTCAGATTAGCACTGATGTCAAGAAAAAGATGCAAAACGATTTGAAGAACTGTGTTGCTTTTAGTTTAGCTCTTGACAAATCCACAGATATTCAAGATAGACCACAGTTGGCGATATAATGTTTGTCTGCTAACATAACTGTAACAGAAGAACTGTTGCAAATAGTAGCGCTGAAGCAGACAACTTGTGGCATTGATGTCAAAGATGCACTTGACACAATTCTGGCATATTCCAGTGCACCCGTACAAAAGCTTGTAAGTGTGGCGACAGATGGCACACCTGCAATGTTAAGTAGAGATGTAGGTCTTATTGGACTTTTGAAAAGCGATGTGAATATATTCCAGAGTTTCTAGCTTTTTACTGTATTGTACATCATGAACATCTCATTGCCAAATATTTCAAGTATGAAAATGTTATGAAAACAACTTTACAAATTGTCAGTTTCATCTGCTCAAATGCTAAGATACACAGGCCGTTCAGAAACTTCCTTGAAGCCTTGGATCTAGAAGATAAGCCTAATGATATTTCTTTCTATTGTCTAGGTAGGGCTGTCATCCAGCAATGTCTTAAAAGGATTTGTCGAATTATTGGAACCCGTAATTGCATTTCTTCAGGAAAAAGTGAAGTCTTAACCCACAACTGGAAGATGAAAAATGGCTACTTGACCTAATTGTTTTTGACTGATGTCATGCAACATCTTTAAAGTCTAAACTTGTCACTGCAGGAAAAACATAAAATATTCCTGACCTTATTCAGACAGTTTTTAGCTGTCAGAGGAAAATTGAGCTTTTCCAAAGAGATGTAATTTCAAAACCTTTCAACCACCTTCCTCATTTCAAAACCATGCCCTGAACTGGAAATCAAAAATGAAAAACTGGAAGAATACAGAGATAAATTACAAAGGCTGATTGATGATTTTCATGTCAGGTTTGACGATATGCAAAAACTGAAACTATGTTTAGATTTTCTTGTAAATCCCTTCATGGTGGGCATAATCAACAGTGGTTTTTCTATGCCTAAATTTTTGCTTTCAGAAACATCTGCTGCAGAAATGGAACTACTTGAAATGGCAGAAAGATTCTGGTTAAAGATGATGCACAAAAGCTCCCAGTCTGCAACTGAATTCTGGAAACTAGTGCCCAAAACTAAATATCCTCAACTGAAGAAAGTCAGCTGTAGATTACTGTTTCTTTATGGCACAACGTACTGCTGTGAAGCATTGTATTCTACAATGAAATTTGTGAAATCAAAACATTGTGCAGTACTTACAGATCAGCACCTGAGAACATTTACGTACTGCATTGACAAGTTACTGCCCAGATTTTAAAAAACTCGCCACTAGCTGTCAGTCTCCTACATCAAGCGACAGCTAAGTTTTTATAGGCCTAGTTTTCATGATAACCATAAGTAATTGTTAGGATCTGACATTAGTATCAATATTTGTCCTCTTTTTACAATAAAATGAAAGTGTGCAATGAATTTTAAACTTAAACTAAATTTTGGAGTAGATAAAAGATATAGTTATATGTCTCAGTGTGGCTCTTGAAGGTTTAATAATCAGTTTGTGTGGCTCTTGAGTTCCATAACTTTGGCCACTCCTGATAGTCTCTCAAACGTAACTCTGTTTTAATCCAGTTTTTGTCTGGAAATAAACCAAATCCTTAGATGAAGATTTTCAGAGTAAGTACAGGTATAAAGCCATCTAAATTTGTTTAGTTTTCTAAATAAGAATGACCTGATTTTCAGAGGTACAGAGTGCCAGCAGAATCCCATTGAAATCCATAGGTCTTCAAGAGGCCCTGCTCAGCACCTTCTGGTATCAGACCCCTCTGCAGGAGAAGAAGAAAAAACTGGATAATAGCAGCAGTAGAGGTTAAGAAGGAAAATTGAAAGAAGAGCAGGCAGTGGTACAATTAGCGTGATTTCTGGTTGCTCCAAACAGTCATAACCTAAGACAGGAACTGTCTGTCTGCCTGCAGTTCTCCTTTCACACCAAAATAATTTTTTCTGCAAGCTATTGAAGTCTTTCCATGCCCCCAACCCCTTATTCCCTAGCTGCCAAAAATCTCCATCTCCTGTCCTTTCCCTAACTTTGTTCCTGTGGTGAATTTCATTGTGTTTTGGACCTCCTTCAATACTGTGTATAGTCTTGTTCATCCACGTTCAAGAGAAATTAATTCAAGGGCTATGAGGATGATCAAGGAATGGAGAAGTCTATCTTGTATCACAAGACTGCTTAACCTGAGTAACTGAAGACTGAGAGGAGATATGAGTGCTCCCTATAAATACATTAGCAATAAAACTAAGACAGGGAGAAGGGCTATTTTAGCTGAAAGGACAACGTTGGCATAAGAACATATCAGTATAAATCGTTAATGAATATAGGTAGTCTGAAAATTAGAGGTTTCTAACCATCAGAGGTGCAAAGTTCTGGAACAGCTTTCATTCCTATGGTCCTCAACCTTACTCTTCACTTGCTTTATATTGGTCATTTCAGACCAAAGAGCTGTTAGCAAAATTTAACTCTGCTGCCTCTCTAGTTCTTTCAGCTCCCGCTAGCTTATAGGAATGGACTCTGATCTTGCAAAGGTAATTCACTGACCACTAAGCACAAGGTTGGCTATAATATAGCCCTGTGTTTTATTCATAATTACGACGTTAAAATATCCTTAAAAATCAGAGCAAAATAGATTTGTGCTAAAATTAACTACAGTCTTCTAAACATACAAGGAGTCTTGTGGCACTTTTAAAGACTAACAAATTACAGATACAAATAGCAAAGTCGTTAGTCTTTAAAGTGCCAAAGGACTCCTTGTTTGGTTTTGCTGAATTAGACTAACATGGCTACAGCTTTGGATACAGTCTTCTTATTTTCAAATTAAATTTAATCAAGGTCAATTTATACCCCATTACTGTTGTTGTCAAAATCTCCTTTAGCTTAAACTGTTCTGCCTTCCTGGTTTTTACTAGTCTTGCTTGTGAAAAGCCCAACTTACTTCTCAACTACTCATTAGCCCAAGATGGGGTACCTAGCATGCCTGCTTTAAATGGCGTTCATAACTTAGCCTTTTCTAATAATTTAGTTTGTTTCTTATTGTTGTAACTTCGTTTTATAGTTTGATATTATCTTAATGGATTTTCTTCCTTTAACACCCTTTTATTTCTCCCTTGGGACAACCTTTCAGAGGCTGTCTTCAGGAATCATCTTTGAAGAGGTATACAGGGATTCAAATGCTGCCTAACCTGTCAGGAATCAATTCTAAGTAGCGGCAGATATTCCTGGTGCCTCCACTGTCTCGGAGACACCCAGTGTATTATCAGATGGTAAGATTTGCTTGTCTTTTAAAAGAAGATCTTGAAAAACATGGAGATTAAATTTAGGCTTATTAAGATGGAGCAATCCCTGCAACCAGTCTTGTATCCAGATCTGGATATATTCTCTCTGTATCAGCCTCTGAGTGAACACAGCATCCCATCAACCTCTCTGTCCCACTTGCCAAGTTCCGTGGAATAAGAATACCAAGGGTACCATTAAGGCACCCAAGAAGAGACGTTTAAATTTTCTCTGTTGAAGAAGACAATCACTGTTAACATTCAGCATTCCAGAAGATCTCACCCCAGACAGAGTAAGGCTCCAGCCTGCTGTGGTACTGGCAGTTTGTTGAAGATTTCTAGTTCATCCAAGAGCCACAGAAATCATACTTAGACAGCACAACAGGCTTCAATTCAAAGGATGACCTCTCCAGTAGAGATCCAGACTACTCTGCACCAAGGAATCCCGTACTGTTTTTGGACCCCTTGGTACCATACGGCTGTTTCAGAACACGGCACAGTGCCTTTGAAGTTATCAACATAAATACCAACATAATTTACTCAAGTACCATCACAACAAACATCCCTTTTACTAACACCAGCAAGTTTGGAGGCTCATTCACTTTTGTACAGATAAACTAAGTCTTGCAGAGGTTATGTATTCCAGAGACTGGATTTGAATGAGCCAGTTTCCTTTTTGTTAAATGAAATGTTTGTTGGTAGTGAGATGTTCTGGATCACCAGGACTGTATTAGTCAGTCAGTACCTCCTAGTTCTCTGGTATCTTTTACCACAGGGCAGATGACTGTGTCATTGCTGTCTTTATCTGCCCCTCCTTTGGAATACATTGAGGCTAACTCCTTAGATTCTCAGATATCTGTGCAGGGATCACTTTCTTTATAAAGGTATGTGTCCCTTTTCACCTTCACTCAAAATAATATTGAGGGACAAACAAGCTTGTTTTCCTTCTCTTTAGTTTGATCAGCACTGGATGACTCATCTTCTACCTTTTGGTTCCCCTCAGTGGTCATACTGGTACCCAAGAGCTGCCTGTTGTCGGCAGTTCTCAAGGGCTTCTGTCTACTCCTGTGGGGATCATTGAGGACGACACTTCCTTGCTCCATCATTTCTTCCTCAACAGCCCCAGCTGTGAGAGAAGTCTCTTGAGGGACAAAAGCAAATAAGTTGATGACACCTCAAACTAATATTTCATCATCTTCACCCAATGAGGCTATGATCTCGCTGGGGACATCAGATAGACTCAAATGGGAGCCAGACTTTCAGGTTCTGAAATATATTTTTCTGACTTTGTGGTTTCCAGAAATGGATCTCTTTGCCACCACTGCCAACAGAAAGTGCAGGAAATCTTGTTCAAAGAAGGGCAAATGGCCTTCTCTGTGCATTTCTGCTGACAGTGTTGATCCTGAGAGTAGGGAGCTAGATCAGGCACTGTGAAGCCAAAATCATCGTCATTATTGTGCTAACTTGGCTGAGGCATATCTGGTATCCTTTACCTCATTTGCTGCTTCTCCATCCTTTCCTCGTATGTAGTCTTCAGTCAGATTTTTGAACCCAGAGCTTGGCCTGTCAGTGGTTGTCTGTAATAGAAACTTCTTGTTTTGAGAGAGACAGCAGACTCTATAAAACAGATACATTCACCTTGAAAAGTGAGAATGGATTTCACCACTGGTGTGGACAGCAACAGTTTTTGTCGTCTTTATTCTTTCTCCACTATCCTTGATTAACTGTTAAACCTAAAAAAGTCAGCTTTTTAAATAAATTCCATGAAGTTTATTTGAGAGATTAGTAGTTAGAGAGATTTTCTGTGTTTGCTTACGCCACCATGGTATGATTCAAGAGGTTGATTAATTTTTTCCAGCAAGTTAGAGAGTCTACTCCCACATGGGATTTGAACTTGGTTCTTAATTGTTTTGTTCAACGTCCATTTGAACCAATGGTTAAGTGTTCAGTGCTTCATTTGTCTATGAAGACATCCATCTTGGTGCCCATTACTTTTCTGCCTCACTGAGCTGGAGAAATGGGTACATTAATGAAACATTTGCCCTTTGCAATGTTCTTCGGGGGCACGGGGATTACTTCAACAAATCCCAAGTTCCTACCTAATTATCTTTTACCATCCATATTAACCAAGTTATTCATTTGCCTTTTTTTTTTTCTCCCTGACCCACACCCATCCATGGAGAAAGCTGTCCTCTAAACATGATGTTTAAGAAGGGCAGTAGCCTTTTATCTGGACAGACCCAAGAAGCCGCCTAGGAAGTTTCCCAAACTGTTTGTTTCATTTGACAGCATATCCAAGGATTCGGTTTCCACCCAGAGTGTTTCAAGGTGGGTTTCAGGATGTCTTATGTCTTACTGTGAGGTTGCTAGCATTCATTTTCCTTCCAGAGTATTAGGTCATTCTACAAAATCAGTCTACTTCTTTGGTGCTATTGAGAAATGTTCTACCTGTGGAAATTTGCAAAGGTGCAACTTGGTTTTCATACATTTCCCAAACATTCTTTTATATTCTCTGCCGGACCAAATACTGCCACTGGCTGTGCAGATCTGTCATCAGTCTTAGATCTAACTCTGCAGCTTCCTAATCCTTTTTAGCATATTGCTTGGGAATCATCTGAAATGGTTCAAGCATAGAAACACTACTTGAAGAAGGAGCGTATACTCACCTTATGCAGTACCTGGAGTTCCTTGAGTTCCATATGGACACACCACTACTTGCACTCCTTCATCTCTGTTTGAGTTTCCTCTTGTGGATCTTGGGAGTAGAGAAGGAAGTAAGGGCAGTTGGGCAGCACAACTCTTTCTATACTCAGTATGGGGCATAAGGATGTCTGGAGCATATGCGTGGGCCAAGTAGTCATTGCTACTGAAAACTGCTAATCAAAGGCATATAGATGCATGTGCATCTGAAGAGAACAGCCCTCCTGGAGACATGCCTCTCGAAGAGCTCTAGTAACTCCATGAGGTGAGTAATTGTACCTTTTTTCAGAGGGCTTCTGGTGCCCTGTGAGCTCAGTTTTGGCCACAACTTAATAGAGAGCAATAGTACCACCAAACATGGATCAGCACTGAGCCCTCCATTTCTTCAGAGAGGGAGTTGTTAAGCAGCAGGCCTCTGTGAAACTTCTGCCTTCAGCCATCCCCTAAGAAAAAAAATATGAAAAATAAAACAGTATTATGCCGCCTTATTCCAGCACACCCCTCAAATCCTTGGCCAGTTCTCTACAGACTTTTAAAAATGTGTGTATCCAAACCACCAGCTAAGCTAGTCATCTCTGTTCTTCACAGAGAAGCATCTCCATATAGTAATCCTGTGTGGTACAGATGAGAAGATGGGCTTGAGTATTTTTGACATGCTACTGGAAGCATTATATAATGGTTACAATGCCTAGAACCAGGGAGCCCTACTTTTGGGGACTCTAGACACATGCATATAATGTAAAGTAGTAGTAATTACAATTACTTAGTAACACTGTCATCTTCCCTTGTATTTTGGACTAGAATGTTAAGAAATCATAGGTAGAAAAATCACTGTTATGCCACATTAACACTTGAATTCCTGAACTTGGGAGTGATACCTATTTTGTTCCTGATACCAACAAGGGACTTGCGTTACCCTGCACAAAAGTTAGAGCAACCACAGAGCTACTTTCCTTAAGCCAAAACCCTTTGGACTATCCTACTGCCTGTTGAATGGTGAATGCACACATACTGGGGAAATCCTCAGTTTACCCAATGGAGATGGGAAGAAAAGTGGCCTGCTTTCATATCTGTACATAGACAGAGATGGAACCACATTGCAAAAACTCCTGACTTTCTAAGAAATAATAAAGTATATCTTTGTGCTGTATTACTAGCGTGTTCAACCAAAATGTATTTGGTGCTGCCTGCTGATGATAAATACCCAATGCCATGCTGTACAGAGAGGTGCAGGGTTTTTTCCCCCAAGAGTGTATTTGTTGCATTTACTGTTTCATGTTCACAATTAACGTTATTATGTACTGTGAAACACTTACACAAAATAGTTGAAAATTTAACTTTTGCTTATTTTTAAAGAAAATACAGTTTATACGCACAATTATGCTAAGGGTTTGTTTTTTTTTTTAACTTCGTCTTAATGTTATTGGGGCATATTATAATTTGAGGACTTCAGGCAAGGGAATTCTATATTGAATTTATCTTTTAGAAATATTTTTCAGAATTCATCAGTAGATATTTAAGTTTATACTTCCATAATGAAGTGTATTTTTATAAGTAATTTTTTGCTTGACAAAATTATGTGATTGAATACCCTGTATAAATCCACGCTCATATTGTTTTCATTTGAATTTTTCTCAGTGACTGGTGACCCACTCAAGACCCACAACACTTTACCTCAACCTGTCTTGAAGATCTGTGAGGAATTATTTCTTCTCCAAAATTCTTCTAATCAGTTCCCTGCCATGTCATATTTAAAAAGAAGTGTTACATTTTTCATTCTTTCCCCAAAACAAATTTTTCTGCTTGGTTGGATTCCTCCAACATAGGAGAAGCTAAAGAGATGTGATCTGTCTTGGAAGAAATAATAGAAGGGTGCATTGTGTCTCTTTTTATATTCTTTCAGTAACACTGATGTTTTCAGATGACTTCCAGATTGAGCTGTTGTATCTCAGTAGGTCAAAGTTTAGTTGGGTACAGGAGTGTAACACCTGTAGGGTATGAGACGTATATCATCCTCAGGGAAGTTGCTGATATGTTTTAATCATCTGATAGAGACTATTGAAATTCATGTTTCTTAAAGATTCTTCACTAAGATGTGAGAGATGTGATTTTTTCCCCCCTCCTCTGGCTGTGTAAAAAGAGTTTCACATGGCTCCGATCTTGAACCCAGTCTTTCAAATTTGTTTTCAAGTATTTGTGGCTTAAATCTCCTCTAACCTTTTACTAATAGCTGTAGAGATCTTATATGAAATATGTTATTAATAAAAGTCTAGACCTAATAATGTGAAACCAAAGTAGTAGAGCCCTGCATGGATACAAAAATGTGGAGCCACATCTGCTCAGTGATTAGTATCAATCTGGTCTGTAACCTGCATACCAGGTTTTAGCTACATCTCTAATCGCATCCTCAACCAAGCCTGGGCTCGCAGTCAGCATTTCAGCCTTTGATTGGCTCATTCCCCAGCTGGGTCCTGCCCACTTTTTCCTTTTTTTCTTTGAGGTTCACATGCTGTGCTGTAAATCAGATTTCCTTGGCCACCAATGAAATCTCTTATTGACAGCATGGTATGCAAACAGCAAACAAGAAAAGGAGGAAGTGGGCAGGGAAGTCATGGGGAATGAGCCAATCAAAAGCCAGCTGACAGTGAGTGGTGACTCTCCAAGCCCCAGCCTGCTGTGACTGAGGCTCTGATTAGCTGGCAGACCACAAGCAGAGCTGAGCTAGGATTGGCTGGAGCACTTCCTGGTTCCCCTATATGCTGCTGACACTGATCAGTGCAGTAGCTGCAGCGATGGATCACGGTGTGAGCAGATAAAAATAGAATCTGCATCTGCAGGTCAGCCCACTGCAATGGGTCTGCAGTTATCCGCACCCGCATCCGCGGATGCGGATAACCACGGATCCGTACTAGACGCCTGTGGATCTGCAGGGCTCTACAAAGTAATATCAGCAGGAGAGTAAAAATCAGTTAAATATACACACACGCACATTTTGTGCGTGATTTAGTGTTGAATACTAAGAGTTCTTTAAAGAATTCTAGAAAAAAATTGTTCTGTGTTAATTATAAAGATAACAAAAATCTGAAATGGACAGTATTATTCATATTTAATCAAGTCATTCGTAGTCTTGAATCATGGTTTATCTCTTCCACACATACATTCTCCCTATAATAGTTTTTTGCTGTAAATTAATTTAAATCTATAAATTTATAACAACATAGTTGAAAACCTGGCATGATTTTAATGGATTTTTTCCAACAGCCATGTAAAATTTGATAATATTTAGGAGGGAATTATTTTTTTTAAAAGCCTCATATTTTGGAGAATGTTTCAGTGGGACATTAACTCTTCAGACTGAGTGAAAAGATGACTTCTTCAACTACCAGCATTACCAGTACAACTCAGGTTCTAACAGCCTGTGTGTGATTTACACATGATCAGCAATAAAGATTCTGGAACTGGAAGGAAACAGTAATTTTTGTGGATACTAAAAGAATATTGCTACATAGCTTTAGTTCAGCAACTTTGACAGTAATTGTGTTTTTTCAAAAGTACCAAATGAGCAGATTTTTACATTCCTGAGTTTTGTGCTCCCTGGCATAGCAAAGGCTGACCAACCCCCACACCAAGTTCTGTGTTTTTTTGTGGTTCCTAAAGGCAGAAAGAGTTTGTAGGAGTGCAAGCCACCCTACTTTCCCATCATTGCTGGTGGTCACATGTTGCCCCTGAAGCTGTAGTTCTTTTCTAGTCAGTTTTGACTGCAGCCAACAAAGCAACATAGCTGTCTCGTCACTGCTCCCAGCTGCAGGCCTGCTCACTGATGATCAAGCTTCCAGATGATGTTTTTCTTTTCGTGTTTGTATGCCTCCATGACTTCTAGTCAATTCTGGTTCTTTTTGTGCATAAAATTCTTCAGTAGCTCTTTTGTTGTTCTTGGTTTGGGAACTTCAGTTCCATAGCTAGGGCATGTATTTCTATTCTTAGATGCTTCAGTACTTTAATTTCAATTTTGTACTTGCATTAGCATTTTTGTATTAGTGCCTGTTGTTTTCTCACTTTGACATTAACTGCCATGCTGCTTCTTCACCTTTTTCATCTTGGTTTTTTTCAGAGCTTCAGCTTGTTACCTTAAGGCTTTTGCTCTGCTCTACGTTTCAGAGCTCACTAAAATCCAAACTATTTGCATTGAGTGTTTTTTGTTTTTGTTTTGTTCTGTTTTGTTTCTCAAAATATCACCCAGTTTCTTTACCCTTAAGGAGCTAGAAAGATCACTATGTGGATTCAGTGTTCATGAGGCAGAAAAATGACGGTAACAGAGAAGTGTGCTTACTGTGCTCTGCTGTGTATTAGATGTAATGTGGTAGGGAGCATTACATCTCTTCCCATACAGCTCTCCAACCATTCAGGCATCGTGGTGATTGTCTTTGCCTTTAAGTCCTCCTCAACGCAGTCCTGAAGATTCCAAAAAGTCTCCCACAAGATTGGTTGAGAGTGCATCCAAAAAGAAATTCTCTTAGTTGGCTTCAACTGTTGATGTGAAAAATTTGTAAGAGCTCCACAGAAGTACCCTGCTTCTTATGCTGAGTCTTTAATAACTTTGGGGTCTTTGTACTTGAAAATTGATGGTACTGATTTCCAGCTTGTTGGATAAGGTATTGCCTCTGAGTAAGAAGCATTAGCAGGAGGGTGGTGATAGCCATCTGATCTTTCATGCCTCATGGTTGAGGACTCCAGCTCCAGACAGCTTTACATCCAGGTATTCATGATTCCCGTTTTGGTTTTCCAGACTTGAGGTTGAGACGGCATTAAGAAACATGAGTGGCAGTATTTAGCTCCTTCAGATTTTACAGTTCTGCTCTGTGATTCCCTCTAATCCTATACCATGAGTTGTTGGATTCCTTGGTGAAACCAGAATCTATTTTTGCACTGTTTTGGCATCTCTGGTGTCAGTGCTCTCTGTGCAGTTTATTGATGGATCCCAGTGTGGTGTTGACACTTCAGACCAAACCATCATATGACATCATCAGTTCTTCAGCCAACTGTGTGTGTCAAAGTAGTGTAATTGTTACCTGGTTTCTGAGGAACTGGAAGACTCGTCTGATACCAACTATATAGGAGCATGGAGGAGCAGCAAGATAGTGACTTCATATCAGGACTACTAGCATATTTGTGTAAAGCTGTCTCAGTAGGCTACATGTTGAGATAGAGCAAGACCAGAAATTTTCAGGGACTGTGATACCTGAGCCAGAAACCCTGGTCCAGAAGGGCTGCATTTTCCTTGCTGTCATGCATCAAGTGTTGACTGTAGTAGACACCTTGCCCTACTGTCTTATTTGAAGTCATTTGTGGAAAAGTATATATACCCTAAGGATGGCACCAGTCATGTTGTCGTCCCTTCCCAAGAACCTGGTGGCCAAAGCAACTGTAGTTAGAGCCCACGTGTATGGACGCCATATTTAGGGAGTTGGTCTCTCCCAAAACAATAGTTGTAAATCATTCTTGTGGAAATGAAGGCGGTGGTTGTGTATATATTAGGCACTTTCAGAGATCTATCTCTAAAGAATAATGCTGATTCAAATGCACTTTCCGACCCCTATATTCTATAGGCACAAATGGGATGAACTGGTCCATGTCTTGATGTTCAGAAGCTGTCGGAATAGTAGTAACAGTTCCATTATTATTCTTGGTTAGCATGTATCTAGCGGGAAAGGAGAACACAGTCACAAATTAACTCAATCTTAAAATCTCCTCAACAAGTCAGAGTCGTGGAAATTATTGCCCTCCTATGCGAATGCTGGATGTAACTATCTTTGCTACTGACCTGAACAAGAAGCTATTCTTTTCTGCCAGTGGCACTGAAAACAATAACCAATCCACGTTTTTTAAAAAATACTATCAACTTTCATGCTTCAGGAGTAGCCTCTTACTGAGAAGATTTGAAGGAAATGCCTGCTGTGGGCAGTTTGTTTTGTAACTGCCTGCTTTTCTTAACTTTTCAAGATTGTCTCTTCAATTATGAGATTAGAAATCTATTTAAAATGTATTCAAATAACACCAGTTCCTGAAATTTAAAGAAAAACACCAGATATCCCAAGACCCTAAATAAAATTGAGTTGGAAAAACTGCATTGTCCCTTTAATAAAGAGGAGGGGAGTAAATGGAGTCGGAAATAAAATGCAGTAACCAACTTTTGTAGGATAAGACTAAGCAGTTGTTTCTAGTATTTAAGGGAAGATATTAGACTAGATAAGCCAGTGGTTTGATTTGGTGTGACAGTTACTGTTTTGCTAAAATAACATGCTGACAAGTGATGACTTTTCCATCTGTTTTGGAAAGATGTTCCATCAGTAGCTAAAATGTCAGAACTCAAGAAACAGGTTCAGTGATGCTAATAGACTTTATTGACATAGACAAGTATGGTTTCAACTACTGCTGATTTGCTAAAGCGATTTCCATCAGTTTGAGTCTGGCCTTGAGCTATTACTCTTGATGAGGATACCATGCTCCATACCAACTTGACAGCCCTCACTGACAGTTTTTAGTTGAGCTTCATTAGCATATTGTCTCTGAGCGGGAGTGGTATATCATCCTGCCCTCTTTGAAACCATTTGTTAGAGAGGATTTATGATTGTGAGGGAGGAGTTCAAGGATATAGTAGGTCCACATTAAACCCTTTCAGTTTCTCCATCCGCACCAATTAAATATGCTTAATCATCCATTTGAAAATAACTTAAACACAACAGTAACTGTGTTCAGACTCATTAGGCAAACTTCTCAGGTTTTTGAGATCTAGTTGAAAGGTAGACCGGTTTTTCTGCATCCCTTATAATAAAGTTTTTGAAAGGCTTTATGCTATTGTAATTGTCTTTAAAAAATTGATGGCATCATGAAATACTGATGCATTCTTGATAAAACTGATTGAAAGCTCTCTAACACACAGTACCTGTGAGGTCAAAAAAGGACAGTGGTTAGATTAGTAGGTCTTGTGTGCAACGTGTGGTGTCGGAGGGTTGGCGTGGAAGATGGCTCCCTGGCCAACTACTGCTGCTGTTAGGGACCACAAAATCTTGAAGAAGGGAGAGTGGTGCCTGTTCTGTGCTAGGAAGCACAAGTGAGAATTCCACCAAAATTATACTTTCAGACAAGGAGAATTATAAGATAAATAATCGATTAAATCATAGGGTTGGAAGGAACCGCATGAGATCATCAAGTCCAACCCCCTGGGGGTTGAACCCAGGACTTTCTGCATATTAAGCAGAGGTGCTAGCCACTACACTGCTTGCAGGGTAGCACATTTATGATAATGTTCCCCATACCCTTTACCATGATACTTAGCCTACTGCCTAAGACTATTGGTAGAACACTTAAAGCACAATTAAAATGCGTAATGAAGGATATTAGTGTTCGCTGTTGAATAGGATATATCGACTTAGCAAATTCAACTCCATTAGATGATTTTTGTATCTTTGAGGGTAAATACTATGCATTGCATTGAGACCTCACTTTACATCAGCAACAGTAGAGACCATAAGGAAGTAATAAGGTCTACTTTATTGTTAAGTTTTCTGACTGCATTCTTGTTCAATGCTAAATTCCTTTGTTTCGTTGATTTAGCATATCTATAATATTTTGATAGAAGATGGTTCTTTACTTTGGTGTTCCTCAGATTGTGGTATATGGCAAAATTGCTAGTGATCTGACTGGACCTAGTTAGTCACATGATGTTGACTCTTTCTGTTTTTCAGTTAGGAAATAGCATTGAAAGATGGATAAAATAATATGTTTACATACCTTCCTAATACTACTTTTCTAAGTTGGAAAAAAATAAAGCAATTGCTGTTTTTGCCACAGGGGTGTAATGTGAACATAAATTAAGGGGGACATTGCCCTGTAATTGAAAATTGGAAAAGAAATTCTTCCCCAAGACAATAGTTCCTCTGTTAGAACATGGTATATCCCATGAAAAAGTTTGAGAAATCCAATATTAGTTTATTACAGCACTGCCACTTGTATCGGACATTTCTAATGACATCTTATCAACTTGGCTTGGCAATCCTGAATTGACAATGTGGACAATGAGAATGACAAATAACAATGTGTAAGTGAAACAGCTCTTTGTCACACTTAATCTTTGCTTTTTCTGAAAATGTCAATGTTCTGGTCAATTGTAAGGATTAATTGTCTGTAAGATTGCATTTTTAAATAATATCTTATTTGCTATAGTAAAAGCTATTCATTTTGAAAGTAATATTTTGATTACTCTGTAACCGAAAGCTTTATTTAATTCACTGTACTGTTTTTTAAGTATCTTTCACACCTGAAACCACAAACTAGAAGCCTACAAGGCAAATTTTAGCTCAATATATTTTAAAAATGAAAGGGCCAGATTCTGGTATTGTTACAGTAATTAGTACATTACTTCCCAGGTAGTTTCATTGATTTCCATGGAAGCACAAACAGAGTAAGGTTAGAAATGGGTTCAACAGTCTGGCTCAGAATTATTATTTCTTGAGTATGCATTTTGTCCTTATTAAAAGAAAGTTAATCAAAGAAAGTTGTTCATTTATCTTAATACATGTGTTTTTTTTCCCCCCTAGATCTTCCTCAGAACTGTGATCCTAACATTCCCCTAGTTGCTCAGGAATTAATGAAAAAGATGATCCGTCAGTTTGCAATTGAATACATTTCAAAAAGTAGCAAAATTCAAGAGAATAGAAATGGTTCATCATTTGAACCAAGTCTGTTATGTAAAAATATCCAAATGAACCAAACGGAAAACTCTCTTCAGGAAGAACAGGATAGCCCTCTAGACCTCACTGTGAATAGAACTCAAGAACAGAAAACTCAGCAAGGTAAATCTTTTGTGTCTGTTTCTTTAATATGCTTTGTTTTGAAATTGTTTTCATGTGAATTTCTTATTGTCCAATGCTGAGCAATCCAAAAAAAAATTTCAGATGCATCTTGTAGCATTCAGTACATTAAAAATCTATTGTAGACTATTAAAATCTGGGTAGGAAAATATCAGTTATTGCATAATTGATTTTCTTAAATTTTTTAATATTAACAAGGTTCTTTAAACAGCAGCAGAAAGCATATGGGGAAACTTTGAAAAAATTATTTCAAAAAACATTTTTTGTTAGTGTGTGCCATACTTCCCTTAACACTCTAAGTATCTCCACACCTGGATCTATGCAGTCAGTGTCTGGTAGCAGTTCCCTAAGCTTTAGAACATTAAAGTTCTGAAACCATTTCACCAATACCATTTACCTGCTGATCTACTGCTTGCTTCCCTCATTTATGTTTTGCACCATTATCAGGAGGAAAGTATTTGGTACACCTTTTTTGTTGCTAAGAAAGTGAGCAACCCACTGTATAACTTCATTGAAGAAATGGCATAGAAGAAGTCTGAAAGAGAGGGAGAGATGATACAAGTGGATAAGTTAATTGTATTCCAAGCATAGAGGGCCACGTGAAAGAAGGTATGAAGTCCAAGAACAGAAGATGATGAAGGGAAAAGTAAGGATAGGAATTTAGGAGGAGATTTAGAGAGACATTCCATATATGTAGAGGTGAAATCTTGCAGGACCTTCCAAGTGAGGACAAGGAGTTTGAATTTGTTAGCTTTTTAAGGATGCTAGTAAAGGGAATCAGGTGGAATGATGATGGCAGAGTGACATGAGATGGTCCATTTTTGAATAGATTGAAGTAGGAAGGAGGTGGACAGGATTTAGTTTTGGAAAGAAGTTCTTTCTTATATATTTGACTGATGTTTGAGCTGGCTGTGGAGTATCATGGAAGGAATATCAGAAACAACTGAAGTTGCATGACTAGAGACCATCATGATCAAGATATGCAATTAACTAACCCTTCATCTGACTTCTGCCTCCACCCCTCCATTTTTTTTCCTGCCTGAATTACTTATGTTTTTACCAGCTTCTGTCCTTACAACCATTCTGTCTTGGTATTTCTAATTTGTGGGGGGGGTTGGAGAGAATGGAAACGCTGGTATAATTTTGCCCATATTAAATTAACCTTGTGTCTCAGCATCATAGTTGTCTGGGTTTTTTTAATAGACTTGTTAAATTACCTTTGTAGGCACTGTATTACTTCTTGGTTCTTTGAGTGCATATGGTCAGTCTTCAACTGGATAGGATTTTGTATAGGTCGTGGTTGAGCAGGCATGGATCAAGTGGTTGAATTTCAAAATTTAGGGAAGCCAGTTCAGGTCGTTTTGAAGTTCCTCTTAGCTTCTTCAGTCTCTCACTTTGCTGCACCCTGCATGGACAGTTGGAGATCTGAGTTCTCACAATTCCTAAGGTTTTCCTTTGGTTAATTTTTGATATTGTATAGTAGTCAAATTTCATGTTTAAAGGGAATATCAAAAGCTGCCTAGTAGCAAGGTAAGAGGAAAACAAGTGTAAGTTTCTTACTTTGCAAAGTAGCATAGTCCAGCCTGACTAAGTTGCTTTCTCTTCATTTTGTAAATATTAAGCATTTGCTTAGTGCTTTTTGTCTATAGTTATTTTATAGGTAGAGCGCTGCAGAGCTGTGGGTGTCTGCTGCAGATCCATAACTACAGACCCATTGCTGCGGATTGATCCGCGGATGCAAATTCTGTTTTTATCTGCCCAGGGTGCAATCCATCACTGCAGTTGCTGCTCTGATCTGTGTCAGCAGCAGATAGAGGATCAAGGAAAGCACTCCAGCCAATCCTAGCTCAGCTCTGATTGTGGTCTGCCAGCCAATTAGAGTCTCAGTCACAGCAGGCTGGGGCTTGGAGAGTTACTGCTCTGTCAGTCAGGATGCTGGTCTTTGATTCGCTCATTCCCTATGACTTCCCTGCCCACTTCTTCCTTTCCTTGTTTGCAGTTCGCAGAAGCCCACTAGCATGAGCTTCCCCTCTGAGGCAGCTGGTACCTACCCCCACACCCCTGGGAACCTCGACAACCCCCTCCAGATACAGTATACTAGAAGAATATGACCTGTATGCCATCTATACAGAATTCCTGTGTTCTTTGTCGAGAGCTGGCTCGTGTCAATTCTTACTGTAGGTGTGTGCACACGCTCATGTGTGGTTACCAGAATTTTTTTCCTCCAAGCAGCAGCTGTAGGGCAGACTCCGGCACTCCCTGGAGTGCCATGCACATGCTGCAGCATAAAGTGCCACTGGAGCCCAGCCCACTCAGTTCCTTCTTTCTGCCTCAGATAGTTACTGGAACCTCCTTAAAGCTTGTTTCGTGTCTCCATTAGCAGTTGTTTATCTCCCTTCATTATTCATAGCAATATATAAGTAGTTGTTAGGTGTTTAGTTTACTGTTCTTAATATCTGTAGGGCACAATGCCTAAGTCTCCAGGGTTTAAGCCCTGTGTATCTTGGCCTTCTCACTTACTAACCCACACAAAAGCTGTTTGAAATGTTTGAGGGAATCCCACTGGAAGAACAAATGAAGATATGCAAGAGGTCCAAACCCCAAATGCAAAAAGAAAAAGAAATCCATCTTAAAGCCCTCCTTTATGGAGGCAGCTTTGGCTCCCACACCAACCTCAACACTGGCTGTGGTACTGGCTGCTTCTTTGGTACTCAGCACGCAGTCAGCACTGACACTGACCTCATTCCCCCAAAGGGACATAGCCCCAAGCATCATAGTGCTTCTGCAGAGAAACCAAAGAAGCACCACCACTGGTGTGGTAGCTCCCCTTGTGCAGACGCACAGGGGTTGAGTTCCATCCCCATGACCGAGACAGGCCCCTTGTATATAATGGCCTCCTCCACACCAGAGGCCTTCGAGGTTGCAGGGTCTTTTATGACTGTGCCCTTTCTCCAGCCAATGTCATTGGATCCCCAGTATGTGGGTATAAACTGACACTACCACATCGCTGGCTTGCAAGGTCTCGGCCTATATCAAGGGCAGGGTCAGCATCCGCTGTGTAGAGCCTGCCTCCAAGTGGCACCGATTGGAATCTGGTCACAGGACCCCCTCGAACACTGCGGTACCATGGCACTGGAGGCATTGTTCTTCCTCACAAAGGCCAGTATCCCCAGTCACTGGCACTGAGAACTCCAAGAAAAACTCCCCTCCAAATGCTTGATACCAGAGTAACCAGACCAGCACCCAGAGCCAGTGGTATCAACGAGTCCTCTGACTTGTGGGGGCCACACACCCTGAAACTCAAGGAAGGCTTCACCCCCTTGTAAGAGGGCAAGAAAATCTGCATTACCGTGGCACCACTCATCCTTCAACTCAGACCACCACAAGTGAGGCAACAATAGACACCGGTGGTGGCTCTGCTCCTCTTTGTCCTCCTCTAGGGACAGTTCATTCTTGGGCTCAGACACCAGAAGGCACCAGGGCAGAGACTACACCTCAGATGACTCCGTTGCTTCCTCACCTCTGGGCATTGGGGCAAGACCCAAGCAGATCAAGAATTGCCATGAGAAAGCCTTGGCACAGATTCCATATTGGCCCCATGTCCAAACCAATAGTCCTACTGGGGCCCCTGGCCTCTTCACATGGGGTTCCCTGACAATCTGCTCTCTCAGCAGGGGCACAATCAGCACCACCAGCTGTGGAGAGAGGGCAGTCCTCAGACTCAGAGCTTTCTGACCTGCAAGAGGGCACTTCTAGGGGACTTCCCTACCCTCTAGAGGAATCACAAGGGCCCTCATTTCCTCTCCAGTCTCAGTCACCTTCTTCAGACGAAGCAGTAGTGCATGAATCTTCCACTCCACTAGATGATTTTAAGGCGTACCAAGAGCTTATAAATAGGGTTGCTTCCAAAATTGGGAATGGAGGCCCAAGAACTTAGAGACAATAGATAGCCCCTTTGACATTTTAACTTCAGCTGTCCCTTCCTGAATTGCACTCGTTGTTCATCAAGTGGTACTTAAGATGGCACAGTCCTTGTGGCAAACACCATCTTCAATACCACCTATTGCTAAATCAGTGGAGAAAAGGTACTGTGTGCCAGCGACGGATTTTGATTACCTTTTCAGTCACTCCACTCCTGGTATGTTTGGTCTTAGATGCAGCCAATCAGAGACAGGCAAGGAAACCCAGGTTCTACTCCAAAGAATAAAGATCAGAAGAAGCTTGACCTATTCAGTAGAAAGGTTTACTCAACAGCAAGCTTACATTTCCATATTGCAAACCACCAGATGTTACTGGGAAGATGTAATTACAATTTAGGGACATCACTGTGCCATTTTGGGGAATGGCTGCTAAAGGACCACTTAACAGACTTTTCAACCATCTTAGAAGAAGAATTAGTGGTGGCTAGAGCGGCCCTTCAAACTCCTTGTGACTTGGCAGATGCTTCAGGAAGGTCAATAGCCTCAGCAGTATCCATGCGTCATTGTTCCTGGCTACAAGCCTCAGGATTTTCACAAGAGGTCCGGCAAGTTGTACAAGATCTTCTATTTGAGAGCCCAGGCCTTTTGTCTGTGAAAACAGATGAAAAATTGCACAGATTAAGGGACTCTAAAACACCACTCAGATCACTGGGCCTTTACAATCCACCCCAGAATCACTGCCACTTCAGACCACCTCCTCCACCACAACAACCCTGTCTCAAGCAGGACTCGAGGCAGGTTTGAGGACTCCATGTGAAGACAACACCCGAGTCAGGAATGAAGCAGACTACAAACTGTATTGGATTACAGCCAAATTAAACCCTAACACTCACCATCATGTAACCCAGGAGAGAGCTGTGTCCTGGCGTGAGTGGCTACACCGCCACCTTGGGGTGAGTGGCCCCCTTCAAGCAGACCGAGACCCCCAGCTCTTGGCGTCTTCCGACCCGAGAGAGACTCTCTCCCCTCCTTTCTAGTGGCTTCCCTTTTATATCCTGATACAAACAAGCCAGGGTTACTAAAGAGCAAAAGCAGAAGTAAAAGGGACAGAGAGAAAAAAAATGAGCTTGCTGCTTGGGGGGGGGGGGGGCCTGCCACTTGAGTTTGACACCTACTCCCCCCGAAATGGAGAGCAGGGAGAAAGGCTTGTGTGTGTGGCGACTTCGTCTTTTTCCAGTGGAGGCTGGCAGCTTAGCGTGATTTTACTTTATTTCAGGCTTTGGGGCCTGCCATTCCTCTGGCCACCCTAAACTGACGCATGACAGTGTCTTCTGGTAGGTGACCACTACAAACCCCAATACAGGACCCAGTCACAAAGATTCTCTACCTGTAGGCAAGCAGACAGATCAAGAACGTCCAGCAGACACCACCCATCTACAAACACAGGCTTGAATCCAGAGTACCAGAGATGAGCTAGAAGGCCCATGAACAAGTGTCATTTTTTGAAGATACTATTGAGGACAGTACAACAGTTCCCACACAGGATTCATCACCACCCTTTTTCATCCAGTTACTCCATTTCTTCCTGGCATGATGTCAGATAAACATGGACCGATGGGTCCTCAACACCATCACTTGAGGATACTCTATTTGTTCACTACCCCAGCACTCATCCCCTACCCTGTCGCACTTCAGGGACCCTTTTCTTGAACAAGCCCTTGTCATGGAAGTTGAATCTCTCCTACCCTGGGGAGAGGTGGTCCCAATTCCACTTTGAGAAGAGGGAAGGGGGTTTTATTCCTGTTTATTTTCTAGTTCCAAAACCTCAACAGAGACCTGAGACTGATCTTGGACCTCCATTCCCTCAACAGGTACAGAATCAAGAAAAAGTTCAGGATGGTATCGTTGGCCTCCATTATTCCTTCACTGGATCCAGGTTTGCTGCCCTCAACTCAAAGGATGCTTACTTTCATATTTCTATTCTCCCATCTCACAGACGTTTCCTGCAGTTCATAGTGGCAAACAACCACCAACAATTCACAGCCCTCCCATTCGGCCTCTCATCAGCCTGAGAGTCTTTACAAAATTCATGGCAACAGTAGCAGCTCACCTGTGGCACAAGGGCTTTGATATTTGTTCCATATTTAGATGACTGGCTGGTAAGGGGAAAATCCCAAGATCAGGTCAGTTCCAGTGCCACCACTGTTCTGGACACATTCAAAAGATTAAGATTACTGATAAAGTTGCAAAAGTCCAAGTTAAAAACCCAACTCAATGCATAGATTTTATTGGAGCAACCCTAGACCCCTGACAAAGCAGAGCCTTCCTTCCTTTTGCTCACTTCACAGCTCTGACAAACATAATACAGGAGCTCTGGCAAAACCAAAGAACCACAGTCAGACAATGTCTAAAACTATTTGGGTACATGGCAGCATGTTCCTACGTAGTGAGGCTAGCCTGCCTAAAACTGAGACCTTTACAGATGTGACTGGTATATGCATGTTCCCCAGCCACTCACCCTCTAAACAAAGTCGTGATGGTTGATGGTTCCACTTTGGATCCTGGAAGAAATGGGTTAGTGATGGGATCCCATAGTAGTTCTCCAGGAGTTCCTTTCCTGAAGGAGGCAGCCTTCATCACTCTCATGTCAGACACCTTGGATATGGGCTGGGGGGCTCATGTAAGTATGGGTGGAAGACCCAAGGCAGGTGGACGACACAAGACAAACATTTGCACATCAGCGTTAGGGAACTTTGGGCCATTTGGCTAGCCTGTGAGGTTTTCCTACACAGCATTGCCAGGAAGGTAGCCATGTGCTAACAGCCAATACAACAGCCATGTTCTATGTAAATAAGCAGGGGGCATTCATTCCAGCGTTCTGTGCAGGGAAACCATATACCTCTGGGATCTGGCAGTAGCCAACCATTTCTACATAAAGGCCTTCCACCTTCCTGGAGTCCAGAATGCAGAAGCAGATCACCTGAACAGGGTATTCTTGCATTGCCATGATTGGTCTTTGCACCCAGATGTTGTATCTGAAATTTTCCAACATTGGAGCGATCCCCAAATTGACCTCTTCACCTCCCATTGGAGCAGGAAGCGCAACCAGTTCTGCTCTCTTCATGGAAGAGAGCAGGGTTCCCTGTCGAACGCCCTCCTACTCTGCTGATCAAGGACTTTGGTCTATGCCCTTCCACCGATTCCCTTAATCCATAGAGTAGTCCTAAAAATCAGGACACAATGCAAACATGATATTAATTGCTCCAGCATGGCCATGCCAGTGTTAGTTTCCCACACTGCTAAGCTTGTCTGTTGATTCCCCATGGGAACTCCCCAGTCATTTGGATCTCCTCTTGCAGGATTGGAGCAGACTGTTGCATCCGGACTTGACATCTCTACATCTACAGCTTGGAGACTGTGGTTAAACTGTGAAGAGAGAGCATGCTCTCCTCAGATCCAAAACATTCTACTGAGTAGCAGAAAACTTTCTACCTGTACATCATATTCTGCAAAGTGGAAATGTTTCTCAAATTGGGCCTGAGAGCAGCAGTTGTCACCAGAGAAGTCTCCAATACAAGCAGTGCTAAAATGTTTATTACACTTGAAGCAACAAGGACTCATTGTAGCCTCATTAAATGTCCATCTGGCAGCAATTTTGGCTTTCCACCAGTCCCTTACAGGGCAAATCGGCATTCTTGCACTCAACGTCGTTACGTTTTTTAAAAGGAATTGAAAGACTGTACCCCCAGATCTGAGATCCGATGCCCCCCCCCACACCACCCAGGATATTAATTTAGTGCTATCAGTGCTTATAAGGCCAGCATTTGAGCCTCTTGCTACCTGTCCTCTGCTAACCTTGTCACTAACGGTATCCTTTTTGGTAGCCATAATATCAGCCAGGAGAGTATCTAAACTCAAGGCCCTGAAATCAGAACCACCTTTTACAACCTTTTTTAAAGACAGTCCAGCTCAGGCCATACCCAGCCTTTCTACTCAACATGGTTTCAGACTTTCATTGCAATCAAGTCCATCATTTTGCCAGTTTCTTTGCCTAAAGCCACATCTTTCAGATGAAGACCGCTGATGGCATACACTAGATGTGAGATGGGCCCTGGATTTTTATATTGACCAAACTAAGCCAATTTGTAAGTCGATGCATCTCTCATCGCAGTTGCCAACCAAATGAAGGGGCTTCCAGTCTAATCATAATGTATTAGACTAAGCAGGAATCCTGCTACCAGGCCCAGTGACAGCGGATTCCACGAGAGCTCAGGCTTCTTCCAGAGCCATGTTAGCTCATCTCCCAGTCGTGGACATTTATAAGGCCGTAATGTGGTTGCCAATACACACGTTCACATTCCATTACACCATAGTATAGCATTCTAGAGATGATGCGGCCTTCAGGATGACGGTACTTCAGTCCACCAGGTGGTAACTCCACCCACTGTCTAAGGTAAAGCTTGTAAATCACTGTAGTAGGAATGGACATGAGCAAGCTCCTGACCAAGAAAAGATGATTGCTTACTTGTAACTGTCGTTCTTTGAGATGAGTTGCTTATATCCATTCAAAATCCACCCACCTCCCCTCCTTTCGGACCTAGAGGAAAGAAGGGACTAAGCAGGCTGGGCTCTGGCAGCATCTGATAGACCATAGGATGTGCACAGGGGGGTGCATAAGCCAGCCTTACGGCTGCTGCTTGGAGGAAGAAAGTTTCGGTAACCGAGCACAAGCAAGTAAGAATGGACGTGAGCAACTCATCTCGAAGAAATACAGTTACAGATAGGCAACTGTCTTTTATCCCAATCAGGGGTGCCCAATTCCTTTTTATCTACCTGGCACAGAACTTTCTGTTGGTCCAAGTGGCCACAGGTAGAGACAGGCAGCAACACTTCCAATCTATGCCTTCTACTAAGGCAGCAAATTTTCTAGATGTGCTTGAAAGAAAACTATTCACATATATTAGCTTTATGTTTTCTTCCTCAAATTATCTGCTGTTGGCCAAGTATGCCTATCTCAACTACTGAAAATTCATGGATTTTGTAGACGAGCTATCAAAAAGAGTTCATTTCCAGGTTTTTACTGATGAAAGTAAGCTAGTGTCTAGAACTGCACTTCAATCAGCAGGTGATACATTAGACAATCATCCTGGTTGACGGTAATAGCCATCATAATGCAGCGTGACTCATGGTTCCACATCTTGAGATTTTCTAGGGAGGTCCAAAATACCATGGGGGACCTTTTCTTTGATGAAACCCACCTTTTCAGTGAAATGATGGTTGAGTTCTTGCCCACTCTGAAGGACTCTAGTGTCACCTTCTCACTGAAAATGTATGTTTGCCCTAACAGGAAATATTACAGGCATTCTTACAGACCTAGACAATAGTTTTATCTCCAGCTATCTTAATTATGACCCTCCTCATAAAAGGGAGAGTAGTCTGTCTCTCATTTTACTTCATTATTGTAGCATCTCAATCCCATCCCCTGGTGAAAAAAATATTTTTGACAGACATTTGAAAGCTCTAGACCATTACTCAACACTACTACTCAATCCTGGCATTGCAGGGGGTTATTTAGCACTCTTACCCAAACTGAAATGACACAGCAATGGACAACTGGGCATTAGATGCCATGCAATATAACTATGGAAAGGGCATATGGTTGACAGCTGTCAGTATGAAGAATGCCTACTTTCATGTGAATATTCGACCCCCCCACACACACATTCTCGGTGTGATTGTGTGCTTTGACCTCATCTGATACAGAGTGCTCCTATTAGGTCTTCTCACTACCCCTAGAGTCTTAACCAAGATCTACCTGATATATTCCACATTTCAGATGGATCAGCTTAATTCCCTTCTCTTGACAATTGGCTTCTTGTTATCAGGACTTATGAGGGAGCCCACCAGTTGCCTTCTTCATTAATGCTTCAACTACTTTCTTCTCTAGGAGTCAAAGTGAAATTGGAAAAGTCTGTTTTCATTCTGAGGCAGAATATAGTCTTCATAGGGACGATCCCACTTTCAGTCCTGACACGAGGTTATCTGCTAAATGTCAGGTTTCACATCATGAGAGACCTGATAGATTCTTATATTCCATCCTTGAGCTTCATTCAGAACTTGTCTTGCCATCCTTGTAATTCACTTAGATTGCCCTATTTGCCAGACTTTGCCTCCATTACCTTCAAATGTCACTCCATGTTGTGTATTTACCAACCAAACACATGAAAACCATGCTAACAGTTCCTTCCAGAGTAACAGCATCTCTGCTGTAGTGGAAGGATCCTCATCAAGTGTGTGTGAGCCTCTGCTTCCTACCATCCTTACCAGATAAGATGATTATTGTTGATGTGGTTCTCTTAAGCTGCAAAACACACAGCCATATGCCTCAGGACACTTTGGGAGGCCAGGATACACATCAGCTTTCTGGAACTCCAGGTAGTTTGAGAATCTTTAGAGTTTTTCTACAGTTCTTGTGACAATATGACAGACAATATGACAACTGATTTTTTTTGTCAAACATGTAGGTGTGATCTAATGATCCTGTTCATAGAAGCACTCCACCTATGGCACTTGCATGTCAAGAATCAAATTACGCTTTTGGTTATTTAACTTCCATGAACACAGAATGTGCTAGTGGACAAAGTAGGAATTTGGCCACCTGATCATGAGTAGGAATTGCATGGTCAGTCATAAACAACAGTTTTGCTCAGTGGCTGATTCTCACCTGGGCTCTGTTAACTTCTCAAACAAAAAAGAAAACGTACACATTGTTCTTCCTCTGAGAGTATTACTGTGGTGTTGCAGTTTAGGTGCCTGAGCATCCTGCCTGTCTGATCAGAGATTTACGGTAGTAGTACTCAGCTGCATTGCGCATGTGCTGTCATTGTCTCGTGCTGCTTTTGGTGGTTACATAGCACTGTGTGACCAAATGTCACTCAGTTCCTTCTCTGCTGTCTTTCACTTAAGTCAGAGCCCACAACAGAACCCTTCTTCATAGTTAGCTAGTTTCCTTATTTCTAGCAATTGTACTTATTACAAACCTCTAATTTGTCCCTTTTTTCCTCTTTAAAAAAAAAAAAAAAGAACTTTCTTCTCTCAGCCTGTCATCCCATAATTTTTTCCACTTGTTGTTCATACTTAGTTTTAGATAGAAAGTTAAGATGTTGTACGAAACCTGGGCATGCTTGCCTCTCCCAGGTTCAGAAGTTGTCAGCCTACAGACCTTCCACTCTGCTTTCAGATAGCACTTTTGATATATCCATTGCCTAGAGGAATCACATTTCCATCAGAAGTGCTCACATTGCCACAGTCTGAAAGCAAGGACAAAAGAAGGCAAGAGACCTGCAACTGAAGTTCTTCTTGTATGGAGTTCGCCAAGGCCAGCTTTGGACCCGGAACTAGTGTTGTCGCCGAGCCAATGGTCACCATCAGCAGCTTCCCACACACAACTTTCTAAAAAGTCAAATGCTAAGAAGTCTGGTCAGAAAAAGACCAATAAAAAGCAGGCTCACCTGAGAGAGAAATGACTAAGAAAAAGCACCCCTCAGCCCAGAAACAGGGCTAATACTGACAGCACCAAGCACTTCAGACTTTGATATCATCAGCTATTTCAAGTATCCATAGAGCTACAGACGCTAATAGGACAAGCCCAGTCAGAGGTACCAAGGCTAAAGAAAAATGCCCAACCACAGTACCCTTAAGTCAGCCTGTGCTACTGCTGCTGCCACTACAAACCTCGGCACCACCAACAACTGCAACAGCTTCATTGGTGCTAGTACTGATTTTCGCAGCACCAAAGCAGTTATTGCAACACAGGGATCTGGTAGTATCAGCAACTCCTCACCCCCCCCCCATCCTTTGGTACTGACACTACACCAACATGCTCAGCACCTAGCCATCTCATCACAACAACTACAGAGGGACATTTACTCTCTAGCGATGAAGGTGAGCCAAAGGAGGGTCATCACTTTTCTCCTGTACAAGCTCCTGAAGTGAATCTATCCAATTGCCCAACATTCCAGCCTCCCACAGGGGAATGGCCACACCTCATTTCGTGCTCTGGCTTCTTGCATCCCCACTGCTGGCTGTTACTCCCAATTTAGAAGTGTTGCATTGTGGGGTAGGTGTCCCACACTGCAACAAAGTGCTGGTGCTGAGGCTGTGGGAAGTCAGCTATCCTCCTAATATTCAGTGCCCCCCCCTTCCCTTCTCACAGAGAAACAGGAAATGCTTTTCCTGCCATGTAGATCTGCAGTAGGGGTGGAGCCTGTTCAGCTCCTATATAGCGTTACTGACAGTGTTTCAAACGCATTTAGGCTTATTCTGTAGCAGGAGTGTTAAACTTCCAGTCCAGGAGCTTTATCTGGCCCACCAAGGACTCTTATCGAGCCCCAGACCTGCTGCCTGTTCCAGTGAGTCAGCTCTACAGCCTGTCTCTGCTGTCCGGAGCTGAGATCTGCTAGTAGCAGTGAGAGAAGAGCTGCTAGCCACTGCTGCTGCATCACCTACCCAATGCAGAGAAAATTTTAACCTCCTCTTCTCCAGCCTAGGCAGCCTGGTCTGCACAGCAAACTGCAGTACATAGTAGCCCCAAGGGGGAGGAGAAGAGCTGGGGTGGCAGGAGGTTCGGGGCTCTGGGCAGGAGGAAGCCTAGAGCTGGGTGTGGGCTGCAGGGTCCCTAGTGGTGAGGTAGGGATATCAGGTTAGGGGGAAGGGAGCCCTGAGCCGGGTGCAGGCCACAGAAGAGGACCTGGAGCTGGGTGGGGGGTTGCACAGCAGGGCCCCCCCAGGGCAGGAGCCAACTGTGAAGGCAGCAGTAGGCCAGGGATTGGGCCCACGGTCAGTGGGCATGGTGGAGGGGGGGGCAGAGAGCAAACTAGATGGACCTTGGCAACAGGTGAGTATGATAGGGGGTGTATGGATGCGGGGGCGCTTTCATAGTTGGTGGTGGATTCAGGGGGTAAGCATGGCTGGGAGGTGCTTTATCTGGGGGAAAAGCATGGCGGGGGGCAGGGGTCAAGGTTGGTAGAGGTAGGGTTTTGCCCTGAGCAGCAGTGATGCCTGAGTCTTCTGTACCTGTGCACTCATTCTCCTCATCCTACTCACGTTCCTTGACACTCCCCTCCCCTTCTGTTGTCCACAAGGCATTGTCTCACAGTACCAGAAATAAACACATGTTTAAAATAGGTATTGCTTTACTGTGTTCACATTTCTGGGCTGGAAGTTGTGGGTACTGGGATTTGGACGCGATATTGGAGTGCCTAAGCTCAGAGAACATGTCATCCCATGATTTACGCTTCTTTGCAAGCAGGCTAAGACAGTCAGTGGGAGGGTTGCATCCCAAGGTCAATGAATCTCCTGTAGCAAGCAAAAAAAAATTTCACATTCTTTGGTGAGCCAGTGCAATGCAAAGCATCACATACTACTTGCCTGCACTCCCTCAATTTCCTGGAGGCGCTCCCCATTGTGGCTCTCTGAATGCTTGCTTTTGAAGTCATTTTTAAAATGGATGATCTTGTCTTTTGGGTTGCTGACCCCTGCTTTAAGGCAGAAGTTCTCAACGTTTTGAGGGCTGTGAGGTTTCCAAGCTGTGCATCACACACTGAAGCTCCCCTGCTCCTAAGGCTTCCCCCCACCTCCCCCACTGAAGGAAACTGCCTGCAAAGGCAGCCCCCTCCGCCCCCAAGTACTTTCAGCCAGGCGCTGCTGCCAAAAGTGCCAGGGGACAGGGCCAGATTATCACCCTTATGGTCCCAGGACTGTAAGATTTTGTGGGGGCCCTGACCAACTGCCAGACAGTTTGGGAGCAGGAGAGTGGGGTCTCTGGCATCTGGGCAGCTATACTTGTATTGGTCACACACACACCCCTCCCAGATGTTTGCGGTGTAGCCAAATTCTGAGTACTTTGGGATTTAGAATAGCCAATATGGTTTTTCATAAGCCCATTGAAAGGATAAGGGTTCTGGTCCAAATTTGACCACAGATAAATCAAAACTGAAACCAATTTACTACAGACTGGTCCCAGAGACAAGCAAAAGTTACTCAGATGTTAAGATTTTATGACAGTTCTTTTATTTGCTAACAGCATAAAACATATAATTGATAAGAATGCTAGTTAATAAGCTTAGAGTGGAATGACAGAATAATACATAATGAAATTATTGTGTTATAAGTGTATGATAAAATAACAGTATACATTAATGCAAGTGCAACAAATCTTATACAGTTAATAAAGCAAATTCTATATAGTTAATAGCAAGTTATAACAAATTACAAAGATTACAGGTATAAGTGCAGCTTATACTTACACTCCCCTAAAGTGAAATGTGAAAGCTTCAGTTGGAGTGCAGAAAGCCTAGCAACTTTGATATATTTAACTAAGATAAGACAATGAAAACCTATCTAAAGAAAATAAGGTGGTAAGCGTGTGAAGATCTTTTCTTAAGAAAGTTGAATTCAGGCCTGATAAAATGGAAGATTCAAATTCTCTCCCAAATTCTAAGGTCTTTAAATTCCTTTTCTTACTTTTCTAAAAATAAACTAAATTATCTCATTCTTTTTACTCACCCAAATATGGGCCTTAATTTTAAACTTTTTAGATTCTTGGTTCAGGGGGTTGATGTGTATGTTTGACATTTTTCCCTGCTAGAATATTCACCTTCACTTGTTTATGAATTTTGTGGGTTTTGTGTTTTCAAGGGTCTTGCGTTTGAGTTTATATTCCCCTATCCTACATAGTATGAGCTGGACATTTCATTTGCCAAGCTAGTATGCAAATAGTATTGGCCTGTCATTTTTCTTTCATATCAGTTTCTGATGTGAAAGTTTTTTACTAACTTACATACTTATGCTAAGTGTAATGCTATAAAACCAGGATTTATAAAGAAAGATATACATATGAAATAAGATAAAGAATAACGCATGCAAGCTAAATATTAATACAGTCTTGTCTAACTGTGGCTTGAGGGCCAGACTCTGGCCCACCAATGGGTTTCATCCGGCCCACAGAGTGCTGCCGCAAGAGCCTGGAAAGCTGACCCAGCAAGGTGCTATGTTGGGGGGGGGGGTGTGTATGAGCTGAGCTGGCATTGTGCTCAGTCTGGTGTGCAGGGGGAGGAGAACTAAGCCTCAGAGCAAGCAGCATCCAGGGGAAGGAGAGCAGTGCTGAGTGGGGGGAAGGAGAACGCAGGGGGATCAACACAGGACAAACTGTGGCAGTTCTGGGAGGGTGAAGGAGCAGGAGAGCAGTGTGGCTGGTTAGCAGGACCCAGCTACTTCCTGACCTAGACATCCCCTCAGTTCTGCTCTCCTCCCACACTCCTAACCCCAGCAGCCCATCCTTCCCCTGACCTTAGTGGCAAAAATTCTGTAGAAATTGCTACCCATCAATGTTTTTGGTACAGAGATGCCCAATGACAAAACCTGTGACCACTGCAGAACTGCCAGGGTTTCTCTCCTGTCTCTATCTGACTCTGCTCTCCTTTCCCAAGCAGTACTTGACAGGGAGTGAGGAGAGCAGAGTTGGTGGGGTCCCTGTCAAGAAGTAGCTGAGTCCTGGCACTTAGCTGATCTGCTCCTCCCACCTCACTCTTCTGCTCCTCCACTCCTCTACCATGCTCCCCTGTCCTGCCTTGCTCCCCACACACTGCCTTACCCTCTCACACAGGCACCCTTGGCCCCCCCATCCTCTGTACACAGTGCAAGCAAAAGCAGTGCCAAATATCACACTAATCATTTTATTAAAGTTTATGAATAAGATTAATATGTATGTCTTATCTATCAACAATTTTCTCACTGGCCCCCTGACTGAGAAAAGAATTGCAATGTAGCCCCTCACCCAAAAAAGTTGGACACCTCTGCTAACCAAAAGCTACAGCAGCACACTATGGTAGGGGGCTGTGTGTCCATGTCCCACTCTCCTCTTCAGTGTTTCCTCTAATTTTTTGTAGGCTGTGTGAGCAAAAAATTTCTTTGCATATACAAATACTAGCACTGTTTGAAGTTTTTTTGTGTGCACTTTATTTTGTTGTGTTCACAGGTTTCACACGTGCGTGTGTGTGTGTGTGTGTGCATGCACACAGCTTGGAGGGAACACTGCTCCCCTTCCACTCTGACTCAGCACCCTGCAGAGTTGGAGAGAGTCTGTGGGCCCATGCATGTCCTGCTCCTTCCCTGCTGTGGGGGCAGTGAGGCAGTTGTGAAAAGCTCTCTAGGGGCCCTTCTTATATCCAGGTCAGGGTTGGAGGATACCCTGGCTGTCTTTTAACTGTGGGCAGTGAGGCTGTAGCTGTTACATTTCTCTGCAGTTTATCCTACCATACCTGCATCCCAATTTCACTCAGAGTATCCCCCCAAAATTACATCCACCCCCTACTCCAGCCCCTAACCTCCCTGTGCCCTGAGTCCCCTGCAACTGCGTATCCATCCTCCAGCCACTGTCTCCTACCCCCTCCCATCCTGTCCTGGCTCCTTCATCTCCTCCAGTCCCTCACACCTGTGTAGCCTACTTTTCCCAACCCCTCTCCAGCACCTTTACAACTCTGATTCCCAGGAGTGCAGCCAAGAGCAGGCTGTGGTGCCTGTCCTACCCTTTAAAGGAATGCAGCTACGGCAGTTTGGGAAATGGTGGGGGGGTGAGGGAATCCCAAGCAGCTAAGCTCTCAAATACCCTTCACAACCTGGACCCAGAGCCTGATCCTTGCCCACTCCAGCCTCTATGCCCATCCTGTAGCCAGGAGGACATCCTCTGCACCCCCACCCCTATAGCCTGTCATTGGATGGCTTTCCCCCTCCCCGAGTGGTCTGCCTCCAACTTCCTTTCAACCCCTTCTCCCGATCCCCAGCGTGGTCTCTCCCCTGCCATGAGCCCTCTCACCTTGTGGCCATCAGGGCACAGATAAAACATTCATGGGACGTTGCAGCTGAGATGACTTTCTAGCCAGAAAATGGAGATCAAACCTTCCCAGGGGTGCAAGCAGGAAAGGAGCTATTTCCTGGTGACATGGCCAAAGTGAAGCATATCAAGAAAGAGAGGATTGAAAGACCAGAGAATTCTTGGACAGATCCCAGAGCCAATTAAAGTCTCATTCGGTACACATTTAGGTAGACTTGCATTCTTATGGTCAAATTGAGCCCTACATCTCCTGCAGGGGTGGAGTTATGATGCTGATTTCTGGCCCCACTTAATGTGTATTTTCCTGCTCTCCGGCTACAAGGACCTAAATTCAACTTGTGGAATTTGACCTCAGCTCTAAGCCACTTGTTTAGGGTGGTGCTTTCAGGTTGAATTTCCATTTACTTTAAATGTATTGCTTTGGCAGTACAGACAAAGGCTGCAGAAGACTGATGTAAGCAGCATTACATCGACCCTCTCTGTCAGTGTAGTCCAAGACAATACCTCCAAAAGAACATGATCTGGGAGTTGTTCTGCTTTGCTTCATGAGACTAGCACCCTAGTCCTTTTTGTAAAATCAACTATGGCAACCACTGCCTCTGTTTGTTACTGAGCCCTATAAAAATCTGATAATTTGGAAGTGTTACCTGCTACTCCTAATAGTCCAGGGGTCAACAACCAAAAAGATATGAGTCATTTTAAAAAATTCTGTCAATAACTCCATGTTTTGAGAGTCGCAGTGGGTGCAGCCTCCTTGTTGAGGAAGGTGGGAGCTGGCCCAGGTCACCTGCCACAGGGTCCCATAATGTTGGGGAGGGAGCCCAGAACCAGGAATAAGGCCTCTGTGGCGTTCCTGGTGTTGGGGGGAGCCTGGAGGCTGGCATAGGCTGTGTGCAGGGTCCCCTGATGGCAGGCAGGAGTCTGGAGCTGCAAGGGGACAGCCAAAGAGCCACATGCAGCTCCAGAGCTGCACATTGCAGACCTCTGTAATAGCCAAATTGTTGCATTGCTTGGGGCTGCCTGTATATTCATAAAGCTGAATCTTTGGGTAGCATCCAGCATAGTCTTCTCCATATCTGAGAAGGGGATGAATGGAAGATTGCCTTTTGGAATTGCTATCGCTATTTTTAGTTAGTTATACCAATCAGTCAACTAAAGTCCAAGCAGTGTTCCAGCACTTCACTAGCAATATGCTATGAGATCTAATTGACCAGTCTGTGGTACTTAGATGATCTTTTAATTTTCCCAAATGATTTGAGCCAGCACATAAGTCATAGTCACAGAGTCCTGGAGAGACTTTGACAACATGGTCAGCTAGGAAGGTGTGCATTTGATGAGACCTCAGCCAAGTTCCTGAGTTTCATCCCGTCCATGGAAGAGGTCAAGAGGTATCTATGCAAGGTCAAGTCTGTCCATAACTGGGCAACCCTCTTGAAGTGCATGACCTACAAGGATTTTTTGACTTTGTGAACTTCTACAGGAGATTCCTTTGGAATTTTGCAAAACAATATGAGCCTTTTGTTGTCCTATTCAAAAAATGCCACCAAGTTCTATTAGTCACCTGAGGCCCAACATGCACTGAAAATTTCATTGCCCATTGCTTGGATACTGGCCCACTCCAACATGGTATAAGCTTTCATTGTGGAAACTTCACTTGTGGTATAGTAGTATTGGCACTTCTCTCCCAAAGTCATGGACCTGAGCAAACACTGTATTCCACCATCTACTACTCACGGAAACCTACACATATTGTGTGAAACTAGAATCTTGGACAAGGAGCTACTGCAAAGACTGCCTTTGAAGAGTGGCAACTCTACTTGGAAGGAGCTTGTCATCCAGTCCAAGTATTTAGAGACCACAAGCATCTGAAATACCTGTGCAGGGCCAACATTCTGCATCACCAGCAGCTCCAGTGTTCTTCTCCTTTTCAACCTTACTTTGACCAATTGTTCTGGAACCAGAAATGGCAAGGTGGATGCTTTGTCCCAGTGATATAGTTATGAGCCATAAGGCCCAATTTGGAACCAGCCAACATTCTGAAGTCTCATAACTTTCTTAATGCCTCTTGCTAGTAGGTCTATCTAACCCTCTTCCACTTTGTTTCCGTCACTTGAATCCCCCCCCCCCCCCCCCAAACAAGTTGGTCATTGTCAACCAATAACCTCATGATACCCAGGAAGTGATCATACTCGTGAGGAACTATATGTTTTTCCCCCAGGAACTTGTGAGGGTGGTGGCTCTTTGGTTGTGCTCTGATTCCACCTTGGCAAGGGCGCATAGGGTTATGTAAAACCCAACAATCAACATCTTTTTTTGTCTGATGGCCCCATATGTGCCCCACAATAAAGACCTTTGTAGTGTCCTTCAGGGTGTGTGATTGCATCAAGATCCTGAGCCAGAATCCCTGCAGTATCCTCCAACCTCTGGATACCCCATCTTAAGACTAGGAAGACATTTCTTTCACTTTGTGGTAGAACAGAATGCAGTAGTTTCATGACCATTCTGACATTGGTAGATTGCTTTTCTAAGATGGCTCACTTTATTCCCTGCACAGATTTACCCTCTGCATAGGAAATTTCCAAGTTCTGGATAAACAGCATGGTCCATCTTCATGAGCTCCTAGATAATAATCATTTCCAACTGAGGGTCACAGTTTACTGTCCACTTCCAGCACAAGGCCCTAAAATTATTACAAGTTTCTGTGCAGCTGTCCTTAGGTACTATCACTGGTCAAAGGGAAAGAATCAAACAGATCCTTTGACTATACTTATGTTACATCAACCATCACTAGAGTGACTGTTTTTCACTGTTGTCACATGTTTTATAGTAATGAAAACTGCAGGCCACAGCCCTTTCTTTATGAATTGTGGTACCATCCCTGATTTCATCCACAAGTCCCCATGTCCTTCACTAACCTTAATGCCTCAACTCTCGTATCTCACATCAAAGAGGAGATGAAGGACCTTAAAAAGGCAAAAGAGGGAATCAAAAGGTATATGGGCAACCACAGACAGCAGGCTCCTGCTTATTCTGTAGGGCAAAAAGTATGGTTTTCAACAGAGCACCTCTGCACAGACAGACCCTTCTGGAAACTAAACTATTGGTGACAAATCAACCTGGTCATCTTCAAGCTTCAGCTGTCTCAATTCCTTGGTGTTCAGCCTGTGTTCCATATCTTACTTGTAAAAGAATACATTTCCCCCATAAAATCCAATCAGCACCACAACCAGCACAAGTGCAGGCTCAGGAGGAATATATAGTTCAGCAGGTCCTCAATTCCTAATTTAAAGAGGGCAAATCATGGCACCTGATCAACTGGGAAATTTATATTCCAGAAGAACACACTTGGGATCTAATGGAAAACATTTATGCTCTTTTCCTGCTTCAGGCCTCCCTAGGAGCCACCCTAAGATACCATGGGACTTGAACCTGCGTCATTAGGGTTTATAGGAGCAGCCAAACTTCAGCCCTCCATCTGGCAGCCTGCTGATACTTGCTTACTTAGGATACATGAAGCCCAGTCTTAGTCTGAGGCTCAACCAATGCAATCCTGTTGGTGGAGTCCCAGAACAGCTGATTGGTCCACCGGTCCTACTTACGGCAACAACGAGACCAGGAAGTTGTCTGAACAACTGGGCTCCACCCTGTTCTGGACTGTGTTACTTGTGCTTCCTGCTTCTGTTCCTGCTCCCCTCGCTTGATTTCCTGAAATCGTGACCCAGCACAACTCCTGGCATTCAGTTTATAGTTTGGATCTCCAGTTTGTCCTCTGCTTCTAACTTCCCTGAATCCTGACCCAGTTGACTCGTGATTCTTGTCTGATGACTGTGGACTCTGGCTCTGACTGTTTGGTCTGGCCACTCATGACATGGCCATGACAGTGTTCCATCTGTCAGCAGATGGTTATTTGGTTTTCACTAAACTGTTGATTATCAGCTTCGTAAAAGGCTTACTTAGAACCTTTCCGTCAGTAAGGAATTCTCCTTGTTATTGGGATTGGAACCTTGTGCTCTCAGCTCTTACTAAACATACTTTTGAGCCATTAGCTTTGTGTTCCACATCTCACCTCTCTGCAAAAATTACATTCCTTCGGGCCATCACCTCAGCCAGAAAGGTAGGAGCCATAATAGCAGATCTGCCATACAATATACCATAAGCAACATCTCTTGATAGTTACTTCCTAAATTCATTCCCAAGGTTGTTCCAGGGTTTCACATAAACCAACCAATCTACTTACCTGCATTTTTTCCAGAACCACATGTATCTGTTAGGAGAGGTGGTGTCATTTCCTTGATAAGCAACATGATCTTGCTATCTTTCTACAAAGGATGCATGATCAGAAAATCTCCCAGATTCATGATAACTATAGCAAAAAGAGTTTGAGGTCGAGTTATCTTACAGAGGATCTCTGAATGGATCTTGGATTGTTTCTTATTCTATCAGTTATGTGATCTCATTCCTCCACAGAAGGTGAGAGCTTGTTCTACATGAGTACAAGTGACATCTATAGCATTACTTCAGGAAGTGCCTTTGGTTGACATCTGTAAAGCAGTGACATGAACTTCCATCCATATGTTCATGAGACATTATGCCAGGAACCTCAAACTCAGAAAACCACGAGGGCTGTGTGAGAACTAGTATGTTAGCCCAAGGGCCGCACCACTGAAACCTTTTCATACAACAGTATTGCAAATATCGATAATGATAGTGTTGTTGCAGGCCGCAGGAAATAACTTTAGGGGCTGCATGTGGCCCATGGCCCATGAGTTTGAGACACCTGTATTATGCTGTGGTACAAGACTCTGCCTTTGATGGAACCTTTAAGATAGTGCTTCTTCAGATGTCTTTGCCCTCTGTCTCCTTGTACTCTCCTCTTTCATCTTCCTCTATATGCTGTTCCTTAATGTTTGAATCTTTACAACTGCTTTGATTTGCTGTTATAGTGTGACCTGTTCCCATGACTTACACTTTCCTGTGTTTATGTTCTCCCATTCTGTAAGTTACCCCATCTTTAAAGCATCTGACAAAGTGGGATTTTCTCCCACAAAAGCTTATGCAATAAATAAATTCATTAGTGTTTAAGTCCCACAGGACTCCTTGTTTTCCTCCTCTTTGAGTACTGTTGGTCAGTTACCACAGGAGAATACACATAAGGACCAGCATGTGAAGATGAGGTGATTGCTTACTGTATAGGAACAGGAGATTCTATGACATATGTATTCTGTATATACCACTACCCACTCTTCCTTCTGCTTTGGACCTCGCTTGGATTTGCAGTAGAAAAGAAATCAGAGGTGTGGTTGGCCTACCCGACCATTTGTTGTCTCAGTTGGACACAGAAGTAAAGCAAGAGGAGCTGTGCAGGTCAATAAACTTTGCTTTCAAAATTCTCCAGGATGAGAAGAAAAGAAGGATCAGGTTCACCTAGGAGTAGAATGGGTAGATGGTGCCTTTATTCAAACTCTTGCTGTCAAAAAGGCCAATGGCATACTGGGCTGCATCAGAAGAAGCATTGCCAGCAGATCGAGGGATGTGATCATTCCCCTCTGTTCGGCACTGGTGAGGCCGCATCTGGAATACTGTGTCCAGTTTTGGGCACCCCACTACAAAAAGGACGTGGACAAATTAGAAAGAGTCCAGCAGAGGGCAACAAAAATGATCAAGGGGCTGGAGCACAAGACCTATGAAGAAAGACTGAAGGAACTAGGCTTATTTAGCCTGCAGAAGAGAAGACTGAGGGGGGATTTGATAGCAACCTTCAACTACCTGAAGGGTTGCTCCAAGGAGGATGGAGCTCAGCTGTTCTCAGCTGTAACAGAGGATAGAACAAGGAGTAATGGTTTCAAGTTGCAGCTGGGGAGGTCGAGGCCGGACATTAGGAAAAGCTTTCTTACTAGGAGGGTGGTAAAGCATTGGAAGGGGCTACCTAGGGAGGTAGTGGAATCTCTGTCTTTGGAGATGTTTAAGGCCTGGGTGGATTAAACTCTAGCTAGGATAATTTAGTGGGAGTGGTCCTGCTTTTTTTGGCAGGGGGTTCGACTCATGAGGTCCCTTCCAACCCTATGATTCTATGAAACTACTTGTTCTCCTTATGCATCCAACCCGGTGGGAAGTAGCCACATCCCTGCCTGGAGCTATGTAAGTAAGCTCAGAATACAGGCTCCAAAGGAGAATGTGACATTCTTTGTGGTGGCAAACTGGACTTCTTACTGAAACCTCATTCTTCTGCAGGAGAAAAGCTCTGGACGTCTTCAGAGCTGCTTTACTACCTAGACAGGACTAAACTATTCTAGCTGTCCTGTTGTCTCCTTGAGGCTGTATTAAATCTTTAGAAAGACCTAGTGATCTCTTCCAAGAAACTTCACAAATGGATTAGACAATGCATTTCCCTCTTTTACCAGATGCCCTGCTTCCTCCCTGCAAGCATCAAGATATACTCAACTACAGCACAGGAACCCTTACCATAGGCCTTTTTCAGAGATGCATCAGTCACAGAAATTTGCGAGGCAACTGCCTGGAGTAACCCACTGACCCTGTTAAAGAGTATGGATTTGAGATAGCAGCCAGAGCAGATTCCAAACACAAATGAGTGGTGCCGATGTGTGTGTGTCTCTGATCATCTGTGACTCTTCCATGTAAAGAGAATACTGTCTACCAGTCACCTACAGTGGGATCCATACCAACACTTCCTGAAAGAATGAATAAGTTACCCTACTATAACTGTAGCTCTTCAGGATGGTGCAGTCAATGTGACTGCTACAACCCACCCTCAGATTTCTCAGTGAATGCAGGGTTTAAAATGCAAGGGGGTGAGGGGGTTTTGCAGTCAACCCACCCTATGTGCCTTCATATGGGTTCACATGCAGATCTGACAGACACTGTCATCTAAAAGAACTGGATTTTGCATGTTCATGTGCACCTACAATGGGAGTCACATGGATTACTAAAAAAAAATTAGTTATTGTAGGTTAAGTAACTGTTCTTTCATTGATCTGGTTTTCAGCACACACAAATGCCCTCCCTGATAGAGTTTTTGATGACCTTCATCATTTGGATTCTTGTATTTATTACTAATGTGTCATTGATTTGCTATTTATTCAGGTGACCTTTGTCTTGAATTATGCGTGTTCAATTTGATGAGTCACATTTCAAACCATTATTGCTAATGACTTATTGGTCTTTTGGAATGGAGAGTATAATCTTAGAATATATCAATGGAAGAAACAAAGTATAAATATTCCATTCTAAGGCCTAATAAATATCTGTTTTTAAGCCCTTTGTTTCCTATATATATTAGAGACCCCCTTATCATTTTGACTAATTCTTTACAAAAAAAAATCTGGTTTAACTTTACAAATCAATTTTGGAAAAATTTAACTCCTCAACATTTTGCACTGTTAAGGGAACCAAGATGTCAGCAATATTACAATGTAAGTTTCATATTAAAAATCTGTCGCGTGTATAAAAAATTAATGACAGAATTCCAAAAAAATTCTTAAATTCTTATGATTATTTGATTACAGGGGATGGAGTATTAGATCTCTCTACAAAGAAAAGCGCAAGGCTGGAAGAGTCAACATATGATCCATCATCATCTGAAAATTCAATGTCTGGGTAAGCAGCATTTATTTATATTTAGTTTATGTAAAAGAAAAAAGTGAAAAAATTCTATACACTCTGAATGCAGATTGATTTTTTATATATAACATACTTTTACAGTATATACAGACACACAAATTCAGTTTATATTTTGCTTTCCTCAAGAATTTCACTCATAAGTGTGTGTCTATGTATATATCATTTGTTTCATTTCTTTTTTTCTTTTCTTTTCTTTTTTCTGTTAAAGAAAAGTTATCAGAACAATCACCAAACTTTAGTTCATGTTACTAAAAATGAACTGAAAACATAATTACATAATACAATAAAGTAGGACAACAGAAGAAAATGTAAATTTATTCTTCAAGGTTTTATTTAGGAAACTTCCACTTTGCACAAAAAATATAACATCCAGATTTAGATTTTAAAAATATCCTTCTGCTAACATGAACAAGTTAAACAGCTGTTATCTTTAATATTTCTTAATGAGAGAGAGAGAGTGCGCTTCTTAATCGTTATACTGACATCATGGTTTTGCCTATGGTGTGTGGTGGCAAATTGCTAAATATGTCCATTCAGCATTAAAAACTAAAAATGTTGTTTCATGTGCTGAAAGCTACCATTAAATTAACTGAAACAAAAATAGTGAATTACATTGTTCTGTTGGATTTTGTAATAATTTTGACATTCTCCCATCTACTAGTCATAGCAGGACCCTTTTTGTCACCTGTACATCTTACAAAGTAATATATTCCAGATAAGAATACAATTAGTTTTATTTGTTGGATTGTGTAAAATGTTGTTGTTAATTTATTGATATGAACAAGTTTTAAAAGTATTATGATTTATAATTAGAAAAATATAAACAGTGATTAGAACTTTAAAGACTGAGTTGTATATTGACAAAATGGGACTTATTTGTTAATTGCAGGATTTTATCTTATGGATGTAGAAAAATTAGTTTTGTGGAAGTCTGGGGTTTTTGTGTTTAGTGATGTACCTCTCGCTGAAAATTTTCTATAAGAAGGTTGACTCTTTTATTACTTGTTTAGCGGTAACGTCACGTTTCTACTAACAAAATCTCATTTAGGATTTGGGTATTTAATGGAACATTAATTGCATAACAAAAATTATAAGTGTTGCTCTGCAAGCATGTATCAAAGGGAATATAACAAGCACATGAGAATATTTTCAAATACTGAGCTAGGATTTAAAGTTCTTGGAAGGGCTGCTGTAGAAGCCACCATACGATTTTGACACATTGTCCTACCAGAACTGTAGCATTTTACTATGATAATCAGTAGCTACCACATCTCAAAGACTTAAAAGTATCAGAAGCAGTGATGTTACCTAAGCAAGGAGTATAATAAAGGAGTGGACCCTTCCCTTCCATAGCTGTGTGAGAGTCTCTCATACATCAGTTTACCATCGTTTCATTCCATCCATCCAGGAGACTACACAGGCACAGAGAGGACTATGTGGAAAGAAGTGCTGAGTTTGCAGATGGTTTGCTCTCAAAAGCTTTGAAAGACATTCAGTCTGGAGCACTGGACATAAATAAAGCAGGCATACTTTATGGCATACCTCAAAAAACTTTACTTCTCCACTTAGAAGCCTTACCAGCAGGAAAGCCTGCACTTTTTAAAAACAAAACTCACGATTCCAATGATAGTTATTCATTTAAAGACAGAAAAGAAACTTGTGCAGTGCTGCAAAAAGTAGCCTTGTGGGCAAGAGCTCAAGCAGAGCGCACAGAAAAAAGTAAACTCAGTCTACTTGAAACCTCAGAATTAAAATTCCCAACAGCTTCCAGTTACCTCCACCAGTTAACTCTACAGAGAATGGTCACTCAGTTTAAAGAAAAAAATGACAGTCTACAGTATGAAACTTCAAACCCTACTGTACAGTTAAAAATTCCTCAGCTAAGAATAAGTTCTGTGTCCAAACCACAATCCGATAGTGCTGGTCTTCTGGATGTTATGTACCATGTTTCCAAAACCTCCTCAGTCTTAGAAGGATCAGCTCTTCAAAAATTGAAAAACATACTCCCTAAACAGAACAAAATAGAATGTTCTGGACCTGTAACTCACTCAAGCGTTGACTCCTACTTTCTGCATGGGGACCTCTCTCCTTTGTGTCTTAATGTTAAGAATGGGACAGTTGATGGAACCTCTGAAAACACAGACGATGGTTTGGATCGCAAAGACAATAAACAGCCAAGGAAAAAACGTGGCCGCTATCGGCAATATGATCATGAAATAATGGAAGAAGCTATTGCTATGGTAATGAGTGGGAAAATGAGTGTTTCCAAAGCACAAGGAATTTATGGGGTACCTCACAGCACTTTAGAATACAAAGTTAAAGAAAGATCTGGAACACTGAAGACTCCACCGAAGAAGAAACTTCGATTACCAGACACTGGGTTATTTAATATGACAGATTCAGGGACTGGCAGCTGCAAAAACAGCAGCAAGCCTGTGTAGATTAATTATTAGCAAATTGTTTGGTGTGTGTGTGTGTGTATGTCTGTTTGTATACACACACGTATAAGAAATACATATGTTCACTCTGACAGAAGGAAGACATGAAATTAGACAGTTCAAAAACCACATACATGCCTTTTTGAAAAATAGTTTTATTCAGGGTTTTCACTGTGGACAGAATTCTAGAGTTCTCACCTAAGTCTGATAGTGTGTATTTAATAAAATCCTTGTATAAGTAGGTGGAAAAGATTCAGGTTCTCTTTAGTAGTCAGTAGCATAAAATGTTTTGGGAAAACAAGTATTTGTCATGTGAAACATTATTTTTAATTGGTAAAGAACCACCTCGCCACTGAATGAATCATCATCTTATGAAAATACATGACCCATGGTTTGCAAACTTTTTTACTTCACAGAATACTTGCAATAATTTGTAAGTAACTCAGAACACATAAATCAAGGGATTTTTTTTTTTCTTTTACATGTTAGTTCCTTACCGGGAAATGGGTGTGTGAAGTATTAGTAGGATATAGTACATGCTGTGGAAAAAAAGTACTTCATAACTAGTTCTCCAATACAACTAGGAAAAAACCAAAACATTTCATTAATAAAAATGCGTGTTAGCAGACATAAAATTGCATTTTTTTTTTCATTTTAAAAACAGTTTTGTTGTTGGTTTAGCAAGAAATTGGTGTTTACAAAATATACATTTATGAAAACTGACGGATTACTGTAGCTATAGAATTATTAAATATGTAATGAGATGGAATATTAAGCATAAAATAATTTAAACTTAATTATTAACATAATTTTCCTTTTAGTTTGGAAAATAAGAACTTTTAAGGTTTAAAAGGAAAGTTGGAATGCAACATAGAGCATGTTCATACTGTGCACAGAATGAGCTTGAGAATGGATTTAAAAGTGCTGGCTAGTTAATGTTATGACTACTTAAAATTTATTTAAGGATTGTGTCACACTCCTTATATTTAAAAAACAAAAAAAACCTCACTGTAACTGTAATGTATTTGCTGCTGTGACATTTCAAACCTTTTCAGTTTATCAAAATGAATATCAAGTTTTCATTTTGATGGGCCGATACACTATCATTTTGCTAATAACCAAATTTACAGTTCAGGGTCTTGATAGAATCACAAATATTAAACAAGGAAGCTGTTTTGAACTTTCAGTAATATAAATTCTTTATAAATTTGGTTGTTAGAAGCTAGACTGTTCATTTGAAATAGAATCTTTAAATAGACGTTTAGTAGACTCTAAGAGAGACCAGTTGTATTCAGATTGCAGTTTTTAAATTAATTTCCAAGTATTTACATTGGATTTTATATAATACGTAATTTTGGTGGTGTAATGTCATAAAGCATATGTCTACATAAGAAGAATGAGGGCTTGCTTTGTACATTCAAAATTCAACATCAATGCCCTTTGTCCAATTAAAATTCAGGTTTGGATTGTTTTTCTAAACCAAATCACGTGTCCAGAAACACTTACTGTTTTTTACTATGTTTTCTCACACATATACATTGTCAAACATATTTTTCACTTAAATTTGCCTGTGTGTAGGCTAATAATACTGTGTGAATGTTAAGACTACATTAGACATGTAGGGCATGGACTTTTAAAAGAAACTTGCCATTGAACTCAGTGGTGAGTTTCTCTTAAAAATTGATGATAAAATCTAGTTCTTGGCTGTTAACCTTATTACAGGTAATTGCTTACATTTTCAAATAAATTAATCCATAAGAGGTTAAGTGAAACTGTACAACCACCAACATATCAGTCTTTTGGTCTCTTAGATCTATAGTGTACCCTCTTCAACTTTTAAGGTTTAATTGCCTGTTAGAAAAGGAATCCTTCTTTTTAAAAGAATTGTACCCAATATCAAATAGGATACATAAGAGCAGGTGTCAGTGTCATCGCTGATTTTAAAGAATTAAGCCATATTTTGTGAGGGCCAGAAAGATGAATTTGTTAATGTATTCCCCTCCCCCCCCCCAGTTGAAAACAAAATTGATAGTACTTAATGGTTTCAAAATCTCTTTATACTGAATTTTACTTGCAAAAGTTTTTGGGGTTCAATATATTGCCTAATATTTGTACCACACTGAAGTTTTTTATTCCTCAGACAATATTATAAATTGAGTCAGAAGTTTATATTGAAGGCAAGTTGCAGTACACTTTTTATATCATTTAAAAGATGACCTGACCAAAAATTGACAGGATTCATAAAATCAGGGATCATTTTACTATGGACTTAACAGTGATCAGAAGTTTTGTACGTAATATTATAATTAATTTTCAGCATTTTAGTACCTGTATTTATTTATTTTTGGTCAGAAATAGTATATTAAAATATTTTTTGATAGTTTATAGATGATGCTCAAACTGTAAGTGTTTAAAAAGAAAAAGAATTATTTGTTTCTAATTATTAGGCTAACCTGTGATTACTTAACTAAGGAAAGGCAGGGAAATGTGTAGATTCCCCTTCCCTAACCCCAATGTATTCCATTTAAATGTCATTTAAGTTGTACCTTTGAACTGTTTTTATAAATTCAGTCACTACTTCGTAATTGACAATTTCTGAAAATTCATGTTTCAGCAGACTTTTAAATGAAGGCGAAAGCAAGCCCTACATGCTTTCTACTTATTTGAATGTTTCTCAAGTATTTTATATTAAAAAACAGTGCCTCTGTTTTTAGAACTACTGCTCAGTAAAGTTGTTTAAACCATTTCTGGTAGCTAATGACAATTTTATATTAAATTGTATATTAACTTTAGTGAGGCTGATTTTTTTTTTAGTTGTTTACAGTACAAATACTTGTATTTGTTTTTTAATTGCAGTATTTCCATTGTCGCAGTAATTTAGTAAAACTCTGTGGCTGCCTTGATTTTTGACAGATTTTGTTAATAACCAATTTTTAGGCAATTAGTTATATTTATGCATAAATCAATTGCACTATAATTCATGAATTATTTATTACAATATTTTCTAATGAATTCCATGTATTTGTCTTGTGTTGTAAATGTACTGTAATTCTGTTTCCTCTTGTGTTGTTATATACCTAAATCTGATTGTATGAATTTAATTGTTTAGTTAATGTGTTTCTACGTTGTAATTTGTAGGAAAGCACTTCAATGCTTTTGCACATAAATTTACAGCAACACTGATGTGTGATTGATTTTGCTCATTCAGTAAAACAAAACAAAAAACAAAAAAAAAGACCGTATACTGGCTCATTTGACTTACTCTATAGGTAGAAATTCATTATTAGTGCACTAAGTTCGTGACGGAACTTGCTTTTAACAGTTATTTCTACAGTCAGTATCTTTATAAAGGAAAAAGGAAGACAGGTTCTCAAAATATTTTGTTGTGCTAATAAATTAGGCAAACTTTAAGTAAACTAGAATATGTTAAAGTAACGGAGAAACAAAATTGTTTTATCAGTTTTCAGCTACAAACATGTAGTGGCTTTATGAAATGGAATGCTTATTTTACAAACAATCTGTACAGAAAGCTTTATTCTTTTAATTTGTTAAACCTTCTTCAGACAATACTTATATTTTATTAAATATATGCACTGGGGCATCATAAGTGGGAGAATATTTATACTAATAATTTATATTGCCAGTAATTTTTTTAAATTCTTACTATGACTACTTGAAAGCTACTTTTTGTTCCTCCCAAGTTCAGTTTCCATTCTGCTTACTTCTTCATCAAAGCCATAATCATTGTATACAGCTGAGGATGGAACTCCAAAGGAGAAAATCTTTGCGAGATACTCTACGCCCACTGTCTAACTTTGTCACCATGTAATTACCCTATGTTTTTGTATCAATTTTGACTTCCTACCCTCCGCCCCAAACAAGCCCCAGTCCTTGGCAATAGCGGCCCCTGATAGTCAGCAGGGGTGCTCAGCAGAAAAGATAATGCGGTCCCAGGTTCTATTAGAATTTCCACAGAATCTGTGCAGGGCTTGACCTGGAGGAACAAGATGTTTAGATCCTCTTGACCTTATCCCACTCAGTTTCTGTGCCTTCCCTCTTCACGAACCTACAGAACCTCTTCCATGGAATTCATAGAAAGATAAAGAGAGTTCTGTGGAGACAGAATGAATTGTAGCTGCCATTACTCACATGAAAGGGAAGACTGACTAAATCTGAAGGGCTAGTAACGTGGGGCTGTTTCATGCCACCACTTTTTTCCTATGGGAATTACTGTGATACTAGAGATTCTGTATAATGACAACGCAACAGAATCAAGGGAGGGGGGATCATTTACTGAAGCCCAACTCTTAGCAAAAGGTGTATGTAAAGATATTTAAAACATGAAAGTTGAATGAATTTATATTTTACAAATATGCATGTTTTCACAGAAAGATTGTATGTATGTCTTTAAAGGAAATGCTCTGTTATAAACAAATTTTTAGACCCATGACTTGAGCTGCAGCCAGTTTGTGTACAGCACAGTTCAGTGCAGGGACTTGCAGAGGTGATTTTTAACATTTTGTATTCCCCTGAACCTGGGATCACCTGGTCCATGGCATAAGTTAGAGCAGCATGAGCCACATATGGTTTTATAGGGCTGTACTTGCAGGCGGGTGTAACTGGTGTGTAGGGATGCCATACCCGGTCTCCTGATGGTCAAGAAAGGGGCATTGTAGAAGCAACAGTAGTTACTGTGTGACACCTAAGAATTACTCTCCACAGTAAGAAATCCTTCAGTGGCCAGCTCAAAGCAGTTTTAAGAAAGACCCCTGAAAGACCTGACCTATATCTATGAGAACTTCAGGAAAAATGACATTTCTTACACTATTAAGCATATATTTTCTTTTGATAGATTTTCCAGTATTCTTGATTTGAATATGTAATGTTTTGGGGAAAAAAATAAAGTAATCCAAACAAAGAACACTAATAATTGACAAAGCATATATATCCTTGGAGAAGATATAAAAACGGCCTCTTGTTTGGAGACTTAAGTATTTGCACAACACCAATTACTGTAAATTGCAAATGCTCTTCAAATTTATAATTTAGTAGGTGTTTGTTTAAATTGCAGTATATAATATTACTGACTTATTAAATAACATATTAACTACCTTCTATTATGTTCAAGAATTTTTATTCCTATTTTTAAGTTTCAGAATGTGTTCTTTAATTTAAAAAAAAGTACACAAAATATTTGAATTTCTTCTTATCTAGTCTGATTACACAAGTCAAATTTTAACATTTTTCTAATCCACTTTCTGTCTTAGCTTTTGGTTTGGTTTGGTTTTCTCCTCCCTGAGTTAGTTGGTTGGTTGATTTGATTTTTGGTATTTCAGTAAATCTGATAAGTTTTTCTATATTTTAGATCTGCCCTAATTGGAGTTTCACATAAAATAAGCATAACTGATTGATTCTGAACTTGCTTATGTTAATATCATTACAGTCTCCACAATACAATAGTTTCATTTTAGTTGACAGGCAAATAATTTTATCTTCTCATGGTGTTAACATTTTAAACTGAATATTAAATACACTTTCAACTAATAATATCAGGATTTAGTCAGGATTTTAACAGATGTCACCATCTAGATCACTGGTTCTAAACCTTTTGTGGGTTGCGACATGCTTGGCAGCATGAGCCTGCCAGCCTATGGGACACACCAGCCCACCATCCCCCAGACTGAATCCTGCTCTACCCTGGCTCTGTGACACACTTATTACTGTGTGGTGACCCAGTAATGTGTGTCAACACAGTTGAGAACTGCTGAACTAGGTGGTTCACTTTGAACACCTTCAACATTTATAAAATGTTTCAGGACAGAAAGAAATTTTCAGGAACTTAGTACAGTTAGTTACTTTTATAGCATAAAAATTAAGACTTTTCAGGGGCAATGAAATAATTTATATATAACACATACAAAACTATGCATGTATAAATCCTAATAAGAAAGATGACATAATTTATGGGTTTTTTTTTAAAGATGTGATACTAGTTTGTTTACATTAGTTGCTAACTGATTTTTTAATTAATAAATTATATACATGGTATATTGTAAAGCTTTTTGTTTCATGATCAACAACATTGTAAAACCAATCAAAATTAAATTTTGCCAAAATAAAAACTTAAATTTTGAAAATTATTTGTGAGAAGGATAGGGTAAATAGTTAGTGTCATGTTCAGAGTTTGGTGATATGTTTAAACAAATACATACTTTTCTAAAACAGAATTCTTTTAATATTATTTGCTGCTCTTGCTATTGATACCAGTAAAAGATTTGAATAATACAAGAAAACTATTTTATTGTAGTTGCTAATCAGCAGTGGATTTTGTATATAGTTGAAGAAGGGTCTGTATTAATTTCCACAGTGAAACATTTTTTCAATTTCAATTGATTGATTAGGTAAGTAGTAACTTTAGTTTTAATAAATTTGTGTTGAGAAATCAAGTAGTTAAGAACATAGTATTTCATAACTGATTTGGTTACGTATCAGAGAACAGCTTTTTTGAAGTCATGTTTAGATATAGACAATTTTCAGTTAACAATATTTAAAATGATTCAGTCTCATTAGATGGGCAAATTAGTTACTTCAGGCATTCTTTTTTCTTGTTGCTACGGTGTGCGTGCGTGCATGCGCACTATGCAATGGAAACCTGTGGCAGATTTTATACCAAAGAGCTAAAAACTGGAAAGAGAATCCATAGCTTAAAAGACCATTTAACTGCAGTGGTGGCTTATAAAGTTACTTCTGTGGCCTATTAAGACTGAATGTCCTTCTAAACAAATGTTTAAAGTTCATATTGAACATCTTACAGCTCCATACAATATGTAGTGAGGGAGGATGGTCTTGTGGTTAAAGAATAGGATCTGGAGTTGGAGGATAAGTTCAGTTCATGCCTTTGCCACAAATTCTATTATGACTTTGGAGAAATCATTTAACCACTCCATGTCTCAATGCTTCCATCTGTAAAATGGGGTAACACTTACCTCAAAGGTTTGCAAGGAAATTAGAAACAATGGAATGATGCATTAAATAAATAGCATAGTTATAGCTGAGAAAAGCAGCATTTCAGTTAAATTGTCCTTTGTCATATAGGTTTTTTTCTGAACATTTTCCTGCTTAATATGTTAGAAATAAAGAGCCATACATACACATGCACATGCACACACACACTCACTCTATATTTGGGTGGCCAAACTTAGTGACTCTTTTTAAACCACATAGAACAATCTTCAGAAGTTTGAAAGCTGCAGCACCCTAGAGCTTCAATTCTGTGGCTGGGCCTGGGGCTTGTTCCTTTTTAGGCATGCCTGCTGAAGCCCTGAGCCCCAGCAGGATCCTCTCATGGGGCAGGAGGCTTGAGACCCTCTCCCTGAAGTGATGTCGCCCCAGCAGGTGCTCCTGATGGGGCGGGAGCCCTGGGCCCCACCACCCTGCCATGTGGCTGAAGTCCAGAACTCCCCACCCTACTCTGGTAGGCAGAGAATGGGGGGGTTGGCATAGAGGGCTCCATGAGCCACACTTTAACTGTAAACTGGGCCGCACGATGACCACCCCTGCTCTATACATAAAATACTCATCAATTGCATTGAAGTAATCTCATAAGCTCTAAGGTCAGAAGGGATCAGTATGATCATCTAGTTTGACCTGCACAATGCAGGCCTCAAGACCTCACCCACCCACTCCAGCAATAAGCCTCTAACCTATATTTAAGTCCTCAAATCAAGATTTAAGGACTTTAAGATACAGAGAAATAACCGGTAGGTGAGTCATGCCCCATGCTATAGAGGAACTTGAAAAAAACCCCAAGCCCTAGCCAATCTGTCCTTGGGGAAAATTCCTTCCTGACCCCAAATATGGTTATCAGTTTAAATCCTGAGCATGTGGGCAAGTCTCAACAGCCAGTCACCCAAGAAACAATTCTCTGTAATAACTTGCAGATATAAGTGAACTGTGTAAAGGGAACTGTTTACATTTTTGGCATATCTTTTCAGGGTTTCAGTGTTCTGTTTAACAGTTAAAACTATAATAGACTTTGTATTTTACTGTAATTTATATTTTGTTTTGATTTGTTTTTGTTTTCAGTTCAACGGTTGGTGCAAAATCAGAGGAAACAACTAAATTGGAAAAAGAAAAATCAGCACTAAGCAAGGTTTTGGAATCTTTGTGCTCTTATCACTGGCAGCAAATTTTGGCTATTTTGAAATTTTTAATCCAAGACAAAAATGTTCCTTCTCCTTGCAATTGCCTGCAACCTCATGTTGTCCATTCAGAAACTCATAAATCCCTCACTGAAGATGATATCCATGTTCCTTTTTGTAATTGTGATGGACATATGCTGACAAAAAGGTGCTGTTTACAAAATCAAAAACCAAACACTTGTTTATCACCTCTGTCTGTCTGTATTAAAGATTTGCACTGTTTGTCATGCCAGACTGTAGCTACTGGATGCATTAAAACAGTTGTAAATAAAAGGATTGCTAACAGTTGTAATCCTCATAGGTGCTATACTGGACAATTACAAAACTGTAACAAGTACTGTGTGACAGCAGCAACTTGTACATCCTTTGCTTTAACTGAAGACTGTGATCTGTCAAACAACATTAAAGGTTCTAGTAGGTCTCGCAGCCCATCACCCCCGCCATTGTCACCTATGCAGAATAATGAATTTGAAACACTGTCAGGATTAACTACAGATTTTTTAGCTTTAGACAACAACAAATCTGAATTAACAATAAACCAGCCTCCATCACTCTTGCCAGCAGAAGGAAGTAATGGTGAATATGAAGATGAAAGCAAACTATGCAAAGGAAAAGGGTTTGATCACTCCAATGACACTTGTTTGTCAACAAGTCAAGAAAGCAGCAACTGTTCCATAAATGCTGAAAAGTTTGAAAAAGGTGAAACTTCTGCCATTTTTCAAGATTTAATGGATCGTATTAATGAAAAGCTAAAATCAATAGAAACTACAGATATAACAACAAATCTTGTAAAATTGTCTAATAGTGACAGAGCTCCAGAAAATGACAATATAAAATTGGGGGACTTCATAACATCTCTCTTGCATGATGCAAAGGCAAACGATTACAGTTTTATGGAGTTACTGAGCCAACATGATAAGCAAGTGGAAAATAAAATTATACAAACAAGATTTCGCAAACGTCAGGAAACTTTATTTGCAATGTATAATTCTCCTGATTCACCACTGATTAGACGACAGTCTTTGCAAATCAAGAGGGAACTTGCAAGTCTTGATGATACTTCTATAAGGAAAAAGTCAACTTTAGAGAGGAATGCAAAGAAATCTACAAAAAATGATGGTAAAATGTCGCCAACCAAGGGAGACAGTTATAACATGATAGAAGACAACGCTTTACAAAATCCTGAAAATAATCTAGATATGAGATGTCAAGCTCAATCCATGTCTTCGCCAGTGCATCAAACAGAATCATTTGGACTATCGCTGAATAATTTTGAAACTAATTCTCGTTTTGTAACATTTTCGGAAAACAACAATGTTACTATAGTAGACACAGCTAAATTTGCAAAAACACAAGGAGGTTACCCAATTGAAAAAGAGAGTGATCAGAGTCTTTTGAAGGGAGAATATAATGGAAGCTTGGGCAGAATCAAACGCAATATTGTGCCTCCTGGGTGGTACTCTGTATATGTAACAAATGACTTTTTATGTAGAAAATCCTCCAAAGCAAATAAATCTCCTGAAAATTTGGAAAGAGAGAAAATAGATAAAGATCATCAAGTTGAAAGTTCTATTGATGTAAATAAGATTGTAAGGAACACAAATCTACAAGTTGTCATGGAGCGCTTGGAAGATACAATAAACTTAGCCAAAAAAACTAAAAGTCCATTACTGGATAACTTTAAAACATGCAGAAAATTGAAAGACAATACTTATGAGTGTGATATGAACCAAAATGCTAGGATAAGCCTTCATTTTAACATGGGTGAAACAGGGCAGAGTTTCCTTCCTGAGCCTCAGTTGCCATGCACCAATACATGCAAAACAGATTATGTGCCAACAAGAGAATATAAAGAAATTCTAGATCAAGGAGTTGGTGACAGTCTTCTGAAACCTTCATCGTTTGATTCAGATAGATTGACTTCCAATAATGAGGATGTACAAACAAGATCTGAAGTTGGGGAGACCGCATCTCTCTTGAGTTACTCTAGCCCAATAAAACTTATGTTTGTCTCAGAAGTTAATAGTAGCGAAGGAGTCAAATATACTTTAACTGCTGCCAGTGCATCTTCTAAGGCAAACACCAATCTTTGTTTATTTCAGGAGCATCCAGACACATTATCAGAAAAAAAATCCAAAACAAGAGATCTTGTTCATGAAATCTGCAATGGAGAATCTGGATATAATTGTAATGAAAGTGTCACTAAAGAGGAACCAAGTTCTGTTAATGCTGAGACAATTCCAGATACTTGTGCAGCAAGTGAAACAGAGTTAACTTGTTTTAAGCAAAATGAAGAAACTGTGGAAAAACCAAGCAATGGCGGTGAATTGGTTTTAAAAAGAAAACCTGGTAGGCCCAAAAAAATAGGACCACAGATTGTAAAACAGGTTAAGCGACCAATTGGACGACCTCCAAAGCCTAAAATAGATGCAGGTCAAAACAGTGACTGCAGAAGTGGAGCCTCCAGTACTGGGAAAAACACCAACTCTGATATAGCAATGATGAAGGAGGTTGTCAGTAATAAGAATATTACTGTGACCATTGTTTTTGGAAGGTCAAGAAGAACTAAAAGACATGTTACTGAAGGTAGTATCAATGTCATTAATGCGATGCCTACTCAGCATGATTCCAATTTTACAAATGATACTAGTGAACTGAGACACAGTACAGAAAGTGGTTTTGCTGAAATAGTAAAAGCCTTACAGAATAATGCTACAGAGAATGAAGTCTCTGGTTCTGGTTATGAGTATGTTAGACCTATCAAGAATAATCCAGTATTACCACACCCTGGCAGCAATTTCATACGACCAAATCAGAAGCCTTTAACTGTCACTAGAAAGCCTGGGAGGCCTGCAAAGGTAAAAATCTCTGGCATATCAGTGACTATTAATAGAATATCACCTCAAGAAAGAAAAGTAAGTGTTACTAGCTCCCTGCCTCCATTGCAGCAACAGCATGTGTTAGAAAAAAAAATACCCCAGGACAAGAAGAATAAACTGTGCAATAAGAGGGATGAAATAATAAGCATTCAGAATAACACTACCATGGATGGATCAGACAACGTGATTACTACAGAATCAAGAAAACATGAAATTCCTTTGAGGCATTCTGCTAGAGACAGAAGACCATCACTGCATTTCTTACACTCATTAGCATCTTCTAGCACACTTACCTGTAGAAGTGCCTTGCTACATAAATCATATAAGCTCCGTATGAAAAAAGCTACAGATCAAAAGGAAAAACATATGCAATCAAATCTGAGCATTGCATCCAAAGATACCTCAGCAACTAAAAATGCAGGGAGTGAAGAAAATGGTTCTGAGGTAAACGAATTCAGGCCCATTAGTGAAGTATCATTGGATCCCATTTTTTCATCAGATCCTTCTCTCAGGTGGTGGGCTACTTCCACTTCATGTGATTCCTTATTGGAAGAACTAAATAATAGATTTGATCAGATAACTAATACCTGGTTGCAAGTGGGTGGAAATGAATTTGAAAAGTGTTTATATGAGAAAAGGAATCATATTGAACAAGATTGTAGCATTAAAGTATCAAATCCTTTAAACACCTGCTTTGTAGGACTTGAAGTATCACCTATAAAAATGCTTTTTCAGAAGAAGTGTAATATGAATGAACTTAGTAGTTGGTTTATGCAAACAACAGAAACGCAGTCCCTCTCTCTAGTAAGAAAGGCAAATGCTCGCAATCCTTTGGAAGTGATAAGTACCAGAGAGATTAAGATGGGAACTAAACAATCTGACCTTAATACTAGCCCTTTCAGAAAGCACTTTAAAAAATTTGCACTATCCTCTCCTTCAGAACCATCTGGGAAATTACAAATATTGCATAAAATGGCCAAGGCTCCAGTCTTAAATTTGAAAAGTAATTTCCCACTAGCCAGATTAAGAAGAACCGAATTTCAGACATTACAACACAATAAGTGGAGACAAGTGAAAAAAATGTATAACCATGGAACAGGTGATTGGAAATCTAAAAGGAGAAATTTAAGATTTTTCTGCCAAAACCATTTTTTAAAAAATACAAGTGGGAAAATCAGTGATGGAGTGCCCCCACACCAAGGAAAATGTACAGTAGAAACGGAGCCAACTGAAATTGTAGAATCTCACAATAAAATCTTGCCAACTGGAGCTGAAGTCAAAGATGCATTTCTTCCACAGACAATAGACCTGTCTGACTTCAGCACACATCCTGATTTAACAAATATTTTTAAATCACATTCAGAGATAAATGGAACAAGTTATAGCCAAAAAAGTGTTGAAAAAGCACAGGACCAAGATCTAATGAGTCAAAGTACATGGAGAGCTGAAACCTTTAAAGATTGTAGAATATTTCTGAGAAAACTCAACCATATTGAACAGCATAAATCGTTTAAGTTAAATAATATCATTTACTCTTCTGAAGCTGTTGAAAGTAGGAATAATCAGACTTATACTGAAGGAAAAAAGCATCGCACTTTAAGGTCCTATTCTGCTAGGCAAGATGCCTTAAAGAGAAAAGAAAATGATGAGACATGTAAGGGAACTAATCCTTCCAAAATGACTGCAATGCTGGATGACCAATTAAACAGCAAAAAGTCAAACAAATCCATAAATGATGATAGCTCTGTTGATAGTTGTGAAGTTCTTAATAAAATAAACATAAGAAAAAGACCACAATGGGAGACCACTGATATGAATATAAGAAAAAGGCATAAGAGACAATCATGCAATACTGGGCAAATGGCGAATTATTACTCAAAATATCAACTAGGTAAGTTCCTCTGCCCCTTTAATTTATAATTAGTGTTTTAAAATTAAAGTATAACAATAAGAGGAGAAGTAGATTAGCTGGCACCATTAAAATATCTACCATATGGGTCAAAAATATCCAGTATTCAAAAGGTAATAAAACCAAACAATGTATAACATCAAAAAGAACCATGCTGAAAGTGCAATTAAAAACTTTAAAATACTTCATCATTTTATTAGTTTACCATATGCTTTTTATAGTAAATATAGTACACTGTCAAGGCTAAAGATATACTAATATGACAAGCCGAATTAGCAATAAGCTACTTTCAGTAGCATAGTCTGAGAAAGACATTGGGTGAAATTCTGACACCATTAAAATACAAGTCATTGGAGTTTTGTAACTGTTTTAACCTGTTCAGGGCAGGACTTCACAAATATTGCGTAGTTCTAGATATGTCTGGGTTAGGGTTAGAGTGATCCTAATTAAGTAAGACATACAATAATCACACTGAAATGTATTTGTCCTGGAATGTTTTATTGGTATTATGAAGTACAATCTGTATATAAGAAAGAACAGTAAGATATTTATTAGGGCAGAGTTGCACTGATTTGATCTCATCATGGCCATAATATAAGTTTAAAAAAAAAAAAAGGGGTCCCACTGTGAAACTGTTGTTCATATTTGTAAACCCGTACTAACATGAATAATTCTACTGATTTCAGGTAAATAAATGCTAACCAGAATTGTCAGGAGTTCCACAATAGGGCCCATAATTACAATAAAACCTCTCATTTACTAACATACCATGTTTTTAGATTATCTGTCCAGGTAGCCCAGAAAGGAGAGGTAATTTAAATTATTCAAAGCAATGTAGCAAAATCTAATATTGCTCCCCTTGTCTTTTATATTGAAAAAACTGTCCCTGGGTAAAGGGAAAATCTAATTTTAGCTGTATACTGGCACACTGAATGAAGTACATCATTTTAAAAAATTATGTACAGAAAGAAGTTGTGCTTTTTTGCATTATAAATGAGAAAAGGAATGAAAATTATGAATAGTGTGAAAATTTTCTTACCATTTCATGTAAGCTGGTTCTACAAAGGTAAAATTTTTACCTAAATGTATACTGCCTTTTTTTCTTATGTGTATGCTTTAAATGCATTAATTTTAGAGTGCACGCAAAAGAAAAAAAACAAATATATAAACCCATTCATGAAGGAAGAAGTAACATCTGTTTCTCTTGCTGTAATACAGAAAGTTTTTATTCAAATTATATTTGAGTTGACTTTTTTCTAATTACAAAAATCAAACAACTATTACTGCAACATATTCTCATATTAGTTCTGCTTTAGACTAATTTTTTACTGATAACTTTCCTCCTTTTTAGTTTGACATCTCTAGAAAATCTGATCACTCAATATTGTTACATTAGTTCATTTTAGACTTGTGTTACATTTTCATTTTCTTTCTTTTGTTGTTGTCATTCATACTGTCTGGTAGCCATCTACTCTATAGAAAAGATGTCAAAAAGATCTTAAAGTTTCAAAAGAAGCACTGCTCTCAAAAAGGCAAATTTTAGTCAGCCTTAGCCTAGTGTCTAAGGTTCTGATTCTGCAACTGCATCCATTCTGGTGGACTTTTGAGCTTATGCAGAACCTGCCCACCCAGATGGATGCAGCAGCAAGATCAGGTTCTGATTTTGCATGCATACCTGTTTGCTGGCACAATTCTTGCATGTGAAATCTTCATGCATATGGAAGAATCATTATGTATGTGTATATTCTTTGGATTGCCTATGTGTGTTACACTTATATCAAGACCTTACATCACTGTGCCTAAGGTCTTCTGTACATTTAATAATTTTATATGGATAGATATTTTTGTTAACATTTTCAGCTTTCTCCTCAATGTTCATTAATGTTTCCATCAGACTGAGGAAGAAAGTGGGAATGCCTTGAATATTCCTGAAGGAACTTTCTGATATTTTCTATGTGGAAGAGTTGAGAGGAAAGGCAGGTTGTTGATACTGAAGAACTGTGGCCCAATTTTTGTAACAGTCTGATTATTGTATAACGATACAGAGGCAAATACTACTCCATTCTTTTCAGAGGGGTAGCCATGTTAGTCTGTGTACAGCAAAAAGTACAAGAGTCCCATGGCACCTAAAAGACTAAGATTTCTTGAGGGCTCCAACCCATTTCGTAAGGTGCACCTTACAAAGTGGGTTGGAGCCCACAAAAGCTTATGCCCAAAGAAATCTGTTAGTCTTTAAGGTGCCACGGGATTCTCGTTATTCCATTCTTACAGCTCAAGACTCTGAAAAAAGTAACTGTCCCCATGATCAGTTCTCAATCTGGCTGCAGAAGAGGTCTGATCATATTCTCATATCACATTATTTGTTCAAAAAAGGGAAAATAGGAGATCTTTTAACTTCATGAAGCTTCTTCCCTCTCCACCCCAAGAAAAAGACACTTTAATTTGGCAGTGTTGAATTGGACTCATCTACATGATGCAAAGGAATCCTATAAATACAGTCTAAGTAAATACATGTTTATGGTTCTTGCTAGGCAGGCGCTAACATGATTTTCCATGTCAGTGTATCAGAGATCTCACCCAGAGTCTTAGAGCTAGCTAAACTGTCCACATAGAAGCTTTTGAGATAGCTGAGCTAAAATAAGATAAACAATCACATTATGGTAAAACAAGGTGATATGTTAAGACAAGATGATGCTATAGTGAGAAAATACCACGTGAGAACTTCATATGATGAAAAGTCTAAAGATTTCCAACAAGAGGTACTAAAAGAGCTCTTAAAAATAAGATAAATTCTGATGATCTGCAATATAGGTCACCTTTCTTCATCCCATTGTGAACGTTTTCATTTTCTCCCTTACAACTTGGCTACTAAGAGTAAAGTGGAGATTTTGGAGGAACTGTCATCATACGTATTCGAAAAGGTTTTATTAGCAACGTGTAAAATTACAAGGCATTTGATTCCCCCCCCCCCCCCGGATTTCCTAGCCCTGTTTTCAAATGTCAGTATCTTTGTGGAATACACTCAGCTCAGGATTTAGACAAAATTGGAATTTACAGTCCTAAGTATTGACTTGAATGTCCAAGTGTAGGATTTGGATGTCCCACTTCAGGACTCCACATTTGGAAATTGGACTAGATGGTTCCAAGAATCTAATTGGTTTCCATCTTTTGCTTTGTATGGTCCCTTATCATTTAAAATGTCTGCATTAATATATCAGGAAGATAGTAGCCAAAATTTTTCTCAACTTTTTTCATTCCAGAAAGCTTCTTTTTTTATACAGGATTCTTTTTTATATTGGTGTCTGTTTCTATTTTGGTTCTATAGTCAAGTCAGTGTCGGGACTCCATTATGCTAGGCATTTTACAAGCACATTAGAAGACATAATCTTTGCCCTCTGAAGAGCTAGTGACAAATTATAGCAAAACAAATAATTGCTCTGAATATCACAGGGTATTTCCACTTGGCAATCAGTTAAAGAGCCACTATCATTTAACAGGATCACAGAGAGACATAAAAGTGTAACAATTTAAAATATAAAATTGTATATAAAAGTTATTAAAATTAATAACAACTTTCAGTTGAGTGCTTGATTCTTTAAGTGAAAATATTAAGGTGTGGTTATTAGGCTGTTGCTCATCCTCTCCCTGGAGAGAACCATTGGCTATATGTCACTGGCCAGGACACCAGGTTAAGTTTGGCTTATCTGTGCTATATGAGTTGTTTCAAACAGAGGCTTGAATCTAAATATTTCCATTTCTTTTGTCTGCTAGGATCGCTTTATACTTTGCTGTCTTGTTTTTTCATCCTTTGTTTCAGCCTGACATCATTAATTGATAATTTTACATCTGTTTTTTCTTTTAGGAATCTCTCAATATCTTTCTCTAACTGGTATACTAACATTTTATTTCCAAATGTGGTAGTTTAGACAGATTCACCCTTATCTTATGTTCTCAGGCTATAATTTTGGGAGAATTACTGTTAGGTTTTTCAGTCTCTTTTAACAAATTAGTAATGCTTTATAGATGGTGCTCTAGAAACAAAAGTTGTTTAAAATCATCTGAGCCCCAGTTCAGCAAGGCATTTAAACATGTATTTCAGTACAAATATATGAGTAATTCAGCTGAAATCAACAGGACTTTTTGTGTGTTTAAGTGATTTGCTGAATTGAGCTTTTGCAAATGCTCCCAAATACGTTTTTTGGAGACTTACTAAACTGTGAGTGTAGATATGTGTACAATAGTTCTTTATTTTAAATAATAAATGAATAAAGGTAAGTACTGTCTTTTGAACCAGAAGTGATTTAAAATTATGTATACAGAAGTTTGACTATAACACATTGACTACAATGAAATGCAAAAAAAAACTTGAAAGAATTTCTGCTGACAAACCACATGGAAAATAGACAAGTATTTTCTTGGTGTGGTGCCACTCAGTTTCTAATACTGTAAAGTACTACATGCTGTTTTGTGAACCCAGTTATGGAGGCAAGACATAGTGAGGGACTTTCACGTTTCTACGTCCTAATTCAGGAAAGTATCCCTATTCAGAACAGCACTTTGAATCATCTTCATAAGAGCTTTTCTGACCTATGGTATTAATTATATAAAATATGCAAAAAAATAACTCAGCTCTTGCTTATCTAAATATTTGACTTTGTTTCCAAAGCTTTGATATTCCTGTATGTTGTCACATTCTGTATCTTTCAAACTCAGGTAGCCAAACAGCATTTTGCTGGCACTTGATCCAGATAAATGACTGATTTGAGAAATGACCAGTATATATTCATCTAACAGAAATTCAGGAAGCTAAAAGGGTCTAACCTGGAAGATCTAAGAGGGACTTTTCAAGGGCAGGATGAACAAAATAAATAAATTGCTGTTGTTAGAAAACTTGACATGATTCTGTCAGTTAAGCTAATCAAAAAGAATCTCAAACTGACCAGGGTTACCTATCAAAATAGAAAGGAAAGAGCTGGTAAAATGTACTGGTCTTCAGTATTCACCATCAAAACTCATTCTTACCTTAGATATTAGGTTCATTTTATAAATGAGGCACCTAAGGAACAAAGTGTTGAAGTGTCTTCCTAAATGTTGTATAGGAATGGGAACAGAACCTTGATCTGTGGTTTCTGACCCATATTTAATTTATTTAGACCACAGCCCCTTGTACAAATTGGCTCAACCCTCTCTAGCTAGGTCAACAATATAAAGCAGGTAAAGTTGGTAAAGTGCTTTGGGGTTATGAGATGAACAAAACTGTGTGATTTTTTTTTTTGGCTCAAGTAACTAAGGCTACATCTACACTTGCAAATTAGTTCTGACTAAGCAAAGCTTAGTCCGAACTAATTTGAACCTGTCTACACTAGACTTTGCCTAGTTTGTACTAAATTTTTTAGTTTGAACTAAGCAAAGTTTAGTTCCAACTAATTTGCATTTTTAGTTCGAACTAGCCCCATAGAGACATGCTAGTTTGAACTAAATAAGTTTGAACTAATAGTTATTTTGAACTAAGCATATTTTTTAAGGTTGAACTAACTTTTCATTCAAACTAGCTGTGCTTTTTTAGTTTGAACTAAAAAGTTAATTCGAACTAAAAAAAGCGCAAGTAGGTTGAATGAAAAGTTAAAACTAAAAAAATACGCTTAGTTTGAACTCACTTTCGAACTGCTTAGTTTAGCCAAACCAAGAAAGTGTATACATAGCCTAAGAGACAGAGAGGCTCAGCATTTTACCTGAGAGATATAATCAGCCTATTGGGTTAAGTATTGGCTATAAATCCAGAAATCTAGGTTTTAAATTCTGGAGAGAGACACTATGACTTTTAAACCCTTTTAAGCCAACATTTAAAGAGAAGTTAAGCTGTGGATCACATCCACAAGTCATTAACTACATAATGTATGTATGTATCTTTGGCATGAACTGAATGAGACAGACCACAGGACATAGCATTGCTGTGCTACCACTACCCAGTATTCTGCTGCATTGTGTATTCTTTAAAAATTTTCAAACCTTGTCTTTACTTTCCCACACAAAAGAAAGCAGAGAGGAAACACTGGGAAGTTTCAAAAATCAGTGAAGGTTGCTAAGTGACAATCTATCAGAAAAACAGTGGGTGAAATCCTGGTACCATTGCCTCCAACACTGCCCTTCAAGACCCTCCAATACCAACAAATATGCCCTAAAGGTATCTTTCTAGACCATGTGCTCTCAGCCAGGAGACAGGCCCCCATAGGGGCGTTGAACATTTTCCAGGGTGCCATGGCTATGGACACAAGAGGTGGAGACCAAAGGGCTATTGCCTTGACTTTTAAACTGAGCAAGCCATGACCCCTCACTTTTGAGAACCTGAATTCTGCAAAGGTAAAGTGAGAGGAACACAAGGTCCCCAAGTGCTTTCCAGAGCTTCCTGGTGTAACAATGGAGCCATTTCCTCACCAGCATGTTGGAGGGCTGGCCTGGCCAAATTTCAGTGAGCAGAACTGTGACTTGGTGCAGAAGGTCACAGCTCTACTCAAATAGAAAGATAAGGGGCATTTTCACAGTGCTCTTTGGTTTGCATTTTGATTTCAGTACTTTGTCCATTCACTCTGAAAAAATGAAAGAAAAAACCTGCTAAAATGGGATGTTGCATTGAGAGCTTCTGAGCTAGACTAAGCTTAAATGAAATTTCAGACCAAAACAAGTATTTTTTAAAGTGTCTATTGCAACATTCATGTGGCAGCATTGTACTAGTGCTTATGAACCTATTCAATGTGATGTTTGTATCACGGGTAAAGATTTCATTGGTTTTTTACATTGTATTTGATTTGCATGTGATTGTTTCTTTAATTCCTCCATTTGGAAACTATATTACTGGGCAGATTTCATGCAATTAAGATAAACTCTGAATACTGCAGTTTCATATGGTAAGCCTTTTTCTCTAGACATTTTTTTCTTCACTAAAATGGACTGTAAAATATCTGTATCCTTTTCAGTCGTCTTGAATCTATAAAATGCTGAGTGTCTCCTGGAAGCTGTTGAGTACTTTCAAATCCTAATTAGGGTCCTGTAATGAGTAGTCAGAGCCATCCTTTGGGGGGGGGTTGAGAGGGGCAACCATGCCACTACCTCCCCCTTACTGTTATGCTGTCCCCCACCCTGCTGCCTTCAGTGGGAAGCTGAAGGCAGGGGGGCAGGGCGGGAGTGTGGAACCCAGCTGCTGGGCCAGCCCTCCCTGCCCTGCAGGGTGGAACAGCTTGGCCAGTCCACAGACGCAGTCCCACTTTCCTGGCCCACCCCGGGCCAGCTGTTCTGCCCTGGGGGTGGCAGGATGGGAGTCCAGAGACAGGACAGGAGAGCAGAGCCTGGCCTCTGGGTCAGCCCACCCTGCCCCTGGGGGCAGAGTGCCTGGCGCAGGGGAGGTGCAGGAGCATGGGGCCCAGCCTCTAGGCCACCTATATGTTTGCCTTCAGTGCGAACTGAGAACCTTCAATATAATGTAACACAGGGGTGTCAAACTTGTTTACTATGGTAGGCCAGGTTTGACTTAAATGTACTTCAAGTGGGCCAAACATAACATAAATCAAAATACTACAGCACTCTCATGGCATTGCAGAGTGCTGTGTATGTGAAACCGCGCTCTACGATACCTGTCTCTCTCTCTTTCTCTGTTAGGGGCAGAGTGTGGTCTCATAGAGCACGGTCTCGCATATCCAGTGCTCCATGATATTGCAAGACCTGACACTCATAGCATTGCAGAGCACTGGGTATGAGACCACTCTCTGATGTGGGGAGAGTGTGGTTCTGTGGAGCAGTGACAGAACAAATGGAAAAAGTTCATGGGCTGCATGTTTAACACCCCTGGGTAGCATCATACAGTATTGGGTCTGTTGTGATCTGGAACAGCTGCCTGTATTTGAAAAAACAGTGAGAGTCTTGTGGCACCTTATAAGACTAATAGATTTCTTTGAGCATAAGCTTTTGTGGGCTCCAACCCGCTTCATCAGATGCATGAAGTGGAAACTAAAGTTGAGAGGTGTATATACACATGCCAGCATGGAGGGCAAGTGTTAGCAAAGTCAGTTCAGAGGGCAGATAGAGCCCATTCACACCCGTTGATCAAAGGGAGAGAATGTGTGAACAGGTGAATCACTTTTTGTAATGTGCTAACCATTCTCAGACTCAGTCTGATTGTGTCAAGTTTGCAGTTAGCTCCAACTCTGCAGTTTCACACTGAAGTCTGTTTTTGAAGTTTCTTTGTTGAAGTATGGCAACTTTCAAGTCTGCTGCTGCACATCAATGGAGGTTGAAGTGTTCTCCTGCTGGTTTATGGATGTTGCCATTTTTGATGTCCTATTTGTGTCTGTTTATTCTTTAATGCAAGGAGAGTCCGGTGTGGCCAATGTACATGGCAGAGGGGCACTGCTGGCACATGATGGTATATCCTACATTAGTGCATGGGTAGGTGAATGAGCCCCTGCTGGGGTGGCTGATGTGGTTGGGACTTGTGATGGTATCCCTGGAGTCAATGTGTGTGCAGAGTTGGCAATGGGCTTTGTTGCAAAAATAGGTTCCTGAATTAGTGTTTGTCGTATGGTATTTGGTTGCTTGTGACTATTTCCACTAAGACTTGAACAATTTCCACCCCACCATCAACCTCAGCCTGGACCAGTCCACACAAGAAATCCACTTCTTGGACACTACCATACATATAAGGGATGGATGCATTAACACCAACCTATACCAAAAACCAACTGACCGCAATGCATACCTGCATTTCTCCAGTTTCTACCCAGGACACATTACACAATCCATCATCTACAGCCAAGCTTTAAGGTACAGCCAGATCTGCTCTGATCCCTCAGACAGAGAAAAACACAAGATCTCTGTCAGGCATTCCTAAAACTACAGTGCCCACCTGGGGAAGTGAAAAAAGAAATTGACAGAGCGAGATGGGTACCCAGGAGCCACCTACTACAGGACAGACCTGACAGAGAAAACAACAGAACACCACTGGCCATCACCAACAGTCCCCAGCTTAAATCTCTCCAATATGTCACCAAAGATCTCCAGTCTATCCTAGAAGATGATCCCAAACTCTCTCAAGCCTTGGGAGGCAGGCCTATCCTTGCTTACAGACAGCCCACCAGCTTGAAGCAAATACTCACCAGCAACTGAACACCATACAACGAGAACACTAATCCAGGAACCTATTCCTGCAACAAACTCCTTTGCCAAATCTGCTTATACATTGACTCCAGTGATACGATCACTGGTCCCAAATACATCAGCCCCACCTGCAGGGGCTCATTCACCTGCACATCTTAAAAAAATAAGAACAGGAGGCACTGGGGCAAGATAATCTTTAGAACTGAAGTTAAACACCTGAAAAGACTAAGATAAATCCAAGAAGGAAGCCTCTACCTACTTAGGAAATTCCAGGGGACTATTTCAAAAGGCAGATCCTGTCTCGACACACTGCAGTTGGAGTTCAGAGCAAGGACACAAATCAACAGGACAATTAACATTGTTGTAACAGAATTATAATATAATCCAGTGGCTGAAATCTGAAGCTAGACAAATTCAGACTAGAAATAAGTTGTCAAAATTTCACAGCAAGGGTAATTAACTATTGGACAAATTTATGAAGGAGTATGGTGAATTCTGCATTACCGACAATCTTAAAAATCAAGGTTCAAGGTATTTTTAAAAGAACTGCTCCAGGAATGATTTGGGAGAAGTTCTGTGATCTGTGATGTAACCGAGGTCAGACTAGATGATCTCAGTGGTCACTTATGGCTCATTCTGTTGCCATGATCCATGCCAATAGTTTCTAGCAATGCAGTACTGAGGTGCGATGAAAGGAAGCAGATATCATTTCAGTGCCAGTCAGTGGACAGCATTTTTAAAGGCAAATTCTTACTGTGCAAGAAAAATAGACTATTATAATGAATTATATACAAGCATTATTGCTCAACTAACAGAATTAGAAATTAGATAAAAACCTTTCTCTTAATTTGTCAAAGTGCAGTGCCTTACTACACTATGTGTATTCTTCAGCATCTCCCTTTCATCTTCTTCCATCTCAGTCTACCAGCTGCGCTAGGGTTTATTTCAGTCTCCATAATTTCTCTGTCTGTTGTTTCTTTTGCTTTTTTCTTCATGAGATCAGCAGCTCTTGGCTGACTGATTTGGACACTTTGAATATATCTATACTTGAAACTTAATTTGAATTAAGGAGGCTTAATTGGAACTAGCTTAGTCCCTGTCCATACTAGGCTTTCATTAGTTCAAATTAAGGAATTCTTTAATTCAAACTAATGAAAGCTTAGTTCGAATTAGTAAAACCTGTCGGTTAGTTCGAACTACGCCCTTAGTTCGATCCTTAGTTCAAACTAAGGACGGTATAAACTAGGATTAACCCTTAGTTCAAATTAAATAAATTTGAATTAAGGGAAGTTAGTTCAAATTAACAAAGTGGACTAATTCAACTTAATGTGAAGTTGAATTAGTCAACTTTGTTAATTTGAACTCATAAGTTTGAGTTTAGTTCAAAGTCAACTTGAACTTATTAGTTCAAATTAACAAATGTCTGTAGCCAATTTCTGTTATTCTTTAGGAATTTGGGATAGCCAATATAGATCAATTTGAAGGACAGGTGTTTTTAGTTCAAATTGACTACAGGTATGTTAGTTAAATAGGACTTCCTCCCCGAAAACAAGCTGTTAAGGAGTACTCAGACTGAGGTTTGCCAACAATTCTTTATTGCTAACCGCATACAGCAAATGATGGATAAGAATACAAATGAATACTATGGTAAAGAGAGAACATTAATACATTCTTATAACAACTATAAACAGTATTGCTGCTAAGATTTTCTATCTTTAAGATACAATTGTAGGAGTTAAACTTACACTAGAAGTGAAGATAAGTTGAAGTACTGAGTTAACAATTCTAAACTGATCAAAGAAAATAAAGAAACCTAGCTCAAAGAAGTTAGGTAGAGCATTGCTGAAAACCTGTGCAATTTCCTCTCACGTTGTTCAAGTTCATTGGCCAGAACATGGAAGCTTCAACCCCTCTGCAAATTTTGGGGCTTTAAATACCCTTTTTGCACAGTACGGGGGTTTTACCCTTTCAAAAATAAATTGAATTATCTCATTCTTCCTGGCCCAAATATGAGTGTTTTCCAGAAATTGCTGGGGGTACTTCTAGATTATTGGTTCAGAGGTTTATTACATTTATTTTTCTGGCATGTTCTCCCCTTTTCTTGTTTACCAGCCTGTGGGTTTTGTGGTGGGTTTGCAGATATATTTTTCACCTGTTTATTTGCAGGACATGATCAAAAACCCAACTTCCCAAAGTCTGCACAGCCTACACTCACCTCTTACCTAGTTAGCCTCCTCCTATTGCATAGACAGATGCAAGCCTTGATCTACAAAGCTTGCAGGGTCTTATCCTATTGCATAGCAAACTTACTTATAGATCTCTGCAAACTGAGTCACACCCTTTGCAAAGATCTGTAGGATACATGCATTTCAGCTTATGGAAAAAACTAGTACCAGGCTCCTTACCTATAAAAAGTGAAATACTATAAAACCATGGTTTCTTAAACTTATATAAAGAAAGATATATTTTTATAAAATAGATAGGGAGTAACATATGCGTGCGAGCTCAATATAGGGTATAGCCAAAGACTACAACTCCCCCTTTTGATGGGATGGTTTTTGTAAAAATGAACCCCATTACATGGATATGAATTCAATTGATTTACTGCTTATATTTTCCTTAACTTCTGCTAGGCAATACATTGAGATATACTGATTCATTATTTTTTTGTTTAAAATTTTTTTAATATCTTTTGATTTTACAGTTCAAATAACCAATTAGGATAAAGACAACTTTAAAAGCATTTGCAAGGGCAGTTCTTTGGACCATCAGCCATCTATGAAGACTGAACTGGTTCCAAGAATTAAGTGGATCAGGAAGGGGTTGTCCTTTCTCCATTAACTGGAATATTGCCTCCTGGGCTTGATTCATGTTATTAGTTATTTGTACAATTTGAGTTTCTTTATGAGACAATAATGTCTGTAAAGGCAAGTTCAATGATGGAATAAGAATCAAAAACATTGGGGTATTTTGGATAATTAAATCCTGATAGTTTGGGTTAGATGAAATAACTGTAATGTTTTTAAAGTTAGGGATTGGGGAAATTACTTGGTTTTCAATTAAGGTTGGTTGAAGTGGTATAAAACAGAAATTTGGATTTGTAACCAGGCATTTCACAGGACCATACTGATATGTTTTTTGGTTAGTTACTACACAAAATTGACCGTTTTCAGCATAAGATGCCTTTTTCATTGGCATATTTTATTTGGTCAGCTTTAACAAACACACTGAGGAGTTATCAGGTAGCTTTTCCTGTAATCCATATATCACAGTATCGGTCTTGAACACATCACATCTACAGGTGTACCGAAACCCTTTTTTAGAGCAACAGGCCATTTGCGGGACTTTCCAAGTTTGAGCTGAAATGTGAAAGACCACTAAGGGAGGCATATTAAGCCATTTTGTAACAGCAGAGGTTCCAACCCCAGTCCTCCCTACCATGCTGTTCACAGCTTGGTCAGCGACCACTGCACCGGTGCCTCCTTTCTTTTCACTGGCACCAGGGCTACATAACACAGTGTGCCTCAGCAGTTGGCACCGATGGAAACCATGGTTCCCATCTTTTCCTCCATGGCCCCAGTCATCTCTCATGGTGTGGTACAGCAATCCACACAGACAGACTTCACAGCGCTCATTCAGCTCCAACCTCTGCAGCCTCAACCTTCTACAGCAGAGGGGGCACAAAGACTAGAAATGACTCCAAAGAAACATAAACAGAAGACCCATGATTGTGACCAGCATGAAGAATTTTCATGTCCTTCTTCCCCTATTTCACCTCATTTTGAAATGGACTCTTCTCCTGGATGGCTTACTCACCTAGCGATAGTATAAGCTCCCAAATCATTAAGCCTCCAAACCCAGAGCCTCCAACAGTGCAACAATGCCCCACAGCACTGCCTCAAATCCCAACTACAGGGTATACCTGGCCCCCTTCCCTTTGTACCATATGCGATCCCTTGGACCGTGTCAGGAAATTGGGCTCAGTATGGGGCACTACAGGGAGTCCCTACAACTTCGCAAACGCCTATCTGCATTCAGCCACCCTTGCCAGTCATGCCACAACTTCAGCAACAAGCACAGCTGGAGGCACAAAATGAGGTGCCAGTTGCAACGGGCAAGTCCCCAAACACCAAGCAAAGGCAGATGAAAACAAGCAGTTCTAAGAACTGTTCACAAGAGTTGTAGATACCATGGATATTTCCTTGCATGATACTTCAACCACACAACACAAACTTCAGAATCCTACAGTCCTCGGTTTCCTCAAAAGTTGCCCTGCCAATGGACAAAGGGCTTATGGAGCCAGCAAACACCACATGGCAGACACCTGCTTCTGCCACACCTACACACAAGAAAACAGATAAAAAATACTTTGTTGCTCCCAGGGATGTTGAATTCCTATTTACTTATCCTCAACCAAATTCCCTGGTCGTAGAAGCTGCCAATCCAAGCAAAGTCATCACAACCCCAGCAGACAAGGAAGATAAAAAAACTAGATCTTCTAGGCAGAAAAGTATACACCTCTGCCTCTTTAATTCTCAGAGTCGCAAATTATACTGCAATCCTATCCAATTATGACCATGAAAACTACATGAAGATATCAGAATTTATTAATTTCATTCCACAAGTTTAAAAAGACCAGTTTATTTCATTAATCAAACGGGGTCAGCTCGCTGGAAGAACATCATTCCAAGCACCACTAGACATTGCTGACATGGTGGCCCAGACCATCAGCACAGTAGTGGTAATGCACAGGTCTTTGTGGCTTCACTCAGCTGGTCTCCCAAAGCAGCTACAGACGACCATTGAAGACCTGCCATTTGACAAAAGAAATTATTTGGGGAAAAGATGAATGAAATACACTAAAAAACTACAGAGCAACACTACATACATTAGGCATCTATACCCTTACATCACCCAAAAAGAACAACAGGTATCGCTCTTATGGTAATAGATGTGTTCAGTAGCAAAAGAACAGAAGGTTTGATAACACTTGCTCTAGGCCTAGGCAATATTAACGTCGCAGGCAAACCAATCAAACTTCATCAAACAGTCAACAGACCAACTCAAAACAGCAATTTTGGTGCTTTGGTTGAGGGGTCGTTGGACTACCTCACACCCAGACATGAAGATACCAATTTAATAACTCACCATTTCAACAACAGGCTTTTCCCCTACCTCTCCCAATGGAAAACCATCATGTCGGACAAGTGAGTCATAGACATCATAACCAATGGATATACCATCCCCTTCATATCAATGCCCACTGCCCACCTCCCTTCCCTGTCCCTCTTCAGGGACCCTCTTCACATACACCTTCTCCAACAGGAAACAGACAACCTCCTGTTATTAGGACTGATAGAAGATGTTCCTACCCAATATATGAGAAAGGGATCTGTTTCCACTATTTTCTGACTCAAAAGAAAACAGGCGGTTAGAGACCTATGCTGAATTTAAGGGCACTGAACACCTTTGTTGACACCCACAAATTCAAAATGGTTACACTATCTACAATACTTCCTGCTCTAGACTGTGAAGACTGGTTAGCTTCCCTCAACCTGAAAGATGCATATTTTCATGTAGCAGTCCATCCAGCTCACAGAAGTCTTCTGAGATTTGTCTGCCTCAACAAACATCAGTACACTGTACTACCCTTTGGGCTATGCACAGCACCAAGGGTTTTTTCCAAACTAATAGCAGTGGTGACCACTCACCTCAGAAAAGCGGGCATCATAATCTTCCCTTATCTGGATGACTTCCTTTTAAAATCTCAGTCTTTCCAAGAGTTATAACAGGCCATATACACAATGGAAAAGCTGTTCCATATCTGGGCCTAACGATAAGTTACAAGAAGTCTCTACTGACCCCCTCCCAAAAGATTCTTTCTGCAGGGGCCAGATTGCATACACCCACAGCCAAGCCTTACCTGCAGCAGGAAAAATTTGAGGACATAAAACATCTTGCACACACCCATTCAGACCTGTCCCACTGTTACAGCACACACATGCATGCAAATACTTGGGCACATGGCAACTACCACTTAGCTGCTCCACCATGCGAGACTCTATATGCGTCCACTCTAGCTGTGGTTCCTGAGAAACTTCAGTCCAAGGAGGTACCCTCTCCACCCACCTTCTGTCCATCCCCAGAACAATAAAGGACAGTCTAACCTGGTGGACAATTCAAGACAGTCTTTTACAAGGGGTCCCAATTCACCATGCAAAATCAATCTCTACAACTGATGCATCCCTGACAGGCTGGGGAGCTCTTCAAAACATAAAAACTCATGGCAGATAGTCGGTACAAGAAGAGAGTCTTCACGTAAACCTTCTCAAACTCTGAGCAGTTTGGAGTGCATGCCGTTTTCCTCTACCATTCATAAAGGGGAAAATAATAAAAGTTCGCACAGACAATATAGCATGCATGTATTATATCAACCGCTGGGAGGGGCATGTTCCCAGTCCCTGTGTGTGAAGGCAATGAAACTCTGATATTGGTGCATTGCCCACCAAGTACAGATCTCTGCCATGTACTTCCCGGGCAGGGACATCATCACGGTGGACTCAATGAGCAGATTATTTGAACAAAACCATGAATGGGAAATACAAGACAGAGTCCTCCACCAAACATTCAGCCAATAGGGATTTCCGGTAATCGATCTATTCACCACACCAGCAAACAGGAAATGGAGAATATTCTGCTCCAAAGCAGGAAGGGGGAATGGTTCCAAGGGAGACACATTTCCCCCTATACCCAGGATTGCAAGGACAGTCTCCAAAATCTGACAAGACAAGGCCAGAGCAATACTGATAGCACCAGCATGGCCTAGACAAGCATGATATACTCATTTTGTCCATAGGTCCATCAAGCTGCTGATCACTCTCCCATTGATCCTGGACTTTCTGTCACAGAACAGAGGCAAGACATTACACAATCACCTGGACAGGTTGTGCCTGAAAGCCTAGCACCTAGATGGTTCAGCCAAATAGAACTGTGGTGCTCAGACCCTGTCAGACACATCCTGCTGAACAGCAGAAAGCCTGCTACTAGATATACTTACCTCCAAAAATGGCACAGATTCTGCATCTGATTTGATTCTGCAAACAACAAAACATAAATCCAATAACAGCTTCTATCCCAACGGTCCTCAACTGTCATCTTCACCTGAAGGACACAAATGTTTTGATCAGTAGTCAGAGTTCATTTGGCAGCAATATCTACCTTTCACATACCGATAGAGAACTCATCCTTATTCATACACCCAGTACTAAAAAGGTTCATGACAGGCATGCACAACTTATATCCTTCGGTCCAGCCTTGGGTACCACAATGGGACTTTACCCTCACTCTTAAAACAATAACTAAATCGCCATTTGAGCCCCTAGTGACATGCTCCATCTGTCCATGAAAGTAGCTTTCCTCACTGTGATAACATCCTCAAGACATTAGTGAGCTCGCAGCTCTCAAGGTGCATCCACCATACACCATATTTTATAAGGACAAAGTTTCCCTGCATCCACATCCCAAATTTTTGCCCAAGATTTCCTTCCCCTGCCATATCAACCAGGCCATTCATCTCCCTACTTTCTTTCCAAAACCACATTCAAGCCTGCAGCAGGCTGCCCTTCGTACATTAGATGTCAGGCACACTTTGGCATTTTACCTGGAAAGAGCCAAATCACTTAGGAGAACACTGAGGCTTTTCATATCTACTACTGAGAGTTCAAAAGAGGAGCCTATTTCCAAACAAAGACTAAGTGGGTCTCTTCATGTGTATACACCTCATACACGCTATCCAGAAAACAGCCTCCTCAGACCATCTGGACAAACTCTACCAGATCTATTGCCACATCCACGGCATTTCTTCAAAATGTTCCTTTAAATGATATTTGCTGTGCTGCAACATTGTCTTCAGGAGACACCTTTAGGAGACACCTTTATGAAGCATTATGCCATTCAGCAGCAGTCCAGCTTTGATACCTTTGCTGGGCTTGCAGTATTGCTTTCTGCAAACAACTCTAACTCTGAAGTTCACCCCTCCACTCGAGGGAACTGCTTGGCAGTCACCTGAAGTGGAGCAGATGGGGACACTGCTCAAAGAAGAAGTGTGTTACTCACCCTTGTGCAGTAGCCAAGGTTCTTCGAGATGCATGTCCCCGTACTGCTCCCCTACCCACCCTCCTCCCCTCTCTGTTGGAGTGCACTCCATAATCACAACACAGTTGCTCCGTAGTGAGGAAGGAGCTGAGGGATGGGTGGGGGGACACATGCAAGCTGCGAACAGCACGAAAGCTGCGCAAGCTCCCTGTGGTGTGCACACCTCCCCCATGGGTACTGCTGTCAAAATCTCCGATCCAGGGCGCAGCATGTACCCATGCACCTGAAGTAGAGCAGTCCGGGGACACGCATCTTGAAGAACCTTGGCTACTGCACAAGGGTGAGTGACACTCACTTCCTAGCCTTTCTGCATACTGGCCTTCACCAAGCACCAGTCACTTACTGATTTCACTGTGAGTACTCAATTACTGATCACTACCTTATCTTGTTTACTGCTGCTCACTACCTGTACTACTGTCTCTCAGATCCAATACTCCTTTCAAAACTATCAGACTCTGACCTCTGCAGCTTTTAGTCCCCTTCTCCCCTTTTCTGATCTCCATTCCTGATGATTTCAACTTCCAACTGCATCTTCTCCCCTCATTCATCCATTCTTTCCTACCACTCTATCTGATCAAACCCTAGCCTCTTCTCAACTTTGACATCAGCTTCCTGTACTCCCATTCTTCTGCCACTGAGTATCTATGGAAAAAATCCAGAGTCAAAGTGCATTTCCTGAACTCCAATTTCATTCTTTAATTTTGCACTCTTCTTTCTCGAACTCTACTTCTCTATTCCTCTCCTTAGGCCTGAGAACTGTTTCCTTCTCACATTCAACATCCCTCAAATTTTTCATCAAAACACACAGAAAGCCTTTTATACATAGCCACTGCTAACTTTTAAGCCAGCTCCAGTTCATTGCAGGCCACTGTGTGTTCTACAACTTATTTGTACAGCACTAAATATTAAATACTAATTATGCAACAACACCACATGTAGTAGACTCCAAACTGTTTCTATGCTTCATCTTTTAGTCTAAAAATGTTAGAATTCTAGACGAGCTATTCTCCCTCTCTTCCCCCCCTCAGGACTGCAAGCAGATGATGATGTTCTGTGCCTGCTGAGGTGTAGCAATTCCCTATATTTATTTCCTCTCAATTTCTTTTCACAGCTGATGGAGGAGGAACTCCTGACTACCACCATGTTGGTCACAAAAAATCATCTTGGGACTTATGCTCATGTAGTTAAAGATATCTGCCTGGCTCAGTCTCTCAAGTTTAAGAGAATATGACTGGTGTGAGGCAACTAAGTTGTTAGTAGACCTTAAGGTTACTATCTTGCCTGTTTCTTTTAGAGTTTTCTGTCTCAATCATTTTCCATTTTTCTTTCAGGTTCAGCAGTTGAAACTTATCTGACTTATCCAGCTGAATTCAGCTCCATCTGTGTCTTATCACAAAACTTGTCTTAGTCTGTTCTCCTTGAGACCCAGTCCCTTCGCATAGTTTGTCTGATGTGAGGCAGGTGCCTTCAGCTGACTCTAGAATTCTGTCTTCGGGCTTCTCTCTTACAAAGGATGTTAGTACACATGAAAGTTGCACCAATTAAACTTGAAAAAGTTGTAAAGATTTACAGTTCAAAATCTTGTATAGAGTTTAACAATGTCCACATAGCCTTCTACAGTGCACCAGCCTGCTGTGCATTAACGTCCTATATGGCCATTGCTACAGCGTAGTGGAAGTCCTGGAGTGCCTCTTAGCATGATTATTGCTTCAGAGCTGGCATGCCGTAGACGGGCACCCCTGCTTACTGTATAATCACTGGCTGGACAGACAGGCCTTAAATCAATCCCAACTCATTCTTTTAGTTAAACTGGTGCAAGTGCATGTAAAGAGCCCTTTGTACTCCTGGGCCCATTTCTAAATAGTGTAATCAAATCTTTCACATTTTTCGGTGCAGTTCTGTGTGCGAAATATTTGGGGAGGAAAGAGGGAGTTTGACTATGACTTCCACTTTGGAACGCCATCATTTCATGAAGTGCTCAGTGCCCACTGAAAATCAAGTCACTTACTTAGGATACTAATGAGGATTTAGAAGACTTATCTTTAGATAGGTGTGTGTTAAAACCCTGACAGTATTTCTTCTGCTATTTATTTATGGGAAGTTCTATGAGTGTGAGTGACCTGCTGTGCCTTTTCTCTACAGAACTCCTGAGGCGCGCTTCTGAGACTCTCTGCATTGCTGTCTTTTCACTGCTATTTGTGTAAAAAGTGTACTTAGGGCACAGATGTTTCAGCCAATGGACTAGTTTACTTTCAGCTTCAGTTATTCCACCTCACATTATTCAGAGGTTTCAGTAAATTAAAAGCCACTGTGAACTGTTGCATTATGTCTCTGAGTTAAATCTTCATCCAGGACACACTAGATTCTTGGTATTACAGGGCAAGTTGTGAGTTTAGACTAATCCAGTCTGAGCTGCATTATACAGCATTGCATCCATCACAGCTGGAGAAACCATACAGGGCAGTCAGGACCCTTTGGATGGTTCACCTTGTTACACAAACAATGCATTGGCCTGTTCTCACTACAGTTAAGTAGAAGAGGTGTAAGGTGTTGGTTCTGTTACAGAACTCATATTTCCAAAATATTCCCATCTGTACTACAGATTAAATTTCTTATTAATTTACATGTTACTTAGTTTTCAAGTAATACATGAAAACTAGTGAGTCTGTCAGATTGGCCATCTACTTTAATGTCTAATTCAATTGAATCCCAAAATAAAGAACTAGTTTCCTTCGTTATTAAACTAATTAGGCTTTTTCTTCAACTGATAAGTGACTTGTTGACTTCAGGTTCCGTTATTTCTGACAGCACTGAGCTCAAAGACTGGCATGAGAAATTTGAGATCATAATTATATTTTTGTACCATCAAGGGGTAGAATAGATTAGGCAATTACTTCACTAAGATTTTTCTTATTCATGCCTATTTTAAGGTTCATCTTAAAGCCCTGGTTGGAATGATTTAGGTGGGGTGCTTTGAGTAGAGGGCTGGAGTAGATGACCTCCTGAGGTCCCTTCCAACTCTGATCTCTGATTTCAACAAGGGTAGAGTCTATGCTTCATATAAAACTAAATTCTGCTAAAACTGTTGGTGTGGCTATTCAGCTGTATACCTTCTGACACTGCTTGAATTAACAAATTTCCATGAGAACAATGTAAATATGGTGTCTGAGCTTTGTTTATGATAATTCTTGACAAACTCCAATTTCCCAGGTCTGAAGTTGCGCCTTGGGTCAGTCTGCTTGAAATAAGATTTTGCACTCTTTTACAGATCATTAGTGTCTAAACTGACTCTTAGCACTTCTGGTTTTGGGGGCACAGTCCAGCTTAGTGTCCAGTCCTGAGCCCCTACAAATTTTATTTAGTACTGAGCATCTCTTCACTGGTTGTCTTGCTCTACCTTCGTTAGATGTTTCGATTTAAACACCAGTAGCTGCTTAGAGCTGCATGTGACATTTTCCTCTTAGCAAATGCTTGGGTTAATTGCTTGGCCTTTTACAGAACGTCCTAGAAGTTCTTACATTTCTAACAGTCGGGAGTCTAGTACAACAAGCACCAGTTTGGAGAAAAGATTTTTCGGTAAATTGTTTAACTGGTCTCTGACATAATAAATCATAGTAGACCCACTCATGTACTTTCCCAGCAAAGTTACAGATACATGCTTACATTCTGTTATGGCAACACGTTTTGCTTTAAGATGGAACTGATGGTTAGCCAGCATTATGGTTCAACATGCCACCCTTGGCCCTAGAATTTTATACCTATAGGAATTCTACCAGTCACAGACTGAAAGCATGGACACAGTGGGTGAATCTGTTACAACGTATACTTTCTGACAACAGTTACTGGTAAGTAATTCTCTGTTCCTGACAGATCCCTGTGCCTTCTATGTTCCAACCTCCCCATCTATGGAAGATCTCACCAGTTTTTTTCAAGATTTTAAAAAAAGGGCTTCCAAGCTAGTTTCTCCCTTACCCACTCTTTATACCATTTCCTTCCACACAACAGCCCTCATTTAGTCTTGTAAGTTAGCTCTCTTAATGGCATCCTCTTAATCCTTCAGTCTGTCACCTCAGCTCCATCCATGCTCACCTCCTAATTTCTCTGTCTCCTCTTCCTCATTTGTTTAACTATTATCTAGCCTGTTATTGTATCCCCTAGTTTTAAAAAGCTCTCTTGGACCTTGCACTGCATCTCTAACTACTCTGTCATCCCCTTAAGCATGCTATCTATTTCCAAGGTCCTTCACTTACTTCTGACTCTCTTGGCTCTCCTGGCCTTTCCTTTTTACCAAAAAGATTGTTCCATATTAATTCTTTATATTGTTTTCTGTTGTATTTGGGAGCTCTGACAAGATTTTAGATTTCAGACACATCTAAAGAATTTATCACATTTCTGCCTAGACTGCCCTAACTTCACCATCCAGGCATTATGTAATTTGCGCATAGTTGAAGAGATCTTGAGCCTTATTTGGTTGTAAATTTAAAACAATTGTATTTTTCTTGTAAAAAGTCTTAAGATTTTTGTCCAAGATAACATTTTTATATGCTATAGGGTTCCACAATTATATTTGGAAAAAAAATACTACTTTATTTGAAAAACCACCTTAAAATCTTCAAAGCAGTGCTGCATATCCCTTCATTATAGGGAAAGGGGCCACAGTAAAGGATGATAAATTCATATTGTACCATGAAACATGCAGACCATACATTAAATCATATCACTAGCAGTCCTGAGGGGCTGGGGAAGGGAATAAATTGATATCTCTGTGGAATTACAGTACTAGGGACTTTTTGATTTGACAAGGGAGTTTTAATGGATTCAATTATAGCTGAAGTAAGGCTTGTCATAACTGAAATAAATTATGTGGTCCCAATTCAATACTGAGTGAGCAGTCAGAAACACAAAAACACCATCTGTAATACAATGTAGTTTAAGAAACTGCTTTTTGCTGAAAAATGGCTACAAAAATTACACTTTATTATTCAGTCCACCCACTCCCTCTGTATGCAGAGTAGTACAGTAGTATTTTTAAGTCCAGAAGGGATCATGATACTCATCTAATCTGACCTCTTGCATAACATGGGCCATATAATTACATCAGTAATCTCTGTATCAAGCCCATAACTTTGGGCTGAAGTAGATCATAATTTTTATATCTGCTTATGCTGACTTATGTTTTTCCTACTTTTTTTTATTCCTGTTGACAGTGGGGGAGGGAGCCAAATTCTGTCCCAGCTAGCACCTAATCAGACTTGTTTACCAGGGTCCAGTTGCAGAATCTCGATTGAGGTGTCAACCAGAAAGACCACAGGTTGGCTTAGAATGAGTTTGTGTGGCTGGCACTGAGAGAGACATTTTTATTTGTAAACTGGGCAGATTTGGAAGTCATTGCAAGGCTAAAACAGGTAAAACAATATAGTTTTTTAGCATCAGCTGCCCACTAAAATTTCCTAAAAGCTGACTATCACTCTCTTCACTGCAGATGCCCAGGACTGACCTAGTCTAAGGGATTAAAGTGCTAGACAGCAGTTCACCCAGAAGTTCTGTTGACTATAAATGTGTGTGAGTGAGTGCGTGAGTGAGTGAGAGAGAGAATATTTTTAAATCCTTTAGTTTCCATACTGTAGGTGCTGCTACTTATGCTTCTGAAGAATACAATTCAGTCAATAGAAAATAAGAACTGTTTCAAGCATTATTTTCTTCTGTCTGCCTCCTACTTTAAGTCCTTAGGCAATGCAACCACACAGTGCTGTCTTAGAGTATGTCTATACTTGCAAGTTAGTTTGAATTAAGGAGGCTTAATTTGAACTAATTTAGTACCTGTCTACAGTAGGCTTTCATAAATTCAAATTAAGGAATTCCTTAGTCTGAACTAATGAAAGCTTAGTTCAAATTAGTAAAACCTGCCAGTTAGTTCAAACTAAGCCTTTAGTTCAATCCTTAGTTCAAACTAAGGACAGTGTAGACTAGGATTAACTCTTAGTTTGAATTTAATAAATTCAAATTAAGGGCAGTTGGTTCAAATTAACAAAGTGGACTCATTCGACTTAATGTTAAGTCGAATGAGTCCACTTTGCTAATTCAAACTAATAAATTCAGCTGTCATTCAAACTAAACTCGAACTTATTAGTTCAAATTAACAAATTCAAACTAACTTTTCCTAGTGGAGATGTAGCCTTAGACCTTGTAGTAAAGACATGATTTAACCTTTGCGGTTCTACAGATGTTGCTGCTGCCTTAGATCAGTGGTTCTCAACCTTTTTTCCAATCAAGACACACCTGACAGATGATGCTCCCATGTGTGACACACTAATCTGCAGGTGACAGTGGTGCTTGGACTGGCAGTGCTTGGGGGCTCTGGTGTTCTGAAGGATGGCACACTCCAGGCCCTGGGTGGAAGCAGAGTCAAGCTAGCACAAGCTGGTGCCCTGGTTCAATGGGGGTGGGGATTTATTTTTGTTGGGCAGGTGGTGCCCTCATCTCCCCCAGCCCAGGATCTCTGGGTTGCAGCCCTTAAGTCTCTTTACTTATCCGGCCTGTGCTGCTGCCTGTGTTGTGCAGCAGGAGTGGGCTTCTGAGGGCAGCAGGAGCTGAAAGCTGGCTCTAAGTTGAGCTGACAAATTTCTGTGATGCACCTTGTGGCTCTCTGCAACACACATTTGTGTCCCAACACAGCAGTTGAGAACCACTGGATTAGATCATGAAAGGCTGTAGAAGTAGCCTTATAATGGGTTTTTAATTATAGACTTCAGACACAGAGACAAGTGCAAGCTTGATATGATTATTTTGTACACCAATAATATTTTGTACTCAATAATCTTTGAAAATGTCATCTCAAAAAATTGTTCCTTATACTATAGAGGTCAAAAATATTAGAGCCACTATCTCTGGAGGGCAGGGACTGGTTTGAGGCAGGAGTTTTAGAGCAGGAGTAGCTTTTTAAGTGTTATTTCAGTGTGGATTGTTGTTGCCAAATATGTGGATTAAACACTGAAATCTAAATATTTGAGCTATTGTAGAGTCCAGTTTTTAATTTCTCACTTCTTTTTCATAGGGCCTCTTAATCCTGTTGGACTGTCTTTGCTGGGCGGATTTGCAAGCAGAGCTGCTGAGTACTCCATGACCCCAGTTCAAATGCCACTTCATGGAAGCAGCCAAGTCTAACTTCAAAACCCACGTATTTATTTGTAAGATGAATGAATGAATCTTTCACCTAGTCCCTCAGAATATGTAATACTGTCAATGCATATGAAACTGAGACCTCATTGTAGTAATACTAAACCGCCTCCAATGGAACTAGAAATTTAGCCTTTCTACGGGCTACAGTTTAAATTCAGTAAATTGCTGCTGGTTTTCACTGTAAGGCAAATGTTCTATTGTGGATAAGGAGGAGTCCTGACATTTGCAGTTTCACACGGTTTTGCCTGAGACTGCTGAAGTGAGCCATATCTTTTCTATGTGGGGTTCTCTTGTTTTAGGAATAGGAAATCAAGAATTTTCACTTGCATAGCTTCCTTCAAATCATCCCTTTTTGTGGACAGAGGTGGACCAGCCCTGGATCTGACAGGGTTCTTGGAACACAGAACTTGCGGATCTCAGTGATTCAGTGGAGGGAAGAGGCTTCTTGCCTGAGCCTTGGTGGGACAGTGGGTGGGGGCAGTGCTGAAGCACAGGAAATCAAGTTAGGCCTCTGGCATCCATTGAATCCCATCCTCCCCAGGCTCAGTCATGCAGGAATATTGTCCCAAAAGCTGCCACCAGGGCTTTTTCTTAGGTGACTGCTGCGGTAGTCAGAGAATAGAGGGGAAGAGCAAATAAATTAAAGTAGCCTGTGTTCAGCAAACAAATGATTCCTGATTTCTCACTAGTTGCCTGACAACTGCGAAGTTTTGCATTTGTGGAGCACCAGAAGGGTTTCCTGGGTCAGGGAAAGCTGGAAATGAAGCCATGCCAGTTGGAACCCCCTCTCTCATAAACAGACCAGTAACCGACTCCTCCCAAAGAAGGGGACAAGACAATTAGACCCACTGTTAGGGTCATGGTGTAATCTGCAGCTCTGCTCTTCCCAGCCAAAGGTGTCTGTGTGGAAGCACCAAACAGAACAGTTGTAGCTATGAAAAATGTATGTTCTAACATTTGTTTAATACTTGAGTGTAGCTCTGTACATACTAAGCTTTGCTTGAAGAACAAAACTTTTTTTTAAATTTTGTTGTAAAATGTACTGTGTAAGCACAGCAGTATTTAGAAAAGAATTCTACTATTTTTGTGTTCATCGTAACTCATTAATTAAAAATAAATGTACTAAAATCAGGTTCTTTGTTTTTTAAAAATGCATGTGGTTTAATAGATGCACGTTACCTGGTGCTGCACACAGATCTTTTGAGATAAATCAGTCTATGTCAGAGGCAGAGCTACAGGTAGATGATGATGGACCACAACAGTCTTACAGAAGAAAGGAGCAAAGAGCTGTTTAGCCATGCCTATTGAGAAAATAAAATTATTTTCTGTTGCTCCTTTTGCTTTTAAATATTTGTTAAAAAGCAGTGGTAGCTACTATGTGTCATTCCAGATAAAGAAAATCACAGTCGGAAAGCTATATTACATAGCAAAATTCAGCTGCTTCTTTGCACCTTGTTTAAAAAAAAAAAAACAACAACAACACACACAAACAAAGAACCACCAGTAGTTCCTGTCTCTCCTGAGAAAAAAGATACAAATGTTTTACGAGATTACATAATCAGGCCACCTAGTAAGGTGACAACACTTTGTCTTAGTCGGACCTGAAATGTTTCATGGTCATGTTGGTTTCCCCTGGCATGTTTCTTAAGTGCAGAATGGACTATCTAGCCAGAGATACTCTCAAGTTCAAGTCCCTGCTTTGAACTAGTCAAAATATGAGCTTGAACTCAGGTCAGCCATACTGCACCTAGCTGCCCTCATGACCAGGCAATTTAAGGGAGAGGGGACCTACTAACTGTTACATTTCACATCAGAATGAAAAATTTTGATACTTCAAAACTTTTTGCAAAAGGGAAATATTGTGCTCTGGGCATCTGAGTGACAAATGCTAGGTAGCACGTGCTTTGGCTTGTTTCCACATTAAGCTTTCATATTACTTCATTAATATAGTTATTCATTAAAAGCACTTTTTGTTTGCCATCAGGTTCCTCCAGAAACTTCCTAGGTGACCCAGCAATGTAAAAATACTAGCAATGCCTCCCCTTAGATAAATAAAAATGGTGCATGTGGATACAATCATACAGTAATCAAATCAGTCACTTTAAATTGTTAAGCTATAAGACTTTTTTCCCTGTTGTGAGATGCTCAGCTGACTCGATGGCTTTGTTTTAAAATTTGATGGGCACAGCACATGCTCCTGCCTCAGGGATGTGGGCTTTGCTTTGAACGTGAGTTGTCTGGCTTAGCTATTTAAGATTACAACTTAACTTCTGATTTCAGCCTCACATCCCAGTTGTGCCTTGGCCTTTCCTATATCTCTGTATATCCTACATCTTATAAGTCACATCTGGGGCTGGTCTGAAGATCACTTGATAAAGGGTAGTGCTATTCCTTGAAACTGGAAAGAGTTTGACAGACTAAATATTGGTTCAAGAAATTTGCTTTTGAAATGTTACAGCTATTTGAAAATCTGACTCAAGCACAAGCTACAGTCCTTATCTACAGCATGACGCACCGAATTCTAGTGTACAGAATGTTCTCGTTACCATTTCTAGCTACAGAATGGAACATGTATGTCTACTTAGTGCCATCTTTTCTTGCATCTTGTGTATAAAAGAATTGTATACATGCTGTGTAAAAAGAACCTACCTTAATTAAAACCCATTTCCTACCACAATAACCTGCCACTTTTTTCTGTAGCACCTGCCCAGCACTAGTACAAAGGAACAGAGACACTCATTAAACTGTAAAAGCCATCTGTTAAAACCAGTGAAAAGACCTCTTAGCCAACATTGTTGCTTTGTCTAATTTTATATATTACTTTGTATTTCTTGACCTGCTGTGATCTAGATCTGGTAAGGCATTTAAGTTTTGAACTAGTGTTTCAAGCCACAAGCAAACCCCACTCATGGAGAGCAGTAAGAGAAGGGAACGATGCACTACTTCCACCTCTGGCCACCCAAACTCACTTCACACTCACCCTACAAATGTTATTCCTATTAGTGTGGACAGAGGTGTGGTCAGTCCTGCAGAGGGTGCAAGCTCAAGTAGCCCATTGTTCCTAAAGTGCTTCTCCGACACTCAGTGCAGCTAGAGAAGTGCTTGGGAGTCACCAATGCACTACCACCTCTCCTCCTAAGTACATATAAAACTTTCCAGAAGTAGGGTAATGGGGAAGGCAGGAATGCAGCAAAGAAAGAATGGGAGGGGAAAAAAATCAGCACTAAGAAAAGTGGAAACAAAACAAGGAAGAAGTAGGGAGCAAGGTGCATGGCTGAAGAGAACATGGGGGAAAAGGGCTGTAGTCACTTGCCTTACCCCATTGTTTCCAAGTCTTTGAATTAATCTTCAGCAAAATAACACAACTGTTTATCTATAATAATTTCCTTGGCTGTCGAGCCACTCCAAACAGTGCTATTTTAGGCCCATTATGTTAGAAAAGGTAAGAGCATAATAACCAGTGGCATGCTGATACAAAGATTTAGATGTGTTTCAAATTAAGCTATGCCTTTTAAGGTTAGAAGCAGCCTCTGTGATCAATTTTAGTCTGAACTCCAGCAGAACTGGTCACAGCATTTCACCAATCAATTCCTGCATCAAGACCATAACTTTGGTTGAATTAGAGCACAGTTTTTAAAAATCACAGGTGGATATCTAAGACTTCAGTTGATGGCAAAATCTCCGCCTAGGTAAGTTTCAGCAATGAAGGGGAAATCTGCAGCTTATTTCCAGTCAATTTGTACAGCTTCAGCAGGTAGCTCATGAAACACTGAGTCTTTGGTTATCATTCTCCTTGGGTAGGATCTAATACACTAGATAGAGATACTCAGACATCAGGCTTCATGAGCCAAATTAGCCATCTGCATTACCTGACATGCCACAATAGTGTGAATTTATTATTTCATTTATTTGTATTTCCACACCAAAATTCTTTTAGCAACTACAATTGGTTAATAACAGTAAAGTGTTTGTATTGGTTAATTAGTAAACTGTGTGCTGCAAAGAGCTACCAGACATTAAAAAAAAAAAAAACCACTTGTGGCTCATGAGCCTTGGTCTGAGTATCACTGGATTATGATTAATTCACCTCAACTGAATATTTCCTAGGCTCCCCAGCAACTGAATCATTTTCCTAGTAGTTCTTTGAACCCCTAAAAAAAAAAAAAAAAAAAAGAGACAAAGTGTGAAGTGTGAACACCCAATAGTGAGCACATTTGAAAAATCCCATGCCATGGTTGTTGGCTAGCATGGACCCAAAACATTTTCTTCTGGCAAAGAAACTGTGTTTAGAGAGCTTGAAATAGTCGCTAGAAAGTAACAGGACAAACGTCCAAGCTTCATTCTTTTGTCCACTGAAAGCATACACTATCTTGCACTGACTACCTTTTGCACTGAACAAAATGTATGTTGCAGGCTAATTTCAGTGACCTGGTCTTTTCTGAATGGAGCAAAAAGCTCCCACCAACCAAACCTCAGAACTAGTGTATCTATCCTGAGTGTACCTATTCCAGTGTTTGTCAACCAGTGAGCTGCCAACGTTGTTCTGGGCCCCATCACAACCCCTCCCCATGGGGGAGGATGGGGGGGTTCTAGGAGGGACAGAAAGAGCCATTTAAAATGACCCAGCCTCAGCAAAGCTTTCAGGCATGTGATAGTGGACACGGCTGGAAGCTTTGCTGCGGCATTTTAAATCTCCCACCAGTACCAGCTTCTTCGAGAACATTTTAATCAGGTGTTCTGCATAACATAATTAATACCTTTAAGTGTTTTCCAGTCCACTAAAGGTTGAGAAACACTGATCTATTATACCTACAACCTAGAGTCATTCAGCAAACAAGTTTTACACAGTAAACTTTGGGGCAGGGCCTGGGAACTATACTTTGGCTCTCAGGTTAGCCCCACACAAGTGAGCCCAGCTGTCCTGCAAAACACAGGCAGCACCAAGCGATTGTATGAGCAGCAGCCTAACCACTACTGATGGCCCAGCCAATTCAAGTTTAAAGCGCCACTGTATCTGACTGAACCATTTACAGGGACAGACCTCAAACTGGGAGCAATGCTTGAGTTAGAATTTGATTTAAAACTTAGCCTGGGCAGAGTCCCAGCAGCATGCAATCCCATGTGGTGCCCCACGCTGCTGCAATATAAATGAATAGGTGAGATTGAGCTAGCAAAACTATGACTTCCCTGCCTACTCACATCGGTGTGCCTGCTTGAGATGAAAAGTAGACTAAAATTCTTTAACTCCTTTTTCCCCCCAGCCTGATACAAGTGAAAGCCTCTGAGAAACAGAATTTATTTGACACGAACACAGCAACTCAACCTTTGAAGTCTGTAAAGAAGTGCCTTAATCAGCCCACTGAGTGGACGCTGAGTTTGCAGCAGTGTCTTTTGCCAGCTGTAAAGTTTTTAACCAAAAATTTCAAAACTGATGAGAACAAATAGATTGCAGCTATTCTTGCACTATTATGTTGTACATTGTCATTTTTTTCCTGCTAAATACTAAACATTTATTACATTGATCTTGAAATGATTTTATGTGATTTGGCTTTATATTAAAATCATTAGCATTATTCATTTTGATGTACTCTTTGTATGTTTTTTACATGACAGTTTGCATCTGAGCATTATAGAATTTTGCAATACAGCTCTGCTAGCTGATGTTTCTTTTAATATTTCATTATTTTTTCTATGTTTTTACATTTAATTATATTATAGTCCCAATTTTATACTTGTGCACAAAAGTTAATATATTTTGTGACATGGGTCACAACCTGTAAAGATTTATGGCAATGCTTCAGAACCAATTCTGTAACAGGTGGAGAGAGACTACCTCGAAGCAAAGCAGTAAAAAGGGGGGGCAAAAGGTGTATCACAATTTCATCAATGTTCAAAATTTATAGAACAATCAGCTTGCACAGTATGTTTTCCTTTTCTACGGGAGCTGATGGTGGGGTTTATTTTCACTTACCCTGAGAACTTGTGTCGGTGTTTAAAAATGGTAGAGTCTAAAAGAAAGGCCACCCTTGCAGAAGAAATCTCTTTAAAGATTGTCATTCAACAAACCTGTATCTGCACTTTCTTTAATTTTTCTAAGTGGTCTATTTTTGATTTGTTTCTATGGATTTGACCATCACCAATTAAAATGGATGTAAACACCTTTCAAGTTAATTGCTTTATTACAGTTTAAAAATTAATTTCATACCTCTTAAGCAGCTGTAAATGTTTCCATTTTCACTATCTTGTAAGTATCTTTATCAAGCCTAAAAGAGACTCAACTAAGGTTATTTAATATGTCTAATAAAAAGTGTTCTAATAGTGTCCTGTTACATTAGTTACTTACAAGAAACCTGTATTGCACTTTCCTTTTTCTATGTATGTTTATTTTATGGACAGAGCAAAGCTCCTTCACTTTGTCCATCCTTGATAAAATAGAGACAGGAAAGTCAATAGCCTGGAAGAAGTGTCCTTTAATGGTAGCGATGTGTTTATAAATTGTAGTTTCCAGAATGTCACTTAAAATATGATTTTTGAAAAATGAGGATGAAGTTCTTCCTCCTACGACTTACTTGTAGCTAAAAAAACTCAATATTTGAAAATTTGGCTGAAGTATATATGTAGCAGAATACAGCCTTATAGAAGTTCAGAGAGCTATTCAAGCGACTAAGATGTCAAATGGTGGAAATAAGACTGGGGGGCTGGGCTAGCTACACTGCCAGCAAAATTTGATGGTAGCCTCTGGGAGTTGCGCAAGATATGCAGCCATGGCCGTAACTCCTGTCAACTTCCGAACTCCTGAAAGTGCCGTAACTGACCACTCAGTTGGGGGGGGGTGACAGCCGAAACATTGCTGCCAACACTATAGAGATGGCTTCTTAAGTTTCTTCCCTCTTCCACATCCACCCAGAATACAGAGCAGTCAAAGCATAAACTCCCCGCCAAGAAGACTTGCGTATCTCAGCCAGGTAATGACTTAGGATACCTGGTCCCAGTATTAAAAAAAGCTTAGCTTTCTGGAACTCGGGTACTGAAGTAAACCTTAAGGCAGTGGTTCCCAACCAGTGTGCCACAAGCATCCAGGAGCGCTGGAGTTAAAGTTCCCTCCCTGCTCAGCCCAGCGCTGTGGGCTCTGCAGGGCTGGGAAAAGGCAAGGGTTAAAGTAAGGGGGAAAGGCACCAGAACAGTCTCTGGGGCCCCTAGTTTTAAGCAGGTTGCATTCTGGCCCACCTAAAAATGAAGGAAGGCACTGGAATGCAGAGTTCCAGGGGTCCCCCTAAAAATAGCAGGAGCAGCTGGGACACAAGAGTTCTAGTGGCTCCACCTTAAAACCCATTCCACCTTAAGCCCAGCCAGCAGAGAGCTGTGGGAAGCTCGGAGCGTGTCAATCTCCCCCTGCAGAGCGGAGCAGCTGGTGCCAGGCAGCCTGCAAACAGCCCAGGCAAGGGCTTTGGGGTGCTGGGGAGGGCTGCTGGGGGTTGTGTGGGGCAGGTGTGTGCGTGTGTGTGTGTGTGTGTGTGTAAGTAACAGAGATGGGTGGGAGTGGATGTGTAGCAGAGGGTGTGTGGCTGGGGTTGTGGGGTGGGTGTTTGGTTGGGGGGGGGGGTGTAGCTGAGGCGTAGGGGGGTGTACCTGGGGGCTGGAGGGTCCATCACAGCAGCAGAGGGCTGGGGGAGGGGAGGACAGGACCCACTGGGGTGGGAAGGACCAGCAGTAGGGTGAGGATTTGCCCTGGGTGGCAGGGAGCCACTGTGGAGAAGGGGGAAGTGGGTGCTGCACCATGCTCCCCTGTCCTGCCTTCCCACTCCTCAGGTTCCCCCCACCCGCCCACAAAGCCACTCTTGTTCTCACTTCCTCTCCCCTCTCTTGCCACCCTTTGTACTGCTCCCCACACTACCACCCCACACAGCAGCATTTCCAAATCAGTGCCATGGTTCATGAATATTCATAAGTAATTTAAGTTAATTTGAATATTTGTGTTTTTTTAATGGTAGTGTGCCTTGAAAAATTTGAAGGTATCAAGGTGTGCCACAGCAGAGAAAGGTTGGGAACAACTGCCTTAAGGAACAACATTATGACAAAACAGTGGCATACTTGAACAGGCAAAAGAGCACACAACTCAGATATTGGGTACACTTTGATCATCCTAATGAGAAGCTGCAGGATGACTAACAAGGATTGTTCCTGTTTTTCAGTATTTGTCCTGTTAAAATGGATTCTGCTTGGGCAGAGAACAAACTCCGGAGTGATGTGCTCTCACTGACCTGTACGACTATACAGAAAGGTTGTGACCTTGTGTACCAGTTGAAACTTCTCAGGTTGCAACTTTATTCCTAGATACAAGTTGCAGGAAATCAGTTGTACAGGATTTCTTTCCCCATTTTCTTTAAAGAAAGTAGCTACTTCAGCAAGAAACTAGCAATACACTATTTTAGCCAATTAGGAGTGTACTACATAAAGACATACTTAAGGTACCTGAAAGCAGATAAAATAACCACAACATCATCTATGCTAGTTTTACTAAATAGATCTTTCAGAAATTCAATTGTGTATGTTTTTAATCTGACTGCCAAAGCTTGTTTCTTAATGATGATCACTGGGAAGAGAGGAAAAAGGGGTGGTTTCAAATCACAGCCCATAGTTTGTCCGTTGCTAAAACAGTTTTAAAGATCACCTGTGTACTTCCTTACCAAGGTCAGTTCTATTGCATGGGAAAGCCTCCTAGCATTGTATTACAAAGAGCAAATTAGTCCTTGCAAAATAAAAGCCAGTATTACAAAGCAGATGTTCACAAAGTGATTCTGACATATCTTCAGTACACAGAATGTATGAAGAAATCCATTCATTTATTAATTGCCATCTAAAGCTAAGAGGATATCAAAATTCTATGGAGATGGATAAAATGATGCACCAAAGAAAGGTTCACAAGCTTTCGAAGAGTACCAGCAAGGATCAGTAACAACAAGATCCACAGGCAGAAAGATGTCTGGCAACACCTGAAAGCTATGCAAAGCTGCAATTATGTCATTTCTACTTGGTTTATATTCCATAAGCAAGTTCCAAAATCCTATATTTAATGTCAAAAGAGGCAGAGGTCTATAAGCTGCTTCCCGTTTTTTTCCTCCCATGTTTTTTTAGAAAAGCAAGAGAAGTTTGGTTTGACATAAATAATTTACCTGATATATTTTTTTAAATGAATGGCATCTCTATTTGCCCATACCACCCCTAAAAAAACTATTAAAATGGGACTTTGCTCAAAAAGTTACATTTGACCATTACATTTGGCACATACTAACATGATTTATGTAAGCAGCTTTGGAAGCACTTGTTAGGACAATATTTCCTGACAAAAGCTGCAGCTGGCTTCATGTGAATTTGCCCAACCTGCAGTGAGAATTCAGGTCATCAAAGGCAGGAAGTACAAGTAACAAAATGTCCACTATTCTACCTGAGACCACCTTAAGAGCCATAGGTAGAGAAAGGCTTGGAATCTTTTCTGAAAAGGATACTATTCTAATTTTAAAGGATTTTTTTTAAAATTACCTTTCTGTACTGATACTCCTTCCTTAGTAGCTCTTATTCCTGCCATACTTTTCTGTGTTTTTGCAACACCTAGCACAATGAGGTTCTGGTCCATAAACACGGCTCCAAGATGCTAAAATAATACAAATAATACATTTTGATATTTGTTTTAAACATATTTATTATATAAGCATATAAAACACGGTCAATTTTTTCCATCATGCCTAGAGTTAAAACTGCCTATTTACAGTTTCAGTATTGGGTATACTTCCCATAGACACCCAAATTGCTGCTCAGTTCTAAATCACACTTCAGACCACTTCTCACTTTAAACAGGGCCACATTTGCAATACAGACAAGCCAATAATGAGACAAAGTACATTAAAATGTACTGTCTTGAAGAACACTCACAGCATGCCACACTAGTAAATGTAAAATAACTCAAAGCTAGTTAGTTTTAAACACAAAAAGTAACTCTCCATACTAGTACTAAGAGTTAAATCTTCAGATGAAAAATGTTGTTCTGTGAAAGTACTTTATCTAAACCAAACCCACAACCCAAATTTTAGTAAGACTTTATACCTTTATTATGCAAACAGAAAATATTTTTCTCAAAATTAACACTAATTTAAAATGTTGCAAAGTTCCTGGGAACTTTTTTTAATAATGTTTGTAAAAACACAAAGTAAAAAAATGACAGCAAAGCAAAATAAAGATAAGTTTTGAAAGTGTGCTGTGATATGTTGCCTCTCACGAAAGTCGCTTCTCTCGTTTTCATTCATTTGCTTCTTTATTCAGAAGCTCTGAGAGATTCATTCTAGTTTTCACAAGTGCTGCTGTTTTTGCTCGTCTTGAAGATCTTGAACTTGCAACTGGTACGGGAACTTCATCACCACTAAACAAAAGGTTTTTAAAATGGTCACAGAAAAGTTGAGGGCAAATTTACATTTAAATTTGCTGCCTTGAAGCCACTGATTAATATACCACATTGTTTGGGGACTACTCTGCACCTTTATTTTTAAACAGCTACATGTGTACCAATTAGAATCTATGAGCACCACAAAAACCCAAATATTAGTAGTTAAGTTGTGTGGAAAGCAGTAAGATTAGTTTTTAGAGACCATCAACATAAATTGTTCTGGTAGATGAAAAGGCCTGATCATATTAAAGTCAGTGGATCATGTGCTTGACAACAAGCAGGTGTAGCTCCACAGACAGTATTAAAATACCAAAGGAAATGCATAATGAGGTGAAGGACACTGTTCAATTATTTATTATTGAATGTTGGTGACTAAAGTTAATCAGTTTACAAATTAAAAAACTGAAGAACAGCAACAAGATAGTAGAAATTAGTGTAGCAGAGGTAACATTACAAACCTCTCTTTAAACAATTGTTAGACAAGAACAAAACTGGAATAGACACTGAAAGAATTAATGCAGCTTGGATTTGTTACCTTTGACTTTTACTATTAAGGAAATTCTTTTATTTCCTTGACAGGAAAAATTACCTTTTCCCAACACACACTTCTAAAGGAGACTAGGAAACTGAACATTTATGGACAGCTTTTAATTACTTTTTTATTATTATTAGCCTTGCTGAGAAGTATGGAATTAATTCTATAGTGGAGAAAGAGAGAGAGAGAGAAAATGTTAATATGTAGCTTATCTTCTGTGCTCAGAACATTGATTTTGAAAAGGAAGGTCTTATGGATTGAAGCACTTTAATTAAATTTGCTTGCTAGAAAAAAAAGTGACAGGAGGGACATTGTGCACTCATTCTGCAAGATGATTACTTACCTTTCTCTGTCAGACACTACCATTTTACGATTTCGTCTTCTGTTCACAGACCTTGTTTCTGTAGTTACCTTTCTCCGTCCTAAAACCCAAAGGAATGTTACCCATCAGAACACCACCACTGCGCCTTTTGCTCAAACCACCTTCACATCATAGATCCGATAGTGATTTTTAATCTCTTCAGTACCATTTTTCCTAAATATATTTCTTTCATGACACATGTGCAATTCCCCACACAATAAAGTTGCCACTGAGCATGCTATGTGGGACAGTGTAGGATATCAGACTTACGTCTAAAAATAAATCATTCCAGTTTTACTTACACACAATAAGCTACTGTAAATTGTGTTTAAACCAGTGGTTTTCAGCTTGTGATCCATGGACCCCTGAGGGGCCAGAGACTAAGTAAGATTCCCAAAGGGGTTCGCATCTCCATTTGATTTTTTTTTTTTTTTTTTTTTTTTTACAGCTCTGCAAGTGACACACAGTTGAAAGCCACTATCAAAAGCCAAAAATTCAGAGGAGACACCAAAAACTCTACTGTTAACTCATCCAAGCTGTGTCCAGATATTGAGAGTGTCCAGAATGTGGGAAATACAAAATAGGTCAATTCTAGGTCTGCATGCATACACCTATTGGATACACACAAATGCATACCACTATTACTTCAGATAAAACAAGAGTTTGATGGCAAACAATAGGGGGCAACTAGTCTTGTCATACTGATTTACACAACTGAAAAGCCATGTGCTATTTTCTCAAAATACCTAGGAAATTAAAACGTTTTCATTCTAATTCTGGTCTGCTTTGCTTTTTTTGTAAAAGCTGCTCCCTAGCATTCGCCAGCTCGTGATCTGTGAGAAAACCAACACAGACTCAGGTGAGTGACTTCATACCCAATACTAAAAGAAGCAGGCCCATTTCTTACTGCCCATGTTTAATATAGTGGTATGGTACTATCTATAGTGCCAGGCACATTTACAGCACATTGCACAAGGTGCCACAGTGATTTTATGCCATGGGTCCCCACCTGTTCACTGTTGCAGCCTTCTTCCAGTAGATTCACACTCTAAGGTCAGAAGGGACAAATATGATCATCTACTGTGACCTCCCACACAATGCAGGCCACAAATCCTCACCCACCCACTCCTGCAATAAGCCTCTAACCTATAACTGTTTTTTAAGCCCTCAAAACATGATTTAAGGACTAAGAAACAGAGTTCACGAGCATGTGAGCCATATTCCATGCTACAGAGAAAAGCAAAATCTCCCTAGAGACCTAGCCAATCAGCCCTGGAGGAAAATTCCTTCCCGACCCCAAATATGGCAATCAGTTAAACCCTAAGCATGGGGGTGAGTCTCACAAGCCAGTCACCCAAGAAAGAATTCTCTGTAATAACTCAGAACGCACCCCATCCAATCTCTCTTCTCAGACCACTGGCATATCAACCACCAGCAGTCAAAGATCAGTCAACTGCCAACTAGGCCATCTCATCATACCACCCCCTACATAAATTTATCAAGCTCAGTTTTGAAGGCTGTTATGCTTTTTGCCCCCACAGCTCCTCTTGGAAGGCTATTCCAGAACTTTTACTTCTCTGATGGTTAGAAACCTGCATCTAATTTCAAGCCTAAATTTCCTGATAGATAGTTTCTATCCATTTGTTCTTGTCTCCATGTTGATGCTGTACTCAAATAATTCCTCTCCCTCAGTGGTACTTATCCCTTTGATGTATTTATAGAAAGTGATTATATCTCCCCTCAACCTTCTTTTGGTTAGGCTAAACAAGCCAAGCTCCTTAAGTCTCTGCTCATAAAGCAGGTTTTCCATTCCAAAGATCATCCTTGTAGCCCTTCTCTGCACCTGTTCCAGTTTGAAATCATCTTTCTTAAACATTGGGGACCAGAACTACACACAATATTCCTGATGAGGTCTCACCAGCACCAACACCCCCTTATCGCTACTTCTCTTACCAGCACAGCCCTGAAAATATCATGTGGGCCATAGCTGTGTGCTGAATGGGCACAAATGGCCCGCAGGCCACAGGTTGAAAACCGGTGGTTTATACATAAAGTTTAGATGGCACAAACAATATGACAAGTGATCACAGACAAGTGTGTGAGAGGGAAGGACAAGAGTTACATTTTACCATTATTTTAAATACCAACAACATACTCTGTTGTTCAAGACACAAATTCTACGCAGCCCCAATGAGTGTACCATCTAAGCAGGAGCTTACAGTAAAAGTTGATTGATTGCTTTAGTAGTTTGCACCATTCTTGATAGTGCTGTTTTGTAAAGTAAGAGTATTTAGAAATCATTGGAAGTTGCCATAGAGTCCTAGAGTCAGAATTGAGGCCCTGCTTATTACTTAAAGCACAAGGCCCTGACTACAAATGACTAATACACCATGGAGAAACACACACATACCAATACAATATTTATGGGCTCTCCTAATTATTAGATTATAATAAAAAGAATTAGGAAACTAGTTTCTCATTGACAACTCTGTTGAACAGTCCTTGCTATCTCCATGCCAAATTTTCAGACTGGACAAAAGAGGCACGTTAATACTTTTGCAGGTAGTGGTGTGGCATGACTTAGGACCAAGGAACATGGAGGTTTTGGCAGTCTTCTTGGCTGTCTATTGTTCCCAAGGTCAGAGCTCAGTGTTTATACCTTGTTTTGAATAACACTTTCTCCCCTCCTTATTACTGCTCTAATATACTTTAAAAATTGGTGTTAATACATCTCCTTGCCTCATTTGATGGGTGAGAAATACCTAAAGCCAGTTCACATTTTCTTCCTCTCCACCTTAATGTTTTTAAAAATTAGGTGTCCAATGAGAACTTACAAATCACACTGCAGTAAAACCACTGCAATGTGTATTTGATATTGGTATTAACACACACAGAATATCAAGTACAAGCAGAAGTTTCTTTTCATAAACCACAGTTCCAACTTTTAGAGCAACTGTTACAGATAATTTGATACTGCTTTATTTTGCGTAAACCAGTGTTTCCCAACCAGTGTGCCATGGCACACAGGTGTGCCCTCAGGTCTAAGCAAGTGTGCCACAGAATTTTTTGAAAAACTACTCCAAGAGCTCTGGGTTGGCTCATTGGCTCATGAATATTCATGAGTTCATTTGGAAACTATATGGTGGTGTGCCTCAAATTAATTAAAGGTAGCGAGGTGTGCCACAGCAGAGAAAATGTTGGGAACCACTGGTGTAAACTAACCACATAAAACAAGATTGTCAAACATGTAGCCTGTGGGCCACATCCTCTTCCATCTGGCCCATGACTGCACTTGGCGGAACCACTCCCTCCCTGGCAGAGATATCTCACATACCCAGCACAATGCAGCAAGACCATCTAATCTTGCAACATCATGGAGCACTGAGTATGCAAGACTGTGCTCCACGAGACCACACTCTCTACCTAACCGAGAGAGAGAGGTATTACAGAGTACAGTTTTTCATACACAGCACTCTGCGATGCCAGAAGAGTCCCATAGTATTTTGATTTATGGTACGTATGGCCCACTCGAAGTACATTTAAAGTCAGATCTGGCCCACCATAGCAAAAAAAAGTTTGACATCCCTGACATAAAAGAACTGATTTAAAAGAGCTATATCTAGTTTGCTCAGCAAAGAAGCACCTCCTGAGCAGTACCCACCACTGGAGACTGCGGCTTTGGAACTGAGTCTCTTACAGATGATAAAACTGTGGCACCAAATTTGGCAGACGTGGCAGTGTCCTCCAATATGGCATAGTGTTTGGCAAAAGAGTGTTCAATGGCCCAGGTAGCTGCTTTGCAGCTTTCTGTTGTAGGATCACCCCTGAAGAAGGCAATAGCTGTAGAGACCGATCTTACACAGAGTGCGCTGATGTGGATGGGGTTGCTAAATTACACATTTGGTAATGGAGTCTGATACAATTTGAGGCTCATCTGGAGAGTCTTTGAGCTGAAATAGCTGTGTGTTGAGATCTATCCACAATGGAAAGGAAAAGAATCCTGAAGATTTTCTAAAAGCTTTTGTCCTGTCTAAACAGAAGGCCAAGGCTTTCCTTACACTGAGTATTGGAGAATGGCTTCTCTATTATCTTGGCAAGATTTAGGATAAAGAGTTGGAAGGTGAACAGGTTGGTTCACGTGAAACAAGCAAGTCACTTAAGGAGAGAACTTCAGATATGGTCTGAGCATGATCTCTGGGGCGGAAGGCAGGAGGAGGAGAGAGAAGGGAAGGAAATACGCCATCACAGCCACGCTCTCTCTTACCCTTTATGCCAGGGAGATGGAGATCAGGAAAACAATCTTCAAAGAAAGGTGAGTTACAAGCCCTGGGTTCAAATGGCAATCCAGTCATTCCTTGTAGCACTAGATTGAAATCCTATTGGGGGGTAGGAGATCTGAGTTGTGAAAAGAAGTTCACTATGCCTTTGAGCATTGTCTTCAAAAGTGGGTAGAAAAAAATTGAATACCCTTCTGTCTCCTGGTGGAAGGTTGCTATTGCTGCTAATTCTACATTTAGCAAACTAATATTGTCCTGATTTCTTAGGAATTAACAAATAGTCTAGGGCTACAGTTAGAGTGATCGTATCTGGGATAATTCTTTTGGGCTGGAAATCCAGTCCACTTTCATCGGTAGGTATGATGGGTAGCCACTTTCCTATTGTGTAACACTTTCTCTGCTTCTTCAGAGCAAGAGGTTCCTATGTGATGGAACCATGAAGGAGCCACACTTGAAGAAGTAGTGTCTGCTGACTGGGATGGAAAGTGAACCCCTCATTCTGCAAGAGAAGGAAAGGAATGGGTGGAAGTCATCAGAGGACACAGTGCCTGTTTTGACAGGTAAGGGCCAGGGGGGCATCAGCCAGTCTGATATTTGCTTTTTCTCTATCTTCAACAGGATTTTCACTAATAGAGGGAATGGGGGGAAGATGTAAAAGAGTGTGTCCCCTATTAAGTGCTGACAGATCCTCACTCTGCAGCAGTACCATGGACATTTCTTGTTCTGGTAAATGGCGACCAGGTCTATTATTGGTGTCTCCATCACTGCGATATATCATGGACTATCAGTGAATCTATCCTCCAACTGTGGTCACATGGGAACTTGTGGATGAGACTATACACTATTATGTCATAACATTGTGGAAAATGCACCAGTTCCTTAGCTTTAATGCTTCTCTGCAAAGGGAAAGCAATATATACCGACAAGGAGGCATTAGATTAATACACGCAGTACGTACACATATGACCTTTTCCTGTGTCTCTCTGCTCAGAGGAAGGACATGAACATACACATCCCTGACCACTCTGAGTGTAAGCAGGTTGACAGCTGGTCTCAGATGAAGACCATTTGCCCTGTACTGTTAGATCATTAAGATGAGCACCCATAAAGGAACGTGTCAGGCGTAAAGAATAATAGTTGGGGAAGCCTGAGCACATTTACTGGATTGTTTGATCTTGTCAGCATCAATAGCAGTTTTGTCTATGCTGCTTCTGTAAATCAAACCAAACCACATTTGAAGGCAGCTGATGCAAAGTCTGACAGGAACTATCACTGATGTGTTTGCAGCCATATGCCCAGAAGCTAGAAGCAGTGTCTGGCCAAAATCTGGAGGCTGGACTGCTCTGTCTGTAGAAATGTGGAGAGACTGAGGAATCTGTGACATGGGAAGAGGGTCATTTCTCAGACAGAACTGAGATTGGCTCCTACGAATTCTAGGATCTGTACCAGCATTAATGCAAATTTTGTGCATCAAGCTGTAGATAAAGGTTCTTGAATAGATTCAGTATGGCAGGAGTGATGCACTAGACTTTGGTGAGGGAACATATCCTAAAGAAATGATCATGCAGGTAAGGGTAATTCATGATATCCTAGGAGCACAAGTGGGCCACCACTACTGAGAGGACCTTGAAGAATACTCTGGCAGCCAATGAGAGACTAAAAGGAAGTATTCTGGACTGGTAGTGTGAGACACTGTACTTCATGTACCCCCTTATGGTATGATCATGTATCATTCATGTTCACCCTTACCGTGTAACTATTGTTTACTGCAACATATGTCATGCACAGGGTTTTGGAACACTCACGATCTATTGAGCACTTTGTCATAGTGGTATGTTTGTTGCAATGTCATGTGTGATTATGAAGCTCTGCTGTGTGTCTCATGGCTGAAGATACAGGCAAACACTGAAAGCAGAGATGGCTCATGCATAAAACAAATCAGCTCTTCCAGGAACAATGGACTAGGGATGCTCACTGACAAGTGGAGAAAGCCATGCTGGACATTGTCTGCACCTGACCTCAGAGGGGGGCAAATGAACATGTTAAAAGGACACACGTTTTGCAATCTCAAGCTCTCTCTTTCACATCCATCTGTAAAACAGCATCAAGTGCCTGAAGGACTGTCCACAGGGGCAGGGCCTAGCTGAAGGTCAGCCAGTCTGTCGTGAGCATTGTCTGACTTTGTAAGATTACTTAATGGTTAAGATTAGTTGATAATGCAATTTGCTTTTATTTCATCCTGATCAAATCTTAATATTCCTCTAATCTATAATCACTTAAAATCTTTCTGTATTTAAATTTGTTTGACCTAAAGCTGGGCATGTGGTTAAGTGTGTTAGAGACTTTGTTTAAAGTGACAAACTGGTGCATATCAATTTCTTTGATAAACCAATGAACTAATCGTGAGCTTGCATTATTCAGCAGAAAGAACCACAGATTGTGAGATGGAAGTTCCTAGGGTTGCATCATGACTGGGGAAATTTGCTGGGGTCATTCTACTGCATAATCCCATGAATGGCCAGCCAGAAGCACTCGCTCACTAAGGTAAGGGTCACTTGCTCACAGGAGGCTGTGCACAGGATGATCCAGGAACAGGGATTCACATAACAGAGCAAGTGCAAAACAGGCTTAAGGAGTGAGAGATTGGGGTGACACAGCTACACACCAGTCCAGAGGAGAATGTCACATAGTTGTCTTGGCCTAGTGGGTATCTGAGGTATTGATCATATCACATCCTACGATATGTTGAAGCAAGCACTAAACTGAGTGAGTGGGCCACAAAATGACAAGAAATTCAATGTTGATAATTACACAGTAATGCACGTTGGAAAACATAACCCAACTACACAGATAAAATGATGGGGTCTAAATTACCCATTACTACTTAAGAAAGGAATCTTGGAGTCATTGTGGATAATCTTCTGCAACAATATTGGGAATTACTAGGAAAGGGATCAATAAAGAGAAAATATGATATTGCCTCCTTATAAATACATGATACTCTCCTATCTTGAATATAACATACAGATCTGATAGGCCTATCTCAAAAAAGATGTATTGGAATTGGAAAAGAGAAGTGCAACAAAAATGACAGATATGGAGCGGCTTCCACATACAGAGAGATTAATAAGACTGGGACTTTTCAGCTTGGGGAAGAGATGAATACGGATATGATAGAGGTCTATAAAATCATGACTAGAGTGGAGAAAGTAAAGAAGAGTGTCATTTACGCCTTTTCGTAACACAAGAACCAGGGATCGCTAAATGAAATTAATAGGCAGATTTAGAATGAACACAAGGAAGGATTTCTTGACACACAATCAACCTGTAGAGCTCTTTGCCAGGTGATACTGTGAAGGCTAAGACTATAACAAGTGTCTGTGTGCCTGTCAGGGCCACTAAGATGGAAAATGCCCCAGTGGTTGGTATCATGGCTGCACATACTAGGAAGACCAGGAATCAAATGGATGGCATGAGTGTAGTCCATGCTGTAATTGGGCACCATACAGGGGATGAGAACAGTGGTGGGAAACCTCATCTTCTTGCTCACTGTCTGACTCAGTGGGCAAAAACAGCAGTGCACAGCATGAAGTTACCAGTGAGTCAGGTGATCCACGTGAAGAACAAAGATAATCTGGTGTGACCAATCCCAAGAAGTCTGTTGCACACCAGAACCCTGGCCCTGCTGACAGTGTCAGTATTGATTGTGGCTGTCGGTATCAAGATGTCTCCACTAGAAGAGTCAGTAACGTGGACTTGGGAGAGAGATCCGCTGGTGCATTGCACATTGAAGACAGTACCAATGCCCTGGCTTAGACAGGTACCAAGTTTCTTTGATTGTCAGCATGAGAATGCAGACACACATACCGTGGAGCACTAAAGAAATAGGATTATTAATCCTATTAATCCAACACTGTTATAGTGATAACTGTTTCATACACTCTGCAAGAGAATAGTTTAGTTGTTTAAAAAAAATTAAAAAGCTTTAAAGCAAGTTATGCTACACCATAAAAGACATTTTTGCTGCAATACCTGTAGGGCTTACTTTACATTTAAATAATATTTGGAGCAGTTAATGTTAAGCTGCAAAAATTAAGTCAGTGATACCTCTATTAGTTTTGCTTCTTGTAGATTTCAGCTTTGTGGTTGCAATATCTTTATCTTCATTAACAGGAGTTTGATCATCTTTATTGTTTTCTGTACATCAAAACAGTGAACTAAATCAGTATAACTTGTGATTTTTAGATATCAATACTGAAAATGAATTAAAACATATGCTGTACTTCTTAAAACTTCAGCCATTTTTAATTTAGAAGGGAAGAAAAAATTAACAACCATTACAAAGCATGGTTTTCTTTACAGCAGGGATGCTCAAACATTTTTAATTATGCCCCCTTTCTGCCCCCATTACCAGTAATGGAATGTCTGCACCTACCCTCCTGCCCCCCCACCCCCATTTCTGCATAGCTAAAGCTTCCTCTGCACATCTTGGGCTGAAGAGAGAGCTGGGGGTGGAACTGGGGATCAAGGAGGATCTGAGGCTAGAGGTGGAGCTGGTTTGGGGGTGGAGTGGAGTCACAGCAGGACTGAGGACAAAGCAGAACAGGAAGTGTGGCACTCTCTTCCCAACCCCTATATGGGCGGGTCTAGCCTCACCTCAAACATTCCTCTGTGCTCCCCACTGGGGGATCATGCTCACACTTTGAGAACCTCTGCTCTAGAGGATGCAAGAGTTTTCTGCAAGAAAATATCCACTGACATGCAATCTCCATTCCTCTTTGTGGGAATTTCACATGAGAAAAAACAAAAACTATTGGCCAGCACAGGCAAAGACTCTTATCTCACACTGTGAGGGGCAGGGGGGAGAAGCAGCAGCAGCAGAGAGGAAGGAGAGAGCACATAACCAAACAAAGGAGTCACAACAAGCAACATCTACAATGTACATGGAAAAATGAAAACAGCTGAAACTGTTCTAAATATTTTGTGTAAGCATCTCAGATGAAAATAAATTGGTTGATTCAATCAGCCCCGCTGACCTACGACTGCTGGAAGTTAGTACTCTGAAATCATGGAGTTCAGACCCTGAAGCAAGCCACCAATAAAGCAGCAGAAAGGAAGAGCCAACAAGTGTTCTTCAAGCCAGCTTAAGAAAAATTGCTCAGCTATTTAGATAGGAAACTCTTCAAGACCAGATTCCTATAAGGATTTGTACGCAGTAGGGCGTGCTAACAGATAGTTCTGTGTATTAGTGATAGCACAGAATCCACAACTTGTTCAACTGCTTCCTAAAAGGTGCAGTAGATGGGTAGTTTACTGCTGCCCAACTACAAACACAAAGTCTGGCTCCAATCTGTAAGTTAAGAGACATGACTGCTAATATATTAGTACGTTAAAAATTAGTCTGCAAAAACAGAGGAAATCTCTTTTGAGAGAAGCTACAAAAATGAAAAGAACTGCAAAGTCCAATAAGCACAGAAATGAAAGAAGAGCTTGAAAGCTAGTGGAAGTTTTTAAATTCAGTAGGTCTCCTGGCCAACTAGTAGAGTGGTTTTCAAACTATTTTTCTCATAACCCAATTGAAAAATATCATTTATGCCCATGACCAAACAATTAATCTTTTAGCTAAACAAATAAGGAATCTGGTAGCACTTTTAAAAACAGGCAAATTTATCTATCACATGAGCTTTTTGGGAGAGAATCCCACTTCGCCAGATACTTCTCTCCCTCAAAAGCTCATGCGATAAATAAATTTGTTAGTCTTTAAAAGTGCCACCAGACTCCTTGTTTGTTTTGGTGGACTAGACTAAAATGGCTACCCCTTTGGAACTTGGTGTCTTTCGGCAATGGATCCTAGTCCTTCGGCAGAGGTAGCACGGGGTGCCGTGACCTAGTACCTGAGGATCTGCGATCCAGTGCTGGGTCCCAACCATGTTTAAAATCACTGAATTAGTAGGTGCTACTATTCAAGAGACAAGTGAATATTCAAATCTGCTAAAGAAAGCCCACTTTGTTAGCATAAGATTTATTTGTAAATATATTTTATAGGAGAATTGATGATGGAGAAATGTGGGGCACTACTTATATACAAAAATATGGAAAATGAAGGGAAAATAGGAGAGAAACTGGGTAAAAAGCTAGGGGAAAAAAATTAATAGGTAGAATAGGCCAGAATAGCAGTATGTTTTCAAAAAGGTGAGAATATACAACTGATATTTTTGTTACTTTAAAACTTTTCATAGTAAAGAGAAAATCAGCACACTTCTATGTAAACCACCCCCACCCCAGGAAACCCCCACCCCACCCCTTCGAGAACTCATGTGCTCTACTAATATGCATATTTTCACTAGATTACCTTCCTCACTTGGATTAACATGCTCAGATATCATGGTGCCAGTTTCCTGTTCTACTTCAGTGTGGTCTTTCTCTGTATCATTTTCTTTTCTCAAATTTATCTTGACTTTCTCGACTGCTCTTTGACACACCTTATCTTTCACCTTCTGTGATAGAAATATTTCATATTAGTACTGCTTAATTCTGCAACATTTTAGTATCTACATAGCTTTCAAAATAGGATTATCCATGAAATGCTATTATTTCTACATCGGAGAATCATGCACCACTCACTATGATACGTTCAACTAATACCATGTTTTCTATGGAGACAAAACACTCTAGTTACGGATGCTTAAACCCAAGGTGAATTATTAAGGAAACAACAGAATGGATTGGTTTAGAAACCAGGGTAGCTATGTCAGTGATTTAGCTCAAGAATCAGAAAAACTATTTAAATCACAAGCATTAATCCTTGGTTTGATTTTAGCATTAGTGGCTGAAAGTAAAGAAAGGGTTATTAATTGGTAACCTGAATTCTTCAAGGTGAGCTCATGGACACTCACTCTATTGGGTGGCATGTCAGTGGAGCAGTAAGCCTCTGGAACCTTTGAAAGTGATGCCTATTGGGGCACCTGTGTGACTCTATACATTTCAAAGGGAATGTATAAGGTCATGGACCATCCTGAATTTTAGGACAGCTGTGTGATCATATGACAGCGCCAATATAAAATTTTAAATTTATTTGGTAAAAACAACAATATACTGAACAACAATGTCCAAAGTACTAAGAGTATAAATGATTTGTGCTATTATGACCTAAATGTTCCAGGTATGCAAGTGATCTATGTTGAAAGAAACTGAGGTACTTGGGCACCCTTTTTATATTCTTGCCGTTAGAACATTTAGAGCTGTAGAGGTACAAAGTACAACCATCATAATGGTGGGCAGTGCTTCCAAAAGGTTCCATCAATCTGCTGCACCATGGTGTAAGTAGGGGGACAACTCACCAACTGTGTGTCACATAAAGTTGCCAAAAGCAAGAGAATTGAAATTCCTTTCTTCAAGGACAGGTTTATTTTTCAAAATCCAAACAGACCAATCCAAATCAAAACAGATAACCAAGTTCTGCTGCCTGGCACTTCCTGGCGCCTCTTCCTCATAAGGCTCCTGTCACCACCCACACAGAAGCTATATCTAGCCAGGTCTTCCAACAAGCTGGCTCAGAGTCCCTTCTAGAAAAGGTTTCCTGCTTGCAGGCCTTTTATCTGAGGACAGGTGACCTACTTGCTATCACCTAAGCACTTGACTCAAACCCACTACCTTGAAGGCAGCTAGCTAGTCCCAGGTGGGGCTAAGCCCACATACATCAAAGGGCCATCCCACCCTGTGACACAAGTAAAAGTGCAATACTCCAATAGTCCAAAGGCCACTCAAAGAAGGCAAATTAGTTTTCACTGCTTGGTATGAATGCCTGAAATGCTTTTTACTCACATTGTGAAAGGATTTCGCACATTAGAACAGATACTTCATTTTTATGCCATGGCAAATACAGAAAAATGTAATTTCTTATTATGTTTGTAAAGCCACATTTAATGTGTATTTGTTACAGTTAAAACTATCTAAACCACTACAAAAGCTTTTTTAAATCAACAAAGGGGAATCAGATAAACAGCCCAAGCTCTGCAGATTCCTGCACATGCAAAAGTTACTGCCTTCCACTCAGATCGCTCACACATACCCCGGCCACATCCTTAAAGTTTACAGTTGCTACATTTACATCAAGAGTAAATTCAAAATTGACACCTTTGTTAAATCCATGTATAAACTTAATAACCTTGTTTCCTCTCAATCCTCCAGTATGTGTACTGGACTCTTCCGTCCCTTTCTTTCAACATGACCATAGCTGATAGGAGTTTTCTCTACTTTTCCTTTGGCAACCTTTTAATATCTCTCCATCTCAGCTCAAACCACACATTTTCCGCATTGCATAAGAGATCTAATGTTAAGTATGCACATAAGCATTTAGCTTTGCAAGGATTGAACAAAGGTAAGCCCTGATCAGACATCAGCTGCAAGTATTGAGTTTTGGCTAACAGCAGTAGCTATTCTGTAATCCAAGCTGTAAAGGACTATATTGAATTTTATTTACATTGGATAAAGCAAGCTGCAGCAGATCTATTATGAATTTACTGTGATGAGACATGCGCAAAACAGCATCTTACTTCAGCTTATTGCATTGCTTAAAGTGGTTCAATGTACTAACAACATAGTTTAAAGTGATCTTAGCACACATACTAACTTTTTAGACTAGTTTAATATAAATATCCTGATAAAAAACAAAAATAATTCCATCCTGATTAGTATAAAGCCACAGTTTTTTTGCTAAATAACTTAAAAACAAACTATGAAGTACTAAAAGCATACTGAAATTATAGCTATTAAAAAGCTACTAAAACCAATGTTATGAAATGTATCTATCTACTACTTACCTCAAGAATCTCATCAAGTAGAACCAGAAGATCTTTTGTGAAACATTTACTGAGTTCTAATGAACCCAAGGCTTTTGCATAAATACGAACATCTGGAGCAGTTGGGTCTATCAAGATTTCATTGCAAATTTTCATGGCTAAGCTATCATGCACTGTAAAATCCTAGAAAAATAAGAATATTCTGAAAGTTGGCTGAAAGTTATCTACATGAGAAGACAGTGAAATGTACTGGACATAAGATTCCAATCATCTATGATGAATGGGAACAAGTTAAAGCACATCTCCCAATTTATGTGCACATGCACACACACAGGATGGAGCAAACAACAGGTGCTGGTGAATTAAATTTGGTGCTGTTGCTTTAGCCACATGAAAAAACAGCAAGCTTAGAAATAAATCATTTCCCTCTTATGTAAGCACCTCAGAGGAAGAAATCACAGAGTGTTAGTAGTGGCTAGGCTGTTGGGACACAATCGCTAGTCACAAACATGAAAGTAGCACTCTTTAAGCCATAATATACATACTTGGTAATCCTGGGAATTTTTGGCCTGAGGATTCAGTCCACTTGGTCTTGTCAGGTCCACTAACAGTTCAGAAACATTACTAATATCTATTTCAGCCAATGGTGAAGACGCAGGAGCATTAAACAGTGTTCGCAGGGTTGGAAGATAAGCATCCTCAAAACATTCCTGATTAGTCCTGTTTTTTAAAAAGTCAAACATTAGTAACACAATAAGAAAAATCTACCTTAATGTATGCAAAAGCTACTTCTCTAGATGGGAAAAAATCCACAGTTCCACTGCAATGGAACTTACTCCTACTTGCCATTTCTTGGAGTTAGAACCAGACTGGTCAATCAATGCAGCCTGGAAGTGGCCACACCTGTGAAGACTCACCTGTTTTGAGACAGCTCTATAAATCAGCTTTGGAGATAACTCTTACATCTTAATTCACCCATTATTAGCTAGAACAAGAAATTCATATAAGCACCTCCTATTGCAGAACCTCACTTTTCACACCAAAACCCAGAAGACATATCATGACAGCCATCTGTCCCTCTACATCACCTCTTGTGTGCCTGTGTTCCAGTGCTGGAAACGTGAGTGCCAAATGTACTGGGCCCACGTTTTGTCCTTAGGCTTCCTTAGAAGGACTTGCTGAGTGGTGCTGGGGCTCTGGGGATCTGCCTTGGGAGTCCACAGGTCAGTGTGAAGGCCTTGGGGAAACAGCAGTGTACTGGGGTTCACTGCCATTGATCTGGGGATTGGAACCTATGTCTGGGGACCAGAGCAGGATTCCAGCCTCTCACAGTGTGGTTCCCGGGATTGGCACTGAGAGTCCAGAGACTGCTGGCAATGTGGTGAGTGGAGTCCTGGTGACGGGGAATGCTGCTGTGGTCTTAATGCAGACTTTAACATAGTTAGTTCCCCGTGTGCAGGCCTCTCTTACCTCAGTGTGGGTAACACTGGAATCACCAGGGGGTTCCTTCATGGCCTGGAACACCTCCAGCATAGTGGGGAATGGATATAAGAAAGTGGCTGTCAACAGTTCTATGTAGTTTTATTTTTTAAGGTAAAAAGCACTACAGAGAAAATGTATTTAAAACAAATATAAGATCCTATGCATAATAATACACTTACCGGAAATCAACCTAGTTCTATCATGGGCACTGGCAGAAACAATCATTCAAACACCCATCACAGTCTTAGTTCAAAACTATCACTGTACTTTGTAGAGCATAGACCTTCCAATTTTATCCTAAAGATTATAGCCCACTGTAGACCAAAGATCCTGTCCATTTACTGAATCAGGAAGAAAGCTCTGAGCCAGTTTTAAACCAGACTATTTATCCAACACTTTTGTTGGTACGTGAAGAATTCAATCTGAACAAGTGTATGTGCAACTTTCTAAAGTGCAGGGGAGAGGTGAAGGTGGTTTCCAAGGGAACAGAATCAGTTTGTCTGCTTCATTTTCAAGTTACACTGTTAGTGACACCTCAATGCCTGGCAGCAGTGCTCAGCAGTATAATTAAGTAAAAATAATTCTGTTTATATTATCTCTTCCTTAAGAAATTCACTGAAGAGTTACAGAGGGATAGCCGTCTCAGTCTAGTCTTTAAAAGTGCCACTAAACTCCTTTTTTGTTTCAATAGAGTTAGATCAGCAAGCACATAGCATTCCCCTCCTATGAGAGGAAGTATCTGCAATGGCTCACCGTCACACACTATATAAAAATGTTATGTACCCTATTATAAATACTAACTCAATAATGTTTAAATTAACTCCATAAGGTTTGTGCAGAATTGTCAGTCTGAGTGCACCAAATGAATATCTTCAAACTCAGTTGAATAAATATTTATTGTCATAAATAACCTAGTAAATTCCAAGCACTAACTTCTCAGCTACACACGATCTAGAGTAGTGAGACGCACAGAAGTATTTAGAGAACTTTAACTGGATTGGGAAGATTGGGTGAGAGGTCAGCCCCAGAAAGAAAAATCAGGTAACAAGTTTTCCATTTGGATTCTAACAACCACCTTCTGTCTCCTGCCAAACGTGGATCAGTTTGGGACACAGAAAAAATAAGAGAAAAAGACTATATGCATGAAGTTTCCCCTTCTCTTATAGCAGGAGAACCATCCTATTTTGGGGCCAAAGAATGCTACTTTTTAAGATCCTGTAGTGCTATATAAGGGCATGGTGGTTTTGCAGACTTCTTTGGCTGGTCGGGCATCAGCTGCCACAAAGGAAGTCAGTTGAGCATGCAGGGTGGCCTCTACTCTCTCTCAAAATAATCAAGTTTATCTGTAACTGAACACACCTTATGAAACAGTACTTGATCCACCTACTGTGAAGGATTTGGATGCTTTCATGCCCAAGAAGTAAAGTAAAAGGTAATTAAACATGTATTTTCTGAGCCGATTAGTTCTACCAAGATATAGTTTTATTTCCCTCACTTTGTCCCTTTTGCATTTATACCACATGCCATGTTTTGATTCCTCCCCCAAGCAGAGCATTTTAATCAAAGGATAGCAGATTAACTCCAAGGTGTGGAAAACAGTTAAGTGACCAAAATCAGATAACCTGCTCACACTCAGAGGAACTAATCATAGATGACAGAGCCCATTATTCCAGATTAGAGGAGACTGAAGACATATATCATAGTTTCTCTTTTGACACTGGACTCAACAGAAGTTAAATGAAATATCATCCTCTCAGTAAGGTTTGACAGGTTAAATGAAATATCATCCTCTCAATAAGGTGACAATGTAGCAATAGGAAATTAATGATTTTTCTCCACCACAATTCCCCCACCCCCACCCAATTTGTTCAAATATCCTGTTATTAGCAACGTATAGTCCCCCAGGAACTTTTTTTTTTAAACAAAGATTAGTAGCTATTTAATAGTCTCAATTTAGCTTTTATACTGGACAGCCACAAACTGCCACTTAAAAGATAGCTAGCCATATTTTTGAGTAGCAGAGATGGGAAGGAAGGACAGTTAAGTCTGCCACATTTTTGTTAGGTTTCTTTTAAGACCTCTTCCCCTCTCCCAGCAACCCAACAAAATCAAAATAAGCTGCAGCATTGCAAATGCTGACTGACTGAATTCTTTTAACAGGAGCCCACCTACTTCCTCTATAAACAAGAGTCCTGCAGCACTTGAAGACTAACAAATTTATTTATTGCATGAGCTTTCGTGGGAACAAAATCCCATTTTGGCAGATGCTTTGAAGATGGGAGAGCTTACAGAATGGAAGGAAAATAAATGCAGAAAAGTGTAAATCATAGGATCAGGTCACACTAACAGCAAATCAAAGCATTTGTTAAAATTCTAATGCTAGGGAACAGCATACAGCGGAAGATGAGGTCAAATCATCTGTTGTAAAGAAAAAAAAATACAATTACAACAGGTGATTTGACTTCATCTTCCTCTATATGCTTTTCCCAGTGTTTGAATCTTAACTGCTTTGACACTTGAATGTGGCGATATCAGAGGCACTGAGATGTTACAGCTCTCATTGAAGTAAATAGGAACTGGAGGTACTCAGACCTTCTGCCAAAATCAGGCCACTTATGTAGGTACCTATTTTTACGTGCTCAGGTTTGACAATGCTAGCCTTACTTTCTCGGGCTGTCGTCACAGTTACATTGTATATCTCACATACAACTTGAAAGAATCACCAGAACAAAATCAGTTAGAACCACAACCTGGGGCTGGGGTGTGGGAGGAAGAGAAGAGAAGAGGGTGCTTTCAAAATCAAATTTTAAAAAGGACATACCTATTTGCATAAGCAAACAAAGGGAAGAAAACTCCCAGGCAATGTCTAAGCCGAGTATCCTCTTCTGTCACTGGATTATACCACAACAAAATAAGACGAGAAAGAAGTTTAGCACTAATTAATCTCCCAGAGAACATCAACTTGGCCAAACCCTCCGCAGCTTCTGTCCTGAGTTCTGAAAACTTAAGAAAAGAAAGATTTTTATCAGAGAAAGAAACACAGTCCATTGACAGACACATTCTAGTTGATTGGAAAGTAAAACCCTAGTTCTCCACTGAGATCCATGTGGGTATATGCCTGCACTACCAATGACCCCACTATAGGCTCAGAATTGCATTCTTAGTATCAGCGTAACTCTTAAAATAGCATGCCCCATACATTGGTAAGTTATGAATGTAAATTGAGTGATATCAAAATCCATTCTAATGAAATTCAGGAGCTTCAAATCTCTGATATGAGACCTACATCTAACATACTGGGAAAATAAAACCACAATTTAGGTTCCACTCCATTTTCAGTTAAAACTGAAAGAGGCTTTTCACTCACTAATGAAAACATGGATTCTAGAATACACAACTTTGCTTCAACAATCCTTCTACTTCATTGATCTTTTACAGCTATAAATGAGCAAGGAGAATTGACAGCTTCAGTAAGGCCAATAATGCAGTGAATCACATGTCTTTGGAAGTTATCAAATGCTCAAAAACTAGTAGTTTGCATCCATTCCTCCTTATTTAGTTCCAATTCATTGATGAGCTTTCGTATTTGCCTTTGTCTGGTTGCATGCAATTTCAAAAAGTGTATTAGTTGTTTCTCAAATGAAAAAAGGAAACCTGTAGCTCCAGAGTAGGAGCTAGTTTGCAAGACAAGTCCCAAAATATTTATCCTAAGACTACTTACAAGAAGGTTTCCTTGGTGAAAAGACCAATCATAAAAGGTATCTAAGATCCAAAAGTAGTTTGATGAAAAATTTGAGAGAACAGAAAATAATAAGGAATAAAATCCATCTGAAAGCACATACACTAGGCATGTTTTTAAAAGAGGACAACTTTGTATAGTCAGATTCCCAGAAGTGTTGGGAGCATATAATCATAACTGAAACAATAGGGGAGACCCCTAGATAGAGCCATGAGTTATTTGGGGGGTTATCAGGAGAGCAGGGACAGAATACTATGACTCAAAGACCAGGCCCAGTGAATGCACAATGGCAGCTTTAACTCTTCCAAGAGTGATGAAGTAATTTCTTCCTCTTGTAAATTAAGAAAAGAGTTTTTTTTAAAAATTGAATGGGTAGGTTTAAGTGAGTCTGTTTTCGTACAACTACTCTCGTATTCACACTGATATTCTTGTTACCACATCAATAGCTAGTCTAATTATTATTAGTAATTTAAATGGACCTATGCCAATTTACACCACCTGAGGATCTAGCTTAATGAGGTTAAATGGGAAAATAAAATCTCTCATACACAATTATATATAGATTTGTACTTCCGTAACAAAAAAAAAATCTGTAAAAGAGCAGACTGATGGCATTTCACAGAGCTCTTACCTCACTATCCAAGAAACCAGAAAGAAGCTGTAAAAGGTTGTGAAGAGTGGCAGTGTCTTCTTCTGACTCTTTTATTTTAGTCTCCTCCTCCTCCTCCTCCTCCGCCTCACAATCTCCATGTCTAACCTCTGTGTCGTCACTGTGAGAATCCTGAATTTTTTTTGCTTTGAATGTTTCTATCCCAAACAACATCAGCTGGTCAAAGATTGCCTTTAAAGCACTTAGCTTTACCTTAATTTCATCAATTTGTAAAACCTAAATTTTGAAAAGGTAGAGGAAAAAAAGGTGTACCACAGAACTATAACTTGGTGATGTTAAGCTTTTATTAAAACGAAGAACTGACATTATTTTACCACTAAATCAGCGACTGAGCTTACCCATAGATCAAAGAAGCCACCAATGCTAAGTGAAATCTCCTCAAAATTTAGAGCAGTGTGAAAAAGCCAACTGTGCTCAGATATGAACTCAAATTTAGAATAAAATCTGAGGTTGAACTATACAAGATTATCCATTCAGTTGCAGCTATGCAATCAGCTTTATTGTTTTGTCCAAAACCATGCAGTCCTGTTTACTATGTTGACTACATTGTCTTATATGTTTGTCAGCACCTAATACAATGGGTCCCTTATTTTGATAGGGTTCTGTGAATGACACCCTAATTCAAACAAATACATTAAAATTTTATAATATAATAAATAGAAATAAAAATGTTTTAGATACTCTTTGGCTGTTGCCCAAGTTATTCTAGAGGCTTTTGGTTTGATTTAAGCTCCTTTTGTTCTGCCTTTATACCGAGCAAAACCAGGAGAGCTATAATCATAAATTTTCCAAACTGTGTGCATGTGCGCGGGGGGGGAACGGGACGGGGGGACGAGGGGGGGGGGGGGGGACGGACTGAGCAGACAGCGTAGAGCTGCCAGGACTACTACTTCCTTTTTCATTAATGCCCAAGACAGAACAAAAAGAAGAAAGTCACAAATATTATGAATCAAACTTCTCAGCACCTTGTACGCAATAGTGAATTACCTCATTTCACATGTCTGGAAAGCTAAGGCAGAGAGAAATTAGATCAATCAACAAAAGTCATACATCAGGTATATGTTACAGAGCTAAGATATAGCCACACATGCATGCTTCATTATTTTTATAAATCTTCAATCAACAATGCTGAAGTACTATATATGTACTAAATTATTGTTCTATGTGCTACAAGTACAAGAACACTTTTATTCACAAAGTCAGAGTCAACCCATACAATTGTTATCACTAAGAAATATTTACCTGTAATAGCAATGCAAGGTGTTGACTGGCAAAGTCTTTGTTTTGCAATGCACAGCAACCCAAACATAAAACTGCCATATTTCTCACAGCTGGATGGACGTTAGTTATTCCAGGAAGTATCTAAAAATAATAATTTGATTCCTTGTAATTAAAATGAATACATGGGAACAACAAAATACTGGTTGCTCCAACAAGATTGAATACAAGTTCTTAGAAAACAAATGTTAAAAGATCTCAAATGCTGTATACTCATATACGCTTTTATACCTAGTAAGTGAGACAAACAAAAGTAGGACTCTATTCCATTGCTAATGCAAGACAAAATATTCAGTAAATCACTGGAAATTAAAGCTAGATAAATGGAGGAAAATTAGAAGGAAGCTGAAACATTGCTTTCCAATAATTTACTCATCTTCTTATCAGTTCAAACATCCTGATACGTTTCAGAAAAACAGATTAGAAAGTTATAAATCCAGTAGAACTGCTCCATAGATGTCTCAAAGTATTTAGCTTTAGAATAGGTATATTTGAGACAAAATATAATTAAATAGACAATTCATGGTTAAGTAAAAACCAAAAAATACAAAAAACTGTTTACCAAAGTTGTCCAGCTCCAAACCACAGAAAATACAGAGTGAATCCACACAACTACATACATCATCTTCTCTCTCATATACACTAAAATCCCACCTGCAAGCACACAACAGCCCTACCACAATGAAGTCCAACAATCAAGAGACTAAGATCAGGTGTATATTGTCTGGTAATTTACTCTTGATGCCTACTGCATCTGATTATAATTTCAAGGGAAAGACCACACTAGGAAAATGGTTTGAACTTTAACACACTAAAACACACAAGTTTAAACAACAACAAATGTCTGCTGGCTCTGAAGATCAGTGCAGAAAGATTGGGAGCCACCACCTAAAGGAACACAGAAGACCATGCACAAGAAACTAAATATAATAAAAAAACCATCTGGCTAGAGAGACTTGCATGGATTATTATCTAACTTAGACTCATAGACTCTAAGGTCAGAAGAGACCAATATATCATCTAGTCTGACCTCCCGCACAGTGCAGGCCACAAAACCTCACCGACCCACTCCTACAATGAACCTCAAACCCATAACTGAGCTATTAAAGTCCTCAAATCATGATTTAAAGAGTTTAATACAGAGAATCAACCAGCAAGTGAGCCATGCCCAATGCTACAGAGGAAGGCAAAAAATACCCAGCACCCAAGTCAATCTGCCCCTGGGGGAAAATTCCTTCCTGACCCCAAACATGGCGATCAGTTAAACCCTGAGCATGAGGGCAAGTCTACAACAGCCAGTCAAGAAGAACTTCTGTGTAATAACTCAGAACCTACTCGATCTAATGCCCCTTCCCAGGGCACTATCATACCCATCACCAGTAGTAAAAGACAATGGCCAAGCTACACTGTCCATCATATCATTCCCTGCATAAACTTATCAAGCTCTGTTTTAAAGGCACCTAAGGTTTTTGCCCCCACCACTTCCCTCGGTAGACTATTCCAGAACTTTACTCCTCTGATGGTTAGGAATCTGCATCTAATTTCAAGCCTAAATTTCTGAAGGAGAGTTTGTATCCATTTGTTCTTGTGTGCACATTGGCACTGTATTCAAATAATTTCTCTCCCTCCCTTGTATTTAACTCTCTAATGTATTTATAAAGAGCAATCATATCTCCTCTCAGCCTTCTTTTGGTCAGACTAAACAAATCAAGCTCTTTAAGTCATCTCTCATAGGAAAGATTTTCCATTCCACAAATCATCCTTGTAGCTCTTCTTTGCACCTGTTCCAGTTTGACTTCATCTTTCTTAAACATGGGTGACCAGAACTGTACACAATACTCTAACTGAGGTCGCACCAGCGCCTTGTATAACAGTACTAACACCTCCTTATCTCTATTGGAAATACGCCCTCTGATGCACTCCAGGACCGCATTAGCTTTTTTCACTGCCACATAGCATTGGCTACTCATTGTCATTCTGTGATCAACCAGGACGCCCAGGTCCTTCTCCTCCCCCTCACTTCTAGCTGATGCATTCCCAGCTTGTAAGAAAAATTCCTGTTATTTGTCCCTAAGTGCATGACCTTGCACTTCCCGTTGTTGAATTTCATCCTATTTCTAATGCTCCACTTTACAAGATCATCCAAATCATTCTGTATGCTATCCCGATCCTCCTCTGTATTGGCAATACCTCCCAGCTTGGTGTCGTCTGCAAACTTAATTAGCACATTCCCACTTTTTGTGCCAAGGTCAGTAGCAAAAAGGTTGTATAAGATGGGTCCCAGGACCAATCCTTGGGGAACTCCACTAGTAACCTCCTTCCAGCTAGACAGTTCAACTTTCACTATGACCCTCTGTAGTCTCCCCTGTAACCAGTTCTTTATCCACCTTTCTATTTTCATATTAATCCCCATCTTCCCCAATTTAACTAATAATTCCCTGTGTGGAACTGTATCAAATGCCTTGCTAAAATCTAAGTAAATTAGGTCCACCACATTCCCTTTATCCAAAAAATCTGTTACCTTCTCAAAAAAGGAGATCAGGTTGGTCAGACATGATCTACCTTTTGAAAAGCCGTGTTGTATTTTATCACAGTTACCATTTTCCTCAATATCCTTAAGTACTTTCTCCTTCAAAATTTTCTCCAAGACCTTGCATACTGCTGAAGTCAAACTGACAGGCCTGAAGTTACCTGGATCACTTTTACTCCCTTTCTTAAAAATAGGGACCACATTAGCAATTCTCTAGTCATAAAGTACAACCCCTGTGTTCACCGATACTTTAAAAATCCTTGCTAAAGGGCTGGCAATTTCATCTGCAAGTTCCTTCAGTATTCTTGGATGAAGATTATCTGGACCCCCTGATTTAGTTCCATTAAGCTGCTGAAGCTTGGCTTCCACCTCAGATATGGTAATTTCCACTTCTACATTCTCATTTCGATTAGCTGCCCTACCTCTGTCCCCAATCTCACCATCACCCTCATTAAAGACAGAGGCAAAGTACTTATTTAGATATTCAGCCACGCCTAGATTATCCTTGATCTCTACCCCATCTTCAGTGTATAGTGGTCCAACCTCCTCCTCCTGTGTTTTCTTCCTATTTATATGGCTGAAGAACCTTTTACTATTGGTTTTGATTCCCTTTGCAAGGTCTTCCTCACTTGATCCCTACATGCTCTGACCTCTAAAAGGTAGCCCTCCTTTCCTGTCCCCCCACCTTCCACTCCTTGTAGGCCTTATGTTTCCTCCTAATCACCTGTTTAAGATGTACATTCATACAGCTTGGTTTAGAACCCATGCCTGAAAATTTTTTCCTCTTCTTTGAAATGCAGGCTTCAGATAGTTCCTGCAGCTTTGTCTTGAAGCAGTTCCAAGCATCCTCAATGCTCATATCCATGAATTCTTTGGTCCAGTCCACTTCCTTAGCTAATTCCCTTAATTTTTTGAACTTGGCCCTTTTGAAGTCAAAGACTCTGGTCACAGATTTATTTTTGCTTACCCTTCCATTCAGTTTAAATTGGACTAGCTCAAGATCACTAGAACCTAGGTTGCCCCCTACAACTAATTCCTCTATGAGGTCCTCACTACTGACTAATACCAAATGTAAGATCACGTCTCCTCTCATTGGTTTGGAAACCGCTTGATGGAGAAATTCATCTGCTATCACCTCCAAGAAAATCTGGGCCCTTTTATTGCTGCTAGTGCAAATCTTCCAGTCTATATCTGGGAAGTTAAAATCTCCCATAATCACACAGTTCCCAGTAGTGTTTACTTCCTTAAAGAGTTCTCTATCCATGTCCAAATCAGATCCCGGCGGACTGTAACACATTCCAAGCACTAATCGAGGAGAAACTCTAGTAGCTCTCTTCTCCAATGTGATTTTGACCCAGATAGACTCTGTCCTGCTAATTTCATCACTCTGAATTTCTTTGCAATCTATTGCATCATTGATATATAATGCCACACCGCCACCTTTGCCATTACATGTTTTTCCTAAAGAGCACAAAGCCTGTCCCTATTTAATGGCTGTAATTCTAGAGAGTGATCACTGTAAAAGGTTACTCTGGACAACTGGAAGAATAGAATGGGTGTCAAAAACCAGTTTCCCCAGCATGGCCATGGGTTCAATCCAACTTATTTCTTCCAGACATGTCCTTTTCTCAGTCAAACGGTAAAGATGAATGGACTTCAGGCAGACCAAGTGCTCAACTTGAAATCTCACAACAGTATCAGACTTGAGCAGCATATCTTGTGAGAAAGACTTGGTATGCATGAAATTGCCTTCTTTACATTCCACAAACAGAACAATTTCACTCCATATCAATCTTCAGTATTGTTAAAAACCGAAGAGGAAAAAAAAAACTAAAGTACCTTCACAACACAAGTAAAAATATCAACTGAGTCTTCAGCTTCAGCCATTTTAGGGTCAGTTACTATTTAAGTCTAGAAGCTATAGAAGCATTCCTGAAATGGGAGCAAGAATTAATCGGTTTCGCAGCAGGGGGAAAAAAAAAAGGGGGGGGTGTCAGGCTTCCATACCCAGTAGGATATACTCCATGAGGGATCTCAGCACTCATCTTGTCATAGGAGGAAAAGACTCAATTAAAGAAGCACATCTCAGCCTCTTTCAACATAAGTAACTGCTTGGAACCAGTAACATGAACTGCTATTGCTTCTTCTATCTTTGTGAATAGACTCAGAGCAGAAAGTAAATATAAAGAGTAAAAGCTAGCAAACAGAGGCATCACCAGTATGGCACTCACACACACAAAAAGCAGAAGAGGACACTCAAAAAGGGAATAAATGCAACAATAAAGGTTCATTAACAGTGTCAAATTTCACTTGCACTTAGTCAACTACATTTCCAACCTGAAGCAACTAAGGATGAAGTTAACATATATCTACCAGTACATCAGCAATTTATGAATCAGCATCAATCTGTTTAGTAAACCCAAACACTGCTTCTCAACTCACTGTAATAACAACAAAAACACTGTTTAAATTAGCTTATAAATCAGGGGTGCCCAAACTTATGGAATTGAAGAGCCACACAAGTTGATTATTAAACCTTCAAGAGTCGCACTGAGGCATATAACCATATACTTTTACCTACTAAATTGATTTGCTGACATTCTTCCACGAGCCACACTTTTTCATTCAAGAGCCACATGTGGCTCCTGAGCTGCAGTTCGGCCACACCTGTTATAAATGAATACTAAAATACTTCACACATGCACAAAATATAGAGATTGAGAACTGATAGAAAAGATGAGACACCCATATACACACAAAAAGAAATTGACTACAAAAAAAGTGTGAATATACATTACAATAACTGCACCACTTTCCTCATATTTAAGAATTTCATAAAAATATCTCAGTTTTTCTATCTCCTGTTATTTATACTTCTTACTGCCACATACCAAGGATTCAATGATCTCGTTCATGGTTGGGCCTACTCCTTTGGAAAGGGACATCTGCTTGAGAAGTTCATAGCACATCAGTAAACACTTCATCAATGTTTCAGGATCATTCTTTAAGAAAAGGAAAAAAAGATTTTCTTTATCATCAGGAAGGGAGAAAGAAAACTAAATAGATTATCATGTCTTTTCTATGCACGTTACACTACATTCTGACTCTCAGGAGAATGCTACATCCATCTACAGGACTGAAATGAAACAGAACTACAGCTAGTTGAATTTGTGGTTCATTAGTCATTAATTTTCGCTTATTTAAGGCTAAGAGCCCATAGGCAGGATAAAAACCCTTTTTCATATCATCAAAGTACATAAACCACAAAACATTAGTTAAACTGTAAAGAATTTTCTAAAAGTATGTTATTTGAAATTTAAATGCAAAACTCTGTTTTTTATCCAGTCATCAATGAAATGTATAGCTTCAAAAAATGCAAATAGGACACAGGCCTGTTCACCATTAAATAAAGTAAATCAAAATATCATTGACAACAAAATGTAATGAGTTCTTGAGGAGAGGGGAAAAAAGAAAGGAAATAGAACCTTCTCTACACGCATTTCTTTAATTTCAGGTTGTTCTGCTTCTTTTATCAGATCACTTTTGATGCTCTCCAGCTCTGTTATCTTCTCTTTTAATGCCAATGCACGATTAAAATCTTGCAGAGTAATACACTCCTCCAAAGCATCTTTTGTTTCCAGGAGCTTCACTTTTATTTCAGCCAGCTAAATACACAGAAACTGAAAGTCACAACACTGTAACTTATTTTTAGTTGTAAAATAATGCTAAAATATCTAAATCAATTAGCCAGTAGAACATGTATACAAAGTGTGCTATCTGTAGAAGTACATAAACTTAAATAGCCACTTTCCTTAAATTACCTAAAGTTTACTTACCTTAAGCTGTTGCTTTCTTATTTCAGCTGCATCTGCAGGAGTGTCAACTGTAACAATGGGTTCACGAACTTCTGAGATAATTTCTGCAACCTAATGTAGGCAAAAATTACTGCTATTAACACAGCTTGCTGTCATTGGTTTGACTGTCAGATCCTATACACATATGCATCTGGATTTTCAACATAAAAAAAGTCATTCCTCTGCATAAATCCTAAAATTTTGTTCAGATTTTCTTAGTAGAAAAAATGTCCACAATAAACCCCTGAACAATTAAAGATTTTTTTAGCGATATATCCCCCCTGCCCCCCCCCATTCCAGAGATCTAGAATTTTCTATTGGTTGTATAATACGTTGTTTATATGCACAGGTTGGTAAGTAACTAAACTGTAGTATTTGTCTGAAATTATACATTTCTTAGTAGTCAAACCTACTAAAAGTTCAGAGAAAAATGGGATAAAATATGGGGAAGCTGAAGATCAGCATGATAAATCAAAGGCCTAGTCTATATGTACAGGAAAAATCTGGCAGCAGTCAATAGGAGTTACGCAATCTATGTACAGTATCACGTGTAAACATATCAACTTCCTAAATCCATTTCTGCACACCATCTCTACTAGGCTGTGCTAATGGAAAATGTGCACATGTCGACGTACTGCTACACTCTTTGGGAAGGTGGTTTTATTGAATCAACTTCTGGATGAACTGAGCAGGTCTTCAGTTCTGATCAATCTGACAAATTCATCTGACCACAGCCAATTTGCCACCATCAGTGAAGACATATCCAAAGACTAATCCTCCTCCCTCCCCCATGTCTTGTGCCAAATCAGTTCAATTTAACACTAACCCTCCTCCAGTCTCAGCTCACCCAACAATCAGTGGACTTTTCTTAAATTCTAGGAAAACAGATTGGACTAGAAACATACTGAAGCTTGAGCACCAACATGCAAGGAACCCAGCAAGGGTTTTCTTCTTAGCTCCTGCTTATAGCTGTTGCATCCCTCTTCCACATTGTTTGAATCAAAAAAGGCTTGTTTGCTTTGCAGATACAGACTCCCAGTTTATCCCTCTGGATCTTCTTGAATTAATCCTGTGACCCCCCCCTTTTGTGTGTGTGGGGGGGATGCGGGTGCACACGCGTGTGCCACTCCGCCCCACACGTAGCCCCCTGGATTATGCTGCTCTCAAGAAGAAATGTTAAGTATCGATCTCCCTGATGGGCCGCCATCTCCAGGCCATCCAGCACAAGGGGGAAGAACGTTAAGTATCAATCTCCCCTGATGGCTCTCAATCTCCTGTGTGAGTTTCTTCCTCCCTAGTTTCTGTCAACAACAAAGGGGGTGAGTTTCTACCCCCCCCCCAACAGTTTCTCGGCACCCCTGTCACCACGAAGGAGGGGTCATTGTCTGGGGTCCCAGTTTTATCATTGGTCCTGACCAGGATCCCACTCTTAATTGTCTATTTTTACTCTGGCTGGGCAAAATTCTATTAAAACCCCCTGTCTCAGGTAGCTTGTTGTTCTCCCACCCTCGAATGCTAAAGAGCACATCGCAACCCAGTCGGACTGATCCCCCCGCTGAGACAGGGAACACCCACCCATGAGACCTTTTTCTTTTTTTGGGGGTGTACACGGATTGCCAGTCGAACGATTAAGTGCTGAGATGCTGCAGCTGGTCTGCCTCCTCGTTTTGGGTTCTACTGCGGTCCTGGGACAGGTATTATAAATCGATATAGGCCTCCTACCTTCTCTTAATCATTCTACTTTGTACCATTTATATATAGTCTGTGATTGTAGCTTCTTTACCTGAGTTTTTCATAGTTTGTGTAGTTATTTTCTCTGTATCCTGTATAATCTTTTTATGATATAGTTGTTTAAGGTCTAGCATAGTTTTGTGTTGTTAATTTGCCAGGTGTTTTATTAGTCATTTGTATTTTGCATCCTTCTTACTGTATCACTCCGCTTCTGTTCTAAACTGCTGGCCCCAAACTTCCCCAGTGTACACGGGGGGAGTGTGGGGGCTTATTTTTCTCTCATCTGACTTTTTCATTCTGCCACCCACTCTTCTTGGCTAGCAAGGAGGAATGACTTTCAGCCATTGGTAAATACGCGTCAGGTGAGCTGGTCAGTGCCTATACTGATGTTGAGGCAGTAAAAGGCCAGAAAAGTCCTTGACTTATTATGGCCACCCTCTTGTAGGTCATTACTCCATACTGTTATTTAACTATAAGTACTTTTATAGGTTTTAAGTGTTTTGCATAGACTTTCATGCTTTATCCTGTTGTTTGGTTGTAGGTGTTTTACAGGTGTTTTATATAGACTTTCTTGCTCCACACTGTTACTCGGTTATAAGTGCTTTGCATAGATTTTTAGCTTTATATTGTCATTTAATTATAAGTGTTCATTTAGATTTTGCTTTATGCTGTTAGTTGGTTATAAGTGTCCTATATAGATTTTTGCTTCATATTGTTAGTTGATTACAAGTGTTTTTGCATAGATTTCCTTGTTTTACACTGTTAAGTGGTTAAAGGTGTTTAAGGTGTCACAATAAAAGTAGCTTTTTTGTTTCCCTGAACTGGTGTCCCTCTCATTGGTGGGTGTCACTGGTCCATCCCAGTCACATCATGAACCTGGGGTTCAACGTGTGTGTGTGAGAGAGAGAGAGTGAGAGAGTGTTAAAAAAAACAACTAAAATACTGTTTTCCATTTCATGCATCTGATGAAGTGGGATCATGCACCCAAAAGGTCATACAATAAATTTGTTGACTTTTAAAACTGCCACAAAAGACTCCTTATTTGTTTTGACTTTATAAGTGTCTGAGCAAGAATAAATCACTCATTTTTCCTCATTATAAGAGCTATCTTGTAACCATTTTTGTTTATTTCTCAGCCAAGACAAGGAGGAAAAAGAAAGCCAAGATTTGGAAAAGTAATAGTTCTCCTTGAGAAGAAGAGTCATTACATGTTCTGGGCAAAAATCAATTGAGATCTGCCAAGTTAGTAGACATTAAATATTAGTTTATTTTTCAGTTTTAGTGGTCTTTTCAAAAACAATCCATCAACATTCAAAAACAAATCAATCAAAATCCTAGATCATGGCTCTGTTTGTCACTCATTTAACTGCAGAATGCACATCTCTTAAGGTAGATGGTGAAAATGAGACTTCGCTGGAAGAGAGGACCAAAATGTCATGTTTTTGCAAACTTAACTACAGTGGTGGTTCCTGCTACTTCCGTTACAATAATCTGTCAACTCTGTTTATCACTTGACCTAGAAACAAGGGAAACTACTTACAGTCTGAATTTTCTTGTCATCATCTTTGATAATGCTGAGCAATCTTTCCATAAGTGAAGATACAAGGGATGTTGAAGTACTAGGTAGAACAAGAATCTCCTGCAAGATACCCAGTAGACGCTTCCTATATTTTTTTTTAAAAAAGTAAAATTTTACTGTTTCTCAGTTACACTCTCGTTTCTTAAAATACTGGGAAAACAATGAATAACTAAAATTTAATCTACTCTGTTTAGTCTGGAAGACATTTGCTTGTGAAGTGCCAAGCTGTTCTTTACTTAACGGTATTTACATAACTCATCTTTTTTTATCCAATCATATTTTATTCTGCCTCTACCAAGTGACATGGTTAAATGTAACCAATTATCTACATAAAAGTGAGAGGGGTAGGAACACTTGTGATTAATGATTAACATAGAACACTTTAAGTTCGTTAACTAAAAACCCCACGTATTTACGGATGCAAGACATTTTAGTCAGATGTTTTAACCAGAGTTAGTAGTACAGAACAACTTTATTCCTTCAATGCCTTCACAATGCATTAAACCAAAATGAAATATACTGGCAATATTAATTAATGTCCAGTTATATTCAGAAAAAGAATCAGTAAATATGCTATTATGAGTTATCAATCTTATTCCCTCTCAATTACGTCCATGTCAAGTTTGCAGCTAAAACCATGATTTTAATGAATTAATTAATAGAGTAAACTCAGCCTGGAAACTACAATGGAATCTGTGCCTCCGTTTCTGATGTCAAAATTCATGAAGAGGCTGTTCTGCTGGAATTTATCTAATGATTCTGGTCATTATAAGCAAGTCAGAAAAGAAATGAATTCATTTTCCCATAGTATTACTAGGTCTGCATTAATAAACAGAAGTATTTTAAATGCACTGTTTCACTAGTGCACTAGTTCTCAACAATGAGTATGCATACTCCTGCGGACGAGCAGAGGTCTTTCAAGAGAAAAATCTCACCTAGCTATTTGCCTTGTTTTAAAATAATCTACATAAAAAGCACTAGTAAAGCCAGTACAAACCAAAATTCCATACAATGATCTCTTTACACAGCTCTACACACTAAAAAGTACAACATTTGCATTCCAATTGGTTTATTTTAAAATTATATAGTAAAAAGGAGAAAGTAAGCTATTTTTTCAGCAGCAGTATGCTGTGATGCACTGGTATTTTTGTCCGATTTTGTAGGCAGTAGTTTTTAAGGGAGGTGGAAGTCGGAGGTATGCAAGACAAATCAGCTTCTTAAAAGGGTTACAGTAGCCTAGAGAAGTCAAGAGCCACCGCACTAGAATAGTCAGATAGGACTCTGAATACACTCAGAAACAGTCCTATTAAGCTGGCAGGGGGACTGGCCAGCCCTGTGGCTGGGGGCCATGCTCCATGGTGCTGTCACGCCGCCCCTCTCCCCCCCCCCCCCGGCAGGCCAAGGGGGCAGGGAGGCTTGGCATGTGGCTGTTGTACCATGCAGCCATAGAGCGGCCTGGTTGGGGGACTTAGGGGGAGCAGAGGCAAGTAGAGCAGCACAGTGCAGAGTTGAAGGAGCAAGTAAATAGAAATCTCTTTTATCGTGACTAAGTTGTAAAATCACGACAGTGGCACGGTTTCTTCCTTAGTTATTAATGATTTAAAAGCAGTATGTAAACTATGTATACAAGTAGTTGCTGTAAGGTTTATTTTTCCCTTATATCATTTTGTGGCCCCTCAAACTGACTTGCTGACAATAATGGACCCCAGGCTAAATGACATTGGCACCCCTGTATTAAGCCTTTTTTTTTTCCTGCTCAGTATAGAACTGACTAGCTGTTCAAATTTTTAAATTTAGATGTACATTCTATATTTAAGCAAGCAAGTTTCCATAGTAAAGACCAAGAAGTCAATAAAAAAAACCAAAACAAACCAATACATGCATATATTTTTATAAAGCTTACCTTCCTCCCTCTTCAGTGGTATCCATGCAGCCTATAAGAAGGATCAACTGCTGACCTATAAATTCTTTTGTCATCAAGTTCTCAATACAGGAAAAATCTTCCCTTTGTTCTTCACTCAGAACTGGCATGTTTTGAAGGTAACTGAACACAAAGGACAGTCGTCATTAAATGCAAGATCTTTATTGGAGAGCCAAAATACAGAGGCATTCTTTTGTACTTCTGTGTAAAAAAAGGTGACCTCTTTTACTATCACACATTAATGTTACAACACCTGAAGTTCCATGTTCATGCATTTTGAAGATTTACACGATTCTGAATGAATATTTACAAGATATGCAATTTAAGGAGCTTAATACGTAAAATCAACAAAAATCCTACACTGAGATCTCTGTAAACGCTAGAGTCAGAAAATGACATTTATTTTGCACATGCAAGCCTAATTGTGCTTTGTGTAGGAATCCTTTTACACACAAGCAAATTTTATGAGTGAAAAAAAGATTTAGCTGTAACTACATCATTTAATACTGCATACCAGATATATAGAGTCTCAAAAAAAAGACATTAAGATGAGAAGTACTCAGTAAGCCGTTCTAACATAATATACATCAGACTAAAAATCACCAAAGTAACACTGAAATTTTGCTGGCAAAGATGGGTTAGGATAGTCAATATTCACAAGGAGAACCTCATGTGTCATTTCCTGACTTTTTGAAGCCCATACTTCTTTAGATTTTACCCCTTGGCTGTAGAACACATGTTCTGAAGAGTATTCCTTAGCTTCAGAAAAAAAATTTGACGTGATGCAGTAGACACAGAATGTGATTTCTCAATAACGCTGAACTGAGTAAAAGCTAAATATTTTCTCCAGAACACTCACACATTTTTCAGTAAAGGCTATTTCTGTGCAAAATATTAAAAGTTTTAAACTTTTAAGTCTAATATTTAAGTGCTAGCTCTACTACAGAAAATAATTGTAAGAATTTCTTTGTAATAGGGTGTCACCTCATCGCAATGCACACTTTCCTTGTACTCAAAAATGCCTCAATCATTTTCCCTCCTAAAAACACTCCCAAAAAATGTATGGGGGGGGGATAAAATATTTTTAGCTGAAGAGCAACTATTATAATGAAAACACATCTTGGAAATTGTGATTCAGTTACAATATTTTCTATGTATTACAGAGAAGACAAACATTTTTAAAACTGTTGCAGCTTTGTATTTAAAGTCATGCTCTAGGACTGAGTCAGTCACAGATGAGAATTAGAACTTGGCTAAGAGCAGAGTCTAAAGTAAAATTACATGTTAAAAAAATCCACAGCAGATTTTAACATGCTGTAGTTTTGGATTTTCCAAAACCCACACTAATTTTAAGATAAGGGAGTAGAGAAAGGATGAAAGGACATAAAACTAACAGCTACACAAAGCAGGATACAAAAAGGGGGCACAACTATGTTTCCAATTTCATTCCATGAGGCTGTAGCTTGAGACCATTCAGAAACTGAAGCCACTGCAAAAATATAATCTCTGCTTATTAAGCAGTTTTATGCAAGAAGCTTTTGTGTTCCATAATTTCTACCGTAAGTAATGTCTAAGAGAAATTTTTAAAGTTATTGCTTTGGGATTTAAATAAGTTAGGTCCCACATATCTGAGATAGTATCACATAAGGAGTGACATGCTATCTCAATTGCAGGTTAGGGAGCTGGAGCTTACAGTCCCCTTGCCTTAAGTTACAGGAGCCTCCCTGAGAGGGATCTATAATGGTAGAATTGACTCTCTACCATTCATTCGCCTGATGAAGTGGGACTGTGCCTACAAATGCTCATGCAATAAAGAAATGTATTAGTCTTTAAAAGCATCACAAAACTGTTTGTTTAGCTGAAATAGACTAACATGGCTACCCCTGTGAAACATCATACCCTGTATCTCAGTGCCTAGTTTATTTGATCCCAGCCTTCTCTTGGTGGTGGGAAAATGAAGGGTTTTAAGAAGATTCAGAAAGGAAAGGAAAAGGAAAACCCCTTTATGGCCTCTTAAATTTATTAAAACGCACACATCATTAGTTTACAGCAAACACTGCATTAATGCCTTTATAAATATGTACACATTTAATAAACAGACATTTCTGTTATACAGCATGGTAACACCATTCTTTATCTTTCTGAAGTTCCCTGCCTCATTCACCATAAACTTTTCAATCTGCAAGAAATGAGGCAGGAGTTTTGCGCACAACAGCCTAATTCACCACACATCCCAGATCATATTCCACCTTGTGCAATGAAAGAAAGGGTCCTGTTGAAAAAACAGTAAGCAATGATGTAAACAGTGCATATGCACAAAAGGGCTAAATTAAGGTTGCACAAAAACCCTAATTTTGGCATTTCTGAATATCTGAATGCTTGACTTGGCAACCTTAATAGTCCTTTAATGAGATTTTTCTGGAATGCTTAAAGATAAGAATGTTTATAATTTTACCAAATGAAAAAGTTAGAGGGCAAGGTCAGACATAAAAATGATGACCTTCAAGCTGTGAACAAATGTTTCCAAAGAGTAGCAAATAAATAATTTCATCCCTATCCTCTAATATACATACCAATTTGTCAATTTCCATATGGTATGCATTGAGCATCACAGAAAAGGGATGCACTTCAATAATCCTAAACAGTGAAGGTCAAGAAATAGCCTCAACATCTTTTCCCCTATTAGTAGTAATTAAGCATTTTAAAATTTATTTACCTTAACAAGTAATCTGCATATATGGCGGGTTCTGATAAAATGTGTTCTATCAAAGCTTCACCTTCTTCCCCTTTTGATTTCAGATACTCACAAAGGGATCGCCAGTATAAAGCACTCTCAGCAGTTAGATCCTCCACTGGAATCAATTTCCTAAAAGTAAATAAGAGGTTTGCTGAGATCAGTTAAAAATATTAGAAACTTAGAAGAGAGGTAAGCTAGGCTCAGATAATATCTTTTATTGGACAACTTCTGTTGGTAATTAAAACATGGCTATCTCTATACTACCACACTGGTTGTTGTAGCACTTGTGGTAGAGATCCATGCTAAAAGTACACTTAATACACATATGCAGCACATGATAACAAAACAGCTCAGTGAACAGCAAGACTGTCCATTCCTAACTTAGCCAGACAAAGACACTCCCTTTGAGGCCCTCTTTCATACGCTGATACAAACAAGTTTTATATTGCCTTTCTGATGGATACAGTTGCCACCCTTTACTTTGAATGGAATAGGTTAATTAAAATATATTTAATATATTATTATGTTCTTCCATGTTCTGTGCCTAGCATTTCTTTTGTAATGCATATTTCTGCAATATCAGCTCTGTTCTTGCCAGTTTCTCTGATTTCAGCTAAGGCCCAGGCTACACTGCTGGCAAAATTCAGCAACAGTCAACAGCAGTTAGGCAAGCTTTGCAGAGTAGCTTGCATAACTCCCATCAACTGTGCAACTTCCCTTTAGTGCACCTTCTTCACTGTGCTGCGGCTATGGGAAATGCATTTTTGTTGACACAGCACTATGCCATTGAGGGAGTGGTTTTATTTGACTTCTGAATCAACTGAGAGTGTCTTTACTGACCTTTCAGTTGATCAGCTTGGAAATCTATCTGAAGGTGGCAAAATCTGCCAGAACACCACAGCTTCTCTTTCCCCATTAAAGACCCCACTAAACTAAAAACCTATACTAAAAGTTGAACAGAAAGCATATTAATCTTTTAGATACACAGAGCTGATTTACATACCTATTATCAAGGTTTTTGCAGTTTTGAACTAAATCACTAAGTGGAGACAATGAAAACATGGCATTGAGCACAGTGGCAGCAACGTCAGGGCAGTTTTCTACATCCAACCGGTGAAGCAATTCTAAGACATCCCCTTCAGTCAACTGCAACCAGGCTTGAAGAAGTTTCTTCTGCACCACCTCCTTAACAGCATCTATTCATAGAAAAATTGAACCTATATTCACAGGATGAAATGTCATTTTTCCCATTCCCCTTTGGTACTCAAGATTTCTTTAAAACTAATCCAAAAAAGAAAAACCCCAAAACTGATGTAGTACTGTAGGAAGAAAAACCCATTCTTTACATTACTGTAACAGTGGATAGGTCAATGACTATTAGCCAAGATGGTCAGGGTATCACTAAACCTCCAACTGCCACAAGCTGAGAATTGGATGACAGGTGATAGATGACTCAATTAATTGCCTGTTCTGTTCATTCCCTCTGAAGCATCTGGCACCAGCCACTGTCAGAAGATAGAGGGCTAGACAGACCCTTGGTCTGACCCAGGATGGCCATTCTTATTCTGAGAACTCCGGTCATTCTAGGTATTTTGTTTATGTAACTTCCACTTGCGAAGTTCACACATCTTTCGTATGAGATTGAAGTCTTCTGACCAGCAGTGTCCTGTGGGTCATCCTTGAGTTGTGTGTGTTTCTGTGCTCATTCTCCCCCGCTTGAGAGCAGCCCCAAACTCTCAGTTCCCTCTCACACATTCTGAATATCAAGATAAATGAACCCTACCAGAGTGGAGATAGAGAGAATCAAAGAGTAAACAGCTTGAAGAAGCACAATTACTGTCAACTAAGTAACTTCTTTTTTAAATGTGTGTTCATAGAGACCTACATGTGATGAGTAACTAGCATTTGCCAAATTAAAAGTAAGAGCTGAGAAATTCTGTCTATAGCTAAATAAACAAGGATTGCAGAATTGCTCCTCTGAATTTGGAATCACATCTAGACACCTTATCTATGGTGTAATGTTTGGTATGGTTATTGACTGAGTTTATTCTGCTCAATACATCTAGCTAAATCTAATAAAAATTACCATATTAAACTTCAAATTAAATTGTTCACATTTTATACATATCAATGTGACACTGAAATCCTCTTGTTATTAACTGAACTGTATGATGTACCTACAACCTAGGTACATCTGCTTTCATACTGTTTTTATACTGCTCATTCCACATTTTAGAGTATTTTTGAAGAGGGCAGTAACTACGGCAGGGCTGACGGGGCACAGCGCCAGGCAGGCCTGAAGTGACTCAATAGAGCTACACTATTAAAAGGGCAGCTTTGCAGCACCAGCTCTGAGCACCGCTAATGGGAAGGGGCGCATTCCGATCAGAACGTGCCCTGGGCGGCAAAATGCCGTGCTATGCCTCTGTTTTGAATGCCTAGAAAAAAAAATTAAGAAAATAATCAATACATTATTAAGCCAAAACACATACAGAAATTCAAGTAGTTCACTCACCAGATCTGTCATTAAGTCCTTGCTGCAACAGTTTTACTCTCTGAGCTATGGACAACGCGCTCATATGAACTTTTTCTGCCAAAATCTTAATAAAAGAAAAAAAGTTAAGCAGATGTTGGTATTTGACTATCAAATGTATTTCTGCCAATGACATCCAGCAACTTGAAATTCAGCACCTCAAGATCCCACTATGGTGCTGGGTGATTAAAAAACCCTGGCAGATTAAGAATTTTACCACACAAAAAGGTAGAAAATTCATGTATTATTTCCATTGGAAAAGTAATTCAGCCCTCTTGCCATAATCCCAGGCACACTAATAATCATCACCGATATTACTGTCTAACATAACTAGAAATCAGGTAGACCCGTCTGTGCTTTAACAAAGCTCTTTCCCCACAACTCACTCTCTCTCCCCCTCTCTAAAATAGTAACAACAATAATCATCATTTTACTTCAGCACAGTTTCTGCTTGGTCAGTTCTCAATGTCAAACTGGAAGAAGTCTTCTTTCCTTCTTGGCTTACAGAAAGAGATTCACACATAATGCACTGTTTAGGAGTGACTTTCCCTTTAAAGTTCTAAAGAGAGAAGTCAAACCTGTCCATGATGATACAAATAAGACTGCTACATTACTTAAAATCAACTTTTTTCCCTCCAAGTCCACCAATATGGAGATTCAATATAAAAAGTTAAATTGTTGTGGGACTCTTATAGTTATTTTTATATCATTATATCATATATAGTCATTATCTCGCATTTTTACTTATATCAGGTAGTTTCTTTTCCTTTAGACTATAAGCTCCATGAAGCAGGAAGCATTTTCCCTTTGGCTTTTCAGCAACTAGCACATTTGGATGCTATCACAATGATATTACTATTCATATTAGTATAATACAAAAAGCATCATACCAAAACTAATGTAACTCTAATAACAATAGCCACATTTTAGGAAACTATACCTCTATATACACAGCTACGAAGTTCAATTCATAGCCCCACACACTGATGACTGGAGCAAGGCTAATAGGTAATAAGGTGATGGACTATTTATCCCTTCTGTTTCTGAAAAGCTGCCCTCATGTTCAGCTTTAACATTGAAGGTCCATGAAGGAAAAAAAATTCTCTATTTCTGCTAAAGGTTCAGGACCTGGCATTTGAAAAATTCCTTTAATATATCATGATCTTATGCGGCGATTTTTCTTGAAACTGAACATATTATCCATTTTAGCTACTTTTCTTAATGGAAATACCTTAAAAACTTGTCACTTCACGCTTTTGAACTGAAATTAAGAGACCTGTTTACCTCATATGCTAGTTTCCTGACATTCTCTTTTACATCCATAGTGCGGCCTACGATTTTTGGCAAAGTCTTAGCTGATGGGGCAATACATGACAACACTGCACGCCTCACTTCTGGATTTGAATCATTTTCAAGCAATGTGTTGTAAACTGAAATGAAAGTAACAGTCATCAGCATGAAGCATTACATAAAAACTTGTAACATTCACATCACAATAAAATCAAATCCATCTAGGAGACACCTGCAAACACAATGCGAGAAATAGTTCAAGTCAACTAAAAATTCTCTTTGTACAACCCTTGTGCTTAGGCACTTTATTCAAGATTCTGTAGGACTTTTTGTGTCACCCCCTAGTTTTCCTCAAGACCAAGCCTCAAGCAAAACTTTCAGGTCAGGGTTGATTGTGGAAGTCTCCCTTAACTGACAGAAGGCTGCAATTGTCCTTAGCTGCATTCAGGGCGTAACAGAAGACACACTTGTTTTGATGGGTCATCCTAATTTTTTAAGGCCCTCTCCTTTGTTTTACTTTTCTTTATTATATCTGTTAACCCCATTTCTCAATCTTGTTTGTATGTGTGTACCTTTAAAATGTTTTCTATTTGATAGTTCAATACTACTGAGGGCTATACTTGGTTTGACCTTTTGGTTAGCAGTTTATTGAGCTAACATCTTTATTTTTTATTTTGATTTCTCATTTACTACACAGTACTTTGATGTTGCTAGACAAACTAGTTAGATGTTAACTGTAAGTAAATTTCAAAGTGACAGTCTCAGAGATTTTCTATCCTCTGTATATATGCATTAAAATGAACTATTAGATTCCTCAAATTAGTGAACAGCTACATTTCTGAATAGTAAATATTGTTCGGTCAATACTTAAAGAAAATTTTAGAAGAGATGAAGTCAACTGTGCTTACTAAAAGATCAATAAAAGGTATATAACACACCATTAACCACAGGACAATTCTCATCACTGGGATCCTGAAGTCTAGCCAATGCCAATACAGCTTGGATTCGCACATTTGGAATCTTATCCTTCAGTCTAATTAGCATAGCTTCATTAACTTTATCAAAGAGATCATCATCAATCTGGGCATTCTCCGGCATATTTCCCAAAAGTTTATTAACAAGCTGGCACACCCGGAATCTAACAGCATGGCTGTTTGCACTGTGAGACTTAAAAAAAAAAAAAAAAAAATCAAGACCATGGCCAAAGGATTATGATTTTGACAGTTACAATATAACAAACAAGTTACTCGTCAGATATATCTTTTCCTCATTTTTACATAGGCTGTATATCATGTCCATGTAAATAATACTGCCTGTACACAACAAATATATATTTTTAGTCCACAGCCATCAAATCACAAAACTTTATGATTGTGATTCTGCAAAGACTTACACATGTTTAACTTTACTACTATGAACAGTCCCTCTGAAATCATGGCAGTAAAGTTAAGCTATGTCTTTGCAGGATTTGGGCCTTAAGCTGCAGATGGACAGGGGCAAATAAGGCAGGTGGGTGGGAAGGAAGGAGAGCTGCAGTGGGCTCAGTTCAGTCCCCTGCTGATGAGGAGCTGCCCAGCACCCCCACAGCTAGGTGGCTCTCACTCAGCAGTGACAAGCGGAGCCCAGAACAACTCCTCTGTCACACCACCCACCCTTAACCATTTAAAGTTTCTATTTTTAGAATGCTCAAACAGATATTTAAACAAACTGGGTTTTATATCCCAATCTGTTCTAGAGCTTTCTCTGAAATACCTACATCAGGGAGAGGAAAAAAACTGCTCCACAAGCCTCGCTTTGCTGGTAAAACTAAGTGTAAACCAGACCTTAAATTTATATGGTGTTCCACCTGTAAGTGGATTACAATGCCAAGTTTTTTCTTTAGATATAGATTTTACCATCTTATTAATAATTTGATAAATGCTATCATGGTACCTCAAGCAGAAAATTAAACAAATAACTCAGAAGTGAGTTATCTTCCTCTTCCTCCTCTTCACCGCCTTCTTCCACTTGATGAAATGAAGTAACAAACTTAGCTGCAAAATTTATCACTTGTTCCACTGCTGGTTCACGCTTGTAGATTATCATGGGATACTTAAGGTAATGAACAAACTCCTCATGAAAAGCTACCTTATCCTTCAGCTGAAATATATCAAAAACAGAACATTCACAATGTTTCTATGACAAAGAAAAATCACACAAAAGGAAAGCAATGGTCTTCCCAGAGAGGCAGTTCCCATTTAGGTCTTTATTATAGGTTTAAAGCAGTGGTTCCCAACCTCTTCGGTAACACAGCACGTTTCAATGAGATAAACAATTCCATGGCACTTCCACTTTTTTAAGCTGAATTGACAGATGAATGCCATATTTACTTACATTTACTACGGTTATAGTCTTACTAAAGAGGTTTGCCACACAGTGCGTACAACAAGCTAAAGAAGGATCAAATGTATTAATATTTAAAATCCACCTGAAAAAAATACATCATCTCAATTTTGCCCTTGAGCCACCTGAGTTTAGAATGTTCACGTTTTAGAGTTAAGAGACTGATACTTCACTTTTAATTTGATTTTCACAAGTTTTATGAGTTGTAATTTGAGCAGGACAGAATATTGTTTAAGATGAAACAATGTTTCACATTGATTTTCGTTACCTCTGTACAAATTTTCACAGCATGTTTGGACAGTTCTCACAGCACACAGGTTCAAAACCACTGGTCTAAAGCATCAAGCATAGAACCACTGCATAGTACGTGCTCAGCTCAGTTATTAAGCAGGGTATTTTGCTATCATAATGCATCATAGTTTGAACACTATGCTCCTCTTTAGGATTCACCTGAACAAGCTAACATGTTAAAAACTACAGGTTAGTCTGCCTACACTTTTCTGTAAAAATTCTCAACTCACCTTTATCTCTGTTCTGTCTGAGTACTTCCAGTTAGAGCCCTGCAAATCTGTAGATATCTGCATATGCTGATACAATGTGAATATCCACAGACTATTTCTTGCAGATGCACAGCGGATACAGAGCTGGAGCCCTGCAAATACGTGGATATCTGCAGGTACAATGTGGATATCCAGAGAGCATTTCTTGCAGATGCAGATCGTATAGGGTTCCACATATTGGTATCAGAGCAGGGCTCTACTTCCAGCATCCGTCACCTGTAGTTCACTTATTCATTCATTCCCTCTCTCATATAACTTCCCAAGGAAAAATTGTGTGTATAATGCATGATACTGTTCTGACAGAGCTTTGTTTTCAGGGGGGGTTTTTTTGTTTTATTTTTTTTCTTCCCCAGATGTACATGCTATGTATTTGTCAGAGAAAGTAAGGGGGAAAATTACCACCACCTAATTGCATTTCATCCACATATCTCAACATGTCTTCCAAAGGGAGTCGTGTGAGCATAGGGCAGTGGTTCCCAACTGGTGTGCCGTGGCAACACCCAAAGTGTGCCACGAGCATCCCTGGGAGCTGGAGTTAAAGTTCCCTCCTTGCTCAGCCCAGCCACCTAGGCTGTGCAGGGCTAGGAAAAGGCAGAGGTTAAAGTAAGGGGGAAGGCACCGAAACACAGTTCTAGTGCCCCCTATTTTTAGGCAGGCAGCATTCTGGCCCCCTAAAAATAGCGGAAAGCACTAGAATGGGGAGTTCCAGGGGTCCCCCTAAAAATAGCAGGAGCAGCCAGAATGCAGAGTTCCAGTGGCTCCACCTTAAACCTGGCTCCACCTTAGGCCCAGCCAGCAGAGAGCTGGGGAAGGCTGGGAGAGTGTGAATCTTCTCCTGCAGGGCAGAGCAGCTTGTTAGCCAGCCTGTAAACAGCCCAAGTAAGGGCTTTGGGGGGGATGGCTGCTGGGGTTGTGTGGGGCAGGTGTGTGTGTAGCAGAGATGGGTGGGAGTGGATATGTAGCAGAGGGCGTGTAGCTGGGGTTGTGGGGTGGCTGTTTTGGTGGGGGTGTGTGTAGCCAGGGGGTGGGGTGGGTGGGAGGGGGGTGTAGCTGGGGGCTGGAGGCCTAGTTCTGGCCCCTGTAGTGATGGGAGGGTCCATCACAGGCAGCAGGGGGCTGGGGGAGGGGAAGACAGGACCCACTGGGGAGGGAGGGACCAGCAGTGGGGTGAGGATTTGCCCTGGGTGGCAGGGAGCCACTGTGAAGAAGGGGGAAGTGGATGCTGCACCATGCTGCCCTGCCCTACCTTCCCACTCCGAAGGTTCCCCCTGCCCCCCAACAAAGTCACTTGTGTTCTCCCTTCCTCTATCCTCTCTTGGCACCCTTGTGCTGTTCCCCGTATGGGTGCCCTTGTCCTGCGGTGCTCCCCACACTCACTCCTGCCACTGCTTACGGCTCCTGACCCCCCATTTTGCCCCACCTCGCTCTGCTACCCCTACTGCACCACACAGCAGTATTTCCGAAACACTGTGCCATGGTTCATGAATATTCCTAAGTAACTTAAGTTAATTTGCATATTCATGAGGTTGGGGTTTTTTTGTTGGTTTTTTTTTTTAATGGTGGTGTGCCTTGAAAAATTTGAAGGTATCAAGGTGTGCCACGGCAGAGAAAAGGTTGGTAACCACTGGCATAGGGTATAATAGGCCTGAGGAAGCTTAGCCCTGACATAGCTGCTGCCAATCTACCACCACAGACCTGGGCCACGGTGACCCCAGCCCTACCTCTGCCCCTTAGACGCATAGACTTCATGGACAGAAAACGCCATTACGATCTTCTGGTCTGACATCCTGGGTCACACAGGCCACTGAATCTCATCCATAGACCTTGACCCATGCCTGAGTTATGGAAGCCAAATCATAGCTTAAAGACTTGAAGGTATAGAGAAGCCACCAGGAAGTGACCCATGCTACAGAGGAAGGTAAAAATACCCCAAGGCCTCTGCCAATCTGCCCTGGAGGAAAATTCCTTCCTGATCCTAAATATGGTGATTGGTAAACTAGGGGACTCAATCTCAATCCAACCCAAGAGCCGTGTGCAGACTAGGATATTGGCCTGAGGGCCACATTATTGAAACCATTTAATACAGCATGGCCACCAGTTTATTTAATTAAAACTAAATTTAAAATAATTAATTGAATTCAAAGTAATTGTACATATAATTAATTAATTGGTTTAATTGATTGTATTTGTATGAATTTTAATTTTAGAAAGCTTTCTAATTACAATAAAAAATTTTAATTTTTTTAAAAAGGAAAGAAGGAAGGCAGAGAAAGAAAGGGAAGGGAAGAGAGAAGGAAGGAAGGAAGGAGGAAGGGAAAGAAAAAGAAGGAACAAGGAAGGAAGGAAAAAAGAAAGAAATGGAAAGAAAGAAGAAAGGAAGGAAGGCAAGACAAAGAAAAAAAGACAGGCAGAAATGGAAAGGGCTGCTTGCAACCCCAACCCCTGAGGGGAGGCAAGCAGCCATAGCCTGGCTTTTAGTTTGCATGCCAGGAGCCCACCAAGGCCAGGGCCTCTTTTCCATGTGGCAAACCAGCACAGTGGAGGTGGGGAGATCCGGCCCAGAGGCCAGGAGAGATGCTCCTGGCCCTAGCAAGGCGAAGCACAGCTGTGTGGGGGGAAGGCATGGCCTTGCTCAGATGCACTGTGACAGCACTTCTAGGTGGGAGGCAGGCGGCCGCAGCCCAGTTGCCGGCTTCCAGCCAGTGAAGCACAGACCACAGGGGTTGGGATCCCGTGAATTCCAGCTCTATTGCGGGCTGCAGACAGTAATTCCTAGGGTCGTGTCTTTGAGACTTGTAGGCTAACCTTGAGCATCTGGTCAATACTAGCAAGACGATAAACCTGTAAAATAATTCTTCTAAGTAACTCAAGAGGTCCATCCTACCTAACACTGGATCACAAACCACTGGGCATATTTACCACTACCAGTCAAAAAAACATTCAGTTACCAAACTAGCCTGCCCCATCAGCTCCATAAATGTATCAAGCTGTCTTAAAGCCAACTAGGTCTTCACTCCCACTGCTTCCATTGGGAGGCCTTCCCAGAGGCCCCTGCATCTCTGATGCATTGCTAGGGCTGTTCTGCTAAGTCAAAACAGCATATTTGCGGGGGAAGGGAGAGTCAAAAATGGTAGGGCAGAGAACTAGCATCCCTGAAGGCTGTGCATGTGCTGTCCACAACAGTCAGTATTATTCTTCTTCTTTTACATAGGAGGAAACTGAAGCACAGGGTGAGGAAGCAATTTGCCCACAGCCATCCAGTAGGCCAGTGATTTCCAAACTCTTTTTCTTTGGACACAGTTGAAAATTATCATTTATGCCCCCAACCTAACAATGACATCTTTCACCAATGCCTTCCAGTCTTTTGGCAGTGGCAGCATGGGGTATAACTAACAGAGCCGTAACACTCTGTTTCAGTGCCCGAGGCGCATTCTGACTGGAACATGCCCTTTGCAATTAGCAGCGCCTGGGGCTGGAGCTGTGAAATGCACTTTCTAATAGAGTGGCTCTATTGAGCCGCTCCAGCACGCCCTGGCCAAATCCCTGTTCGCCCCACCATAGTTACAGTTCTGACCACGACCCCAGTGCCTAAGGGTCTGTGACCCAGCACTGGGTCCCAACCCTAAGTTTGAAAACCACCACACTAAGCCACCCAAAAGCAAAACAACTTGGAGTGGAAGGTGCCCAGATGGGTGGTGGATGGCCCTTAGCCCAACTGGCTCGTTAAAACGCACGGCCCCGCGCAGGGCCAGTCCCCTGCAGGCCACACACGTTACCTGCTGGTAGGTCTGCTTCAGAGCCGCCACCAGCTTCGCCGGGTTCTGATGCAGTTTCTGCGCCAGCTCAAACGCCTCCTTGATCTGCAGCAGCTGCTTCTCCGCACCCATGACTGGGGAGACACAGGCACAACATTCAACAAGCAGCAGGTGCCTTGGGCACGTGCTGGGGCCCCACCCTGCCAACACCCCAAACTTAGGGTTACTAGATCTCAGGCATAAGGAGAACACGTCCTCCTTTTCACCTTCATGTCCTCCATCCAGCAGGCATTTTAAAAATATGTGATTTTGTGTGGCTTTTTACTTAAAGTATGTTGGAACACCCTATTTTTAGGGGTAAGCGTTCCAGGGCCCCCTAAAAACAGAAGGATATTACATTAATACCACATTTTCTCCCGTGTGGAGGGTTACCAGATATAGGGTTACCAGACACTCAAGCCTAGAAAAGAGAACAGGAGCGTTTGAAAAGGAGGACATTGGAGGACATGTGAAGAAAATATGGTATTAATATATTCTTCTGTTTTTAAATCAAATCAAATCAAATCATAGGGCTGGAAGGGACCTCGTGAGATCATCGAGTCCAACCCCCTGGGAATTGAACCCAGGACCTTCTGCATGTTAAGCAGAGGTGCTAGCCACTACACTATAGTGGCCCCTTGAATGCTTTCCCCTAAAAATAAGGTATTCCGTAGCAGTCCAGCATACTTTAACCCCTGTAAGTAAAAAGCCAGACAAAATCATGTATTTTAAAGTGTCTGTCAGACAGAGAATATGAAGGTAAACAGGAGGACATGTGCTCCTTTTGCCTGACGTCAGGCAACCCTAAGCCAGGAATTTCAAGCACGCTGCCTGTGGGCCACATGCAGCCCCTAAAGCTATTTCCTGTGGCCCACAGCACCATCCTTGTTACCAATCTTTGCAATATTGTTGTATGAAAAGGTTTCAGTGGTGCGGCCCTCAGGCTAACGTACTAATCTTCATGTGGCCCTCTAGTAGTCCCTATGCAGCCCTCCTGGTGATTTGAGTTTGAGACCCCTGCCCTAACCAGATGTCAGGCAAAAGGGGGACATGTCCTCTCTCTGGCAGACATTTTAAAATACGTGATTTTGTCTGGCTTTTTATTTACAGGGATCAAAGGATGCTGGAATGCCACAGAAGACCTTGTTTTTAGGGGAAAGCGTGCCAGGGGCCCCTAAAAACCAAAGAATATTCCATTAAGACTCCATTTTCTTCATGGGTCCTCCAATGTCCTCTTTTTCCTACTTCCCTGGCCTCCTTGCCAGGCTTTGGGAGCTGGTAGCCCTACCCACACCGGAGTCCCTGCACTGATGGGCCGCTCCCGCTGGGCGGGGGGAAGAGGAGCGCTCCCTCGCTCCAAGGGGGGCAGCTGCGACCCCCAAAAACCCGCCCGCCAGGAGGGCGCGCGCCTCTCTCACCTGCCCCGCCCCGGGAAGCGCTGAGCGATCGGCTCGGCCGTTATTCCGTTAGCCTCTTCAAATCTCCCCGCCGCGCGCGCCACTGGCAGTCTCGCGAGACGAGAAGGGGGCGCGGCCGCGGCCGCGGGAGGAGCGAGGCGAGGCAGCAGCCGGAAGTACAGCCGAGCGAGGGGGCAGCCGCTCGGAGGACGAGCAGGGGGAGGGTGGGCACGGATGGGAACAGCTGAGAGAATGCGGGCGGGCGGGCCCGGCTAGCGTGTAGCCGAGGGAGGAGGCGCAGTCAGAGGAATAGCCGAGAGTTAGGCAGTCGGGGGGCGGCGCGCAGTAGGAAGAACAGCCCGGAGAGCCGGGGGGGGGGAGGTTCAGCAGGAACAGCCGGCGGGGTGGGCAGGGTGGTTACTGGGAGCGAGCAGGCGTAGGAGGGGTTGCACTGCAGCTACAAAATAAATGACAGTGCAGCTAAGCAGGGGTTAAAGTGCATGCTTAGGAACTTTTTCCAAAGAGATAGCCATGTTAGTCTAATCCAGCAAAAAAAAAAAAGAGTCGTGTGGTACTTTAACAGATTTATTTTTCGCATGAGCTTTCATGGGAGAAAATCTCACTTCGTCAGATGCTTCAAAGAGGGTTAGGAACACCTTTCTGGGCCCCCACAAATCTCATGGGCCAGAGTTGTGGGGCCCAGTTTGCAGAGTCTGGAAGAAAACTGGGTGGGATGCCCCCTGGTCACGTGCATGCAGGAGGCCTGGAAGATGGGGAAGGGGCCTCGGAGATTAGGAAGATTGTACTTTCACCACTGCACATAAGGTTAAAGTAACAAAAATCTCAAACAGAGTAATAAAGTCACATCTCAACAGCTCTTCAACTCCCTAGGCAAAGCATCCAAATAGGTTCCCTCCAGGGGTTAAAGTATAATTTGGGGGGCCCTGAAACACTCCTGCGTAAGTGGGCCCCCTGGGACTGCAGCTCCTCACCCCCTGTGCCAGCGCCTGATCTCCTGTCCCTAGTAGTGCCTCCCAGTGCAAGCTGGCTACCCTTCCACTCACCAGTGGCATGGGTGGGGGTGGTAGCCCCCAAATCCAGGCGGCACCACAGCCCGGGTGGAGGCAGCAGGTCCCAGATTAAGGTGGGGCCTAGAAGGGGAAGGGTTTGGGGTAGAGCTTGATCCCTGAAGCAATGCCCAGGGCACCTGGCCACTGCCTGCCAGAACACAGCAGAATGGCGCTCCATGGCCTGCTATTTTTAGGGGCCCAGCATTCAGGCCCCTAAAAATAGAACGGAACCGGAACCCTGCATTCTGGGGCCTGCTATTTTTCAATGGTGGGCCCCAGAACACAGCGGTCCTGCTCAGCATTCTACTTTTAGGGGTCCCAGAATGCTGAGTCCCTAAAAATGGTGGGCACTGGAACAGCATTATGTTTTACTTTAACCTCTAGTTCCCTCATCTTCAAAGCATCTGACGGTGGGTTTTTCTCCCATGAAAATCATACAACAAATAAGTTTGTTAGTCTTTAAACGCCATAGGACTCCTTGTTTGTTAGCCAAATAAAGTGGACTTTAAAAAGCTCTTTACACAGCTCCAGGCTGCAAACATTTTAGGAAGCCTTACCAAAAATATCCTTATGCTTGATGCAATCTCTAAGTCATCTGTAGAGCTGAGGGATGAGGAGTGCTTGCTTGGTTGTTTGAATGAATAGCTCCTGCGTTCCAAAGCTGAGGTGTTTTCTTTGTCTAACTAACCTTTACTTTGAATTTCCAGAATCATGTCTGTGTCTTACGGAGCACCTCAAACTTCTGGCGGGAAGGTTTCTCTATATATATTAAACATTCACTCCAAAATGTTAACCTGAAACTGGTAAGACACTGTAGTTTTTGGAGGTAACATATTAAAAGACTGAATTTGAATTAGGTCAATCTCCAGAAACTGTAAAGCAGGGCAGGCTCCCTGTCCCCTCTGTAAAGATTTTGTTTCTTTACCTTTCTTATTGCTATTTATTTCCAAATCTGGTAGAAAGCAGGTCTTACAAAGGATACATTTGTCATCTCCCTTATCCTATCTGTTCTTGCTTCATTTTTTTTTCTTTCATTTGATTTTACAATTTACCTGCTATCTGTGCTCTAGGAGGTGTTGAGAAAAGAATTTAAAATGGAAGAATGTGAATGTGTAGGCCTGGATTCACAAAGGTATTATGTGTCAGGTTTAGGCACCAGTGTAATCCACAAAACCCATGGGTGACATAATGCACCCCTTGTACACTCTTATGCTGTGATTATGTATCATTCATATTCACCCTTACAGTGTAACTGTGTATTTGTTTAATGCTGAGATTTTCAATGGTGGGGGTACTTCAGAGTATGTAGGAGGAACACAAGAGATGTATCACCCAGCCCCATGATCGGGGGCAGGTGGGGGCACTTCAGACCCTGCAGGAGACAGGCAGCTGCAGTCCACCTCCTGGCTGGGGGCAAATTTTAGCCATAGAGTAGCTGCAGCCTGCCTTCTGACTGCAAAACAGATTGTGTGGGAGTCAGGCAGTTACATACAGAGGGTTCCAGGACTGTGTGCTCTAGCCTCTGGGGGGGCACTACAACAGCCCCTCATAAAACACAGCTGAGAGTCTCCTGTGCCCCCAGTCCTTGATGTGCCACCCTGACCGAGCCAGTGCTGGACTGCAGGACTGGAGTGGGAGAGCAGAGAGCCACATGTAAGGTTAAGTGCAGTGTGGGAGCAGTATGCCTTTTATTGCATTGGTTCATTTTTAACTTGCTGCTTGTTAATTTAATTCCATGACCCCTCATTCTTGGGTTATGAAGAATAAATAAATAACACTTCCTTATTTACTTTCTCCACAGCAGTCATGATTTTATTAACCTCTATTATATTCCCACTGCCACCACTTAATTGTCTCTTTTCCAAGCTGGAAAGTCCTGGTCTCATCCTCTGGAAACTTTTCCTTACCCCTAATCATTTGTTGCCCTTTTTTCTGTACCTTTTCCAATTTTAATATATCTTTTTTTGAGATGGGGCAACCAGATATGCACACAATTTTCATGATGTGGGTGTACCCATGGATTAATTAAGAGGAGATATGATAGTTTGTCTTTTTATTGCTTTTCTAATGATTCCAAACATTGTTAGCTTTTTTGACTGCTGCTGCATATTGAATGGATGTTTTCAGAAAACCATCCACAATGACTCCAAGATCTCTTTCTTCAGTGGCAACAGCAGGGGCATTGCTTGCTGCGCCAAAAAAACAGATGGGGCCTGGCCCCAGAACCCGTCCCCAGCTCCAGCTGCTGCCAGCAAGCGTAGGTGGCCGAGGCAGGCCCAATCAAGCCCCAATCACTGCTAGCCAATGGCGGGCAGCCCAGAGCCAGGTCTGGCCCCAGCAGCTGCCAGCAAGCGGCAGCTGGCCTGGAGCTGGATCTTGCTCTTGCTGCTGCTGACAAGCAGCAGGCAGTGCAGGCAGGCAGGCCTGATCTGAGGCAGGGCACAAGCCCTGCAGGCCTAGTGGCAGCAACGCACCTGGGTGACAATTAATTTAGAAACTATTATTTTATATACATAATTGGACTTTGAATCTGTATAAATGAAAACACAACATATAAAGCAGTGGAGAATCTGAGAAAAAGTCAGAATCACAAAAAATGTAGAAAAAGATATGTAATCATGGAAACTGTGAACACTAAGAACTTAAATTTACAGATGTTTTAATATCAGTTTTCCACTATTTATAGGGGGTGCAAATTTAGGAAGAACCAATTCTAGGGTATCAAATAGGAGAAGTGACAGTCTTTATTTAATTATTGTGGCCTGAGTTTCAAATATTCTCTTCATGCTGCAATAGCATTAAAATCACTCAACCTTAATCAGGAAATAAGTAGTATTTTTTAGACATATTACTGAAGGTATTGTACTGAAACTCAAAACGTGGTAGTTTGCAAGCTTAATCTTCCCAAATAATGTTCTTTTTACCCCACCTAGTAGTGACGTAGTGTTTTTTTAAAAAGCATCTAATACATTCCCAAAATACCTCTTCAGAACAGGAACATTTCTCTTTTTCCAAGAAAATGAAAAAAAATCATTCAGACAAAGATATAAACTGTGACCACCAGGGGTCAATCTTGTTTTAGTTTTGGGTCAAAATGATGTTTTTCCAGCAAGATACTAGGTTTTTATCTGCAAAAATAAGAAAGTGACTTGATCCTTCTCAGTTGTGTTCCAAATTATGGTGAATGTGACCTGTATGCTGGGAACTACACTTGGGGAGCAGTCAGAAGGAACAAAGGACCTCAGTTTATGGGGGGGTGGGGGAACAGGCACATGGGGATTTTTCCTTGCACACTGTATTACAAATAAATGGATTGTTATATGGTGTGTTAAGAACAGATACCAGACTCTAAATAAAACAGCTAAAAATTTTTCTCTCCCATTTGTAAGACCTAATAATTTGACATGATACCACATTGCTAATCCAGGGAGAAGGCAATTGCAATTCTATAGTAAGACACAGCAGCTGTGCAAATAAATACTTCTCATATGTTAAATAATGTTTTAAAATTAAACCATGTGAGTCTTTCAAAGCCAAAGACTGAACTAGTGTATTTTTGATAGTTCCATGTTCAGCAACCCTGTTATGCCTGCTCGCAGCTCAAGTAAAGTGTATATATGAGTCTGAGGCCTTTCCCCACCAAAATATCCTATAGTCTAGAGGAGAAATCATAGAGGATTTTGAACAAGGATATGGAGTTGTAGGTTCACTTCTTCCACAGAATGATGGTAGTGTTTCTGCTAGGCCTTATAGTCCTACTAGGATAGGAAATACAACTGAGATCTCTAATATGAACAACTGAAGCCTCATCTCTTAGCTACCATGTCTTTCAGAATAAATATGCTCGAGGAATCCTGATACTTCATTAACAGATTTATAATTCAGCCATTGGTATAGGATCCCAGGTGCCGTCAATCTGAGCTGTGGCCCACATAGAGGCTAACAGTTTACTCCTATTACAAATTAGTTCTTCAGCTCATGTAGCAGAGCTCTTTGCTGTGTATATGCATGTGCTAATAAATCATGCTGATAATTATCTTGAAAAAGCAGTATGTGACCATAGACTCCTGGAAATGTGGGGCTGGATGGGACCTTGAGAAGCCATCATTTAATAAAGGCTGTATGTGCATATTCACAAGCGGGCTGAATTCATCTCTAACCAATCACAAAAAGGATGAATTCACTCTTTTACCCTTGGCATAGCTGTCCTTGATCAGCCACCTGTGAGGGGGAGGTGAGAGAGCTCAAAGTGTGCATGAATAGCTAATCAGTGGGAGGAGAGCTAAGAGTATCTGATGGGAGGGGAAGTGAGGGAGGTCCAAAGTTTTAAACTTTCCACCACTTGCCTTATAAGGACAAAAGCTATGCTTTTTTTTTTTTCCCCCCAGGTGCTCCAGATGGAGGGAGATCATATCTAGCTTACTGACTGCATTTGAATACTAAAACACTTGTTAAAGAAAGAAGTAATAATCATGTATGTATTGTACTATATTCTTACTTATTCTAATGAAGATTTTTACCAGATTGATTGCCTTACACTATTCCCTGCTCCCCCCTGGAGGAGGGAGGGCAGGGCCTGTGCTGTGTTCACAGCCAGGTCCACACCTTCTGCCTCCGGGCCCTGCAGAGATTCCTTTATGGTGCAGGTGGTCCAGCGTGGAGCCACTTGGCACACACCTTTCTCCACCACTACCGAGGGCTCCAATACAACTGGCAGCTCTTTTATCTTGACCTGAGAGGTGGTCCACAAGACCTTTCTGAGCTGCTGGCCTTCTACCATGACCTCCTCCGGACCTGGAGGCTCTTTGCGGCTTCCAGGTTGGTTGCACCCACCAAGGGGGAGGACCTCCTCACGGAGCCCCTGCTACACAACCTCCATCTCAGTGTGCAGGTGGCAGAGGCCCCTTCCGTGAGGTGGAGGTTGGTCCTGGCAGGTATCACCAGGGTCAGAGACCTCCTGGATTATGACTGCGGAGACTGGGTGGATCTCCATGAGCTAGCTCAGCACATGGGGCTCTCCACCCCTCCTATGCCCTGGCGCCTACTCCAGGAGGTGAAGGCAGCCCTGTCACCCGCTGCTTGGGCCTACCTCAAGTGAGTCCTGGGAGAGGATACTCCCCACCGTCCCCCTCAGTCCTGGCCCTCCAGAGCTCTTGATCGGGCCCCGGACCTGCAAGCCGACCCAGCCGCCAATGCCCCATGCCCGGAGCCAGCTGCTAAACCTGCAGATGGTCCCCTTCTGAACTGCACCTCACCAATATCTGTATACGCTTGTGCTCCACACTGTCCACTTCCTCGGTCTCATGTCCCGCCCCGACACCAAATGGCTGGACCTAATCCCATCTGAGGAGGGCAAGGACCCCCGCTGGGCCAGCCTGTATGCCACCTTGGCCCCACAGCTCGCCAGGGACATCAGCTGGCAGCTCCTCCATGGAGCCGTAAGCATGGACATGTACTTGGTGTGGTTCACCCCCGTCCTGACACCTGCCCCTTTTGTGGCGTGAGGGAGACCCTGGCGCACGCCTACCTAGAGTGCGCCATGTTGCAGCCCCTTTTCCAGCTCCTCCAGAACCTCTTATTGAGGTTCTGGCTGCACTTGTCCCCACACCTGTTCCTCTATGCACTCCCTATCCGTGGCCCCACAAAGTCGCAGGACCTCCTCGTCAACCTCCTCCTGGCTTACGCCAAGACTGCCATCTGTAAGGTCAGGGAGAGGAGGTTGGCTGGGGAAGGGGCCTGTGACTGTGGGGCCTATTTCCAGTCCCTCATCCATGCACGTCTCCAGGCAGAGTTCCTCTGGGCAGCATCCACTGGCTCCCTCAACAGCTTCTGGGAGCAGTGGGTGCTGTCCAAGGTTCTCTGCTCTGTGTCCCTTTCTGAATGCCTTATTATAAGCCTGTGACCTTCACATCCATCCCTGTTATTACCTTAGTTGTCCCAAGAACTCTTTTAAAAAACAGCCCAGTGTCACCACCCCTATGGCTTGGGAAGGGGTTTTAGAAGTGGGTGGGCTTGTGCCCACCCACCACCGTTCTTCAACAGGACTATTCCCTACTGTTATGTTCCTTTATTAGATCAGATTTATTCTAATACTAAAGAGGTGGCAAAAATTTCAAGCTACAACTCTGATCATGCGAATGAGTCAGAATGTGTGCTCACACCTGGCCTTGCTCTGCTTTGCCAGCAGCCTTTTTACTGTTCACAGCTGCTGCAAACAACTCCCAGGGACAGTTCAGGCAGCCACTCCATGGGCCAAATCAGTGTCTTTGGGGGGCTGGATCTGGCCTGTGGGCTATAAGTTTGACACCCTGCTTTAGATGCATGCACCACATAGACCCCTGGCACTTGAGCTAAAGGAGTAATTGATAGCAGTAATATTAGTGTGTAGAAGAGATAAACATACAACGCAGTCTCCTGACTCAACGTCTAGAGTAATTTCCTTAAATTAGAGGCTGTTTTGTTGAGGAACGTTCTTGCATTCATGTGCACAAGTGGACCAGCCCCAGCAGAGATTTACAGGTATTTGCTGACACCAAAGTAACAAGAAAACCTAGGAATTAGGTTCCATTTCACCCTGTAGAGGGGAATGCATTCTAGTCAGTATGGCTGTGTCTACACTAGGAGGAGTTAGTTCAAATTTGTTAATTTGAACTAATAAGTTCAAGTTTAGTTCAAACTAAACTCCAACCTAATAGTTCAACTTAATGTTAAATCTGATAAATCCACTTTGTTAATTTGAACTAACTGCCCTTAATTTGAATTTTTTTAAATTAGAACTAAGGGTTAATCCTAGTCTACACTGTCCTTAGTTTGAACTAAGGGCTTAGTTTGAGCTAACTGGCAGGTCTTACTAATTCAAACTAAGCATAGACAGGTATTAAGTTAGTTCAAATTCAGCCTCCTTAATTTGAAATAACTTGCAAGTGTAGACTTACCCATGTATCTGATTTATTATGGTGTCAATGGTGCTGTCACATCAGGCCCACACTTGGGAGGAACCCAAGGAATTGGGGCCTCGCTCCACCTGTTCAGGGAATAGGCTGCAGTCAGCACTGGAGCCAAAACCCACAGGTGATAGAGTGCTGCTGTAGGGCTAAAGATGAATTTATACTATCAAACTGCTTCAGATAGAAATTTCTACATAGAACATTCATTGGTAAAAATACCATGCTCTTTCATTCACTTGTGACTCCATATTGTAACCAAAACTCCATTTTGAATTGTTTACTTCATTTTGTATTGGTCAATATCAGTTTTGTTAAAACTTCATTCAGATGTGTGAACTTAGTCCAGATCTGTGAATGAAAGGTGTGCCTGTGATGGGATCAGTCTCCAACACCAGCTTGTCTTGATGACACACTGCTGGCACCATCATAATGGCTGAAGAACAATGCAGACAAACCCTGCAAAAGCAAGATTCCATCCTTGAAAGAAAGGCACAAAAAGCCCTAATCGCAAGCAAGAACAAAGTCACATCTTCCATTAACTGAAGACTCATAGTCATATAGTACCCTGAGGCAGCATGGATACAACATCCATGGACAAAGAGACATAAAAGATGAGTGAGACTGCATAGCTTTTGGTAATGTTCTGCACAGCATCCAAGAATGTTGGTGCACAGCTGTGTGCCTGACAGAGACCCTGCTTCTCCTCATGCCTAGCTTCCCAGGGCAGGCAGCTGCCATGAGCTGTGACTTTCAGCAATGAACTGAAGCTGCAATATCAAGCAACAATCGGGACTGGTAACTGTACCTGATAAACTGTGGAGCGTGTTCTTCTGTATGTGGGTATGTGAGTATGCATGCGGAGGCTCTAGGTAGCTATCACTGACATGCACTAATATGTGTCACAAAGTAAAACTGTTTGTTTAACATAACATGGGGGTTGGGGCAAGGAAGCACTGGGGAGGGTTAGGGGATGTGGAAATGTAGGGAGAGACTGGGGGGAGGGCCTGCAACTAGGAGATGGGACTGGGGAAGGGGGAAGGCCTGCAACTTGGAGATGGGACTGGGGAGGGGGTTGGGGAGTCCGGGTGGGAGGGGAACCCTTATGCGGGGCCTGGGGGGGGGTCCTGGGGGGTCTCCCACGCCCCTGCCCACGGCCACCCCAGGTCCAGGGCTGCCTCTGAGGAAGGGCATGAGGGGGACCTCCATCGGCCACTGGAGGGGCCATGTGGTCCGCAATGCACCGGACGCTGGTGCCCACGTCCTCCACCGCACTATTAGGCGCTTCATCGCTGAGGCCTGCCGCTCAAGTGCGGCAACCACATGGTCATCTGCGGTCGCCACCTGTTGCAGCAGGCAGAGGGCAGCATCCTGGCGACGGGCCTGCTGTTGTCGCCATGCTGAGGCAGATTCTTTGGCCTGGTGGCCCAGGTCCTCAAGGCTGACAAGGATTTCTCCCTGCATCTGGTGGCCCCTCCTCCTCCTTGGTCTGGGGGTGCCTGGTGGGCTCCATGCAGCAGCACGTTGGGCAGCTGGGCGAACTGCTGCAGGGTAGCACAAAACAGGGTTGGTCCCTGCTGCCTGCTGGCCTTGTCTGTGTGCAGCCTGTCTGCAGCACACACCTCTGCCCTGACTGTCAGCAGGAATCTGGACCTGGGTCCTGTGGGACATTTCCCCGGAGGCACATATGGCCTAACGGTGCCCACAGTGGTGAGCTGGACTCACCCAAGACTTGCTCTGGGGACTTTCCCAATGCCAATTGCCAGTGGCATGGCCTGCATGCTCTCCACACCGCTCAAGATGCAGCTGCATCTTTTACTTCCATCCTCTGTTAACCAACCCCAGGCACGCAGGGGCCTGTGACCCTGGTGCCACATATCCCTCGGGCACCCATGCCCATGGGAGGGCCTCTGCACTCCCCGGCCCTCTTCCCTACCTGTCCCTGTGCTGTACCCTCTCACTGCCCATGACCTGGGCAAGCCCAGCCCTGCGTGCTTCTATGGGAGACGAAGACTCACTAACAGGGGCTCCAGATGTCCGCCTGGATGTCTCTTCCTCACTCTCTGACTCCACAGGGGTTGGCATGTTGCCAGGCCCCTGTTCCTCCTCGCCGGTGCCAGTCTCCTCCCCTGGGACAGGGAAGAGCTCCAGAGTCCCCAGCGCAGCCTCTGGTGGTGGCAGGGGTGTGACAGGAGGGTGTCTGATGCCAAGGGATGCCTCCAAGTCAGTGTCCCCTCCCTCTGGGGCTGAGGCTGTGCTGGGGCGGTGCCCAGTGTTAATGGCCCGAGCTGGGAGACCAATGGGCTCAGCCCCCAGGAAGTCATGGAGCTCGGCATAGAAAGGGCAGGTAGCACTGCTACCTGCCCCCTGGAGCTTGCGTGCCTCCCTGGTGCGGGCATGGTCTTGCTGCAGGGTCTTGATCTTGGAGTGCACCTGCTCCGTGGTGCACTCGTGGTCCTGGGCAGACAGCTGTGCGGCAATGTCCACATATATGTCCCGGTTCTGGTGGCTGACCCGGAACTGGGCAAGGATGTCCTGCCTCCTCCATATATTCAGGAGGCACTGGACCTCCTCCATGCTCCAAAAAGGGGCATGGTGTCTCCCCTCTGGGCCAGCAGACCCACGTGCTGCCATGCCTGGGGAAGCCTGTCAGCACGCAGCTGGCACGGGCAGGGGACAGCACTTCCTCCTTCCTCTGGGTGCTGTGCACCCTGGGAGGAAGGTCAAAATGCATTATTTCAAAATAACAGTTATTTCAAAATAACATGTCCGAATGGCATTATTTCAAAATAACCGTTTCAAAATAACAGCCATTTTGAAATAAATTAGGTTTAAGCTATTTCAAAATGACGCTCTTATTTCAAAATGACAGAGCCCATCATTTTGAAATAAGAAGACGTCATGTGGACCTAATCTCTTTTATTTCGAAATAACCAGTGTTATTTCAAAATAAAAGAGACGTGTGGACATACCCACTGTGTGTTCATGATCTTTTGTGTACTTTATGTACTATGAAGTGTTCTGAAAGCTTTTCAGACAAGACTATACATACAAAGCCTAAATAAACACTGTTCCAATCCTTCATGAAGCTTTTAGCTAGAACCGCAAAACTTGGTTAGTTTAAGAGGGCAACTATTTTAGAATAATTTTACCAGTGGTTGCACTTGTTACTAGTCACCAGACCTGATAGTATTCATTTAGCTTCTTTTAAAGAGCTATATTGCTTGCTATTGATTCACCAGCCATGGGGGAATGTTTCTGACCTCTGAGTCACTCATACAGAATAAATGGCAATATGACAAATTGTTTTAATGTTGGCAAAACAATGCGTCCCAGCAATGCTACCCTTACACAAGCATTTCATTTAAGGACTAAGTAGATTTAATTATTTTGCATGCAGTTTTTGTTCTCAGCTCTTTATTTCTTTTGAAGATGAAGGAAAAAAAATTTTTTTGAAGGGGAGGCTATATTTTGATGGTCTACCTTTAGAAGTACTCAGGATTCACGGGCCCGATCCAAAGCCCACTGACATCAGTGGAAAGACTCCTGTTGACTTCAGTGAATTTGGGGGCAGGATTTATACACAGAAAATAAAATATACAGTGCTGAAGCGTTACTATACATATAAGTTTAACAAGAATGACTGATTTGTATTTGAACCAAATGTTTGATTGCACAATATGAGCTCAGTCCTACACTATTGAACCAAAGGAAGGCCACCCTTTGTCATAAAGGTTGGGGTAGCATTTTTCCAATTAGAACCATGAACAATGATTTTCTAGGCTGTAATACTTTTTCTAATAATCTAGTTTTATTTTATTTATTACTGCTTGCAGCAATCAACATCAGTACATATAATTTTAGGAAACAGGAAACTGTTAAGTTGAAATGCAACAAAATAAAAGTTGGACTTTTAGTTAAACGTTTGAAAAAAAATCCTTTACATATTTAACAAGCAGTAGATGCTAAAAAAAGGTATTGTGTGTGTGCGCTCTCACATACTCCATCAAATTTAAACCCTGATTCTGCAAATATTAACAAATTATGAGTAACTTTATCCACCTAGTACGGCTGAATTCAGTGAAGCTGAGCTGGGTAAAGATGCTCAGGTGTTTTAAAAGGGTCCATGGCCTTATTCTGTTCTTTACAATTTATTAAAAATTGATAGTGAAAATTTCTTATATAAGGAATATTTCTGTACAAGGTATATTTGTTGCCTGGACTGTTTTTAAAGACACCAACACCACATTCCCTGCCTAATATGTAGGGACACGAGTTTCGTATGCTCATCCCAATCCACAACCAGTCCCCCAAGATCATGTACTTCTGTTAGGATCCCTGATGTACCTTGCCACACAGTATAAAAATTAAACTTTGTGTGTAAGTAACATTTTGGCACCATACTTCCTATAAAATTGTTAATATTTTTATCCACTAGCCCCTTTTCCTATCTGTCTTTTTATATTCTTTGATTAACTTTGCTTCTCCACTTTCCCCCACTTAATATCTCACAACAAATGTCACCTTTCCCATTTTCCCTCTTATCTCCCTGGTCTTTCACTCAACCTTCCTCTTGAGGCTTCTTACCCCCTTCAACAATCTGAGGTCTTCCTCACTCCCTCGTTATAGTCCCCACTCTTTGAGGTTTTGGCCTTCCCTTCCTGTGTTCAGCTCCAGGAACTGGGGTGGTGCTTTCCTGCACCTTTGGTTATACTTCTCAGCCATCCCAGGGGATCTCTGTCTTCTCCCTGCTTTTTTACTTAGCAGAGGGTATCTTTTCCTCAGATCCTCACTCGCACTTCGCCCATTCTAATTACCCCTGGGGGAGGTCTTCTCTTCTCCACCACCCACTTCCAGCTGTAAACTTTGGTGCCTGCCCCCTAGTAATATGCCTGGGGATGATGAGACACTTGCACAAGGAGTGAAAAGCAGCGCAGGAAAGTATTTGGGGAAAGAAAGGAGGCAGGCCGCAGGGGAGGGAAGGGAGCTCTGACCATCTGACAGCTATCACCACTGTCTTTGGATCTTTTGCACTGGCTGCAGTTCAAAGGATGTTCCAAAGCTGGGGTGTAGAGAAGGTCTTTCCTGTTTGCCTTTTTATTCTTTTCTCTTTCCTTCCCTGGTCCCCCATTTTTCTTTCTTCTGTCCCTCTTGGTTTTGGGGTGGGTTTTTTTTTGTTTGTTTAACTTCCAGTTGCTTTTGTAGCATCCCTTCACCTTATCTTCACTCTTTACAGGCCCTTTCCCTCTTCCCTCCCTTCTCAATCACTTCCTCTTCCTAGCATAGCCAATCTTTCTTTCATGCCCCTTCCCTTTCCCTTGCTTCCTTTGCAGTCTGAATCCTAAACACCTTGCAGGGAAGGCAGAGCTGCAACTAGACAGAAAGTGACCTGGAATCTTGCCTTCCTGCAGCCTTCCAGTATGTGCAGAGTTCCTGAACCTGACACATCAAAAGAAGACTGATCAGTAGAGCCCTGCAAATCTGTGGATATCCGTATTATATCTGTGGCTACAATGCAGATATCTGCAGACCATTTCTTGAGGATGCAGAGAGGCTACAGGTCCCCATATTTTTATTTGCGCAGAGCTACAGCCTTGCATATATACAGATACCTGCATTATATGTGTATCCGCAAACACAATGCAGACGTCCTTGGACCTGTGGTATCACTGGTGTGAGACTTACAGGCAGGGCTGTCCCTAGTAGGGTGTGGGGCCCCAGGTGAATCACCTTCTGCAGGACTCCCACTCACCCACCCTCCCGGCACTGTGGGGCAGGGCCAGGCAGCGCAGGGGAGGGGCAGGCCCCTGCACCAGCCATCCCATGCTGGGGACCAGGTGAGCGGGCCAAAAGGGCGGCCTGGTTCAGTGCTGCCGTTCTGCCCCCTCTGCACACGTGCTGATTTCAGCTCTGTGCAGAGCAGTGGGGAGGGGGCCGGAGGCAGTGCAGCCAGGGCCGGGGGAGTAGCTGTACGGGCCCTGTGCTGCCTCCTGCCCCCTCCCTGCTGCTCTGACACAGAGCCAAAAGCAGTGTGCGTGGGGGGGGGGGACCAGCAGCACTGAACTGGGCCACCACTTTTCACGGCCTTGCGTGGTTCCCAGCATCAGGGAGGCAGTGGTGTGGGCCCTGTGGGCCCCCCCCCCAAAGCACAGGCCCCTAGGCGGCTGCCCCTCTTGCCCTACCCTAAGGATGGCCCTGCTTACAGGGCCTGAGTCCCAGTGCCCAAGCCCTGGGTCTTTTCCTGGGGCAAGGGTGCTCCTGCCTCAGATTATTTCTTGCGGATGCAGACTGGATGCGAATCCACGTATTTGTGTCCACGCAGCAATCTACTGATCAATCTGCCTGGGTCCTCCCACCCCAACTTGCTCAATTCCCTCCCTACCTACACACTCACTGGCTGGAGGCAAGAGCATTGCTGCCCCAGGGAAAGACCTGTGGCACAGGCCCAGGTGCTGCCCCCTGGCCATGGTCCCGCCCCCCATTCCCGATTCTGCATCTGGGCCCAATCAGGCTCCTGCTGCCACCAGCCTGGCCCTGGATCCCGGGCTGGGGCTGGGGCCAGGGCCGAGAATGCCAGGAGTCCCGGCCTGGGACGGGACTGGGAGAGGCAGGTGCCCCTATAGGTGGCCAGGGATGAGGCTGGGAGAGGCAGGGGCTGCCCCGGAGACTCGGGACACTGGTGCTGGGACTCAGGGCACATGCCCCATATGCCAGGTCCCAGCGATGCCCCTGGCTGGAGGGGCCAAGCCTTTTCACCCGTGAGCGGAGCAGCCCCGTGGAGCTGACAAGACTCCTGAAGGACTCCACTTCGCCCCAGCACCCTGGAGACGAGCAGTAAACCAACAGAGCCCCCAGCTATCCTCAGGCAGCCCCAAGGGGTAGGACTGTGTCTGCAGAGGGTCTCTATAACCCATCTCCAGCACCCTCCACCCTGCTCCTATGGCTGGCTCAGGGGAGCTGTAACACAGCTACTGGCATCTTTTCGTGGCAGAAGCCCAATCTTTTGAAGAGAAAGGGGAGGGAGAACCATAGCAGGAGGAGCACGTGTGTGCCTCCTGCCAGGCTGTTTTGCTAAGGGCCGGGATATCTGCATAGGAAGGAGGGAAGCACCAGCTGCTCTTGCTGCCCCGTTCAGAGGCTGAAGTTTTTCTCCAGCTGCTTGGCGGCGGTGCGTGTGTCACACACAGGGGAGGTGCCACACTTGCAGCACCTAGAGCAAAAGCACCACAGCTGTTTAGAGAAAGAGATAAAATATCCCAGGTCTGGCTGGTGATGGCCTCTGGCATAAACAAGATTCAGCAGCCCGGGGCTTGCGATGAATATGAAGCTGCTCCTTGCAGCTCGCCGGAGGAATGCAAGCAGGAGCTCCACGTGAAAATGTGCAAGAAGATTGCCCAGCTCACCAAGGTAAATCTTGCTGTTCAGCGTCTTGTCGGCTGAGGATGGGGGTTGCTGCTTGGAAATTTCCTCTCGTGATGGCCCCCCTCAAGGAGGAGAGGGGAGGAAGGTGGTCTAGTTAAGGGGATACCTGAGCTGGGGGGAGGAAAATCCTCGTGCAGAAACTTCATTTCAAAACGCTTTCCTCAGGGTGCTGCAAACAATCAACCTTGGTCGGTTGCCTCTGCGGCTACAGCTCAAGTCCCCACGCACACCCTGCCCTAATTTTTATAGTGAGGAGGGAGATGTAACCATCTGAAGTTATGTCCCGGAGGATATTATCCCGCTTTGATCTGAAGTCATAAGGATCAGAGTTTGTTTTACTGAACTAGACTAACACGGCTGCCCCTTAGGAATAAGGATCAGGGTTGGTTTACCTTTTCCATGTTTTGAAGAAATGTTGCCTACAAACCCAAAACTTTGCTGTGAGCAATGTATTTCTGCTAATAGCTTCATGTATCATGTATGTGTGGGGAAAATAAAAAGTAGATTCAATTGCCTTAGTAAAGGAGCAAGGTGCTGGAAATGAGTGGATTCAGCTACTTCATTGGGCTCTTAATATTTCTCAGTCAGGGGCCAAGTATAATTTTTTTCAGGACCAGTACAAACTTGTAACATCAGCCCCTGGCCACCCCAGGCTTGGGTCAAGTGTACTCCTTTTCCAAACCTCATGTAGGGGCCCTGCTCTCAGTAGGACCTGTCAGTTATTTCTGAGGTACACAAATACATCAGCACCTTAGCCTGTTCTCTCCTGACAGTGTCTCAAAGTTTAATTAAAAAAAAAACCCAAAAGCCTCGGGTAGTAACTGTTCTCCAAGCTGTTTGCATGCTGCACTTTTGTCAATGAAAGGGGAGGAAGTACTTCCAGCCCTGGTATATCTGCTCTACTTATATTATGCAAGCTGAACACAACCTATGGAGATGTGACTGCACATGGTCCATTAATCTATCTAATAACTTTCACACCCTTCATTATTAATAAAAAAGTACTAACCTCAATTTAAATTGCCACTGTATGAGCATGTATGAACATAAAACAGTAGAAATCATTACAGTACAAATGTTTATTGGGCAGAGGTACTGTATTTTGCTAATTTCTCAGTCATCCCTAAATAATAAGTATGGAGTGTGTTGTATGTATGCTGTCCATACAGATATACACAAGTGTTTTGTTTTTGTGCAAGTGTATAGTAATGTTTATTTCTATTTATTCTATATACACACATGAATATACATTTTTGTACATGAATACACATTTTGATCCTGCGGTAAACTTAAACAACTTATCAAATATCTGTTGCATGTCATTACTATACAACCCAGATGAGGTCCGTATAAATACTTAAATAAAATTTGCTTGAATGGTTATGACTTGCTTAATCATGTTAATTTTTTATTTATCCCCGACTTTGCTGCTCTCTTGTCTGAAACTACACATGCACAAAAGGTGACAGCAAGATTTATTTAAATGGCTCCTCATTTCAGTGTACTGGTTCGGTCACCTTCACTGGTCGTCTTTATATCTGGTACAAGACTCACAGTAGCAAACTTTACACCTACTCTATTGTACTGTTCTATGGACCAGCCAACAAAGTGTGCTGAATTAATTAGTTGATCCATAAGGAGCACATTCAAAACTTATTTTTTTCATTTGAAAGGCATCAGTAACATTATGACTTGTTAGTTTTATTTTCTAAAAGTGAGAATTAATTGTTCACAACACCAGTAGTTCTTAAGAGCAATATCTCAACCTTTTAAGTAATCCTTCTGGATCAGACCTGAAGCATATCTGTGCAGCTGTCTGTTGAAACTTTGTGTGGATAAATCGAAAGTTTCATGCTTTGGCTTTTCAGCACACTGCTTTCCACAAACGTTTTAGTTGTATCAAAATTTTGCTTTCAAGTATCTTTTTCGTTCCAAATAAATGTTGAGAGAAAACCTTTTATTCTGTTCCAAAATACAAGACCAGGGTTTTGTAAAGTTTCTCTGGATCCAAAAAAAAAAAAATAATGATGGCTGATTTTATTCATTATGGGCAAAATTCTGCCAAGTTCAAAGCCCTCTCTACCACTGAACCCCTTAGCCAGTGATATGTAAGGCTTCTCAGAGCTATTAGTCAGAACTGCACCATTGCATTCACAGAAAGGTTGGGATGACTTCTTTGCCTTTAACGGGATACATTCATGTTCTGGATACTGCAGCATTATCTAAAACTCATAAAAATACACCTGAAGAGTACAATCATAGTATTTAGGATGTGGCACTTGTGCACTTTTTTCTTTTCTTTTTTTTAATTGCAATGAGATAGAAACTGGAAGAAACCATAGGAGGTCAATGAGTCCCGTCCCCTGCAGGCAGGACCAAGTACCCTCCTACGCCATCCCTAACAGGTGTTTGTCTGACTTGCTCTTAAATACTTCCAATGTTGGAGGTTCCACAGCCTGCCTAGTCAACTTATTTCAGTGTTTCATCACCCTAACATTTAGGATTTTTTTCTCTAATGTCCAACCTAAACCCCCTTTGCTGTAATTTAAGCTCATTGTTTCTTGTCCTATCATCGATGGTTAAGTAGAACAATTTTTCTCCCTCTTCCTCAAAAAACCTTTCAGCTATGTGAAAACTGTTATCATGTCCCCTCTCAGTCTTCTCTTTTCCAGACTAAACAAACTCAGCTCTTTCAATCTTCCCTCATCAGTTAAGTGTTCCAGACCTTTAATAATTTTTGTTGCTCTTTTCTGGATGTTCTCCAATTTGTCCACATCTTTCATGCAATTAGGCACCCAGAAGTGAACATAGTCCTTCAGCTGAGGCATAATCAGGGCAGAGTAGAGCAGAAGAATTACTTCTCATGTCTTACTTACCATACTCCTGTTAATACATCCCAGAATGGTGGTTGCTTCCACCCGCAACAGTTACATTGTTGACTCATATTTAGCTGGTAGTATCAAATTCTTTCTGCAGTACTCTTTCCTAGGCATTGCCCATTTGCTTATTAAGATTACCCTTGTGCAAAGATTATTGCAGGATTGGGGTTTAAAGCACTTGCCATTTTGTTTTTTAAATTATTGTTGCATCACTCTTAAATTATGCAAATGAACACAACAAAAGCAGTAGTAGGCTTCATAAAAGGGCCAGATTTTCAAAAAGTGGCTGCCTCAGATTCTGAGCAGACAATATCTCTCATGCAGTTCAGAGGTCAGGTGAAAAATTTTGGCTTCTGTTTGTAAAAACTGTCCAAGTAGGTCAGAGTCTGGCCTAACAACTACAAAGGTAGCCTTTGGCTATCGTCTGGCCAATTCCTGCTTGGAACATTGTCACAGTAAATTATCCCTTTAAGTTCAACTGGATGTAGCATTCGCCTTGACCTCTAACCTGAAACTAATGCATAATGTTGCTCTATGTGATTAAAGTGCTTGCTAACTTCCAGTTCCATCCCAGGGGTGTCACTGTTTCAGTGATAGCAGGAGGAATAAATGTGTGGTGTCTTGGGCTTGCAGCTCCTCCAGAAGTTAAGAGGTTCTGGCAGAACAATTTCTCACATCTCCTATTCTGTGCATTCCATCCATGGCCCTGCAAAGTTGTAATATCCTCTCATCTACTTGCTCCTGCCACTGGCAAAGGTGGTCATCCATCATGTGAGGAGGAAGCTAGGGAAAGGGTTACTCTGGCTGTGAAGCGTAGTCTAGTCCTCATCCAATCACATTTCCGTAGGCACTGACTCCTTAGATATCTGTGAGGATCAGTGGACTCTGTGTTTTTCTTTCATTGTCCCCCATGCTCATTTATGGACTGGGCGTATTGGTTCATCCCCCTTAGGTGACAAGAGAGGCCTTTACTTTTGGGGCAGAGCAGAGTCCTAGACCTGCTTGTCCCATATGTGCAAATAGTAGCACTGCTAATTCCACTTATAAGGAGGAAGATTGTGATGTAGCTGCTGTAGCTACAGCCAGTGTGTTTTTTTCTGCTCTGCACCTTTTTTGCATGGAAGGGGCTGAAGTCACCTTTATGTGCATAGCTTGTAAAGCATAGAAGAGCCTTTAGGATGAAAGTGTAATGTAAATGTCTCATAGTATTAGCAGGGCCTTTAAATAACTATCTGTAAATTATGTAAAAGAATCAGTTTAACTGTGAGAAAATGATTAATTTCATCTTAAACACTGCATAATGGAATTGTGTAAGTTTGATGGACCAGAATCTAACAGTTTCACAAGGCAGACCTGCAGGTGGCATAGACCAATGGTTCTAAACTAGAAGTACATACCCCAGATTTACTCAACTCCTCTAAATCAGTGGCTCTCAACCTTTCAAGGCCCTCTAGATCAGTGGTTTTCAACCTTCTAGTGTACCCCTTTTAGGAGAGATTTCTCATACAGAATCTCACATAAGAATTACAAGCTTACAAAATCAAATATATAGAAGGTTCACAAGCACACTATTACTGAACAATTGCTTATTTTCTCATTTTAACCATATAATTGTATAATAAGTCAGGTGGAATATAAATATTATATCCTACATCTCAATGTACAGTATGCAGAGAATCGTGAACAAGCTAATGTCTGTATGAAATTTTAGCTTGTACTGACTTTGCTAGTGCTTTTTATGTAGCCTGTTGTAAAAATGAGGTAAATCCCCTGGAAGACCTCTGTATACCCCCAATGGTATCAGTGGTTCTGTGTGTGGAGATTACAGCTCTTTGGGGGTGGGGTGGGGGAATAGCATGGCTTTTGGAGGATCGGAAGGACAGGACCAGCATGAGACAGTGGTAAGCAGGGCAGTTGCTGGTAGCCCTACACCACACAGAGCCTCACAGAGCAAAGTTACATGCTTCAGTCCCAGTGCCCGGGACTTGGGCTTCAGACAAGGCTCACAGGTAAAAAACAGGCTCAGGTATCACACTGATACAGGTCACGGATATATATTGGAAGATCTAGTGCTATTAATACTAATAGGGCCCAGATTTTCTTGGATGTGATATCTGACAGATTCTTTCATCGAATAGTTGCTGAACTAGGGTCTTAGATTTCAAAAGGGCTCACTTTAAAAAAATAAAAGAATTAGTTGGGGGAAGTGAACTGAACTGAAGAACTCAGAGATCTAAATGCTGAGGAAGCTTGGAATTATTTCAAGTCAAAGTTGCAGGAACTATCTGAAGCCTGCATCCCAAGGAAGGGGGAAGAATTCATAGACAAGAGTTGTAGCTTGAGATGAGAAGGCATGTCCGACAGGTGTTTTTAAAAAAAAAAAAAAAAAAAGTAGAAGGCCTACAAGGAATGGAAGATGTGAGGGATCAGTAAGGAAAAGTCAGAACTTGTAGATACAAGGTGAGAAATTCCAAAAGCCAAATGGAGTTGGACCTTGTAAAGGGAATTAAAACCAATCATTAAAGGTTCTATAGCTATAAAAACAGGAAGAAAAGGAGGAGATGAGCTCACTAAGCACTGAGGGTGGGATAGAGGTTAAGGATAATCTAGGCCTGGCTCAATATCTAAACAAATACTTTGCCTAAGTTTTTAATGAGGCTCATGAAGAGTTTAAAGATAATGACAGAGGGGACCAATGGGTTTGAGGATAAGAAAGGTAGAAATTACCACATCCGAGGTAGAAACCAAACTTAAACTGCGTAATGGGACTAAATCAGTATAGCAGAATTCCTCTAGGAATAGTTAGTAGTTCCGAAATTTCATATTTGGGTTCCTTCAGAACTCTTTGGTGACTACCATCTGGTCACAGTGACTTATGACTGTTTAACGTATCGATTTGTTCCAAAGCCACCTCTACTGATCCCTCAATCTGGAACAGTTCCTCAGATTTCTCACTTTTAAAATCATGGATGGTACATGATGCCTGCCTTTAGGAAGTCCAGGCAGGGTAGCACTGGCCTTCCCTATGTGGCTGGCCCTTTCCCTTGGGAGCCTGGTGTGAACAAGGCTGGGGCTGTGCCTCTGGAAAGTAAAGGGTGCCCACTCTCCCTGCTGGCTTGGAGTTCAGTTGGCATGGGAGGTGGGGAGTCAGGCTGGCCTCTCTCTTTCTCAGCCACTTGTGCTTCTTTGCTGCCTCTCTGACCTGTTGCTTGTGCCTCTTGGGAGGGGGCAAAGAGGAATGAATGACAAAGGACCTCAGAGGAGGGGGCCAAGCAGGGGCTGCCTGGATCCCCCCACACCAACCAAGCTCCATATCACCTTGCGTGTGCATCCTGTGTTTCCAGTGGTGTTGGAGGCTGGTAGCTGAGGTGCTGGGCTTGTCTTGGGTCCGCTATGTACAGATTCAGAAGCAGCTGCTTGGGGGTAGGGTATGCTGACTTCTCCTACAATGGCACATGGGGCGGGGGGGCAGGGTAGGGTGCTGGAGGGGCAGAGAGATGGAGGCGCTTCAGACAGCAGCTGGTTGGGGAGGCTTAGGCTGTCCCAGTCTATTATACCTGCTAATTTATGCTTAAAATGAATGTCACTGGTATGGAGATCTCCCTTTTATCTCCTGCTGTGAAGACCTATGCAAAGAATTTAGCTTCTGGACAACTACCTTGTCTGTCTTAAGGGTTCCTTTAGCATCTTGATCATCCAGTGGTCCCTCTAGCTGTTTCACAGACTTCCTGCTTCTAATGTACTTCTTTTTTTTTTTTTTCCAGTTAGGGTTTGTATCCTTATCTAGCTGTATTTAAATTTTTTCTTTACTTGTTTTCTTATACTTGCATATTTGATTTGCCAGAATTAATGCTCTTATTTATTTTCCTCGGTAGAATTTGATTTCCAATTTTTTAATGATACCTCTTTAACTACCACTTTTACTATGCAGTTTAGTCATTGTAGCATTTTAGTGGTCCTACCCAAGTGCACAAAGTTTGCAAACATGTAATAATGAGCAAATAAACAGTGGTTTACAATATAAATTTGGACCAAATTCAAACAACTATTTCGAGTCCCCTTATTTAATATTTTTATCTAAAATGTCTTATATTTTACCTGTAACATAAAAGCATTGATAAAAAGTAGTAAAGCTTAAGAATAAATAAGCCACAAAATGCATAAAAGAAATGGCAAATAAGGGGTTTAGTTTCAGTAACTTTTTTTCTCATTCTGTCTTTTAGTCTTAGATACTATACTTAAGTACAATTTTCCAGTGAATTTATAAATTGTACATCTCCAACACCCATTTATTCAAGTAAGAATATAACTGCTGGGGTTGAGACATTGCAGTCAGGAAAAAAAAAATTAGTGTCTGAGTTAGGAGTTGCTACAGTACCCATTAACCTAGCTTTCTTATAGTATTGAATGCCCATGTAATCCTTCAACAGAGGTTGCACAGCGGTGGATAAGATTAGACTCATAGAATCTAAAGTCAGAAGGGGCTAATATGATCATATAGTCTGACCTCCTGCACAGTACAGGCCACAAAACCTCACCCGCCCACTTCTGTAATAAACCTCTAACCTATGCCTGAGTTACTGAAGTCCTCAAATCATGTTTTAAAGACCTGAAAGTACAGAGAATCCACTAGCGAGTGATATAGAGGAAAGTAAAAATCCCCAAGAGTTCTTGCCAATCTGTCCTGAGGGGGAAATTTCTTCCTGACCCCAAATATAGTGATCAGTTAAACCCTGAGCATGGGGGCAAGACTCGCCAGACAGACCCCCAAGAAGGAATTCTCTGTAATAACTCAGAACCCACCGCATCTAACATTCCATCTCGGGTCATGGGCGTATCCACCACATGTAGTCAAATACTGGTCAAATGCCAAACGAGGCTGTCCCATCACTCCATCCCCTCCATAAATTTATCAGGCTCGGTTCTGAAGCCAGCTAGGTTTTCCGCCCCCATTGCTATCTTTAGAAGGCTATTCCAGAACTTTATTCCTCTGATGATTAGAAAGCTGCATCTAATTTCAAGTCTAAATTTCCTGATGGACAGTTTATATCCATTTGTTTTTATGTCCACATTGGTGCTGTACTCAGATAATTCCTCTCCTTTGCTGATATTTATCCCTCTTATGATAGCTCTCTATAAATACACTCTCCCCTCAGCCTTCTTTTGGTTAGGCTAAGCAAGCCAAGCACAGTAAGTCTCCTCAAAACAGAGGTTTTCCATTCTGCAGATGATTCTTGTAGCCCTTCTCTGCACCAGCTCCAGTTTTGAATTCATCATTTTTAAACAAGGGGAACCAGAACAGATGGGGAATCATAACTAGATTATGTGTTGTAAGGACTTCTTTACACTGTGGTATAAATGTGGCACAAAATATTTCTATCTGTCTATGAAAATGACAGTCTAGCCAACTCAAGGGGAGCGCAGGGAGCTTAAACCTTCCAAATATCAGCAACTGAATCAATAGATTGTATACAATATTATTGTATTATAAGAGCGTCTCGAGTAAGCTGTCATAATTGATGACCTGCTGGTCATGAACATCATGATGTGAGTGATGGAGGGATTTTGTGTGTGTGTGTGTGTGTGTGTGTGTGTGTGTGTGTGTGTGTGTGT